>OZ018329.1:41684159-42319159 GCA_963969495.1 Ceratothoa steindachneri
TTTGATTGGGGGGGAGGGGTCAATGACCTCCACGGTAGTGATCACTTTCCCATTCAAATATCATTTTATGGGCCGCTGCCGCCTGAGAGCTCGCCCCTGTGGTGCTTGGCGCGGGCGCGGTGGTCTGGTGGATTCCTGGACATATAGGAATTGCGGGGACTGAGCGCGCGATGAGGGCGCCCAAAGAGTCCGTGAGGACTCATCGACCAGACCAGCGTTTCGCTCTTCCTCGCACCGACTACATGGCAGGAATACGGGCAGCTCTTCGTGCTGCTTGGCAAAGAAGATGGGAGACGGTCGAAGGTAACTTAAAGTTGCGTGTCATTGCGCCGCCACTGTTCCCATGGACCTACCCCCCTTCCTTAATGCCGCGTTAGCTTCAGGTTGCTTTCTCTCGACTCCGATATGGGCACAGTCGTGGGACGCACCTCCATTTGATGGAGCGCTCGTCAGCGTCGTTGTCCCCCAGACTATTTGGCACATTCTTTTTGAATAAACCAGTCTGAGCGATCTCTGAGCACTTTACCTGTCCAGGTACCAGGTTGGGCGGGGTCGCTACCGCCTGTCCCTTGTACTCTGAACGGATTCGTGCACATAACTGGTGGACTTATAGACTTTTTTGGGAGGGGGGGAGAGATTCGGCCTTCTCTCCTTTTTATCAAATTGTTTAAATATCCAAATACAAATTATTTGGGCAACACCCCCAAACAATTGCTCCCAACTTGGAACTGGTAACCTTCGCCACAATCAAGAATCTTCCTTTCTTCTCTTGATATATATATATATATATATATATATATATATATATATATATATATATATATATATATATATATATATATATATATATATATTAGTTTAGTTGGGTAGCAGTCTTTCTTGAATGCAAATTTTGTTGAAGACCATTGTGTATTTTGCCTTAATTAATTTCCTTCGGCAACTTTCTCTTCTTCTAACTATCTTTTTTATTCCATAATGTAGATGGGATTAATTGTCCACTATTCATCTCTTTTTTAAATGAATGTGTTTGGTAAAAACCAAACTAAATTGCTAAGCTTTCGATCTTATTCGATCATCTTCGGAGCGTTTTGAAATGTTCTTGCCTCCTTTACCGATGTAATGAGTGGAGTGAGGATCTTGCAGAAAGTGAAAGAAAACTATTTTAAAGAAGTATTTATTTCGCCTTGGTTAAACGTAACGTTAGATGAAATGAGCCATTCCTGTAAATGGAATTTTTAAAATAATTTTAATGTGCGAGTCCAGCTTGTCGCTTGACTGTTGATGGCCGGCTCATCTTCCTTCATTAATATGGCTTCGAGGATGTTAAGCCTTGCTTTATTAGCCTTTTCTTTTAATAATGGTGTTATCAACGAGCATATCTCTTGTTAAGTTAACATATGGACACTCTCCATATAATTCTTAGGCCCTCCGCTTTGTAGAAGCATAGTTAACCGTCTCGAAAGTGTGGTAGTTGTCATGCCAATATATTTAGACTTTTTATAAAACTTACAGACTTAATGGGGGCAGATGAACTCATAAACTATGTTGGTTGACTTGAGATTTGAGGAGTTTAGGCAGATGTTATTTTTCATCAGAAGATTGCTGACTTTTGTTGTTTTATAATAAATGATGAGTTGGATTTTATCCGTTTGATTTTTAACCTTGATGTTACGGTTAATAATCTCCTTGATGTTTTTTTCATCTATTTTATAGGCCGTGGCATCTGGTTTCTGTAATACACTTTGATGTTCTTGACTTCTCCATGATTACTTTCGTTTTCTTTCACTTTCTGCCAGATTCTCACTCCACTCATTACATCGGTAAAGGAGGCAAGAACATTTCAAAACGCTCCGAAGATGATCGAATAAGATCGAAAGCTTAGCAATTTAGTTTGGTTTTTACCAAACACATTCATTTTAAAAAGAGATAAATACTGGACAAATATTCCACCATCTACAAGATGGAATAAAAAAGATAGTTAGAAGAGGAGAAAGTTGCCAAAGGAAATTAAAAAATAATTAAGGCAAAATACACAATGGTCTATAACAAAATTTGCATATATATATATATATATATATATATATATATATATGCAAATTAACTTTAATTTACTTACATGAATGGATTTTAGTAACTATAGAAATTAGGGTAATTCTTAATTCACTGTATGCAATAATTGAACACTTTAAATAAATAATACTACATAGTTATGTGATATATAAATGTTTTGATAACTATAGTGAAGAACACACAATGCTACTAATGGTGAAATATTTAAACTGACGAATATTTGAACAATAATTTTGTTATGGTTTGGGAGGTTACTTTTTACAAAACATGAAGAGGAATAGACGAATTATCTGAATTAAACTGAGGTTAGTAGGATATGTGCACAGCATGTCGGAGCACTGATATCTTCGCCGAGTCCTCTACGGTGAATTATCTAGTGGATCTAGTGGACACGATGGCAATATAAGAGGCTCAGTAACCACATCAGCCACATACTGAAAAGATATACCTTGCCCAAGATCGAGCTCTGCCGAGAAAGGTACCGCTCTATTATTAAGTACTATGCGTGACAACATTGAGCCGCCGCCAAGAAGAGAAGAGCGGCAAACTGTGCGGCTGATCGCCTCTCTGGCTGATCTTTCGACCAATAATCGACCTTTTTATTCATCAGAGATCCTATCAACGCTTGCCTTACTTACCCCACAAGCAACTTCCCTCCACTTTCCGCAGTGAGCGCAATTGCTGTCATTAGCAAGGACAACTTTAATGTAAATATGCACTTTATCTATGTACCACTCTGCAGTAGTACTTCAGCACTTTTTCTTAAATCATGAGTATATAAAGTTACGCAGCAGTCTGGGTTTCCTGTAGAGTCAAAATACAATTCTGGGAAATATGTCTCGTCATAAACAATGGATTGACCGAATATTCCACCAAGTGGGTAATTTGAAAGAAAAGCGAATCCTTCGTTGATATAGTTAGGATAGCTCTCAGAATTTCACTACTCATTTCATTTTTATTTTAGTATTACCATTAATACTATTAATGCAATATTATTTAGAAATCTTTCTATTATTCCTATTATGATTCATTATCATGATTTTAGTATCCTTATTTTTTTATGACTTTATTAATTATTATTGTGTCATTAATTTATCATCTCTTTCTATGTAAATGAAGTGCAGTTATGATGAAAGTACTGGAAATCAGAATTATGCTAATATAATTTTGATCATTTCAGGATAAAGATGCCAAAATTGAAGTAAACGTTGCTTACTCTTAGGCTACTTAGGCGAGGTCATTTAAATGATTGAGGTGCGCAAGCGCAGAAATAGTCTATGTAGATCTCTGGATCGTATTTCAAATAATATTAATTTATATATATGGGATTATTTACGCGATTTGTTAATTAGATATTTTTTATTTGTTGGCTCAAAAAGTAGTCCAATATTACTGACTTTTTAGCAATATATTGAGCATAAAATGCATGCCTTGTATTCATTTGGAAAGCGCCATAGAAAATGCCTCTTAAGTTGTCCATTTGCACTACTCTTGCTTGAGAACTTCTCTCTTCTCTCCCAGCATAATCACAATACCGTACACCAACATACTCTCAAGCAGCTTTTTCACACATTCCACACTCAAACATAAAGCACTCACTAACGATCGTATTGCCCAACAGACTTTCATGCTATTTCAACCCCAGGCTCATAATCTGCCTTATCTCTGCCACATCATTCACCATATATCCTAATATATTTTAAATTTGCAGTATTTATAGGATAATAACACGGAGTGTAATATCACATTCCAACACACTATCACACCCATATAACATAACTGTACACTTTTTTCCATTTCTTTTAGTGCCTCACTCACACATAAAATTGTAAAAGCTTTCATCAATAATTCAAAATCCTTTTCATTCTCAACTTTCACCAACATAGATATATCCCACTCTATTGCCTTCCTTAACATTCTGCTTTCCTCATTTCTTTTCATCTTTCTCTCAGTACTGAATTCATAAAGATATTAAACAGATATAGCGATATGACACATTTAGTTGTTAAATAAATGACAAAATAAAAAAGAAAGAAAATAAATTGCCTCTTTTGTGATTTTATTCTCTTCACACACAAAATTAAAACTTCAGAAACGCTCAGTATTAATACAAATTAAATATATGATATTTCCCAGGATTATTTAATTAACATTACCACTAAAGAGATAATTCAGATATCCATCTACAGCAGGGGTCGGCAAGATACGGTCCGCGGGCGGTTACGGCCCGTCAGCCAAAATTATTTGGCCCGCAGTCCGCAAACGGAATATAGTATCTATCCGGCCCGTCGTGTCTAGAAATAAAAATCTAAATTTTACATCTTCATGGATAGACTTTTAGATTGTAAAGGTAACTTATAGACTCATAGAATGTGGAGGAGTATTCTCCAATATTCAAGAACACTCAGTTTTCAAGAATTTACGTGAGGGCATTCTGGAATATTCTGGACTAGTTCTGCGTGTGTATAATAATTTCCGCAGAGAGCGTTAAGATCAAGGTAGTTAAATTCAGAAAACCATTTAGGCTAGCTTGGTCGTGACATAACAAGTGAATTATTATTTCGTACGAATCTAAGGTGACATAAACGAAGGTAAGTTAGTCTCAAACGTTATGGTAAGAAATTGTAAAATAAATTTTTATTTAAGTTAATAAATGGTTTTCAATGATTTAATTAAATTTTCCCAAAAAAGTCAATTTCTTTAGTTGAATTATTTACCAAATATTTTCCCATTGAAGAAAATCAAAATTTTATGGCTAATTATGAGGCAATTTTGTTCTGAAATATAATGATTGTTGTGGTATAGTGAATAAAAATGATTGCTCATCGAATGGTGGCCCCTACAAAACCCTCTCATAACATAATTTTTTTTTTCTGAAATTTGGCATATTAACTAAAAAGGTGTCAATGACTGTTTTTGATAGTTTGTGACATTGGAACTAACTGTCAATTTATTTTTTAAGAAACCCCCAGATGGCAATCATAGCGCAGGAAGGTTGATGCGGAGTGTCGAGTTTTTCAAGACACAAGGAGAGAGAAGTCCTTTATATTCAACGCTTCGGCAATCACATTTGCCTTATTTGACATGGAACGGAAGTGTTGCCCTAAATGAGTTCAACATCAAAAGGCACTATGAGACTAAACACCTGAAGTTCAGTGAATTTATTGGGCAAACGAGGAAGGACAAAGTTCTTAAACTTGAGGTGAGTTTAGAAAAACAAAGCTCGATATTCCTAAAACGCAACATGGAATCAGAAAAACGTACAAGTGCAAGCTACGAAGTGTAGAAATTGATAGCAGAAAACATGAAACCTTGCTGTAGTAGACAGCTTTTGTCCCGAGACAAAAACTTTATTTTGGAATATCTGTCTCTCTACAAGAACAGTTACATGGCGAATAGAAGAAATGTCAGCGGATCTGAAAATTGATTTAAAAATCAGTGCAACAATTCAAAGTTCTTCTGAATAGCACTTGATTAGAGCACCGATTCTACCGACACGGCACAACTTGCAGTGTTTGTACGTGGAGTAGGCAAAACCTTCGACACTTTTAAAGAAATAGAACTACTAATACTTATAAAAGGCACACTACAGGAGCAGACATTCTTGAAGCACTGCTCCAACTTACTACAAACATGAATCCTGACCTATTCAAGCTAGTATCCGCAACAACCGACGGAGCTCTGGCTATGGTTGGACAAACTAAAGGTGCTGTGGCTCTGCTTCAAATACATGCGTAAGGTCTTGGAAGTAAACACAATGTTATGGAAGTGCACTGCATAATCCACCAAAAAGCATTGAGCGCTAAGACATAAAATTTAAAGGACGTGATGGACGTAATTGTGAGAGCTGCAAACGTGATTTTGTCCAGGGGATTAAATCACTGTCAGTTTCGACAACTTTCCACGGAAGCAGAGATCCAATATAATGATTTGGCTTAATTTTGCGATGTTCAATGGCTCAATCGAGGCGCTATACTAGAAAGAGTTTATGCACTGCGGGAAGATATAGCAGGATTTCTTGAGAGCAAAAACATGAGTGCTACAGAATTTGGAGATCCCAAATGGCTTTCAAGACAGGCATTTCTAGTAGATTTAACATCCAATTTAAACCGCTTTAATTTGAAGCTTCAGTGAAAAATCAATTAATGCATGACATGTGGGGACGCATAACAGCATGTGAAACAAAACTACGATTGTGAGAATGTCAGCTGGAAAAATCAAATGAGGCTCATTTCCTTACACTCCAGGAGACTACATAAACCTACAAATGGCAAGATTTTTGTGACTGTGATACGTGCTTAAGAGCGGAATTTGTCTTCAGTTCGCTGTCATGAAATCACACACAGTCGATTTCAAACTGTTCGCTACTCGGTTTGATGTGGAAGTGGACAACGTACCAGAAGAATTTCAAATTGAACTCATTGACATGCAATGTAATGAAGTGCTAAAATAAAAATTTCACACAAAGGATGTATCTCAATTATTATTTTTATGAGAAATATCTTTTGAACCCAGGCTGATACCAACTTGACTGGTTATGCGGTGAAAACAGCATAGGTGTTCGGTCGCACATATGCGTGTGAGCAATTATTATACAAAGTAAAATTCACCAAAAGTAAGCTAAGGACACGAATCCCGAATGACTATTTCTAAAACATATCTGCCTCTGGCTTTAACTTCCTAATCAACTGATGTTGAAAAACTTTCGAGCCAAAAACAACATCAAGCATCGCACTAATTTTGTTCCTTCTAAATATCAATAGTTCAATGTAAAATTTATATTTTTTACGAAATAAAATAAATATAATCTATTAAAATTTATATTTTCATGTTTCACTATTATTATCTTCATTTATTTATTATCGGGTACTGAATATAAAATCTATAATTATAATAGTTTAAATTTTACAATGTAAATTATGAATGTGGCCCTCCATCACTTCATAGACTTTGCTTCTGGCCCGTAAGCTGAAAAAACTTGCCGACTTCTAATCTACAGGACGACTCAAATGTTAATCACGGTCAGCGGGAACAAGAATACTCTAGTTATTCTGTCTAATATTTTAGACAAAGTTCTTGTTGCATCGGTTCCCCATCATTTAGAATTAGAACTCCTTGGGATAAGATATGAGGCCTATCTTAGGTCAACGCCACACAAATTGCATGTTCGTATTTGTGCACATTTTGGCACCCTCAATAGAACAAAACTCCCCACCCATAACCTGGATCAATCACGGATAAAATTATGTATATTTTATCTTATCCACCGACTCTTATTTTTATTGAGAAGGCAACTGCAACGGCAAAGCTAGACAATCCTTTACTTGTCTGCCTCTTGAAGCTGGTAAAGTGAAAATTAGATGAGAGAATAGAAGGAGGGAGATTGTTAGACATTTTAGCTATACAGTAAAAGAAAGAGTGTTGATGACGTGGGATTCTGCGGTTTGACACTTCAACGCACTACCTTTGCGGAGCTACTGATCGATGAGTATAACCTAGCCAGTGTATAACTGGAGGAAGGCACTTAGTGCATCCTTCAGCACAAACTCCCTAAGTTTATCCGTATAAAGGAGAGAGATAGAGAGAATGTGTGTGTGTGAGAGAGAGAGAGAGATGCGACATATCGACTGATTTTCTGGGGTTAGATCGTTACAGACAAGTTTGTTATTGCCAACAGTTTTTTTATGGCATTATTATAATATTTTAGTGGCATGTGACTCCCCAAATATGTGAACAATATTCAATGCAAGTAGATTAATCCCTTATAAAGTGTCGACAAATAGGAATAAATGAAGAACTTTTTAAATCTGAATGAGAACCCAATTTTCTTAGAGACATTTTCGGCTATGTCGAGATGTGCTTCTTCCTTAATAGATTTAAGTATCTATTAATCCTAAGGTATTGAGCGAGGATTGGGATTGCATGACTGAAATGGTTAAAAATTGTTTGTTCATGTTTACATTAACAAGATCGAGGAATCCTCCAGATACATTCTTTTGATAATTTACCAATTATAGACTCAGTAAACGATGAAAGTAATTTAATATTACTAGAATCCATTCATATTATATTCAAGAATTCTAAACTCCGACCCTTGTTGATAGGTAAGTAACGCCATTTTCGCCTTGCATCGTATTCAAGATTTAACGACCGTATAATGAAATAAACATAAAGAGAAAAATGATAATCAATGGGGATCCCAAAGGCACTAGGGCTAGTCGTCGGTTTTACATGGGTGAGGTGTCCAGGTTTAATTGTGTATATGACACTAGTCAGCGATTGTGGAACCCTATTTGATTCCAGGAAGGCACCCGATTAGAGTCAAGGTATGAGAATATGAGCGCCCTCATAAGGGACTCTAGTACTCCATCAAGAGGATTCCGAATGAGAGTACAGATTGTTTATGTTATGCTGCAAAGGCGAGTAGGGAAATTATAACGGTGATTCGGCTGTGTGCATGATGCTGCATGCGGAACTACTTACCCATGGGTAGGCGAGTATCAGCGTATCCGCCCAATGGGCGTCCAGCTCATGACGTCCACCGCTAAAATATTTGTGTTCTGCTTGCTACTTGACGTCAGAAATCCATTGTCATGTCCATTAGGCTAACGAGAACTCCTCCGATCCTTGTTAAAATTCCTTCTTTACCCATCGCTTTCCGTCGTCCTTTTTCTTCTTGTTGAAAGAAATTGTTTATAACACAAAAGGATTCCAACGAAAGTTTTCCAGTTTATCATATTTTTGCTTTCCATTTTCTATATTCTAACGTAGAAATCCTTGAATCAGACAATTATTTTTAAATATGGCATGTATATTCATATATATTGAGTAAGATTCTTGCCATCTATCTATATAGATTCAAGACTCCATGTGCAGCGGCTGCTACGAGTATGTACATAGATATAAATATCACTAGAATTCAGACCCTTTATACATTGTTTTTAATTCCGCTAAACGTACACGATGAAGTGTTTCGAACCCGAAATGTAAGTACATTTGGATAAACTCCCAAATAAACATCTAAATAAACTACGATGGTGATTTTCATTGCAGCATTATTATTTATCTTACAAAAAATGCAAACCTCGAGTATTGCACAATCTTTCCGCTTTGTTACGTTATTATATTGATTGGAAATAAATTTTAATCTGGATATGCAGCACTCTCAGATGCTTTTTATTCCCCGGTGGGGACCTGCAATTTAAATTGGAATCTGTACCACGGATATCTACTAGGTATTGCAGCCCCCTTGAGGGCACTCAAATTTGAAATCCATCCGGTGACTAAACACAATCCATGTGGTTTAATTTCAATATAATCGGAAGCTGTGTTTGCACTCGATATGGAAAGATTCGACTAATTGCTAGTGACATTTTAAATTTACCACCATTAACGAAATTGAGAGTTAAAATGAATTGTAGGTGTGGGTAGAAAGAAGGCTATCTACCTTGTCGCAGAATAACCTTGGAGTCATGATATACTTCTTTGATGAAATAGGCTTTGATCTAAGAGTGCGAATTTTGTTGTTTTAAGGAAGAGCCGCTTCAACACGTAAGGATATAAGGAAACACACAGGAATTATCCCCAAATAAACATATATTTTAAATTTAACACTTAAGAAAAAAAACAAACCGTAATCACATTTATATCATCGTCTTACGCCAACCTAGACTATTCCGGTTGGCAACTAGGCCTATTACAATATCTTCAATGACAAAAGTAAACAAATAGGCTCCCGGTAAACACACCAATTGCCGATTAGTATTTTTATCGTGACCCTCTTTGATTAGGGTTAAACATTAAATTGAAGTACTCTCTTCTTCCAACACATATGACAGGGGTTCACGCGCAATTGTTTTTACTTCTATTAAATCGTGAAACATACTAACCTCATACTATAGCAATATGAATATAAATGTTCTTGCTAACTCACATGACAGACGGGATCAGGGATTGCCGGAGGTCGTTGGAGGGCTTATCACGCACTTCGGAGGGTTACTGTGGCCGATGATAGAATTTCGTAGAGATGGGATGGCGGAAGAGAGGTAGTGCGAAGTCA
The DNA here is from genome assembly GCA_963969495.1 of Ceratothoa steindachneri. Taxonomy (NCBI): domain Eukaryota; kingdom Metazoa; phylum Arthropoda; class Malacostraca; order Isopoda; family Cymothoidae; genus Ceratothoa; species Ceratothoa steindachneri. The sequence continues at coordinate 41,694,289 of OZ018329.1, forward strand.
ACTTCTTATTGCAAATTTGCCTCTAGTTAAGTTAAGAAGACGGAGAGAATTACGGTTCTCTTCGCTCCAAGAGTCCTCTTCTGAATAATCTTGAAGCCTCTTGGTGTCTTATTCTTTAACGCCGAGTGCCCAACAAGATTTGGGGTATACGGGGAAATTTTTACCGTAATTAATGAACAGAACCTCTTTGGGGCTTGGTTCTTCTCCTCTCACTCTTACGGAACTTGAGCTGTGAGAGTCACTCGAGTGTGAACGAGTTTTCTTTTTTCCAGTCAGACTTATTCTAAGTCTGTAAAGGATTCTTCGGTATGAAACCGATACAAAACTTGACGATTTATGTTAATTTGGTCCTGGGAAGGGGGAATCAAACTTCTCAATCTGATCCTTTTATCGTCTCTCACCGAATAATCTTGACTGGTTGAAAGATTGATCTTTACGAACTGATCCTACGTCTTTCTCACCGAATAATCTTGACTGGTTAAAAGATCGATCTTCACGAACTGGTCCTACGTCCTTCTCACCGAATAATAATCTTTTCTCTTTCTTTCAGGGGCTTATTTATAGGCGGACCACCGCCCCATCTAAGGGAAAGGGGCGAGGCCGCAGAGGGGAGCGTGAATGGTGAGTTCGCATCTGGGAGAGCGAGAAGTGCATAGGTTGGCACTGAGGTGCCCAAGGCGGCTTGTTAATTAGCGAGACCCTCAACCACCACACTCCTTAGCCTGCCTTTTGACTGGCCCTGCTTTTTGGTGACATAACCACGGGCCTACGGATCTCGTAGGTAATTGGATTTTCAGAGCGTCGTTTAAGGGTCTTTGGTGGTTGCCTTAACACAGATGGTCGCTCCAACTACCTATGCGGTGGGGAGATCAAACAGGGTAGGCAGTTACTGTTATTCGCCGGCTACCGTTCCCACGAGTCTCCTCATGAGGCTCGCTTCTCCGGCTTTCTCTACAAAGAGGGGGGGGGGACTTTAAGGTGTATGTCCGCCTGGCGCTTCGGGAGGCTTTATATTGCCATTCCTTTACATACCTTTTAATCTCTAGACTTTGTCTGGTGAGAGGTTTATATGTGGACTTTATAGGCCCAAGCTAAACTAAGTACGAGGATCGACTCACCAATAAGAATACCGTTTTAATGCGATTGCAATACAGTTTAAAATAACTATTGTAATGAACTTTAAAATAAATATTGCAACACACTTAGAAGCACGTAATAGCTTTCAAGTAGGCCAAACCTAAATGTCGCGTTTACATAAATTTCGGATCTCATTTAGGCTTCGTAAAAATAAGTTGAGATTTAGAACTAACAAGTTAATATAAACGAATTTTATAAGTAATACATAATTATATATATTAGTTAAAATCAAATCAAACAAACCTATGCTAATATACAAAATCTGTTAAGGGTCACTCGACAATTAACGATCAACTAAAACTGGTAGGGTAACAATAGCAAACTCCAAGCTCTAACATTTGGCACTATTTAAATCTCGTCCCACAAATATACCTTTGTTTGCGCCTTTTACCTAACAAAATCAATTTAACTTTTATTTTTTATAAGTGAAAAAAGAAGTTTACTACAAAACTGAAACGTAAAAATGATCAGGAACGAACTGACCCGCTACTAAACTTAGACTTATTGCGATAGAGTCGGGTGGAGAGAGAACGTATAGTCCAAGAGTACGGAATCTTCTACTATTTATCATTCCTGTTCGCTGGGTAAATATTAAAACACTTCATCAAATACAAGTAAAAAAACCTCTATTAATCCATCTACATTTCTTTTGATTACAAAAAATGATACATTAAACATTAGTGCTTACCAAAAATTCAAGTTTTCTCCTTTTTCTTATTAACTATCAAACATGTCCGTATTTGTTGTTATTACTGAGCCTCAAGCTGTCTGGCCGAGCAGACATGATGCTCCGAGAAAGAATATGTCTCGTAGCAGGTTTTCGCACATATCTCTAAAGGACTATTCATATACTCATATTGTGTTGCTGGCCGGATGATTGTGGGCAGAGTAATTATTCATTAGAATTCGAGATTTCGAATGTGACGGAATTATGAATGTTTCGAATTTATTAATTAACTATATCAGTGAAGATTCAGTTAATTTCGAAAGTTAAGGTACCTCAGGTTAAACGGTGAGTGAGACTAGTCCTTCAAAAGAGGAAAGGTCATATTAACTTTGTTTTAGTATAAATGTTATTATTAAACAACAAAAAATACAAACTAAAACACTTTATATAAGTGTAAACAGTAAACTTTTGTGTGTCACACACAGTAACTACCAAACTAAAACTAAAGTTAATAATTTTAAGATCCAATCTTGGCACCAAACACTCAGGAATCTACGTGTTTTACTGCAACAGTAAAAGGAAGAACATGGTGACGATTTGGTGGAACAGAATTACTGTGCCTGGTTGCTTAACGGTAGAGCATCTGACCGGCAATCAGCAGACCCGGGTTCGATTCCCCGCCAGAATTACTCACAATTTTTCCTTAGTTTTTTTCTGTCTTCTCGGTATGGATTGCCTTCATTGTGCCGTCCTTTGCTCTATTTGATCCTTATGTTCTTCCAATGTCCCTTTCTCTTGCCTTAAAAAACTCTTGTTTCTTGTCTCATTGCTCATTTCCGTCAAATTTCTCTATCCATTAAATTTATATATATGGACAATGGAGACATTCTGCGGGAATACAGTGACATTATATCCAATGTTCTACCTAAATCCTCTATTAAAGTTTTGGTTCTTGACAAAGCTCACATTTTAAAACTTTTAAAGCTGACTGTTCAGGACACTTTCTTTTCGACGGTGGAATGTTTAACCCAAAACAGGGAGTGTTAATGGGCTCTTCCTTGAGCCCATCATTCGCTAACATTTTTCTCTGCTTTAATGAAGGACGTTGGCTGCATAAGAACCCGTTAGAGTTTAAACCTTTTATCTTTAAGTGCTTCATTGACAACTGTTTTATCATTTTAGGTAGAAGGACTATTCAAAACACACACACAAAAACTAACAAACACTATATTAAATAAGTATCTACAGGGAACATAGATATATGTACAGAGTTAAAAAAAGAAAGAAAAATAATATATACATGATTAGCTGACGGGTTTACAGGCGACCTATAATTTAGTGGATTAGCCAGCATTGTCAGCTAATGGATTCCGGCTAAGATTATCAGTAATATAATTCTCGGTACCACGTTATACTAAACTTTGAACTGATATTGTTGGAGTACCAAAAGCCATCGCAATATACGTCCGTTTTGCTCATAATATTTCGGAGCTACGACAAAGGGCGATTGTCCGTTTCGACAATAAACTCTTTCCCTATTAAATACAAGCAAAATTTAATAATACTCCATAAATAGCTAATGCTTCCCGTTCTATTACCAATTAATTACGTTCACGGAGCAGTAGCTTTCGGCTAGTGTAAGCCACCTGGTGGCTTTCACCTTCGTTGGAGTATTGGAGCAGCGCGCATCCAATTCCTACGTCACTCGCAACCGTCCGAATACCAAAAGGTTTGGAGGGATTAGGGAGCCTCAAAATGGTGGCGGACGATAGCTTGTCCTTGAGCTGCTGGAACCTGGCAGTAGCTTCAGGATTCCATGAAAGGGGATCTTTGGATCTTTTCTCAAGGAGGACACGGCACTTAAAGATGCTGAAGTAGACGCAAAGTTAGGGATAAATCTACGGTAAAAGAAGGCAGATCCCATGAAGAACCTCAGCTGTTTCTTTATGCGGGCAAGGGACATATCAATAATGGCTCTGACCTTTTTGTCCTGGGGGCCCATCTGATTTTTCGAGCGAACAGGCTTTTAAGAAGTAGGGACGATGTTATGCTCAAATTGATTGGAGCAACCGGGGGTCTCGGGGATGACGTCTTCAAATCCATTTTGCAACTGCTACAGCTGACTCTTCAAAAGAGTAGCTAGCCTGAGGGAGACATCCAAAATGGGGAATGATGATTTCGGGGGTAAAGCTGGGATAGTGTATTCACTAACTTGTTCAATGCATACTACTTGTGGGTCAGCGGGATACACCGCTTCCAACGGGGACTCTTCATCGAAGGCCACAATATTTCTTAAACATATTGATGTCGAAAACCCTATCTCCTGAGGGGTTTCGAATGAGGTAAACCACTGATGCTTTTACCTCTAAAACGGAAAAGGGGCCCTTGCACTGGCTCAGAAGTTTGTTACTCTTTGTAGGAAGTAGCAACAGCACCTCCTCGCCAGGCGTAAATCTTCTTTCGTTCGCCTTTAAATCGAAATAAGTTCGATACTTCTCTAAATTTACCTCAGCATTCTGGTACGCGATGTCGGCAGAAATCTCGGGGCGTTTTCGGAGGTCTAGGAGGTACGAATAGGAGGATTGGATTTCGTTATCCAGACGGGGATTGGTGAAGAGTTCCTTTAAAATAGCAAAGGGGCCTCGGACATTACGGCCATACAGTAATTCGAAGGGGGCGAATCCTAGGGTCCTATGGGGGATTTCGCGACACGCAAACAGTGCCACGGATAAAAGGCAGTGCCATTCTCGGGGCTGATCTATACACAATTTTCTAAGGATTGCTTTCAATCTGCCATTTAGCTTTTCGCAAACACCGTTTGCCGCTGGGTGGTATAGGCGGGTAAACAGAAGTCTTACCATGAGGAGCTTGTTGACATACGCCATACGCTCGGAGGTAAATTGTCTTCCTTGATCCGACAATACCTCTTTATATATTCCTACCCGAGAAAAAAATGGAAATGAGGGCTTCGGCGCACGAAACGCTATCAATGCGTTTAAGGGCAACTCCCTCAGGCAAACGGGGATCGAAGTATAGTAAAGTGAGGACGTAACTGTGTCCTTCACTAGACATGGATGAATAGGGCCAAGAAGGTCAATGGCGAAACGGAAAAAAGGTTCCCAGATGATCAGGCTTTTCTGAAGAGCGGCTGGCTTGACGCGCCCTTTTGCTGATGTCCTTTGGCAGGCATCGCATGATTTTCAGTACTCTGTAATATCTCTGGCCGCACCTGGCCCATAAAAATACTTAAAAACCCTCTGATAGGTTTTATTATGACTAAAAAGACCTGAGAATAAAGTATTGTGAGAAATCTGGAGGACTTAGGGGACGTGAGAGCGAGGAACACACAAGGAGTGTTTCAGGTTCGGTTCCGTCAGAACATTTACGATATAACAGCTCAAGGTCTGCTTACCAAAGTTGCGTGTTCTCACTTATTCTGATTTATGACCTTATGGCCTTCAAAACTTTCAATAATTCCCGGGCAACCTTAGAAGGACCTTTATATCATTTGAAACAAAATGTGAAGCAACATAAGGGTTTCATATTTCGTTAGAATCGGCCAAATAGTTATTTAACCTTGGGCGAACCTTGACAATTATACCATTCGAAAGAGAATGTTAAACAACATAAGGCTTTCAAACCAAAAAAAGGGAAAACGAGGACCGACGAACTGACGACCAACATAGTGAGATGTAAAGTCGCACCGGATTAAAAACTTCACTTGATACAATAGAACTGTTTCTGTTTTGTAATCAGCATGGAATTTTAGTGTGAATTAGGTGAGAAATTAAACTAAACAGAAATTATGTTAAAAATTCTTTCTTTGTTTCAAGTCATTCGTTCATCACGCATCTTACTATACAATGACCAAATACTCGTAACACATTTACAACAACCAACACGACTATTCTTCGTTTTTCTCTTTCCTATTTCTATAGTTATTCCTTTAATTCAAATGCAATATGATAGTTATCGTGTTTTATATGTACCTATTTATTGTTATGGTAAATATTTTAAGGCACTTTTTAGTCGCGTGCGAGTCTATTCGCGAGCGACTCTACATCTCACTATGTCAGTCGGTCAACAGTCGGTCGGTCATCGTCGTCAGTCGACGGTTTACTTTTTGTTTTGTTTTTGAAATAACGATGTAACTATCCGGCCGATTTTAACGAAATTGATCGGGAAATATTTTGTTTTGGCAATAACATCATAAACATTCGGCCGATTCTAACGAAATTTGGCATCATTATGTTGTTTTATATTCTCTTTCGAATGATATAATTGCCAAAGTCCTTCCAAGTGTAGCCCGGGAATTATTTCGTTTTGGCAATAACATCATAACCTTTCGACCGTTGCTCTGCTAGACTAGACTAGGCTATATTATGCTATACTCTGCTAGGCTATTATAGGCTAGGCTATGCTATGCTGAGCTATGCTTACATATAATGTACAAGCGTAAGATATACTATACTAATTTAGGCTATAATATGCTATGCTAGGATAGCATAGATTATGTTAAGCTAGACAATAATAAGCTATGCTTGACTAGGGTATGGTAGGATAGTATAGGCTATACTTGTCTAGGATAGTTAATGGTAGACTAGGCTAAGCTGTTGTAGGCTATGCTGGGCAAGAGAGGCTATACTAGGCAACGCAACGCTATGGTATGTTAGGTTAGGTTATGATATACTAAACTATGCTAAGCTAGGCTAGGCTTCGCTATACCAGGTTAGGATAAGTAATGCTTTGCTAGGGTAGGCTAGGCTATGTTATGCATGCTATGCAAGCCTAGGCTAGGCAATAATATGATATAATATACTATACTAACTAGGATAGGGTAGGGTATGGTAAGGTAGCCTATGATATACTATCCTAGGCTAAAATATGTTAACTAGGCTACGATAGGATAGAATATACTAGGCGAAGCTCCAGTGAACTAGCTTAAGCTAGGCTATACTAAGATAGGCTACACTAGACTAGGGTAAGCTAAGATAGACTAGACTAAGTTATAATATACAATTGTGGGCTGCGCAAAGCTACGGTAGGTTATTCTCTGATAGGCACGCTAGGCTATACTTTGCTAAGCTAAGCTAGGCTAGGTAACGATACACTGTGATAGGCTCAGGTATACTATACTAAGGCTATGTTATACTGCACTAGGCTTAGTTAAGCTAGGTTAGAATATATATACTATGCTAGGCTATATATGCAAGTCTATACTAGGTTAGGCTAGGGCATACTAGGCTAGTCTTTGGTATAATATGCTATTCTATGACATTCTTTGATATGGTATACTAGGCTGGGCTATATAAGGGTATGTTATGCTAGGCAAGGCTATACTACGCTAGACTAGCTAGATTATAGTGTACCATGCTAAGCTAGCATAGGCTTGATATGCCAAGATATACCATGCTAGAATAGGATATGATATACTATGCTAAGCAGAACTATACTATGCTAGACTAGTTTATACTCTGCTAGCCTAGGTTATACTATGCTTATACTATACTATCCTAAGCTAGATTATGGTAGGGTAGTCTATGGTAGATATGCTATACTATTCTAGGCCTTGCAAAAATAGGATAGGCTATACTATTTTAAACTATTTTAAACTATACTAGGTTAGGATATGCTATACTATAACCTTTATGTTGTTTTAATTATATTTCGATAGATAGAATTGCTAAAGTCCTCTCAAAGTTAGCCAGGAAATTATTTTTGGGGGTGGCAATAACATAACTTTTCGACCGATTCTGACCAAATTTGAAACCCTTATGTTGTTTTACATTATCTTCAGAATTATATAATTACTAAAGTTCTCTTAAAGTTAGCTCGGAATTAGTTTTTTTGGAAATAACATCATAACTATTCTGCTGATTCTAACTAAATTTGAAACCCTGATATTGTTTTACGTTCTCTTTCAAATAATATAATTGCTAAAGTTCTCCCAAGGTTAGCCAGGCAATTAGTTTAGTTTTGGCAATAACTTTATAAATATTCGGGCGATTTAAACGAAATTTGAAATCTTCAAAGTATTCACATTCTCTTTTGAATGATAGAATTGTCAAGGTGCTCCGAAGGTTACTCCGGGAATTATTGAAAGTTGTAAAGACTTAAATCAGAATAAGTGAGGCCAGTCCACTTTTTGGTCAGCAGACCTTTAAAAACTCATGTATTTTAAGTTCTTTAATTTTTAATTAACTTTAATTGTGCACTTCGCAATATTTTTAGCTCGTCCTTTTCTATTTTACTTGTATTTATATTAGTTTTACTGTCATTTGAACACATTTAATTTAGATGTATTTTAACCGTCAACATTTGTATGCGCTTTTTTTGTCAAATTCTTAGGATTTGATGCTTATCAAAGTTCCCCTTACTATTTATTTAAACACTGGGGAACAAATTTTAACTTGTTATTTATTGACCTCAAATTTGACAGCTAACTATACGTAATTTGGGTGCGCTGAGGACGAATATTTACTCTGTTTTGCTCTATCAGGTCTTGATGTTCTTCACACACTTCCTCTTTCATCATATTCATAAAAAAACATATTTTCTCAATACTTGCTAAGTCTTTTTGCATATGCACATTATAATTATAATTATCTATTAGTATCTATTTAAACTAATACATAAACAAATAAACCAATACGATCATTGAGCTTATTTGTTTATGTATTAAAAAATGTAAATTTAGTTTCAACGGCAAATTCTATGAACAAGTGTTTAGTGTGGCTATGGGTAATCCCTTATCTTCCTTATTGTCCAATTTATGTATATATGAAATTTTTCGAAACTAGGTTGTTTGGTTCCGGTATGTTGACGATATCCTGGTAATTTTGAACAACAGTTTTGACATCGATAGTGTTCTTGTAATTATCAACGCATTGATTCCGTCAATTAAATTCACCGTAGAAAAGGAAGTAGATAAGAGCCTTCCATTTTTGGATGTCCTAATAATTAGAGAACCACATAGATTTAAATTTACTGTTTATAGTAAACCGACAAATAATTTATCTTATGTCCATTTTTATTCAAGTCATGGCAAAAATATAAAATCTGCTGCTTTTTCTTAGGGCTTTTCGAATATATAGTCCCGACTATATAGATAAAGAATACACAAAAATTGAAGATATTGGTTTCAATTTATGCTACCCAAAGTACTTTCTAGAAAAATGTATGAATATAGCCAAAAAAACATTTTATAATTGTAAATTAGATACAATAGAACCTCGTAAAAACCTATTAATTTTACCCTATCATGATAATTTTCTGTCTGTAGTGCCCATTCTAAAACAACTTAATATTAAGGTAGCCTTTAAGTACAATAATACATTAAAAAATTTCTTAATAAAGCATAGCCCCAATAATGATAATAATGTAATTTACCAATTTCCATGTTTACATTGTAATTTATTCAATGTACACCAAACTTCCAAAAATGTTTCCATAAGGACCCAACAACACAAAAATGCAGTGTGTTGTTGAATAATGCTCTAGTTGTCCACAATTCCAAGATGAGACACGGAATAAACTAGTTAAAAACTGATACTATAATCCATAGTAATGATTTTATAAAGAGAAATATCCTGGAATCATTTTTAATCTCCCACACAAAGGAGAGTAATCTCAATATTAGCCCAGGGATGTTTTCGCTAGATCTCATTTTATAACTTATTCTAAAATCCGACTTATCTGATAGCATTTGAAAGTTGACCTCGTAGGGAAACGCGCTTAGTATAAATGTTGTGTGTCTTAATTTTCTTACCATTGTGAGTTTGAAAATGTCGAATAGAAGAAAGTACTAACTCCAATCCGTCTTTTATTCAGTTTCATTCCGTGGTACATATTCATATTTATAGTTATCACGCGCTAACTTTTGTTATATTTCCCATATATATATATATATAAAGATAGCATAGGCTTTTATTTTTTGAAGATTAAACAAAAAGCAAATTAATAGAAGGGTCGATGATTTTGGTATTAGATTAAATCTTAAAAGGTTGAAAAAGGATAATTCAAAAAGCAAAACAAATATTTGCCTTTCTTTATCCTGAACAATATTTTACGTGATTAATTATTTACAGAAACGTAAATTTTTTATGAGTTTGGCTCCATTTCTTCTGCTGGTCAGGCTCTAGTCACTGTTTGTATGGATAAAGTCAATAATCGATATGATTCTATTAATTAGTTCCTGCTTAAGAGTAAGTATTTAATTTTAAATTGCTGTATCTGTCGCTATCTCTTATCATCATTTGTTTTGTTTCTTTCAGATGTAAACATGATTAATTTGATTGTTTTTATTTGTCCTAATCAATTAATTGGTTTATTGCTTTATTTACTCTTTGGGTTTCATTGCTTTATTCACTTCTTGATTATCATGGCTTTTTCTATCTATCTCCGTAATAAGTTCTCAGTAATCCTCTTCAACAAATGGTTTCCCTTTGTAGCGAATTCCTGAGTGCTGCAAAGAAGCTCTAAACATCTCAATCTGGGTGAGATTGAGTAGGACCCCTGGCGGCAAAATAAAGCTTATATTCTCAATACAAGGAAGATAAAAATGCAAAAATGTAGTTTACTGCGTGTGTTTTATTATGGATATTTCATTTCACTTAATACTTGATCGTCTCTTTATACTGGATGGCCATCTGCAGTCGTTTGGGCATGGATTCAGAAAGGTTGTGAAGTAGGAGCGATCCATGGCAATCCACAGCTTCCTTATTGTCTCCTGCAGGTCCTTGGTGTTTTTTTATCTTGTCTCTTAAACCTCGTTTTTCTTGACATTCCATGTATCTTCTGTTGTGTTTAGGGAGAAGGAAATACTCTGCTATTGTCAAACATTAAAATTATAATCATTGAGTTTGAACACCAGCATGCATAAAAATTCACTTATGAATAACCCAAAATGTCAGCAATTGGTTCATTAACAGATGAATATAAATACTGCCATTCATTGTGTATGTAAAACAATATCTTAAGAAGAATGACTTCAGTAATGGCACACCGAAAACACAAGAGAAAAGCAAGATCTCAACAGAAAAATGAATTAGGAAAAAACTAATACTTATGATTCTACCCCAAATCGCTGGCAATTAATCTTTTTCGAAGCTATACATATACAAGAAAAGCACTCAAAGTTAAAGATATAGTTTAATACCCATGGAATAAGTGCGAGTACAAGAGGACAGACCCGCACAATCAGGGGAGTTTAATCTATTCTTCCCAATGAGCAAATTACAATTGGAAAAGAACTCGCCTCCTTCATTGAGCGAGCCCATACTTTTTCATCTTCTGTTTGTTAGTAATTCCATAACCACATACTCTAATATATAAACCTATATCTTGTGGCATTTCTTTACTTTGTCTCCAAAGATGATATAAATTGTCTCGAAACGCTTCAGTCAAATAAAATATTGCGTGAAGAATTGCCTTAATTTTCTACTACGTTTCTCAGTATAAATAAAACATTAGTTTCCAATGAAGTTTTGTGGGCTTTTTCATGAGATTAATCAAGATAAAAGATAAATATAAGACAAATCGAGAGGCTCAAAAAGAAAGTTATTAATACGAAATTATCCGTGGCTTTCAACAAAACTTGCTATGGCGAAAATATATTGTACTGCTCAAGTTCATGAAAAAGGCTGCCGCATCACTAATCACAATGTTGTTCAATAAACAAGGAGGTTTATGGATACAGCATACTAAAATTGTATACGGCGACAAAAATCAATTTCAGGAAGTTGGTTACATTCCTACATTTTATAAAGGATGCCATTTTAAGTCGTTTTAACAATGCAGTTAAAGGTTGAACATGTCAATTGCAAAGGCATTCTTTCTGATTGATACGTTTGGGTTTGGAAGGAATGACATCGAATATTTTCAATATTTTTTGCTGTTCTTAGGATTTTCTTCCGACCCGAATGAACTTTGTATAGATTTAAACATCTTCTTTCTTATCGGTATTTCCGGACATTTTTCTAAATAGCGGGATTGATTGATAGATGCCTATCAGGAAAACATGGCTCAAATAAATTTTGTACTCGTTTAATAATGCCAATCCCAATAAAGTTTTTTTTGCAAATAAACCTTGATATTTTGTGACGACTAGAAACGATTTGATGCTCTTATGATCATTCAAGATAGAAAAGGTGTGTAGAATTGTAGAAGACGGTTTAGGGAGAAAATGTGTGTTTTTTAGCCATTAATTTAGTGTGCCAGTACGTCTGGCGATTGCTTAACCTGTGCTCCTTCTGAGCATTTTTCCCATTATTTTCAGTGATCATTCAAGCCATTCAATTGAGATTCTGAGTCTTTTTGTTTATAGAGCTTAATCTTCTTTATTGTATATATATTTTCGAAATTTTGTTCCCTGTCCATTAATCTTTTTTCTGGTTTTCTTTGTTCCTTTTCTTTAATTTTACATCTTATTTTGTTTTGGGAGCCATTTCGGATCTTTTGTTTTCATTGTCCACTTTTGAACTTTTTTTTTATTGTACAACTTTGATTTTTTTTTTTACAGGGTTTTTACATTTTGTGCATATACATAGGTATATGTATATATACACTTTTAAATTATTTGTTTTAATAATGAAGTCATTTATTTGGTTGATTAAATTTATTTGTCGAGAAAAGTAGTTTTTCATTTCTTTTACTTCTTGCTGGGGAATTCTTTTACTTGTATATTGTTTCAATAGCTGCTTTCATAATCACTTCAACTTATAGTGAAAAGCCTTTATTTTATTTATGTATCTTATTTTGTTTCACATTTTATGGTTACTCTAAATTCTAAGTTCTTTGATTTTGTCTCTTCTATCTGGACTCTACCTTATCTTTTTTTTAATTGGTAATGCGATAAGTTAAAGGAGGATAGAGAGCCGATATCAGTAAGCCCGCGCTTCAACGCTGCTAGTATATCTTCCTCATGGATAGAATAATCGGAGTCTCACTTGAATCTCCCTCGAGTTATTCCTTCTATAATTTATTTGGTTCTTGTGAGCTTAGGGAGCGGTGCCGATGGTGAAGCATGCATCTTCATAGTTTAGATCCAGGGTACTTTGGATGGGTGGACTTCCTTCGGTTGCTTTTGTTGGTCTTTCTTGGGTAGTTTTTTTTGAGCAGTTACATTTTTTTTTCTCTTGAGGATTTGGGCAGGTTTCTATTTGTCAGGTTCTATAAACTTAGGTAATCGAGGTTATCTCGATATGGAGCGAGATATTATCGTTGCTTTCGAGTTTGATCCCTCTTTGTGCCTGGTAAAAATCTCCTAAGGGGAGTTGTTTGGAACCACTCCGGTTTCACTCCGTTTAGTACTAGCATTATATTTAACTCTGTTACGTAGCTTCCGGCATCGCAGTTTTTACGATGTGGGAATAAATTAATCACATAAATAAATCTTCTTTCCTTGGTCGATCAAGTTGGAAGAATGTATTTCCTTCTTTTAGAATTTTGCCGCTTGCGTGTATGGGGTATTCGCCTTTCTGCTCTTCTCTGTAATTTTTCTTCTTCTTTTTTTTAGTCGCGTGTTCGCGTCTCTATAAGTTACCATGTCGGTCCCCGTCGGTCGGTCGGTTGCTAACAATTTTACTTTTCAATGAAGTTTTTGAAAGTTTTGAAGGTCGTAAGGTGAGATGATATGTTAGTAAATTGATAATACGTTTGTTAATTAAATCTTATATTTTTCAAAGTTAATGAATTAATTGAGAGCACGTGACATGTCTGTTTAGCTTGTTCATTTATAAGTTATTTTTTCCTGTTTGTGCACTTTGTCTAGATGTGGCCTAAATAAACACATTCTGAAGGTACATTTACTTCAAATACACAAGGACGAGACTAAAGTTCAAAACGTAATATGTCCTTATTCCGAGACCTTTCCTGCCATCTTTCTTTTCCGAAAAGTGCCTTTAAATAGAATGTAATGGCCACCATCTCTTCTTAAATTTGTCAATTTCATTCACTTTTGCTCAGCTCTTGTACCAATGAAGAGAACATTCAATTTGTATCAAACATACTTAGAAAAATAAAACAGAATCATGGGTTGCTACATATGTAGTTATTTTTCTGCATGTTAATTAATAATTTTCCATTTCAGATTTTCATTCCTTTGAGAATCTTTATATGATACCTATTCAATGAATCCACCATTGACCCTTAATGATTGCTTTAATTCGGGCTCTGAAGCGTTGACGTGCTCGAATCAGATGAACTTTATCAGTTTCGGACATTGTCTGTTATAACGGACTTGAGAGATCCAAGAGTGTTATGAGGGTGATGATTGATTACTGTCTCGAAGGGACCCAAAACGTAGTAGTCCAGTAGATTGAGGTCGGTTGAGGTAGAAGGCCATGTGTCTGGGTGTCTCGGAGAACATGGCCATGGAAATAGGCATGCATCCAAGCTTGGGTTGTTCTTGCCTTATGAAATGGATTAGAGTCTTTTTGGAAGAGATAAAGACTTCCGTTGCGTACTCTGTCTATCCAAGGTCTCTTAACTTTTCAAAAACTTCTGTTTAGGTAGCAGTATTGACTCTTATGCCCCGTGAAAAAAATTAGGTGAGCATGACATCTTCCTCACTGCTACTGACTCCCAGAACCATCACAAGTGCTGGAAACCTGGTATGCATTAGAGTTGGAACCTCGGTTGAGATTCAACATACACATCTGTCATTCCTTAGGTTTATCTTATGGTAGGTACTGGCCCAAACTTTCGTCCTGAGAGTAAAACTAAAGCATTTATCAGCGCTTTGCATGCATCAATGAATACTCTTTCGTCTAACCTGATATGAACTGAACTCTCAGCATCACATACAACTTATAACGAATATTTTCATGCATGTCTCTTTTGATGGTGTATTCTGAAAACTTGAGGTCTTTTGCAAGGGCTCTTATAGGACTTCTATTTTTCTGATTTTTGCTTGTTATTTATGCACAAGTTCTTGTGTTATAATGGCATTAGAACACTTTACATGTGTTTTGCGTTTAACTGGTAATGTTGGATCCATATCATCAGCTTGCACGTCTATTCGAACTTTGGGAAGGAAGGATAGTGCAACTTTCAGAACACGAAAAATCTCGGTCTCATTATGTTGAGCTTTTATGGCAACGATTAAAGAGTGCTTTTTACTTTGCTTCATCACTTTAATCTAAAAAGAAATTAAAAGAATACTTATAAGAACGCTAGAGCTAAGCGAAATGATCTTTTCTATATCTTGACGCACCTCATATATATATATATATATATATATATATATATATGAGGAATTAAACCACATTCTCCGAAGACAATTTAATTCAGAACAGTTTCGGTGTATCTCACACCCTTTTTCAACTGACACTGGATAGAAAATATTAGAAAAGTGCTTACAAACATAACACGGGGTCAGGTCGTGAAAAATCGCCTCTTTTTTCCCCCAATCCCCTACTTGTGGCTAATCAGGGAGGGGGGGGGGTAGGCCTAAACATATTGAAGGGCTGACATTTTACTATTTTGTTTATTTGCTTTCGTATTACAGGATTAAAAGAAAATTTACCCTCAGATAGATTTAAATTAGGAACTGACGATATCAAGCTCGATTCTACGATTCTTCTTTTAACATAGTTAGCCGATTTAAATACCATTTTCCTGCCTTGAAATCGATCAAATATGTTGCCATGTTAGAGACTTGAATCAGGCCTTCAATATGTTTAGGCCTAACCTTTCCCTCATGATTAGCCACAAGTAGGGGATTGGGAGAAAAAAGAGGGGATCTTTCATAACCTGACCCCGTGTTATGTTTGTAAGCACTTTTCTAATATTTTCTATCCAGTGTCAGTTGAAAAAGGGTGTGAGATACACTGAAACCGTTCTGAATTAAATTGTCTTCAGAGAATGTGGTTTAATTCCTCATCTTTTCTTGCGATATTGCATTAATTTTCTTTATATATATATATATATATATATATATATATATATATATAAATATATACAAGTTACAGGTTGTTTGGGGCTAAATTCGACGGTTTACATAAAAGAAAAAGAAATAACTCAGCCAAAAATAAATTTAATTTAAAGATTCAATAAATAGCTAGATTACAGCTAAAAGATAACATTTTATTCAAAGGCGTCGTCTTCCACTTGATTTTAATGTTACATGGAACGTCGTAGGGACTGAAGGCAAGCCACTTTTTGTTCTGGTTGTTGCGCAACTGGTCCTGGGAGTAGTTCTGTTTGTTTTTAGAAGAACCAGATCATCTCCTACTTCAGCTTGTTCAGTGGCTTATTTGACTTAATCACATGGTTTTCATTGGTTGTCAGAATTTGTCCCTTGTACAACCTCTTTTACGAGTAGTAGTAAACATCTTCAATCATGGTGGCGACTACTGCAGTTTGAACTCCTGTTGTGTCCCTTTCTGCTGGCCCCGGCTCGTACTTTAAGTTTCAGCATTCCATTTCACGTCTTAGAGCCTTTATAGTGTTCACATAGCATTTATCAGCAGCCATAATGTTCGGCATTGTGATATCCGGCGCGAATCATCATGATACAGGTGGATCTTTTCCAATATTGAGGGATCCTTTAGTCCTCCATTTGATTGAGAATATTTTCAACTAAAACTTTACTTTGTATAGTTTCCAACGCGGTTGACTATCTATCAATACATCAACGTATTCCTGAAAAAATTAAACATTAAAAATTGTCAAATTTAGCCGAACACAGTGTATTTACATATATATACACTGTGGGTCAAAAGTATAAAGTACCCTGAGTACGGAATCTTTCAAATAATAAGTTAAATGGATCATTCAAATGAAGCAAGTGTGTATTTAATCCCGTGTCACTCTACAAACTGTCTCTCATTATTCATAGGAGAGACCGGAAGAACCTTAACAAAAAGAATTTATGAACCTAAGGTGATGTCAAACGAGGCAGTATTTTTAATCATATTAGCAATTTCAACCACCAAATTGACTATTCTAAGGCACAAATCATATATAATTGTAAAGATTTCCGTAAAATGAAAATAGTAGAATATATATTAATAGGAGAAATTCCCAATTTTATTTTATCAGATGGGCAATTGAAATGCAGCCTCAATTCCCGTAACAGTCATCGTAAACAGTTAATCAACGATCTTTAGACTCATAACCCCTGATTAATGACCTTTTACCCCTGTTTTGTGTTTCTTTCTGATCTGTACGCTATTTATAGACTTTTGTAACCATCGCATTCTCAGTATACGACTGAAGAGGGTATCATAAACAACAGACCGAAACTAGTCTCGTAAATGAAACTTTTGTCTCCTATACAGTGGTTTCACTAAAACACATATATATATATATATATATATATATATATATATATATATATATATATATATATATATATATATATATATATATTAATTGATCTATAAATTAATTATGAAATTTTGATATTTAATTGGAAATCTTTTGATTTAATTACAGCCAGATGTCTTCATGGGATGTATTTCACAAATTGTTCACAAATTTATGATGCTTCCTTTCCCCATCTTATTTTGTAATTTATCATACTTTTTTGTTTTCTTTTTCTTTAGGTATTTTTTATTGCTTTTGAAGGCGCTCCACACAAGTCGTCTAATGGAGTTCAGTATTCGCTCCGTGGTGGCGCTCCATAGAAGTGATACCCATTTCTCCAAACCAGTTTTTGTTGGTTGTCTATATTTCTAGTGAAATTTAAATTCATTAGTTGGTGATGTGAGATGCAATTTATGGATAGATGACTCTAAAACCTGTGATAAAGTGGTAGAATAAGTTGTGGCCTTAATTCTTTCTTGGAGTAAAACATGTCAAATGGCCTTGATGAAGATATTCAGCCATATACCATGATAGAACCACCTTCATGCTTCCCAGTTCATACTAAAGAAGCAGAGTGAAATTGCCTCTTCAACTGGTTCTCTAACATAGGTAGCCACAAAATTACTGAAAATCTGCAAAATTGTTACGAATTTTAAATTTTTAAATAATTTTCTCCCAAGATATAATGAAATGAAATTACATATAAAATTACAATAGACTATTTTTTCTTCCATATTTAATATATGATAATTACTTTCATCTGATTCGATAACTTTAAACCATTAATGATGTGTCCATTTTTCTTATGTTTGGCCCATTGAAGACGTTTATTTCTCTTGGTTTCTTTTTCGCGCTGCATCCCTGAATATCTTGATCTTTAGATCTCAGTTACATAACTGTTATGGGTGATATTTTGAACCTTTATCCTCAATGTGCTCCCCAGCAATTTCAAAATGTGTTGGTTTTATTGCGATCCTAAAGTGAAGCCCGAAGTATAGATCTGTCTTCCTTACCTGTTTTTATACGTTTTCTCTCACTTCTCTTCCTTAATACAAATCTCTTGGTTTTTAATATCGTTTATACTGGTTTGCTTAACAATTTATATTTCTGATAACTCTGGAGAATTTGGATTTATGATCTCAGTGCTTTTGTAAGTTCTTTAGTTTTTGCCATATTACTTATTGAGAATGATAATGAATAACACTAGCTATAAATTAAACTAAAACAAGATATCTTAGTTCAATTTTGATTTTTAAAAACGCTATGTTATTAATTACAAACATTTAGTAAAATACTAAGGAATTCAAACATATTGACAAAATATTCCAACATATTAGCAAAACACATTATTATCATACATATTTATGAAAAATATGATAAATTCTAAAAGGTTTTATTAAATATGCTAAATATATAAAACTATATTATTAATTATGAATTTTTTAATATTTTTTTAAGAGAGACAATGAAGACATTCTTGAAATGTATATGACATTATAAAAAAACAACAATATAAGCGTCGAAATAACTATTTGGACACTAAATAGAGTGGCTTAATATTCCATTGCACGACTATTGTTTGTTTACTGCTGCGAGGCGTTTCTTAATATATTTGACAAGTCCCGACAACAGTGTCATAAAGCTGTAGAAATGTATCTAGGACTTTGGATTCTATACAGTACCGTCCAAAATAACCAGACCGTCAGTATTTATATCACAAAATCTTCCATAACCTTGGCTACAGAAAATCCCAAGTTTCGAAAGTTGGTGAATGATAAGATAGAGGTAAAATTATGCAAATTTATATGAAGGAAATGAAAGTTGTCAGCAGATAACCAATTTTATAGAAAAAATAAATTTCTCTGTGCGTGAGCTGTTCGTAAAGCTGCGCCACAAAGATGGTTTTTCCATTGGAGTTTTGCAGAGACTGCCAAGCGCTCCAAAATGGTAGTCCATAATTACCGAAATTGTAAAGAAAAACTTTTTTAAGAAGGCTGCCTCAGTTTATTGAGGGATTAGTCAGAGTTTGGTAATCAATGTCTCCACGCAGACACTGCCACGTTGTCCTAAGAACAACAATGCTCGTCTTTAACTTGCATTCCCCACTGAGCACGTTACATGGACAGATGACCAATGGAGTCAAGTCCAATTTAGTAACTAACCTAAGTTCCTTTTTTTTGGATATGATAAAAGTAGCTTTGCTTATCACAGAAGAGGCGAAAAATGAGTTTGAAGTTTATGGAATATGTTTCATGTTCTGGGGCGTGAGTTTAGTTTAAGGCGCTGGGTGCTTACTTAGCACATAAATGTTTAAGTGTATAAGAAAAAGCTGCGACAGTATTATTTTTCTATCTAAGAGCCTGCAAAGCCCAACTTGAAATTTTCTTCCAGGATAACGCCCGCTGCTGCATGCCTAGAGTCGGTGAAAACCCACCAGGACGACGAGCACATCACATATATGAACTGGCCTGAACAGATTCCGGACAAGAACCCAGTTTAAAATGTTTGGAAGAAACTCAGAAAGAGATCTAAACGAGGAATCCGAAAATACTTCAAATATGTATCAAGATTACTGCGCAAGAGTGAAAACAGTCGGTTTGTTTTTGTGGCAGGAGATGTCAAAGCAGCATCAAGAATAAAGGCCTCAAATCCAAATGGTAATTACTCGTACTTATAACTTTTATAGATGTTTTCCACTGTTTCCGGTGTCGTAGGATAATTTGGGACACTAAAACTTTTCTTGTAAATTGCTTATCTTGTTGATAACTTTTGTTTGCCCACATGTTGTTTATACATGAAGGTTTCGAATTATAAAAACCGTGTATTTCGTCTGACTAAAGTTATGGAGGATGATATAAGAGAAATACAGACGTTCTGTTCTTTTGGTAGAGATTATATAGTCTCCATTAGCCATGATTGCTCAATGTTGCAGTGTACCGGTCAAAAGTTAATACCATACATACGGCAAATATTGTTGAAACCTATCGGATCTTTCTAGATCTTGGTAGAAGTTTCTAGACCAAAATATAATGTTGATAATCCCATTTAAAAATATTTTCCATAAATGTCTAAATACTTATTTTCATCCTCATTTTGTCTCTTCTTCAATAAAATATAATATACTCGTTAGTATCGTAATATTTCATATTCTTTCATTAACATAAAATTAGGTTTGTTATAGCGTTACCTTTCTTTTTTAGGGCTTAAATATAATTATATTAAAAACTTATTTAAATGTGACCATATATATATATATATATATATAAAAACTCACAAAGTGGCACGTGGGGAAAGCAATAATATGAAAATTAACCCACAGGAAAATGAAAAGATGAATCCAAGCACTTTCGAACTATATTTGCAAGTTCATTTTCAAGGAATAGCATGAAAATTGGGAAGACAACCTTATATAGGGTACAAAGATACGAAGGGAGCGCTCATCACATAGTACAAACCAATGGAAAAACACAATAACAAGACAGAGAAATACCAATAAAAAGATCATTAGGCAACTAATAACGGACATATGCGTCCCAAAAACGATATACACACAACAACGCCGTTAATATGAATGGAAATGGTGGGTGAAAAAAACAAAAACATTTTAAAGGATTATCATTAGAACGAAAACATTTAGGGCTGAGAGTTAATCCACGATCCTAGCAGAGACACGTGGTGGGGGAGGCAATGCGAATGATATTACACTAATAAAGAGTGACAACAGGCTACATTATGAAGGGTTGAGTTTAAATGAGCCAGGCGAGATATTTATATTATGCAACATGCCAATTAATGAACGCTCAACAATATTTCTTTTTGTGAAATCAGCGGAATGATAAAGGAATTTTGCAGAGTTCCAGCCAATGAGGTGGCTATTTTCGGATAAATGTAAAAATAAAGCGCTGCTTAGTTCACCTCTTTAGTATTATACTTATGTTGGTAAATCCTAGTAGATAAAGATTTACCAGTTTGCCCGAAGTAAGGTAAATTTCAAATAGAACATTCTATAGAATATATTCCACCTTTTTTTCTTGTATTATTGTGGACTAACATTTTATATAAAGTGGATTCATATCTAAAATTCACAGATATACTAAGTTGCTTAAAAATACGGGTGAGACCAAAAAATGGTTCGAAGTATGACAAGAAAAGACAATTTTTATGACTGAAAACCAGTGGGTTATCAGTTCTATAAAAACTTCTCTTAGCCAAGTTTAATGAAGTATGTAAAAATTGACAAGGGTAACAAAGTTTTTTACCTGTTTCAAAGATATTGGACAATTCCTTATCCAAAACTTCCGGACTAACAAGGCGTAATGCACGCAGAAACGTAGAAGTGAATACAGATCTGTTAATTTTAACACTGTGATAAAAATAAAAGTGAATGTATGAACTGGAGTTGGATGGTTTGCGATAAACAGAGAATTGAAAACCTGACGGCGTCATATATATTACAAGGTCAAGAAAAGGAAGAGTCCCATTTTCCTCAATTTCAAGAGTAAATTTAAGAGAAGGGACTAGAGAATTAAGATTACATAAAAAATTGTGAATATCGTTTGAGGAAGGTCAAAGGCATATAATATCATTAATGTAACGGTACCATACAATAGGAAAATCGATGATTTGGGGCAAGAATAACATCTCAAAAAATTCCATATATAAATTAGAGAGGGTGAGAGATAGACAACTCCCCATCGGAAGACTAAATTTTTGAAGCTAAAATTGTCATTAAGTAAAAATTTATAATTTTTAGGAAAGTATTGACCGGTACAGGGAGATGTAAATTATATAATTTATCACAAAGGAGAGGAAGAAGATCGTCTAAAGGAACTTTAGTAAACAAACAACAGACATATATATATATATATATATATATATATATATGTGTGTGTGTGTGTGTGTGTATTTTAAAGGCCCAAAGAAATGAAAACTGGTAACACAACCCGAAAAAACGCTAAGGAAATTATTATTACGTGTACCATTAAAACTTAAGAGAGAAAATGGGTGATATAGTAACAGAAAAATAGGGGCAAACTATTTAAACCGTTATAAGAAAATTAATAAAGGAGTTGGATTTGAACCTGTGTTATTAAGCGTTCTTTGCTTAGCGTCGTGGTCATTTTAGCCAAGAGTGCTTAATGACCCAGGTTCGAATCAACTCCTTTATTCATTTTCTTATAACGGTTAAAATAGTTTGCCCCTATTTTTATGTTACTATATCTCCCATTTTCTCTCTTAAGCTTTAATGGTACATGTAATAATAATTTCCTTAGCGTTTTTCCGAGTTGTGTTACCAGTGTTGATTTCTTTGGATTTTTTATTATATATATATATATATATATATATATATATATATATATATATATATATTGTTAAGGACCATGGTGTATTTTGCCTTGATTAATTTCCTTTGGTAGATGGTAGATAAGTTGTCCTATGTTCATATCTCTTTTTTTTTAAATAAATGCCTCTGGTAAAAAACAAACTTAAATCGCTAAGCTTTCGATCTATTCGATCATCTTCAGAGCGTCTTTAGTTATTCTTTCCTCCTTTACCGACAAATTATAGTGGAGTTGGAATCAGGCGGAATGAAAAGAACTGATGTACTCGATATTAAAAGATGGTTTAGATAGTAAAGACGATATTTCCCCTTAGTAGGGAGGGCATCACTTTACGTTTAGTCTTTAAATTTGCATTTTTTGAGTTGATCTTTGTTTATTTGTCCTTTTTATTTTTGTGTATCTTTCTTTGCTGTTAGCGTGGTCTCCTTATTGTTTGTGTTCAAATTTTTTGGTTACTTATTTTTGGTGTAATTGTTGAGCGTTCAAGCCTTTCTTAGCTTTCAATTCACCAATTTACCTCGTGTTATCATTTAGTGTACTGTTATTTATTGTCTTCGCATTTGTTCTGTGTTGCACTGTGTTAGTTTTTAGTGTTTCAGTTATGTATATTTTGATGATATGTTTTCTTGTGAGCATAGAATAGTACTTGGGAACTGACGACGGCGGGAGACTCTCTCCCGTAGTCTTGCAGGAATGTTAAGTCTGCCACCTGTTCCCTTTAGTTCTGGAATCACAGCAATCTTCCAGGTAGCCCAAACCTTTCTTCACAGTTTTGGGGTGAAGACATTGATTGGCTTTTTAAGCTTTCTCCTGTGTGGATCCCTTTGCCGAAGGTGATCTTGCTTTCTGGCTTTATTGATGACTAGAGATGCGGAGTTCTTTATTCGTTGTAGTTTTCTCATTGGGGGCTTGCTAGCCGCATGAGTGACTACTGCGGGTAGATGAGCTTAGCGCGGATGTACATCAGGTATATATTCCTAATATTTGCCGAGCTAAGATCCCTAAACCTGTATAGCTTTGGATTACTCCCTTTGCTAGGCTCCGCCTCTCCTTGTATTGTCTCGAATATCCGTGTTCAGAGATTTTTAGGCCCAGGACAGTGCCTTCAGCGGAGTAGCCGTATCTCATCCCATCTATGATGATGGGCTAGATCGAACTGCGGCTCAGTGGGACGATCTTGAATTTGTCCTTATTTGTTTTGATCTTCCATCGTCTCTCGTATGGTTGATGTTGTTGATTTACTTTATTGTGCGAGTCGCCTGTGCCCTTGCCTTCCTCTCCGAATACGGGGCCATCTGAGTGATGTCATCTGCGAATTTAGGATACATCGTGTCCTTGTGCACCTGAGTTGGGAGATCAATGGTGAAAACCAGGAAGAGCAGTGGGCTCATGCAGCTCTTCTGGGGAACGCCCGCCTTATGTTCAAACTCAGCAAATCTGTAGCCTCCAATCATGAGATATACCCCTATGTCCATGACAAAGTAACAGAAAATCCTTTCCACGATTGGATCTAACTAGAGGTTCAGGATCTTTTTTTGAAGTCCTTCCAGCCAGAGTTAACGAAGGCCTTCTGCACGTCCCTCAGCACAATGTGCACATAGTAACCATTCGCTTGCTAATATGCTACTTTCTCTGGTAGGAGCGCCAGGGCAGTATCGGTGCCCATTTTTGTGTAGAACCCGTGATCTTGGGGGGTTGTGTGCTCCTGACCCGTTCAGTTGAGCTTGTAGCCTGTCAGCTATGATCTTTTCAAAGATCTTGCCTGTATCTTCAGAAGAGAGATCGGGCAATAGTTAGCCACATGGTCTGGGTGCTTGTTTGCTTTCAGAATGAAGATGATTTTAGTCTTATCATACCCGTCAGGGAACTACCCTGTATTCAGAGCAGTGTTCATGGTGTTTACCAGTCCCTGAATAATTCTTTTTCGTGATCCCAGACCAGCCTGGTGCCCTCTGCTTGAAGGACCTTATAGCATTCATGGTCACTTAGAAGGTGATTGGGCACCAGTGGTTCACTATCTCTCTTTACTAATACACTTGCAGGTGGGGGTAAGTTTTATGTATAAATGCGCCGAGGTCATTGATCAGTTGGTCTTCGAATTCCTGGTTCAAATCGTCGTTCTCCTCAAAGGTAATCGCGAAAATCTCTTGGCAGTGTCTTTTGAATCTTCTCTCGAGAGACTCTGGATCCTCAATGATGCGTCTCTATCTTTGATTTGCGTTCTGGATTTGGTGGGCAGTCCTCTAAGTCTTCGGATGTTGCTCCATAGACTTACAGGATTGCTTTCCAGCCTTCCAATGATGTCATTTCAGATTTCTCTTTGTTTCTCAATGAATATCTTTTTTATCTCATCGCTTAATTGTCTCACTCTGGCTATCCTTCCCCTATTTCCACCTGTCCTGCCGATTTCCTCATAGATTTATCGATGTTCCTAGGCTATGTCCCTTATTTCGTTCGTCCACATGTGTTGTGGGAGCATATTATAGGAGATCCTGGGGTCCCATCACTCGTCGGCTTGTATGAGAAGATTGGTGATCTTATTTATCTTCTCATCTATATCTTCGAGATTGGCGTCTCCCAGGTCAGCTGGCTGGTATTCGCTCAGTATCTCTCTATATACATATCTTTAAGTTTGCTTTTGCATAACCTTTCTTAAGTGGGGCGGGCTTGAGTATTGGAGCAAGCGAGATTGTGGTGATTAACAGGATGTGGTCGCTCGGTATCACGGGTCCAAGTTAATTGCTGATGTTGAAGAGGAGGTTTTTGCTCGCTAACACTATGTCTGGTTTATTTGTCGAACATTGTAATAGAAAGGTCGGGAAATCCGGCCCGAGCCTCTGGAATCTGTTTTTTGATATGTAGCTCAAGGTTCCTTCCCCTTTGGTAGGTGCGACCGTAACCAGACGCTCTGTATCTAGTGTTTAGGTCCCCGACAAGCAATATTAGTCTCCCGAGTCCGAATAGGGTGTAAAAGTTGGTTATCGGGAGGTAGTTGCGACGAGGCGGCTGATAGGCAGCTGTCATGGTTAGGTTTTCCACCAGGGTTAGGATTTTGAAAGCCACGAATGATTCTTCTAGGTTTGGTAACATTTTGTATTTGATGTTATTTCGTATCGCGATGGCTACTCCATCGTATCGATCCTATGTGTAGTTTTTTATATGATCGTGTAATTTGGAATCTTCAATCGGTTTGTTTCAGTGTTCACTAGTGTTCAGAGATAAGGATCAAGCAGGATTCACTGTACAGAATATGTTTCCTATTGGTTTACGTTGAGTGTGAGTATTTTTAACGTGTTGTTTGTGTTTTCCATGTTTGTGAAGTTTAGTATTAGTGTTTTTTATGTGTGTGTGTCTTTTTTTCTACTTTTTCTGCGTTTCTATTTTTAGTTTTTAGCTTTTTAACTTAGGGTGAGGCAGTAGTCCGTATCTATTTTGATGTGTGCTGCCATAAGCGCTTCATCTATTATTGATTCTTGAATTGGTGCGTTGTAGGTCGATTTTAAGGGGCCAGTTTTAGTAGCGTGCTAGTCTACTCGCGGGTGACTCTACATCCCCTTATGTTGGCCGGTCGGTCAGTCCCTGTTTTTGTTTTTTTGTTTTTGTAATAAAATTGTAACTATTCGGCCGATTCTAACAAGATTTGAAACCCTCATGTTGTTTTACATTCTATTTCGAATCATCATCTAGACAACCTACACTACCACTACTTACACCACAAACACCCTCACCACCACCACTATCCGCACCACCACCACCTACACTACCTAAAGCACCACAGCTTTTTGCTCGATTTTGTACGGCTATGTTTAGGGGTTCTACTGTAGTTCTTCAATGTAGTTCTTCTGATGGTATGTGATCTTGTATTTTTTAATGTGTGATAAATCTTGTGGCCTTGTTTTGTACCCATTGGGCCTTTTTTATTTGTGAATTGCTTAGTATATCAATCGGTATTTTTGGGTAGAGGAGCTTGGGAGAACTAAGGTCATGTACAATTTTCTTTTGTTTTTATTTGATAGGTTTCTGAATCTGTACAGCGCTGACATGGTTATTTTTGCCTCGGTGATCTTTGGCAGATATACCCAGTTGTCAATTTTAGAGCGAGGACACAACCTTCTGAGGAGTATGGATATGCCTCTCCACCTAATCGTAAAGTAGCTGTTTTTCTTCTGTTTACGGGTATCAGTTTGAATTTGTCTTTCTTTTAACAAATACATCAAATCTAACAAATACATCATCTTGTTTTTTCTTTTGTAGTCATTCAGAATTTTGATCTCTCTTGCTGTCCTTTGAGCTACATCTCTGGGGTTCTTCCTGTGGCTGGTGATTATTTGTGTGATGTGGTAGTTCAAACCAAGGTTGAGGTCTTCTTTTCTACTGGTGGAGAGTGTATGACAGGAGAGATTGATGAATTATGTAGTTGATTCTGGCAATGTTATTCGTCCCTTGTGCAGTTTATTAAGCTTCTTGGTCTTAATGCTTGTTCCAGAGCCCTCAATTTTGGTTTGGACCAAATTTTGACCAAATTTCCAAAAAGTTTGAACTAGGAACCCTTTCCCAATTCTTGTCGAAACTACAAGATCAAGCCATCATTGAAATTAACTCCAACCAAAAAGACCAACTTCGCGCAAAAGCCACCAAACGAAGGTGCTTTAATAGCAGCAAACTCTTAACACCAGAGATACGCAAGGCCATCAGCTCTCTAAAAAATAACAAGGAAATAGTCATAATTAAAGCTGACAAATCTAACAAATAAATCATTCTAAACAAAGAAGAATATAACAGCAAATTGAATACCATCCTAAATGATACCATTAAATTTAAACATATGAACAGAAGATTTAAAAAACAAAATAAATGGACAAATAACTAAAGCTAATGCACTCATTGGATGACTTCACTTCCAAAAGATTGTTGGCGATTATACACCAGGATATCTATGTAAACGTAAAAAATAAATTAGCTCAATAACCCATCGAGGCCATCTTTTCTGAAGTTATGACACCAACGTACCATTTAGCTAAAACCCTAAATGCATTAATAAAACCGTACATCCCTTCGAAATGTAGCATAAAATCTACGGCGGAATTTAACGATATACTCCACTCTACAAGACCGGCAGGAGTAATAACATCCCTTGATGTGGAAAACCTGTTTACGAATGTGCTTATCGCCCAGACCATCGGTATCATTATGCTAAATGTATACCACCATCCTACAATATATCCTCCAAATCTTGACCCAAACATCTTAAGGAATATATTACGTTCATGAACATCAGAGGCTCTGTTCAGGACACCGGACGGTAATCTATGCACCCAAATGGACGGAGTGGCTATGGGATCACCCCTGAGGCCGACTTTCGCCAACTTGGAGAGAGCTTATTTGACAACAGTGAAAATAAGCCACACACATATTGCCGATACGTAGACGACATCTACATCAACGTCCACAATAAGAACATCTGAAGAACATCAAACAGCAATTTAAGGAGAACTCCGTGTTAAAATTCAGTTATGAATTGAGCACGGGCAATAAACTCCCTTTTTTGGATGTTGAGGTACATAACTTCAATGGAAATTACATCACAAAAGTATATAGAAAAGGTACGAATATGGGAAGATGCCTTAACACGGATGGTGAATGTCCTGAAAGGTAAAAAAAAGTGTAATCGGCTCATACATTGACTGAGCATACAAATGCTGCTTTACGTTGGAACATTTCCATCTAGAGATCTCCCGCGTAAAACAAACCCTCGTGAAAAAGGTGTCCCAAACAGAATGATTGAAAAACAACTTCAATTGTTTTTAAGCATGCAATTCAAATACACGGATAAAACAAAAAGAAATCAGGAAGCAGTAAATAACATCAAACCGTATTACAGAAATTCAATGTCTTCGGCCAATAAAAAAGACGAAAAACACATCAAGGATATTGTTAACCGTAACATCAATGTTAAGAATCAAATTGAAAAAACTCAGCTTATTATATACTATAAAATGACAAAAGTTAACAATCTCCCTATGAAAAATAACAGCTGCCAAAACTACTCGAACCTGAAGTCTACCAACCTAATTTACGAGTTTACCTGCCCCCATAAAGACTGCGTGCTTCATAATAACTCGAACTATATTGCCAAGAAAACCAACACCCTTTCGAGGCGTTTAAACAGACACCTGCAAAACGGAGGGCCCCCAAATCATATGGAGAGCGCACATAACATCAGCCTAACTAGAGATATTTTGTTTGAAAATATCAGAATTAAAAAAAACACGAAAATAAAGCTAGGCTGAACATCTTAAAAGCCATGTTAATAAACGAAAAAAAGCCGACCCTCAACGCTCTGACTACGAGCTAGAATCAAACATTAGAGTTGTTTAAAAAATTCCACCCACCGGATTGGACGGTTTCCCTTGACATTATGTTAAAGCTAGGAGGAATAAATATCCCTTAAAACTATTTTATTTTCATTAAACCTAGGGACACGATGTATCTGCAATTCGCAGATGACATTACGCAAATCGTTGCATACTCGGAAAGGAAAGCAGGGGCACAGGCAGCTCGTACGATAGCGGAAATAAATAACATGAACCAGTACGAAATACGATGGAAGATCAGGACCAACAGGAACAAATTCAAAATCGATGGCACCGTCCTGAGCCTAAGGATCTCCGAACATAAATACTCGAGACACGACACGTATAGGCGAAATCTGGCAAGGAGAGGAATCTCCAAGTTATACAGGTTTAGAGTCATAGCTCGGCCAACATCAGGAAAATATATCTGATGTATGTATGGGCTAGGTTTATCTATCCCGCAGTAATAAATCAAGCGGCCAGCAAATCCTTAATGAGTTGACTTCAACGTGGCCAGAACACTGCATCTCTACTTAATAATGAAGTCAGAAAGCGTGATAACCTTTGACAATATATCTACACAGGAGGAAACGATTAGAACCCCATCAATGTCGCCACTTAGAAACTGGGAAGAAAGGTCTGGTCTACCCTAGTGAATGGTGTTATTCCAGAGCTACAGGGAACAGGTGGCAGGTTTAACATACCTGCAAGAGTACGAGCAAAAGTCGACGTCATTTCCGAGCACCAAACTATGCTCACAAGAAGACAATTCACCAATATATACATAGATGAAACACAGTAATTAAATAGAACAAATACAACCTAGAAGAATCAAATGAGTAGAAACAACATTACACTAAACTATAAACACAAGGTAAATTGTTGGACAAAATAGCTAATAAAGGCTTGAGTGCTCAAAAATTATTCCCCCCAAAAGTACGCCAAATCATTAACACAAACAAAAAGAAGAACGCTAAAGCACATGAAGATACAAAAACATAAGAGAAAAACATTTATTCAAAGAATAAAACCAAAAGCAAACGTAAAATATATAAAAGAAAGCGATGCCCTCTCTACTAGGGCAAAATATCACTCCCTTTCTTAAATTTTGACCCCTCTTTGATCTACCACTATCCAAACCTTCTTCTAATATTGGGTACATTATCATTATTTTCACTCAACCTGATTCAGACTCCACCATACTTCATCGGTAAAGGAGGAAAGAATACCTATAGACGCTTCGAAGATAATCGAATAGATCGAAAGCTTAGCGGTTTAAGTTTGTTTTGTATCAAACGCATTTATTTAAAAAAATAGATATAAACATAGGACAAGTTATCTACAATCTACAAGATGGAGTAAAGAAGACGGTAAGAAAAATAGAAATTTGCCAAAGGAATCAAGGATCTATTCGATTATCTTCGAAGCGTCTATAGGTATTCTTTCCTCCTTTACCGATGAAGTATGGTGGAGTCTGAATCAGGTTGAGTGAAAATGTACTATGCTGACTTCTACCCATTTACATTAATATATATATATATATATATATATATATATATATATATATATATATATATATATATATATATATATATATATATATATATATATATATATATATATGTATGTATATATATATATATATATATATATATATATATATATATATATATATATATATATATATATATATATATATATATATATAAGCCTCTCCAGTTGTCAGCTAGACGACACGAGCAATTAATGATGTAAAATTATGTAGAATTCTGTTAATATGTTAAAAAGTCAAGAATCCGCTTGTGTTAAAATTAATAAAGAAAGATTTTGTGTAATTGTAAATAAAAATTTAACGAGATAATTGACATGTGTTAATTAATACCTCAAAGCATTATTTTTTCAAAATGGGAGAGACAATTATCGAAAACTTGCAAGACAAATTATTCTCAAAAAGCTTAACAAACTAATGCAAATGATAGAGTTGAACATTCACTAAACCAGACAGTGGTGATTATTCTCTCTATCAAAGATCATCTATAAAACTAAGATCAAGCTTCAATTCAGACAAAGAATATTCATTAATAAAATCATTACAAAATCAAAGACATCGTAATACCTAACCTTACAAGTTCATATACATATACAGTCATGCAGCTATCGTCATTCAGGTGGCACAAATCAGTAAAAAAATACAAAGAAAAAATGGAAAGATAGATTGAGAGCCTTTCCCTCTTAAACAGTGCAAAACGCAGTTTGGGGAGGTTTTCACAAATTTGGAGTAGAAACAAAACAGGAACAAACTTACTGAAAGATTTTTAAGGCACAAATGGATACTGATGAATTGAAATATTTTCCTCTAATTTATAAAAATTAATTATTATTGAGACAATTACCACGAGTCTAACAATAGAGGAAAAAGCAACTTTTAAAAGTCGAATATAAGGAACAATAATTTAGCAGAGATAGAATCAATTAGGATTATTCATTAAATTTGGGAAAATAGGAAAATACATCTACTTAGGATAGTTTGTATCTTCTGATATGAGTGTGTAACAAGAAGTGCAATTAAGAGCTTCGTCTTCAAAAGCGACGCCACTCTGCTTCGATCGCATATAAGCCAGTTATAATGTGGAGGATAAATATGGACACCGCACAAAATCATTCAGAATCAACGGATAAAAAGGAGGTACCGATAATGAAGTTTGGTAAATAATGCAAGCAAAATAAAAGAAATACTTTGATAGGAACACAAGTTCAGGTAAAGGATATAATGAAAAGAAAAGTATTTTTTAATGAAAATAGTGAGGAAAACACTTGAAATGGAAGAGGATGAACAGCAAAGAATACACATGAACAACAAATTTTTATTCACATCTTAAGCCTATGCACATATAACATGATATAATTTCCAACAGTATTATAAACTGCCAACTAATCTAATTAATTCATATAAACTAGATGATTTATTCTGGGCGTAAAATTTGCTACAGCTTTTTTAATTAGACTACGAATTAGTTAGACCCACAAATGCTTTCATCGTTTCCGTTTGTGTATATTATGTAGTATATAAAGTTCAAATATTCATTGCTGCTCAAATGCTAAAGATTGAAAAAGTATAAAATAAATAAACGAAATTGGACGCTGAAGGTTAAGATAACGATGAAATAGAATCCCTTAGCGATCCTTCTTTTCCAGATCACAAAATTTTCCCTTTATTTTTCCGCTCAGAGCAAACATGGTCCCTGTTCCGGTCGTGCTCAGTCTGACTCCTTTGAATTTGAGGATTGAAGTGACCCTTAGGAAACGGACATAAATTTTTAATGAATCTCTGCTGAGCAATATATCAGTTGAATTGGGAATAGCAAGACATGGAAACTCGCACAAGCCGGGAACGGGAGGCAAGGGATATTTTGTGCGATCTGCTCTGCAAGAATCGGAACATTCTGGATATAATACGTAAATGAAGATAAATATCCATAACCTATGGTAGCTTACCATTTAGAGTTTATAAAATATCGTCGTTGTGTGAAAGTTTTATCGATTAGCTCACAAGTTACTGTTTTTAATTGATTAGATACGACATTAAATTACATTCCAATGGCGAGATTTATGGCCGGCCTATTAATGGATTAGCAAGCAGAATGGTAGGAAAAAGGGATAGGCATATAAGATAAAATAGATATATTTTTATAGGGTAGTTTTCAGGCCTATTGATCAAACTACAGACACATTCGTTGGCTTTTACCCGTTGAAAAATCAACAGACGTTCCACTTGAACATTCAATTTTTTAGGAGATCAATTTGACGCAGGAAATTGCTTGAGAAACATCTACTTTAAAAAAATGAAACAAACCTTCAGACGTTACTGAAGTAGATGTAATTTACTTGAAATTCTTAAATTATTGGACAGAGTATTGCACGAATATTGTATCAGAGGAAGTTTACTTGAGGGAAGTAAATTTGGTTGATTAAACAAAAACAACAAATATACTTAAGTCATAACTGAACTAAGATGAAATTATTATTAAAATACTTTAACAAATCACCTTCTTAAATTATAGAGTTAGTAATGATGATTATTATTGTTGAATAAAGCGCCAGAGAAAAAATTATTCCTCACTAAATCTATAATTTAAGAAGTTTTTTTTTTAATATATGAATAATAATTTCATCTTAGTTTGGTTACTACTTATGTTTTTTTATCAGTTCAGAAATAAATATAAGTATCGAAATTTTGTGAATTTTTTAAAACCCAAAGAATTACAAATGGTGAAGATCAGAAAATTTATTTCTCTATATCTTCTATAACTCTATATTTTAGCAACGTGATATTTTGAAAGGGGGGAAATTTAGTTTATAGTTCCTTTTAAAAATAATTATAATTGGCAAAGTTCAGAAAATTTATAAAAATTTAACTATGGATGCTTTTTTGTAGATTTTAAATTTTAATCTTAGTAGCGAGCGCAAGTTCCACCCGTACTGGGGAAGCGGCGAAGCCATTGCCTTGTCCCCCATAACCCTAAATTTTAAGAACGAGATTTTTTGAAGGTTTGAATAAGATTTTTTCTTTTAGTTCGGTTGTCACCTAAGTAGATTTAATGTTTTTATCAAAGTTATTTCTAATAATTCCTTTATAAGAAGAAGAAGAAGAAGAACTACAGAACTACAGAATCTAGGACCAGCAAAGACCCTAAGGTCCGCTCGAGGCTAGTCCGCTACACTAAATCAAAAACTACGATACACCCTTATCTACGAGTGTATCTCTAACATGCTATTTTTTTATTTTTTTTATTTTATTTTTTTTTAATACTATCTACTGTACACACTTATCTACATGTGTACATTATCGTGCAATTTTAACTAATCAAACTAGGGGTCGGGGGAGATAGAAAGTTTTTCTTCTCATCTTCCGCAGCCACTCGACTGCTAGTGGTGAAAAGCTAATTTAGGGATAGAGACTACTTATAGGATAGGCGGAAAAGAAATGGGACATCTAAGCTACACATGCAGAGAATCGCCGGCATCATTTTTAGTCATCATAATTTCATATCCTTAAACCTCCGCTCCAAACTCTCTCTCTGCAAGGACGTTTAAATTCACAGTGCTCAACTACGTTATATTTAAACTATTCAAATGCACGTCGAGACGATTTTTAAACATATTAACCGAAGTGCTATCTACTACGTGGGTGGGCAGCCGATTCCAATTTTGAGTAACTTTAAATGTAAAATAGTTTTGGGCTATACTAGTGTTAAAACGCTTGTTCACTAATTTTAACCCGTGCTGACGAGTATTTCCCCTATGATCCAGTTCGAACAGATTGCGAAAGTCAACGTTTGAGAAACCCTTTAGTATTTTAA
Organism: Ceratothoa steindachneri; assembly: GCA_963969495.1. Taxonomy (NCBI): domain Eukaryota; kingdom Metazoa; phylum Arthropoda; class Malacostraca; order Isopoda; family Cymothoidae; genus Ceratothoa; species Ceratothoa steindachneri. The sequence continues at coordinate 41,728,457 of OZ018329.1, forward strand.
ATACTTCTATTAGCTGGCCACGTAATCTTCTGCGTTCTAGCGATGGCAAATCTAAAGCCCTAAGCCTTTCCTCGTATGATCTATTCCTCAGCTCTGGAATTAATTTCGTAGCCCTACGCTGCACTATTTCTAATTGCGCGATATCTTTCATTAAATATGGAGCCCAAAATTGAACAGCGTATTCGAGAAGTGGCCGCACAAGGGATTTATATAAAGGTAAAATTACATCCTTAGATTTGAAGGGGAAATTACGCGCGATATAACCCAAAACGCGATTTGCTTTTTTACACGCATCCGCGCATTGCTTCGAGAATTTAAAATCGTCTGAGACTAATACTCCCAAGTCTTTTTCTAATTTAACCGCGTCGAGGACTTGGCCTTTCATGGTATATTCTACTCTTAAATTATGGCAACCCAAGTGCATTACCTTGCATTTGCTTAAATTAAATTCCATTTGCCACTTGTCCGCCCAATTGGCAATCGAGTTTAGGTCCCCCTGCAATTTATCGACATCCGATCTTACATAGGCACGATTGCCCAGCTTCGTGTCGTCCGCAAATTTTGAAATCCGACTAAGTATGCCTTTATCTAAATCGTTAATTTAAATTAAAAACAATAAAGGTCCTAAAACAGAGCCCTGCGGTACCCCACTACTAACGCTGGCCCAATCTGAACATTCCCCATTTATTACCACCCGCTGCGAGCGATCTTTCAGCCAATTTCTAATCCAGTTTAAAATCTTACCAGTCACCCCAATCGCTTTAACTTTCATTAATAACCTTTGGTGGGGGACGGTGTCGAACGCCTTTTTAAAGTCTAAATATATTACGTCTACAGCTTTGCTTTCATCGTACACGCAAATCATTTTGTGGAAGAATTCGAGCAAGTTAGTCAAGCATGATCTCGCACGCCTAAATCCATGTTGGGTATCGTTAATTAGCTTATTTGCCTCGAGGTGGCTCACTATTCTATCTTTAATTACAGATTCTAAAAGCTTCCCAACTACCGAAGTTAGACTAATAGGCCGAAAATTCGTTGCTTCAAATCTATTCCCCTTCTTAAATATAGGTGTAACGTTTGCTCGCTTGAAATCCAACGGAACTACGCCATCCTCTAATGAGCGATTGAAAATTTCACGCAATGGCTTAACGAGTTCATTTTGAAGCTCCTTTAAATGAATTGGATATACCCCATCGGGGCCCGGAGATTTCGACTTTTTCATTAGCTTAATAAAGAAGAAGAAGAAGAAGAAGAAGAAGAAGAAGAAGAAGAAGAAGAAGAAGAAGAAAAAGGAAAAGAAAAAGAAAGAGGAAAAGGAAAAGAAAAAGGAAAAGAAAAAAGAAAAAGAAAAAGAAAAAAGAAGAAGAAGGAGAAAAAGAAGAAGAGGAAGAAGGAGATGAAAATGAAGATGAAGATGAAGAAGACGAAGAAGAAGAAGAAGATGAAGATGATGAAGATGAAGATGAAGAAGAAGAAGATGGAGAAGAAGATGAAGAAGAAGAAGAAGAAGAAGAAGAAGAAGAAGAACTACAGAACTACAGAATCTAGGACCAGCAAAGACCCTAAGGTCCGCTCGAGGCTTGTCCGCTACACTACATCCATAACTACGATACACACTTATCTACGAGTGTATCTCTAACATGCTGTATTTATTTTTTATTTTTTTCATTTTATTTTTTTCATTTTAATATATAAACTACTGTACACACTTATCTACATGTGTACATTGTCATGCATATTAACTACTTCAACCTAGGGGTGGGGGGGTGATAGAAAGTTTTTCTTCTCAACTTCCGCAGCCCTCGACTGCTAGTGGTGAAAATCTAGTTTTAGGATAGTAAGACTATTTATAGGATAGGCGGAAAAGAAAATGGATATTTAAACTACACATGCAAGAGAAATCGTTGGCATCATTTTTAGTCATCATTTTTACTCTCGTTGTTCCTCCACTCCAAACTCCTTTTGCAAAGACGTTTTTATTTACTGTGCTCAGACTACGTTATATTTATACTATTTAAGTGCGCGTCGAGACGGTTTTTAAACATATTTACCGACGTACTATCTACTACGTGGGTTGGTAGCCTATTCCAAATTTGAGTAATTTTAAACGTAAAATAGTTTTGGGCTATACTAGTGATAAATCGCTTGTTCACTAATTTTAATCCGTGTTGCCGAGTATTTACCCTATGATCCAATTCGAACAAATTCCTATAATAAACGTTTGATAATCCTTTCAATATTTTAAATACTTCTATTAGCTGGCCACGTAATCTTCTGCCTTCGAGAGATGGCAAATCTAATGCCCTGAGTCTTTCCTCGTACGGCCTGTTTTTCAGCTCGGGAATTAATTTTGTAGCCCTACGCTGCACTCTTTCTAATTGCGCGATATCTTTGTTTAAGTATGGAGCCCAAAATTGAACCGCATATTCGAGCAGTGGACGCACAAGTGATTTATATAACGGTAAAATTATATCTTTGGATTTGAACCCAGCACACGATTTGCTTTTTTACATGCATCCGCGCATTGTTTCGTGACTTTGAAGTCATCCGAGACTAAAACTCCCAGGTCTTTTTCCAATTTAACCACGTTGAGGACCTGGCCTTTTATGGTATACTCTACCCTCAAATTATGGAAACCCAAATGCATCACCTTACATTTACTTAAATTAAACTGCATTTGCCACTTATCCGCCCATCTGACAATCAATTTTAGGTCCTTTTGTAATTTATCTACATCCGATCTTACATAGGCACGGTTGCCCAGCTACGTGTCGTCAGCAAATTTAGAAATCGTACCAAATACGCCATTATCCAAATCGTTTATATATATTAGAAACAATAATGGGCCAAGAACTGAGCCTTGTGGCACTCCACTACTGACGTTGACCCAATCAGAACATTCACCTTTTGTAACTACTCGCTGCGAACGATCCTTCAGCCAATTTCTAATCCAATTTAATATCTTACCCTTCACACCGATTGCTTTAACTTTCATTAATAATCTCTCGTGCGGAACGGTGTCAAACGCCTTTTTAAAGTCTAGATAGATTACATCTACAGCTTTGCTTTCGTCGTAAACGCAAATCATTTTATGGAAGAACTCCAGCACATTTGTCAAGCACGATCTCGCCCGCCTAAACCCATGTTGGGAATCTTTAATCAGATTATTTAGCTCGAGGTGGCCCACTATTCTATCTCTAATAACCGATTCTAAAAGCTTTCCAACTACCGAAGTTAGACTAATAGGACGAAAATTCGTTGCTTCATATCTATTCCCATTCTTAAATATTGGTGTAACGTTTGCACGCTTGAAGTCTAAAGGGACTACACCATCTTCTAATGAGCGATTGAAAATTGCACGCAACGGCCTCGCAAGCTCATTCTTAAGTTCCTTTAAATGAGTGGGGTAAACGCCATCGGGCCCGGGTGATTTCTACTTTTTCATCAGGTTAATATATTTAAGAATTTCCACTTCATTAACTGTTATATCGGATATGAAAATATCACTATTATCTACTTCTTCAACTAACGATCCTAATTCGGACGAATCTTCAACAGTAAAGACGCTTGTGAAATGTTCATTTAAAATTTTAGACATTTCCGCGGAAATTCCGTCAAGCGACCATCTTTATCTTTAATCGGCCCTATTGAACCGTTTAAGGGTTTCCTACTGTTTACATAGCCGTAAAACCGTTTCGGTTCCTTCTTTGAATCCTTCGCCAGTTAGAAGAAGAAGATGGAGAAGAAGATGAAGAAGAAGATGAAGAAGAAGATGAAGAAGATGAAGAAGAAGATGAAGATGAAGATGAAGATGCAGAAGAAGAAGAAGAAGGAGAAGAAGAAAAGGGTGTTCAGGCTGTTAAAATAAAGGTCTATAAAGGGGATTAAAAAAGGCAGTTAAGATTAGCAAATAATGCCGTAGGCCACACCCTCGCAGGGGTGCCTGTGTAACCAAGCCCTTCCTGTTAAGGAAGAGAACAGCGGCTTGTAAAAGTATATTTTAACCTGCCAAAATTTCGGAATATTTCCTATGATTTTTTTGATGACCATATTTGTTACTTTAATTATTAATTTTTTTTAAAGAAAATTGAACTTTGGAAAATAAATAGTATTATGGAAGGTTTGGAATTTTGAAAAAAATATATAAATGGTGAAGTTAAAAAAAAATTAGAAATTTTATTAGAATTAAGGCATGTTTTTTTTTCTTATATTTTTCCTTCATGCGAAGGTTATATCAAATTTCTTTTTAAAATAGATTTCCATTCTAATCTTCGACCTGTAAGAGTAGCTGCTAGCTCCTAAAACCCAGTAAACTGAACTTATATTATATTAAAGCAAATTTAAATAAGAAAAAATCCAGCAGTTTGTTTTTTTCTCTATTTGAAAAGAATAATAAAGCTTTTTGCTGTATTAGGAAGCGGTATTTCCATTCAGCTAATCTGCAGTTCTTATTTAAATAGAACGAATCATGAGCGAAGTCGCTCTGCTTGTTTTGTTATATAATGAATAATTACGAGTGGTGAAACCGCTCCTTACAGGAGCTTTCAGTTCTAGATGTGTTTAATCAGTTTATAGAGGAACACAATTTAGAAGCACACAGTTTTATCTGTTCCGTCTTGTACACATTAATATTTTACTTTGTATCACTACCTTACTTTGTATCTCTCTCTGTATTTCAGACATGGTACGGACTTCTTTTGTCTTTGCTTAATTTAAAAAGAATCCTGAATAGAGCTAAAAATGTTTCCGTACTCATCTATGACAAAAGAACTGTGATACCTTCCTGCGAACCAACATGAGCAACATACCCTGCCGCGCGCCCGGTTGCCTTACAACATGGTCCACCGATATTCCCGCCAAAGCGCTGGTTCGCCTCATTGACCTTCACAGTGCTACTGCTCATAATGCGAATACAACGTCGCCCACTACAGCAGCAACAGCAACCGAGAAAGTATGACGCCCCGTTATCTCCGAGGCTGGGACCAGTGAAGAATGGGCCTATTTCAAACATAGATGGTCAGACTACAAGAATGCCAAACACCTCACACGTAACGACTTCATTTTCCAACTGTTTGAGTGCTGTTTGGCGCCTTAGCTTCCAACGAGGAGCAAACGGTCATTCGTAATATTAGGTCACTGGCTGTCGGCCAAGAAAACATCATGGTTTTTTCGTGTGCAACTGCAGCATATGCGCCAGGACCAAGTCTGCAATTTCAAAGTTGAATGCTCCTCAGCCTCGTGCCACACTACAATCGACTATAGTAACATAATGGTTCGTGATACCCTCATACGCGGAATAAAAGATGATGAGATCCGTCTAGAAATCCTTGGTGAACAACGGCAAGGCATGACCCTCGAGGAAGCCCTAAAGTACATCAAGGCGAGGGAAAGCAAAAAACGCTCAGCCAGCCACCTCATCGACCAGCGCACCACGTAAACTACTGCCGCATCCTGCTCCTAGGGCGCCAAGAGATAAACCGATTCGTCAACAAGTCCAACGTCTCTCAGAACCACTAGTTTGTCAATGACTCTCAGAACCCACCTAACCCTTGCAGTCATTGCGAAAAACACGGACATGGACGCCACGCACAAGAGTGCATGAAGAAATGCCCTGTATACAACCACAGATGCGCTAAGTGTGGTTTCTTGCACCCCCATGAGAGTGTCTGCTACCAACAACGACGCCAAATAAGCTCAATATATCGCATCGGAAAGTAATGGTCACACCACAGCGTTATCCTTTATCCTCTGCAATATGATTGACAGCCCTGTCACATCTTCCACAGTAACCCTCCACCATCAGGTATACTAAAATGCAGTAGTGCGTGGGTGAAGCGTCCTTCTGATACCCACCCCTTAGTCAACGTCTTCATCCAAGCCGACCTCACTAACAATTATGCATTGGGCTTCTCTACCTCCTCCTCACGCCCCATCATTTCTTACGAGGAGATAGTAGACACCGAATGCCAGTCATGCCTGGCCGGGACCACCTTTTTGTCCAGACTAGGCCGAGACCGACACCATCTCATACCAGTCAACAGGGATATGCCGCCGTCAACAGCAGCTCTATCAACATCATTGGTGCCCTCACTTTCAGAATATCAGAGTCTGCCACAGCCGATAAAGAGCTCAAGAACGCCAAATTGTCTACTTCATCTCTTCAACTGACAAACTATTCTTCTCCAAGCAGGCTTGTATTGCCCTCGGGATGGTTTTCCACTACTCCCCCATAATTGTGTAAAGCTGTGAGAACACTGGCCTAAACGCTAACCACCAATAACTTCTCCCACATCACTACCATTCCCAGCCAGGAAGAAGAATCGGGATCGCCAGGAGGAATAGCTGCTGTAATATTATAACTCCAACACACTTAACGTCTGTGCACATCAACCTCTCTCGGAATGTCTGGCCCACCAATCCACCTAATGCTAGATCAACACGCTAAACCTATGACATACTGCACACCAATCCCAGTCCCCGTCCACTTGCAAGACGACGTGAAGTAGGCTCTCGACCAAGACTTCCGCCTTGGAGTAATAGAGCCTGTCACCTGGTGCAATAGGATGGTAGTATGACCCCAGAAGTCTGAAAAACCTCGACATACAGTCTATCTTCAGCCCCTCAACCGATACGCTACCCGTGAGACACACCATACCCAGTCCCCCTATCAGGAAGACCGCACAGTGCTATCCTACACCCGCCAGACTGTCTTTGATGCTTGGAATGGCTACCACAACATTGCCTGAGATGATGAAGACCGCCATCTCACAACCTTCATCACACCTTGGGGGGAAACTATCCTTATTGCGTTGTTCCTCAGGGATACATCGCCTCAGTGGATGGCTACAGACAACGATTCGATGAGAAATTCTCAGACATTCCTAGGGACTGAAGTGTATTGACGACACCTTGTTGTGGTCCGATAACTATAAAAAATCCATTCCTTCAGGCTATCCAATGTTTGAACATTTGCTGCTCAAATGGCATCATCCTGAACCCAGCCAAATTTGACAACCAAAACCACTGTAGAATTTGCAGGATTTGAGATAACCACTACCACTGTGCAGCCTTGTGCCCGCTACCTCAAAGCTATTCAAGACTTCCCTGCACCGAAAAATACCACCGACGTACGCAGCTGGTTTGGTATGATCAATCAATTCTTTTACGCCTTAGCCTCCGCTGAATGAATGCTGCCATTCTGGGAACTCCTTAAGACAGACACCCATTTTACATGGGCAAACCACTGAACAGAATCTTTGAGGAGTCTCAATCCATCATCATCAGCGAAATCCAAAACGGACTACAGATCTTTGAAAAAAAACCAACAACCTGCCTTGCCACCGAGTAGAGTAAAAACAACATAGGATTCTGGTTGTTTCAAAAACAATGCCAGTGCCACTCCCCTAAGTCCTTCTGCTGCAGATCCGGCTGCTTGATCACCCTAGTCGGAAGCCTTTTCACCACAGGGGCGGAATCCCGCTACGCACCAGTGGATGGCAAATCACTTGCAATTGTGGACGCATTGGATAAATCACGCCACTTCACCCTTGGGTGCTCCAATCTTATCGTAGCAATAGACCACAAACCCTCCTGAAAGTATTTGGTGACCACTGCCTTACGACATCTCTAACCCTCGATTACGCAACCTCAAAAGAAAAGTCCTTGCGTTATAAGTTCAGCATCGTTCATCTACCAAGCGTTCGTCATGCTGCAGCTAATGTTATCTCTCGCCACCCTGTTGAAGAGCCTACACAGTTGATGCCTCCGTACGATTTTACGGCCATGACCGACCCGACTAAGCTAATCCGCCATCTCGCCCTGTACATTCCTTCCTCGCAAGCTATCCGAACGAATAAACAAGGTGGCACCCGAGTGTATACATACAACGACCCTTCGTCACCAGCTATCGTGTTGATCCAATTTGCTACATGAGATATGGTCCGCACAGCCACAGCATGGTTAAACTTATGGATGTGATTGAAGAGGGCTTCCCAGAGGACCGGAATGTACTTCTCCAGGAAATGCGGCAGTACCACCAATTCCATGACGGACTCAGCAGCTTTGACGGGACGTCCTTTACCTCGACCTGATCGTCATCCCCTCTTCCTTAAGCCAACCAAGTTATCCAGGCTTTGCACTCAGCTCTATAAGGCGTCACACTCCTGTATTCTAGAGTAGAGATGTTCTTTTTTGGGAACGGTATGACACCTGCCATCGTGGATATGTGGATACGCTGCTCACTATTCAACCAAATGGCACCTTCACAACTAAACGCAGCCCCAACCTCCAACCCCCATGATCCCGGCCTACCCGTTCCAGTGCCTTGTAGCAGATTATTTCCATCACCGTGGTTGCAACTACCTCGTAGTCGTAGACAGATGCAGCAATTGGCCCATTGTGAAGGAAGCTTTCAATGGCACGGCCAGGCTTGTAATTGCCGTACGCTGCATCTTTGTCACAGACGGTATAAGCGATGAACTGATATTGGATGGGGAACAAAATTTACCTCAAGCATACAAATACCATTCTTCGCAGCTGTGGAGTGCACCATTTATATATATGATAAGCTAAAAAATACTTATACGTCAATAATATACCAATAGAAAACATAACATTTTGTGCTACAGATGATGCTCCTGTTTTGATTGGCAACCATAAAAGCTGCTTAAAATTGATGAAAAATGAGAATCCAAAAATTCTTTTTGTGCACTGTGTTATTCATAGAGAGAACTTAGTGTCTATAAATATTATTCTGGTGCTTAATGCGGCTCTAAACTCAGTTATAAAATGTATTAATGCTCTCAAAGCTAATGCAAAATTTGGGCGTCTGTTCAAGCAATTTTGTCAAAATAAAAATGCTGACTATATGAAAATTTTACTTCACACTGAGAGAAGGTAGCTCTCAAAGGAGAATTGCTTGAAAAAATTCATAGAACTATTTGATGTTCTTAATGACTTTTCAAGTGACAAGACTGAAATATAGCACGTGCTAACCGTTGATGGTGAAGCTTTTGCGAGTTATTTGACAGATATTTTGGAAAAAATGAATATGTTGAATAAATAACTTCAAGGATCAAATAAAACTCTCGTGGATGCAAAGACGAATATATTTGACTACGTTACATTTATTAAGGTATGTCCAAAAAATATTTCTCAAAAGTTTTTGAACAGTTTCATTGGCTAAAAAACTGTGAGGTAACTGATGCTGCTGTACTCGTCATTCAAAACAAAGTGATTTTCCATCATGGGTGATGCGGCCAATGCTCATGGATATACCTCATGTTTCAATGCAGTACCAAAAAGAACTCTCGGAAATGCAAAGTGATAAGTCAGTTAAAACTTTATTCAATATAAAAGAAGTGATGTCATGGTTTTGTGATAAGACAGAAACTAAATACCCACATTCAACCAACTTTGCAAGAAAATTGATGTTACCCTTCCCATCTTCATAGTTAACTGAATGTGGCTTTAGTGCCGTAAATGATTTGTTATTGAAGAAAAGAAATCGACTGAAAATCAGTAAACGAGGAGACTTGAGACTTAAGCTGAATAAATTAGTGACTTATATAAAATCTCTTTGTAGCAGCCATGGCGCACAAGGATCTCACTAACAGACATTTTGAGGTGAACTCAAGTTTTATTTTTCCTTAAAAGTATTTCAGTAATTTAAATTATCAAAGTATTACAGAATAAACTTTCATTCCAATATTTTATATTTCTGCATATATTTCGTTTTTATTTTTCTCTTTCATGCATGCCATGTTCTTTGGAAGCTTGTTTAGAGACCAATTTAATGGCCTCTTAAGCTCCCTTCACGTGAATACCAGGGGATTTGAGTAACAAAAATTGAAGATCACATGAGGGCATCAGGATCTTAGAAATGTCGAGGTGGGGCATGGCCCAAAATGGGACAAAATAGGCATTCTGGTGGAAGTGAACCAATTTTACCCTTACGTGGTGTGAGTGGATGGCTCAGGACGAGTCACACTACGTAACAGGAAACTCCTGTGGATGTAGCTCCTAGTCGTACCCCAGTCGCTACTACTCATGGCTCCGGACCCCAATACGACCCTGATACCAACAACTCTTCCAAACCAGCATGATGGAGCCACCCCAGCAACACGCCCCAAGGCTGTACCACAAACGTCTATATCGGAGTGCCTAAACAGCCCCGACATCACTGCACCCAGAAGCCTAACCACTTCACCTACTCCGGCAGCCACTCCAACCCCATTCACAATCACAACGATGACGACTTCCTTGACACCTGATAACCAACGCCACCACGCCGGAAGTTACGCCACAAGAGCCCTTCGCGCATTATTGTCACACAACGCCCCTAGTCTTAAGGAACAACCTGGCTCACAGAAGACTGATCCGCGACCCGCCAATCACTACGTCAGACGCTCTGCTCGATTGGCCAAAACCGGCACGAAACCTGACTCTTTAAAACCACACTGAATATTTTCAGTCTTCGTCATTTCCTTGCTTAATTTCAATAAATTCCTGAAGAGAGCCAAGAGTGTTTTCGTGTTCATCTAATTTAGAATTAGTTCTGATCACGCAATATATAAATGCATATATTAGGGAGGTCAGTTTTAAATATCAGTGGGAGCTAAGCTAGGAAATTATTGCCTGAATTACATCAATATTTTATATCCAATTTAAACTAATTTTTGGTCCATATTATTTGCTGACGCACAAAACATTAATTTTACTTAAATAAACATTAAAGAATAGTGCAATTCAAAGTATTGAAGCATAAATAATTATTCAAAGAATAAAACTAATATATCATTAACCATCATAGAGAAAAAATAATAAAAATAAAAGCTAAAGTATCATGAGAAAATTTGTATTTAAGAAATGTTAGGCAAATTTTTCTGATTTTCAGCGCCTTTGAAGAGGAAGTTTCGCTGCTTTTTCATCTTTTGTAAGAATCTGATTAAAGTCATTAATCAGTTCGCGCCTCTTTCTGCGCAACCATTGATGACTTGAATAGTGCTAATACATTGAAAACCAATCCTGTAATTTGTCAGATTTTTCATTCCAGAGGAATTCATTTGCCAGATTGAACGCTTCAAATAGACAACGAGATTTTGAAGTGATGCATGTTTATATTCGGAGGCGAGAGAAAGCACCCTGAAGCTAACGCGGCATTGGGGGATAGGGGGGGAGTAGGTCCATAGGAACACTCGCGGCGCAATGGCAAGCAAATTTAAGTTCCCTTCGACCGTCTCCCATCTCCTTTGCCAAGCAGTCCGAAGAGCTGCCCGTATTCCTGCCATGTAGTCGGTGTGAGAAAGAGCGAAACGCTGGTCCGGTCACAGAGTCCTCGCGGACGCTTTGGCGCATTCATCCGCGCGCTCATTCCCTGTAATTCCTACATGTCCAGAAACCCAGAGGAAGATAATCTCGACATATGCCCGGCTCGCCGTAACCGTGGCGTCACGGATATCGCAAACCAGAGGATGCGGAGATTACAATGTTCCGAGAGCACTCAGGGCGCTTTGTGAGTCGCTATAGATCACAATCCGGTCTGAGAACCGGGAACGTCGCGTAATCTCCCGTACCGTCTGATGTATTGCCACCAGCTCAGCCGTGAAGACAGACGCAGCGCCTGGCAGAGCCCCGCTGACTTCAAACATAGGGGATACGGCGTGGAAGCCGACCCCCTCTTTGGATTTGGAGCCAACCGTATACACTGTCGCAGTTCCAGCGTGGCACGAAGTGAGCTCCAAAAAGGTCGAACGCAATACTCCCGGTACTGTAACGGCTTTGGGAGCAATAGCCAAATGTGGTGACCTCCATGGTAGCGTCCTGGGCAGAAGCAGAGGCGCCACCGGCCACGAGAGCTATACCTAGCTCTCAAACGAGTTTCCTGGCCCTAAACCCAAAGGGCCTAGGGTATGACTGGAGTCTCTTGGCGGCAAAGGTACCGTCGAGATCAGCTGCGGATGCAGTGAGAGCTTTGGCGACCGAAGGAGGCGCCGGGCTCGCGTGTACAGGCGAGTAATGCACTGCACGCGGCGCAAAGCGAGTGGCATCTCCCCAGCATCGACCAACAGGATCTCAATGGGGGAAGTGCAGAAGGCACCGGTCGCAAGGCGAAGGCCGGTGTGGTGGATCGAGTCCACCTTCCGCAATAAACGCTCGGCTGCAGATGCATAAAACTCGAATCCGTAGTCGAGCTTCGAACGAACAAAGGATTGATAAAAAAGTAAGGCAGTAGCCCTATCAGCACCCCAAGCGCTGAACGTCACGGAGCGGAGGATATCCATGACGTGGGTACAAGACCAAGGAAACGGCGCGATTCAACCACTTCCAGGCGTACCCCATTAAGAAACAAGTCTGGGTCTGGGTGGAGCCGTGGATGGCGGCAGAAGTGCACCACCTTAGTCTTGGCCAAGGAAAACCGAAACCTGTGCGCTTCGGCATAGCGAGAGACGCGGTTTAATGCCTGTTGGAGTCGACGCTCCAGAGTTGGCATCTGTGCCGCGCCAAAAGAGATCGAAAGGTCGTCCACGTAGAGCGTAGTGAGTACATCTCTCGACAGCACCGATGTGATGCCGTTGATGCTCAGGGCAAATAGTGTGACACCGAGGACACTTCCCTGCGGGACGCCCTCTTTCTGCTCCTTTGGGCCGAATGGGCTCCCCCCATCCGTACGCGAAATCGAGTATCTCGCAAAAATTCAGATATAAACATTGAGGGGCGTCCCCTTGCCCCCATCCTGTGGAGAGTTTCCATGATACCGTATTGCCATGCGGTATCATAGGCATTCTTCAGATTGAAAAAAACCGTGGCGTAGTGCTGTCTACGAAGAAAGGCCTATCAGACCGCATTTTCCAGTCGGAGCAGAGCATCCGACGTGGAGTGGAACTTGCGGAAGCCGCACTGTGCAGAAGACAGATGGCCTCCGCTGTCCAGGAAAAGGGCTAATCTAACAGTTTCGAATTTCTCCATCAATTTGCACACGCAAGTGGTTAGAGAGACGTTCTGGGAATAGTAGTCAGGCCCGCGGTGATGAGGTTGCCGGAGAAGAACTCAACAGCCTCATCTACCGACCTAAACTCCTCGACTGAGATAGAGAATTCAGTCATTTCCTGAAATGCAGGCCACCACGCCCACGCCAAGCACAACCGAAGTGGGCTCTCAGGAGGCAGTTACCCTGAAAATGATATTTGAATGGGAAAGTGATCGCTGCCATGGAGGTCATCGACCACCCCCAATCAAATCATGGTTGTGCATCCGAAGAGCACAAAGATAGATCCAGGCAAGAAAATGAAGCGGTTCTCTTGCAGTGATTCTTAAACTTATCCACATTTAGGACACCTATCTTAAGCTCTTCGATCAGATCGGCAAGGGCTTGTCCCCTGGGATTTATTGAGTAATGTTCCCAGAGAGAATGCCTGCCGTTCAGATCTCCAAGCAAGAGAAAGGGTCTCGGCAACCGTGCCAAACGGGGCGGAAGTCTCCCATGTCGAAGACAGCTGAAGGTAGAATGTATGCAGAAATTATAGTATACCTCCTATCCAGGGAAAGCTCCAAAGCCACTGCCTGAGAGGAAGTATCTAAAGTGAAAGGAAGAACAGAGACATCATGCCGGGTGTAAACCGCGCATCCCCCATCTCGTGGTGGTGGGATCGCAAGACCCATAACCTTGGGATGGCGGGCAGAGCGCACGCGCCTAGCATGGACTCCTGCAGAAAAATAGCTAACGGGGAACGGGACGAGACGAGCCTCCGCAGCTCCTCGAAGTTGGGTGGAGTCCACGGCAATTCCATTGAAGGAATATGCCCTCCAGGCCTAGCTTGGAGGAGACGCGGTGGCCCTCTTTGAACGGAAGACCCTCACGGGAATGGCCGTATGATTCCCGGAGGCAGAACCCCGGGTGCTGTTGGCCGGAGAAAGCGTTGAAGGCGCTGTTGCCTTCGAGGACTTATTGAAGGAGGTTGGGCTCGCCATGCAGTTTTTTCCTCCCTCCACCTCGAAACCTTAGGCGGGCGTTGCTGCTTCGAAAGTAAGGGGCCCTCTTTTCGAGTAACCAACGTCTCCGAGCCTTTCAATCCACCACTACGCGTGGGTGAAGGAGCCGAAGCTCCTTTGTTGCTGTCCTTCTTTCGGGGGACAGCTTTAGGAACCCCGGAAGATGGCCTGGTGACCAACTTCAGGAGTGTTGCCTCCTGTGAGTCTAACGACTGAGTGGAGGTGTGTGGCCGTTTCGCCTAACGGGAAACGGTCACGCTGGGGGAAGAGGGGGGAGCCCTAGTTTTAGCCTGGGCTGGGTGTGAGCCCTCTTTGCCGCCAGCTCTGACAGGTGAGCGCCCGGGTTCAGTAGAACCCACACAATGGCTCCGAATAGGCGCGGAAACAACCGTACTCGTTGGCCTGGATGGGCCAAGAGCAGAGGGTGCCTTTCTAACTATATAGACATAAAACGACCCAGGCAGAGCCGGGCGCGCCAGGACCAAGTCCTTAGCCTCGCGGAATGAGAGTCAATCCTGGGCCTGAACGGCCAGGATTTCTTTCTCAAGGTGATATGCACCACATTGCTTCGAAGAAGCAGGATGCAAGTCTCCGCAATTGTACACTTGGACACACACGATTTAGACTTATCGTGTGCGGCCTTGGAGCAATTTACACAGACCTCGGGTGACCCCGACTTTGCACGTCTACAAGAACGATTCGTATGGCCAAAGCGGTGACAGTAATAGCACCGCTGCGGCAGTGGCATGAATGCATTTACCTGGTAGCGTATCAACCGGCACGCACCGACTCAGGGAGCTTGTTACAGTCGAACGTGACGAAGAGTGTAGAGGTGGGTATCGAGGCCTCTTACTGTTTTCTCATCAGCTCTAAGGTGATGTCCTCTATGGAGTAGTCAACGAGTTCCCTCGCATAAACTACTCCTGTTACAAAGTTCATGGTAGAGTGCGGTGTCACACTCACCAGGGTGCCATCAAGTGTTCGAAGAGCACTTATCTTGACCGCCTCGGAATGAATCGCCGCATTTGCCAGAAGGCTACCATCCGAGAAACGGGTCACCTTCGGCTATCTACCAATTACACTACCTAATGCTCTTCTCTGATGGATCATGTTGCCCTTGGCCAACATGCTGCCATCAGTGGAGCGAATAACAAGGAAGAGTTTGAAGACAGCGGCTTGAAAACGCCAGGTAACATCTGAATCAGTGGTCCCGATGTTATCGAGGCTCCATCTTGTGCACTTTTGGTCTTAGGTATAGTCAGGGGCTCCGCACCCAAAGGAGTTAGAGGGGCCAGATGTGCCGATCTTTGCTTTTTCGCTTGTAAAAGTGGCAGCAGACCCATCCGTCCCCGTAGCCCCCTTGAACGGAAAGGAGCCCGAGTCTTCTTAGTCTTTCTCCTGTTCTTTATCTTTTTTGGAGAGAAAGGCGGGGAATGAACCCGCTTTTTACCTAGGCTGGCAGGAGCCCCCAGGCCAGATGAACCAGCCTCAGCCAGGTCCTTTTCCGAAATGGAAAAGTTCATGGCAGTCGTAGCGGAAGTGGTCGGAGGAGATCCCTCCCCTTCTTGTATTGCCTCAGAAACCCTAGCCTTTTGAGGAGAACCTTGCATAGGATTGGATTCGGGTTTGGTGCTTGGCGCCAATCCCGGATTCCCCCCCATGGAAGACCCTACAGTCTGAGGCTATGTTGCCTCAAGGACCATGTCTATCTCAGGAGGGGCCTTTAATTGGCCATCCCCTCCCAGGACATCGCAGGTTCCGTTGGCTGCGTCACCAGTCATGTGTGGGGAGGCACAGGCCTTGACCCTGGCAAGGTTTAATATTCTGGCCAGCAGGTCTTTTGAGGGAAGCGACCGAAGGGGCCTGGCTTCCCTCTTCCCCCTTAGGGGGTTTGGCCTACCGAGCCGCTTCATTGGGAAGCGGTAAGCTATGGCCTGCCTGTTGGATTTCTTGGTAGTCCCCTTGGAAAGAAAAGGGGGGACTGCCGCTGGAAAAAAGGAGGTGCCCGAAAGCACCTCCAGAGAAGGGGGTGATTGGGAGTCCCCTACACCCGTAGGCGTAGGAGATGAGTAAGCCTTTTCTCCGGTTAGAGAAGTTTAGAGGGTCCCCTGAGCAAGCACAGGGTGGTTGGACCTCCATTTTTGATTTCAAGCTGCCCGAGGGGAAAATTAAGGGAAGATTTTTCTTTTTCTCATCAGTGCGCATGGTGACCCTAAATTTTCTACGGGAAGCAATAGCTTATCACCCCTCGCAGTAGCCCGCACTGCAAGGGGTGCGTACAGTCCTGGCAGAGCCAGGTTCCGCCATTGAGTTCCACCCCTCCCGCCTAGTGGCCTGGCAGTCCATCGACATGGCGGCTCTACCTTGGACTCGGCGTAAAATTGATAGTGTGTGAAGAGCAAAGGAAAAGGGATGTGAGGAGGGTATGGGTGGGGATAAAGCAGGTTGATAAAAAAAACCCATCCCGAACCGGAGCTCAGGGGTTATGGAACATTGTCCCCTCCCTCCTTAGCCCCAATCCGGGATGGTTGGCTTGAGAAGAAGGTCAGCATCTACCCTGTGAAATTAGAGGCTGACCAGAGAAAGTTGTGGGAGAAGTTGTATGAAAAACGACGAAGTAGGGAAGAAATACAGGCTATCTGAAGGAAGGAAGAAAGGCTAAGCTGTGGCCGGACGGAGCGCTGGATCCCGTCAGCACGGCAGCCAGGATGGCAAATCTCCCCGCCCCTTACGGGGTCTCACTACGGTAGCCGAAGCAACACTACCCATATGTGTAACTAAAGAGTATGCGTGTAACTTAGGAACCTTACGTGCTAGAACAATTCTGATTACAGATTCGGAAACACTTTACTCGATTTAGTATAAATCACAAGCTAATAACCAAGTAGCAAAATCATTGTTGACTAGTGTTAATAATAAACTAATATAAAAATAACGTACAACCTTAAAAATTATAATCCAGAGCAGAAATTAATTAAGAGGTAAGCTTAGGTATTTCAGACTAGGCTTTCCTTCACTTTGTACCCAAAGCCTTAAAGAATGTAAAAAAAATATATATATAGAAGAAGCAGGTTAAAGGACATACTTTGGTTGTGGTTGTCACACGAAAAGGTATTTATATATAAAATTTATATTATTCTGAGGGAAGTCGGATTCGTGAGAAAATCAAAATTCAAAATAGTACATCAAATGTCAGTTTTACACTTAATAATGTGGTCACATAGCCCAGATTTTTTCTGATGTGAATTATGTTGCTCATTCCTTTGGTAATCTTCATATGGGAACAGAATCTTTCATTAACAGTTTAGAAAAATTACATATTTTAATGAAGTTAATAATCAATACAATGTTTCAGTGTCAAAATAGGTTTCTTACATGGACAAATCAGTATTGGAATTAATTTAGGAACATAAGTTTTATTGTTTGCCCTGAAAGGCTAAAATACTGGTGATTAATTCTCATTTCTATTCAAACAGTTTGGTATTTTAATTCAAATTCATGTTTTGAAGTCAGATATGGTTACTTGAAGATAAGTCGTGGATGTACGAAGAATGGTTAAGTTCTTCATAGCCGCAATATAACATGACTCTCTTTGCAATTGCAGCAGTGTGAACTGGCTCATTCTCATGACGGAGTATTACCTACCGACTCAGCTTTAGTAGCATTTTGTCTTTAGTGGCGTAACACAATTGATATCATAAGAAAGCGTAATATATAATCGTGTTTGATTGAAATCTATGATAAAACCCCATTGATTCCCCCCGAAATAGATGCAATTAGTTTCTTGGGTGTATTCTTAGGTTGCCTTTGCTTGGACGATGTTATTCCATCGATTCTCTTCGTGATTGAGGATAATAATAAATCATTATTCTTTTATCTTCAGGCGCAATAAAAGGAATATTATTACTTTATTTGCAATGAGGGATATTTAATGAACACCTACCACATTGCTACACTATATTTGGACTGAACGAAGAAGTCTTTGGCACTCATCTTGCACTTAGCTTCTTCATATGAAGGTGATCGTGCAAAGTGCGAGGGAGAGTTGCTTTGGAAATATTAATACATGTCGCTTTTACGTTTTCTTGAGACGACAGTCACCATTATCTACTTCTTCACGTGACTTCTTTTTAAATAGTTCTGGAGTCCATCTCTTTTAAGTACTCCTCTTTCCTTAGCAAGAATGCTGACCAGAATGTTACTATTTCATAGGAAGGGGAAAATGGGTTTAACTGTTAGGTTGTTTCAAATAAGTTGTCCTTTTTCAATACTAAGGTGAATATAACAAAAGGTTAATAATTATTTAAGCAAAATACTGTCAATTTTAATTAGAAATCTCTGAATATTTATCGCAAATATAGACTGCAAAGTGTTTAACAAAATCGTGATCATTCAGGGAAATGTCACTAGAATATGAACAATCCCGCAAAACATTTTTTCCCACTTCTCTAATCTTAGACACAGTAAGTTTGTCTGAAGCATTATTTGTCCATGTCTCTTGACCTATGTAGAAATTTGTCCACCAATCTTGAATACAATTCAGAAAATTGTCAACAAAATCATTAGAATGTTATTATTTTCCCTGTTCTCAAAAATATATGGCCCACTATTCCAGCAAACTGTAAACATAAAGTTTTAATGGTGAAACAATGGCTTTGGGGTATAAATTAGTTTTTGATTCCTGTCTCTCCATAAGCCAGACCTCTTCCTGTTATCGCAGTCTTTATTTTTGATTAAAGTAACGCTTCTTTTAAAAAGGAAACCCGATGTTGCCACACAATATGGAATGACAGAGTTCGAAAATTCCCAATTTAAGATTCATTCATTTCATGTGTAACCCTGATTTCCGAATTTTAACTGTCCCTTTCGCCTTGTATGTAATGGTTTTCAGTGGTTGCTGCTAATGTATATGCACAAATATTTGTTTCTGGATTAGTGGAAAAGGCACTCGATACTTCTTCATCATTAATAACAGGTCTGAGCCTCCCTCGAGGTCGAATATTAGTGTCTATTTTTCCAAACCTAACCCTTTAGTAATGGCATCAGTGGTTTGAACAGTATTCTGTTCCATAACACCAGGGCTGCCAATGAGATTATACCGTTTCCCCCAGAACCTGAATTAAATTTCAGTTAAGTTATAATTGATTTACTTACCAATGGCTAATCCAAATGTAATCCCTCTTCTTCTGACACTAAAGTCATTGTTATATTACTTTCTTTCATACGTTTCATGTACATAGCACTTTTTCCATTTCTACCTACCTAATTAATTCCTGGCTCGATGCCCAATTAGTACAGTCTGAATTTTTTTAATTGATTCTTTTGCCAAAATTCTACCAGCTACTCTAAGATGTGCTTTAAGTGAATTAGTTTTCCTAGTTTTGATGTTATTTGTTTATTTGCAAAATAATGCGTTCAATACCCGCTGAAAAATGTGTTAAACACGATAGATTTGGCGTTAAATTAGAAATTAGCGCAAATTTGGAATTGACAATAACAACTTTAATGGTACTGAAATTATACCATTACTATGTATGTTATCGCTTGAGATAGGTAGCTCTGTCACTGCAAACCGATAGCTGTTCCACTGATTGTCAAGTTCTTTTAGTTGAGCTGGCGGTGCTAAATTAGGAAAATTGCTAGAAATACTAATTAATGAGGATGGCAAATGAATTATGTTTATGCCAATGGTTGGATCAGGAGCATCTTGCTTGGCAATAACATTATCTTAATTCAGTGGAAATCTCTTCCTTATTTAAACGCAGAGTTCGACAAGAAATTTCAAGCGCTCATTCTGGATTATCTTCAAAATATCACTAGGAAATGTTTCATTAAACAGTTGTGTCATTGCTAGTCCTCCCAGGTAAATGTTTTATGATTTTTGTGATTACATATATTACTTGGATTGGATTAATATCCGAAAGTTTAACACGTTGGATTACTGTTTCATCCACAAAACAACTTAGAATATTTATATATTCAGATTGAACGCTTTCGATACTCCTTCAGAATGCTTGCAATTCCTGCGCCTGTTGCTCGTTAAGTATGTAATGACCGTGCTACATTAGAATTTTATATTCAAATGAGTTTACAGTACAACGATTTTAAAATGATATCTCTTAAAAATGTATACGTTTTATCCATCTTATTTCATAATTCAACAAGATTATTGACAATTATTGACAAAATCCCTCATTCTCCCGAACTATGCGCATTTTCACAGGTTTGGCAGCCTTGGATAACACTGCTGTTTTTGTGGGTCAAAGGCTGCAAAGATATTCGAATTAACTCTCTTTACATTAAATCTACAAATAGATTCAATTTCACTAGAAAATCGTTCATTTTAATGCTCTCTGATGTCATATAACGATATTCTATGTGAAATAACCTGATAGTATCATCAAAGGGAATTAGATTTAGGCTTATTTCCGGATAATAAAAATATTAATAAATATATTTATATTACGTATTTAGGATTTATTAACGTCTAAACCTGCCCTATATGTATATGTAATCTTTAGTCCTATTAAAGTATATTTTTTAGCCGTCTTTGAATATTCCTTGGCCTAGCAACTGTGTATTTAAAGCACTCTTAGAACCATCCCCAGGTGGAGCTTTAATTTCAGTCGGCCACTAAACCAGGGTGTTTATAACTGCGTACACCTAGTCATACCATGACGTAAAACTGGCGTCAGGACTTTGATTTTGTAAAAGAGTTCACCCTACCTGATCTTTTGCTATTTCCTTAAAAATCATTATTTTCCCTCTATACAGTTTAAATGTAAAGAATATTCAAGCAAAAGGAATAGGACAATTTTCTTTTTGTTAATAGGCAATTATATATTTTTTAGGAGCGTATTTACGTGAGTCAAGATACCACTAATTAAACGACAAGAATAGCCGCCAAATTTTGGTTTTGCTGTGGTAAAATTACCAGAAGACTCAGTCCTGAGTCAGGTTCACTCGTTAGTTATTTTCTTTTTCTGGTCTGCATAATTAATGGGAACATTTAGTAAGTTTTTTCTTGGTTAATTGTAAAACACAAGTAGGTTAGATTTGACATTTTAGAATGTACTTTATAGGAACCGAATTCGTTTTTGAGAGTGACCATAAGCCATTGTCGTACCTTGGTAATTTCAAGAGCCAAATTGTCGATTAATGCGCTGGAGTCTGTTGCTCATGGAATGTCAATTCCGTATTGTGTCTATCAAGTGTACTCAAAATTGTTTAGCGAATAGTTTAAGTAGAAATCCTCTAGAAGACCCTATTGCCATAAATTAAAGATACCATTAGCGTATCCTCTTGTAAATATGTTTGCTGATTTGTTTTATCTATAGGTTAATTGTTTAGTGATGTATAATTTTCCTCTGTTGTAGTGTCTGTAGTAAAGGTTATTTTTTTTTCTTTTATTTAGATACTCATTATGTTTTATGGCTTAATTTTTTTTTGTTATTGTACCTGTACGTATAGTCTGAAGTAATTATTATTATTTGCTAACCTCGCTCATGTCCGAATTTTGTTTGTATCTCGTTGCACTAATTCAATTTTTATAGCATTTCCACCTTGAAGATAAATTAGTTCAAGACATTTTTTTTCGCAACCGCCTTTTAAAAAAAAAATGTCTTCCTGAAAAGGGAGGAACAAAAATTGGCGGTTAATTAGAGTTGGATGCTTTTAAATATGTTTACTTTAAACTCTTCGAAATTTTTTATATAAGCTTCACCTTGTTTTCTTTCGACAATCAGATTTACAATGAATTTTTGATACATCATTACTTTTTGCTTCAAAGCCTAAGGCGTTTTATTCATAAAAGAGGGATAAAGGTTCCTTTGGTATTGTATAAACTTTCTTTTATCTACGTAGTTTAAAAAACATCTCATTTCGAAGATTCGACAAGATGCAGAGGAAAGTGGACCAAGTTAAGTTGACTGTCTACTTCACCAAACCGAATATCTACCATCTACAAGATGAAATAAAAAAGACTGTTAGAAAAATAGAAAGTTGCCAAAGGAAATTAATTAAGGCGAAATACACCATGGTCTTCAACAATATATATATATATATATATATATATATATATATATATATATATATATATATATATATATATATATATATATATATTTATATATACTCGTATATATAAGTGAAAATCAGATGACAAGTGATCTACAATGGATGTAGTTAATAGCCCAGAGCAAGGAATTGTGGTATCACAAACCTGTAAAACGCTGAGGAATATATTACCTGAACCATTTAAAGCATAAAAAAGAAAATGGGAGATTAAATAGGAGTTGGATTTCAATCTGTGTGGTCAAGCGCTCATCGCTACCAGGAGAAGGACGCTCCTCGACTGAGCCACCATCCTTAACCCTTAAATAGTTTTCGCTACTTTCTCCATCTCTAAATCTCCCATTCATTTTCTATCTTTAGAATTTAATGGTTCACGTAATATTATATTCCTCAGCATTTCACCGGGTTGTGATACCACTTCTCCTTTCTTCGGGTATTAACTATATTTATATATATATATATATATATATATATATATATATATATATATATATATATATATATATATATATATATATATATATATATATATATATATGCAGGAAAGAGCCCACAACAGTGTTAGGATCAATTTATTTGCGAAACCAAGCTTCGACGTAGACCTCCGTCATCTTGAATCCCTGCCAACGATGGAAGATGACGGGTACTGGATCGATACCTAGTTTCGCAAATAAATTAATCCTAATACTGCGGTTTCTTTCTTGCATTTACCTGTACATTACTGTACTTCTTTGGATATTCATATCTTAGAGGTCCGGGTTAAGAAAAATCAAGCAAATTACGTAATCACAATGGACAATCTGTGCTTTTTCTACATATGTACAATCTTAACTATAGCATTAACTGGAACAGCGCCAAACGAGTCATAAAATGCAGTAATTATATTTCGATAAATACATTAGAATGTATCTCCATTAACGCGCTCCCAAATTTCAATCTTAGCTCTGGTTTGTTCACGCTAGTCCCCATTCTCACTGCATACATAAAATCTCAAATAAAGTTGTTTCAGGATTTTGAACCCCATATTTAGGGTTCAAAGGTGGATAGTCTAATCCCCCCTTTCCACTATTTAAGGAAATGTATGTCCTGCCTCCTGTTCATTCTTTGAAAAGATCTTTAAGAATAAAGACGAAAGCGCTCGGAATCGTTTTTCACTTTTCCTTTGCTGGTGTATTTGCATAACTTTGACTCACGCGCACTTTGTGAGCTTTATTCATATATATATATATATATATATATATATATATATATATATATATATATATATATATATATATATATATATATATATATATATATATATATATATATATATATATATATATATATATATATATATATATATATATATATATTTGTAGATTGATTGGAGTTAGTATTAGGTTGAGGAATAAGTTCTTGCGTCTTTTTTAATGTTGTGTTGATTTATGTTTTGTTGACGTGATTTGTGCACATATTAAGAAACAATAATAAATAATGAGAGCAAAATTTGCAAAGGTTAGGCTACGTCTCTTAACAGCGTAGACTATTAGGCTTTCGCATAGTCTACGTCTTGAAGTTGAGCAATAAGTCATTGCGGTTTATTTAAAAGTTGTGTTAATTTCATTTTTGTTCTGTACCCTCAAAATGGAATGTCAAGTTGAAAGAAAGGCGCATTTTCGACACTTGTTGTTATTCATTTTCAATCGCGACGGGAACAATGCAAACGCAGCCAAAGCTCGTCGCGATATTTGTGCTGTGTACGAAGAAAATGCTTTATCAGAAAGGACAGCTCAATGGTGGTTTTCACGTTTCAAAAACGGTCATTTCAATCTTAATGACGAAGAACGCTCAGTTCACCCCATTAAGTTTGATGAAGATCGATTGAACTATCTTCTTCATGAAAATCCTTGTCAATCGACTAGAGAAATTGGCTGTACAATTGGCGTTTGATCAGAAAACTGTAGTGAATCACCTTCATTCGATGGGGAAAGTTCAAAAACTCGGTGCATGGCTTCCGCACGCTTTGAGCGAAAGCAACAAACTTCAACGCTCCACGATTGCCGCAGGTTTGCTTGCTCGTTACAAGACTACTCGTGGATATAAGGACAGATTTCTACACCGCATCATCACTGGCGACGAAAAGTGGTGTGTTTAGGTCAACATGAACCATCGAAGACAATGGCTTCGCCCCAATAAAAAACCACTTCCGCGATTAAAGCAAGGACTTCATCTACGAAAGACGATGCTGTGTGTGTGGTAGGATTGTGAAGGCATGATTCTTTATGAGCTTATTGCAAACAACGAGATTGTCGATGCAGAACTCTACTTTCAACAAATGTATCGACTCGCCGAAGGTATTCGTGAAAAGTGACCTCATCGACGTTATGGAGTCCTTTTGCAACACGACAATGCTCGTTCTCACATTGTCAATATGACAAAAGACGCCATCCAAACGCTTAATTGGAAAATCCTGCCGCATCTTCCATATTCACCAGACTTGGCTCCATCGGATTCCCATCTGTTCCGATCGCTCTCCAACAATTTGCGCGGTGTTTCGTTCAATACTGATGTGGAATTAAGAACCTAGGCTAGACGACTTCTTCGAGTGAAAATCCAGAGATTTTTATTGCAGAGGGATCGAAAAACTAGTTGAACATTGGAAAGAAGTCGTAAATAACAACGGAGAATACATTACTGATTAAATTGCATATTGTTATCAATTATAAATGAAGATTTTTAAAATTGTTAATGGTAATCAATAAATTTGATAAAACCGCAAGAACTTATTCCCAACCCAATACTTTCGTTGTCCTAACATTTTTATGTCTCTATTAAAATTCTTAATTACATAATCTAAGTGATCGCTTCTTAACGGTACGTATGTACTAGTATCAGATAACAAAATGGCCATTTTTTCTAAATATAATGTTTTATTTATTATTACAGACATGTTGGATTTATCAGCTCTTGTAATATGCAAATCCTTGTCCATTTTTAATGATTATTCACTAAAGTGCAGATTGATGCCTTATTGGATTTCATAGTTGGTATTCTAAACTCTTAGGATTTGCTTTTACCGTCTTACTCAATCATTCAACTTATTTTTTTATGGATTAAAAATGTAAGTTTAGTTTCAATGGCAAGTTCTAAGAACAAGTCTTTGGCATGGCTATGGGTAATCCCTTATCTCCCTTATTGTCAAATATATATATGGAATATTTTGAAACATGGCTAATTTCACCTGTTTGGTCCACTCAAATTGTTTGCTATCGCTATGTAGGCGATGTCCTTGGAATTCTAAAGGAAGATTTTCACCTCGATGGTTTTCTTTTACTTATTAATTCATTGGTTCTGTCAATTAAATTTATTTTATAAAAATAAGAAAATAATAGTCTTGATTTCTTAGATGTTCTAATAATTAAACAACCAGACAAGGTTAAGTTTTCTATTTTCTGGAAACCGACAAATAATTGATTCTATGTCCATTCAAGTTATCCTAAAAATATTAAAACATCAATATTTTCTTCCATGTACTTTTAATCTATGTTACCCAAAATATTTTTTGGAAAACTACATGAATAAAGGTAAAAAAACATTCTATAAACGCAACTTAGGGAAAACAGAACCTTTACACAACATATTACTTTTACCTTACCATGATAATTTTATGTATGCAGTGCAGTACCAATGTTAAAACGACTTAATATAAGTGTAATTAAAAAATATGTTAATAAAACACAACCCAATGAACGATAATAATGCAATATATAATATCCCTTGTTTGGATTGTAATGTATTCTATGTAGGTCAAACTATAACAAGGTCAGCTGAACAAAAAGTTGCGTGCCCTCACTATTCTAATTTATGTCCTTACAACGTTGAAAAATTTGAATAATTCCCGGAGTTACCTTGGGAGGACTTTGGTAATTATATTATTCGAAAGAGAATGCAAAACAACATAAGGGTTTAAAATTTCGTTAGAATCGGCCGAATAGTTATGATGTTATTGCCAAAACATTATAATTCCCGGGCTAACCTTGGAAGGAGTTCGGCAATTATATCATTCGAAAGAGAATTTAAAACAACATAAGGGTTTCAAATTTCGTTAGAATTGGTTGGATTATTAAAAAAAGCAAAACGTGGACCAACCGACATAGTGTGATGTAGAGTTGCCCGCGATTAAAAAGTCACAACTTTCTAAAAGCTTATTAAAAACAGAACTAAATTATATTAAAACCAGACAATGGCTTCGCCACTTTCTCCTTACGGGAGGAGCTTGTGCTTCGCTACTAAGATTAAAATTTAAAAGCTAAAAAATAGCAGCCATGGTAAAAAAATTTAGATTTTCTTAACCTCGCCAATTATAATCATTTTAATTAGTTAAATATAGTATTATAAAGAATATATAAAAATAAATTTTCTGAACTTCCCCATTTGTAATTCTTTGGGTTTTAAAAAAAATCCACAGAATTTCGATACTTATATTTATTTCTGAACTTCACTATATTGTTTTTTGATATTATAAAGGAATTATTAGAAATAACTCCTCTAACCAAACTAAGATGAAATTTTTATTCAAATATTAAAAAAAAATCCCCTTGTTAAATTATGATGATGATGATATATTTTTTTTCATTAAAATGGCGGGCCTTAACTTTTTGTCAAACTTCATTTTTGGAATTGGGAAGGAGAAAAAATGGTCACACACTAATTGTATAGTCTATAATAGTATAGCATAGTACATTATAGCGTAGTATGTATAATATAGCATATTATTGCATAGTGGTGCTTATCATATTATAGGATAGTATAACGTGGCGCATAACATAGTATAGTATAGCATAGCAAAAGTTAGTATAGTAAAGTATAATATAGTATATTATACGTAGTGTGGTATCTTTTATCATAGTATAGCCTAGCATAGCATGTCCTAGTATAGACTAGTATTGTCTAGAATACTATAATATTTTATAGCATAGCCTAGTGTAGTCAAGAATAGTAGCCTAGAAAAACCTAGCTTAACGTAGAATAGCCTAACATAGTATTATCTCACCTAGCATAATAAAGCATAGCATAGTATAGACTTTCCTAGATTGCCTAACATAGTAAATCCTGCCTAGCCTAGCATAGTATAGCATAGTATAACCCAGTAGATTATGTCACAGCATAGCCTACCATAGTATAGCCTAGTCTAACCTAGCCTAGTTTAGTATAACCAAGTTTATCATATGATTCTTTATATTTGTAGGACTAACCATACCATATTCCAGCGTAGCTAGCGTAGCCTGGTATAGTATGACTTAGGCTAGAATAATCTAGCCTAGCCTAGCAGAGAATGTATTATAATTAGCCTAGAAACCATAGTAAAGCCTAGCCTACCATATATAAGATAGTAAAACTTATCATAGTATAGCATAGTACAACTTGTCTTAGTATAGCCTAGTCTAGAATAGTATAATATAGCCTAAGATAGTATAGTTTAGAATTGTTTAACATAGTATTCCTTATTCTATCCTCGTAATTCCTAGGATAGCTAAGCCTGGCAAAGCCTAGCACCGTATAGCCTACCTACCACAGCCTACCTTATCTTAATCTAGCTTATCATAGTATAGCATAAGCATAGTATAACCTAGCCTAGCATAGTATAAACTAATCTAGCATAGTATAGCGTAGCTTAGCATAGTATATACTATCCTATTTTAGCATAGTATATCTTGGCATAGCACACCTAACCATAGTCTAGCCTAGCCTACTATAACCTATGCTAGCTTAGCATGGTACACTATAATCTATCCTAGTCTATCGTAGTATAGTCCAGCGTAACCTTGCATAACATAGCATACCCTTGTAGAACCCAACCCTACTATATCATAGCATAGAATGAACTAGAATAGCATATTATATACTATAGTAGCCTAGTATACCTTAGCTTAGTCTAGAATAGACTTGCATATATAGCCTAACATGGTATATATTAGAATAAACTAGCTTAGTATAGTATACCTGAGCATATCACAGTATATCCTAGTCTAGCCTAGCTTTTCATAGTATAGCCTGACCTGCCTAGCAGATATAATCTAGCCTAGCTTAGCGCAGCCTACAATTGTATATTGAAACTTAGTCTAGCCTAGCTTAATTTACCCTAGTCTAGTATAGCCTATCTTAGTATAACCTAACTTAGACTAGTTCACTGGAGCCTGGCCTAGTATATTCTATCCTATCTTAACCTAGTTAGCAAATTCTACCCTTAGCTAGCATTGCCTATTATAGTATGTGATAGCCTACCTTTTCCTACTGTAGCCTAGTTAGAATAGTATAGTATAGTATATCATAGTATTGCGAGGCCTAGACTAGACTGATAGGTCATAACCTAGGCTTGCAGAGCATGCATAACATAGTCTATCCTTCCCTAGCAAAACCTCGCTTATCGTAGTCTGGTATAGCGAAGATTAGCCTAATGTAGCATAGCTTAGTTTATCATTGCCTAACCTAACATACCATAGCGTAGCCTAGCCTACTTTAGTCATTCATGTCCTGCCTAACCTAGAATAGCTTAGCTTAGCCTAGCTTAGCATCATCCTAGCCTAGTATTAACTATCCTAGACATATATAGCCATACTATACTAGTATACCCTAGTTAAGCATAGCCTAACATACTATATGCTATTCTAGCATAGCATATTATAGCCTAAATCAGCATACTATATCTTACCCTTGTACCTTATATCTTAGCATAGATTAACATATATAGCATAGCATATTCTAGGCTTACCTAGTAGAGTATAGCAAATTAAGGCTTAATCTAGTCTAGCAGAGTATCCGCCGAATAGTTATGATGTTATGGCCAAAACAAAATAATTCCCGGGATATCCTTGATAGGACTTCGGCAATTATATCTTTTGAAAGAGAATGTGAAACAACATAAGGTTTTTAAATTTCGTTAGTTATGATGTTATTGACAAAACAAAATAATTCCCGGCCTAAACTTGGGAGGACTTTAGCAATTATAGCATTCGAAAGAAAATTGTAAAACAACATAAGGGTTTCGAATATCGTTAGAATCGGCCTAATAGCTACAATGTTATTACAAAAACAATAAAAGCAAAACTGGGACCGACCGACCGACGACATAGTGAGATGTAGAGTCGCTCGCGACATGACTTACACGCGACTAAAAATATCTCTGTAAGAACTAAGCAACACTAAAACGAAGTCTCTAAGGGATATTCCAATAGTGCTTTGGTCGTCCATAAGCTTAAGATGGATCACCAGATTAACTGGTCAAAATCATATACCATAATGCATATAAATGATTTTATTAGCAGAAATATCTTTGAAAAGTTCCTAATCTCCAGCACAAAGGAGAGAAATGTAAATATAAGCCCCGGTTAGTTTTCCTTAGATCTAGTCCTATCTTTCTTTCTCAAATCAGACTTATCAGAGACCATATAAAAAATCTGACATCATTGGGAAAATATTGCTTTGTATAAATACAGTGAAAATACTAAAACCACGAAAGTACTAATTCTAATCAATCTTTTTTTTTCCTACGTGGTATACCCAAATATTTATATATTATATATATATATATATATATATATATATATATATATATATATATATATATATATATATATATATATATATATATATATTTATATAGTAGGACCATAATACAAGTAAATACAAGTGTATTTAAATATTTATTATAGAAGTTTAACAAAACGTTGAGACTATATATTATTCACATATTTAGATATATCTAATAAATTCTATCTTTCATTAAAATTTCAAGTGAATGGAATAAATATTTCGTAGGTTATGGCGAAATAAACAGGTGCTCCCGTCCCTACAACAGCTACACTCCTTGGTTATTCGAGAGCTACCATATCAAGGACCATGACAAAATTCAAGAGGTAGGTCAAAACCTCTAGCAAGAGTAGTAATTCGGGCAGGACTTCGAAGCTCGTTAAAAGAGACCTACGAGTGTTGAAACCCATTGTGGTGCAAAATACGTAAAATACCCGGACAACTGCACCTAAAGTGACTGCAGAGTTGAATCAACATCCCACTAGCCCAGTTTGGACCAAAACTGTTCTCCGTGAGCTCAATAAAGCCGGATATCATAGAAGAGCCGCCATTAAGAAACCTCTGCTCAAAAACATTCTCATCAAAATATTCAGAAAGGCTGAACTGGTGTAGAGATCACAAGGGATTATCGAGAGACCAATGGAAGCAAGTAATATTCTCCGACGATTCAAGTTTTTCTTTTTTTTTCCACTGCAGTGCGAGTTTATGTGTGGAGGCAGCACGGGAAATCTTTTAATCATGACTTCCTTCTTCCTACAGAAAAGCACGGAGGAGGGTCAGTGATAGTTTGGGCAGCCATATCTTGGAATTGTCTTGGTCCAATCGTTGCCCTGCATAGTCGGATCAACAGCTACGAATATCTGAATATTTTGGAAGATCAAGTCCATTCCATGGTTTAGACATTATGATGGTGAGTTTTTTTTTTCTAAGATGACAATGCCCCTATACAAACCGCTCATGTGGTTAAGAATTGGTATGAAGAGCATAGGAGTGGCCCCCCCACAATCTCCAGATCTTAATATTATTGAGCATTTATGGTGCGTTTTGGAGCGACAAGTTTGAAGCCGCTATCCTCCACCGTCGAATCTGAAACAGCTGGACCAAATAAGAATGGCTCAAGATTCCTCTGAATGAAGTCAGGAAACTGTTTAAATCAATTCCAAGACCCATAGGCGCTGTTCAGAATGCAAAAGGAGGACCAACTCCGTAGTAAATAAATATTCATTGAATTTAACACGTGTTCCAATTATTTTGTACAACCCCTGTATCTCTCTCTCTCTCTCTCTCTCTCTCTCTATATATATATATATATATATATATATATATATATATATATATATATATGAAGAAGCCCCTCCCACATGAAAAGTTAAAAAAAACGATTCCAAGCGCTTTCATCATTATTGTCATATGTCTTTGTGAGTACTTCTTCATATATATATATATATATATATATGAAATTCTTCATGGTATTAGTTTATTACAGTACTGGTTTCATCTGTAGGGAAGAAAGAGTTAGGTTTTTGAGGAGTTAGGTTCCTCAAATTTAAAACGCAATAGCAACGAGACTGCACCACGCAAATTTTGTAAGAAGAAATCTGTAAAGAAAGTGGTAAAGATGGATAAATAAAAAATGTGCAAATATATATTAACACAGAACCTCCTTTAGACTTTGGCCCAGGAGGCACACAATCATGAAGATATTAACTGCAGCATGATTGCCAAGTACTTCCGGGTACGTGGAAAAGGATACATGAAGATTCAGGTAAATTTCCTACAATTTTGGGATATATTGTATTCGAAAGCTCCACCAAACATGTAACTTATTTCTTTGATTGCCATTTATATATTAACATAGAAGTTTATTATTGAAGTCTATATAAGAACTACATTCAACTCTCTGGTTAAAAACAATTGTGGCATTATTTACTCGTCTTATTCCGGCCGGATTTTCATTGATCCCTCATATAAAATTTCAGCTTTCACCTAAATACGATTTTTAACTTCTCTGACCCCGTATTCAATTAACCTGAGAACCTTAATTAGGTGCTTTTTCTTTATGTAATGTCTAATAATTGTGTTATTATACTTAAAAGTAGGTTTATATTAGTTTACAAACATATTTCCTCTATTTTAACTATTGTGGAACCAAGGGTAAGATTCACATGTATTTATTATAGGTATTTCTGGCAATTTTAGCCCAATAATAAATATATTATGCTCTACATTAACATTTTTCGATAAAAAGAGTGGATAAATTTTAATAATAAATATGAAAGTAACGAAATTAATTTCATTGAGTCGGACACCAAGAATGGAAATCCAATATTAATTTAAATATTAAGATAAACAAACATTTCTTTATGGATTTTTCCTAGGATGAATCAAAATAAAGGTAAGAATTTAATTTATTTATACAGTAAACCGAATTCAGTAATGATCGATTGACCTTTACAAGGTTGATATCGAAGCATTTATCAAGAAAATGGAGAGAATAGAAAAGTTTGTGCCATAAGTAAAAAAAATTAAGAAATATCTGTCATAGAATTCAAGAGTAACCACGCAATGTGCACGAAGAAACATGAAGATATAAACTGACCTTTAAGCTTCAATATGATGAACAGAATAAAATTTAATATAAGAAGAAGAATTAGTCGGCTTTGGATAGGCAGAATTGGAAACCATGAATGATGTGTATTAAAAATGACGATTTTATTGAAATGTATGAAATCCTGGTATTAGTATGCAATAATTTAGTATCAGAATGTCTTCATGTAACAGTATATTCTTTGATTAATATAGTAATCAATGTCGGGAGGTATTGATAATGATTTGATAATGGTGAAAACACCCAACTACCGCAGAGGAATGAAGGCTGATAAGCTCGATGTACGAGAGAGATTTTAACTGCAGATAAATTGCCCAGATGGTGGGCGGATCGCATTCAGGTGTTGCAGAATTATTGAAGAGGATCCGAGAAAGTAGAAACATCCAAGATTGAGCTTAGTATCATGACGACAGGTGCTTTGAATCAGCTTTCAGGATCGGAAAAAAACGCAGTCTAGTGCAAACATGAATGACAGATTGCAGCAAAGTTAATAGATCCTTCAGAATGAAAACACAGTGACAGCCTGCTTTCACAAGTCTTGAATCATGTAGAGCTGCCAGAAGCCGCTAATTAACCTTCAGCAGAAGCGACGTCGATTGGCTTGGGCACCTGTTTACTGCAACATGACCATGCGTCAGTGTGGACGTGTCTTATGGTCTGAAGAGTCTACGCTCCAGTTTTCCTCGAACCCAAGCGATGTTAAAGTCAACTGTTGAACAGGCGGCAGTGGAATTGAAAGTGCCAACAGTAAAGCATGCTGGCTAGACTGTATCGGGGGTTTATGTCAACATCAGGATGGGTTATCTCACTGATGTTGATGGAACCATAAATTCAGAGAAGTACCAAACTATCTTGAGAGATTACATGCTGCCGAGACTTTTCCAGAAAAATCTTGAATGCAATTTCCCAGCAGGACAATGACCCGCGTCACTAGTGTGTGTTTATTATAAGAAGAATTGTTCCGGAACAACAATATCACGGTGATGAACTAACAAACCCAATTTCCATATAATAATCCACTGAAAAACCTCTGGCCAGATCTAAAAGAGGCCGTAAGACGTCGTCAAATAGCCTCCAATAAGCAACTGAAGTCATTCATCACCGATGAGTGGGTCGCACCCTTCAGGTGTCGCACCCTTGTGGAGTGCAAGCCTCAAATAATTAATGCTCTCATCACTGCCATGGATTCTCAACACGCTACTGAGCTTCCTAGATCACTTTGGTGTTGCTATAATATTCACATAGCTTTATCTGTTATATGTTGCCGATGTTACATTTTTCTAAAATTTTGTCTTTTGCAAATTTTTTGGGATTGTTTGGGGCATATAGAACTTATTGCTATTATTCATCCTTATTCGTATGAAAATAAAAACTTTACGACCCTGTATTTATCTAATATCCTAAAAATTGCGAGGTGTCCGAAAACATTTGGCTGAAGTTGTATATTAAAATATAAATAAATATATATATATATATATATATATATATATATATATATATATATATATATATATATATATATATAGAAGTGAAGAATCACGTCCATATCAAAGCGGTTAGATAAGGACAATGGTAAGAATTACTTAATCCGCTAGAAAAGTCTCCTGGAGTTCCTAAACTCTCTTTCAGGAGCGCCACCCATACGAGAGGGAAACCTTTTTTTGCTCTAAACAGAGAAATTTTAAAAAAACTTCGTAAGAGATGGCATTTACCATAACAGGAAACGAGAATTGTAAGTCTTCTCGCGTAGTGTGTGTAGCGCTGCTGAAAACGGTTTAAGAACTCCAAGAGACTTTTCTAGCGGATTAAGGAATTCTCTTACATTGCCCTGATCTAACCACATATATATGTGTATATATATGTTGATTTTTTAAAATCAACAGCGATGGTTGCTTGATTAAGCTCGCGCTGTAGCTTTTTTAACCTTTCAAAGACTTCCTTTTCCGAAAGCAAAAGGTGGAGGAAAATCTGGCAAATGGCATATCTTTATTACCCGAGACATCTTTCAACCTTTTTCAAAGGTCATCTTCTGGTCAAACGGTGTAAAGATTTACGAAAAAATGGGTTTTATTTATGCATTATTATCTTCTTATAAGAGTAAGTTTTAGGACTAATTAGAAGTGACAAAAATATAAAGCTAGAATAATGTTTAGATAAAAAAGAAATAAAATAACTGATCTTAACATAACAATATTTGTTTTGACCAATCAAATTAAAGAATTTTTATAAACAATGTTTAAATCGATGAAATAAAACCAAATACAAAAATTAAAGGATCAACGCCAGATGGCAGTGATAAGCATCAGAAAGCGATTCCCCTCCTATTTCATCCAGAAGACCAAGAAAAATGAATCAAGAAGAGACTCGTCATGACTTTAATAGACTCCTGACGAAACCTCGGCTTCTCTACCCCACCTCTACTAGGGCGTGTCAGTTAGGGAAGCTTGAGCCTACATAGATACCCATACGGACAGGAGCCTTATCTAAACCGGGTGGCTAACTCGGCGCAGGCCGAAGCTAACCCAGGGATGGGTTAGATCCATGTGAGTAGCGGATCCGTATGGGTGGAGCAAAAACTGCTAGGGCTAGTATTTAGGTCGTCGAGTAGAGTTTATCGACACGTCAGCAGAATAAGCCAGATATATAACTGGATAAGAACCGCACTTTCATATCTCTCTATTCCTTACTCTTTTTCTCTCTTTAAACCATTCAGTGAAGAAAAGGAAATAAAATCACAATGGAATAATTCAAAAGAGTTCTTTGGTGCACCCTAAAGGTGCGCAGAAAATCATATACGGCCAACTTAGAATTGTTTCAATTATGTTACTGGATAACACCACAACTTACTTCGCAATATTCCAAACGGAGAAGGATGTGGACAAACTACTTATCGAAAAAGCACCATCATACTCGTACCTACAGACAATAGGTTTAGAGACCAAAGTCCCTCCCCAAATTGCTGCCCAAAAGGGAACATACTATCGTCAGACAGACCCATTGAGCAACGTCAAGAGTGGGCCAAAGTAAAAGAAGTCGTTAAATTTAAACATAGACTCATCAACGCAGATTATACTCATCTTTTAAAAGTAATATTCAGGGACACAAACTTGGTTTAAAAAGCGAGTGAGAATTGATTTCTAACATTTAACCTAAAGATAACACAAGATCAGATAAAGAGTGATGAATTTATTAACGTGTTGACTTGTTTCAACTACTTCGCCTTAAACAAGCATACTTCAAGGGACTGGCCAAAGAAAGATGAAAAGAGATGCTTCGAATGAATTCCTAACTCACATACTTGGAGGTATGCAGGAGCCAGGGAAGGAAGTGTGAAAAATGCGGCGGGAGCTATTGTACGACGGCGATGGCATGCCTAATAAAGAAAAAAATAATCGACAGGAAACAAAGAGAAAAGGCAAAATCAGAGGACGCCGGGTATTTTCCAGATGCTTTAAAAAGAGGCAAGATAATATTCTTGCACAAGCCGGGTAAGCTCTAAAACCATCCCAGAAATTTCAGACCCATAACCCTGCTTGAAACAATAGCCAAACTTCTCGAAAACTTGGTCGGCAGGAGACTGAACCAACATCTTTAGGAAAACAATCTGATTACACATCATCAGCATTAGTTTAAGAAAAGTAGAAGTGCAGAGACGGCACTCGCCATACTCGTGGAAACTATAGCAAAGGCAAAGCACGATAAGGCGTTCGACAAGGTCTGGCGAATAGGACTAAAATATAAAGTAAAAATAGTAGGACTCCCCTCAATCCTGACCAAGTGTATATGCGATTACATAACGGACCGCACCGCATAAATCTCCGTAGAAGACCATCGGGGACCCGAATTTGAGATCCACCAGGGAGTCCCCTAAGGAAGATGCCTGAGTCCGACGTTATATACTATATACACTAGAGCCTTACAAGACCCAATCTTCCAAAGCACAAAATACATAGTGTTTGTGGATGACTTATCGACCATCACTAGCAGTCCTTATAGACACGCACCAACCATGGCCAGAATGACAGAAACAGAAATTGCAAACATCAATAATTTCAAAGCGAAATGGAAAATCAGAACGAACGCTGCGAAGTTTATTATCATCCCAATAGGAAGACGAAAAACGTCGAGATTGCTCATAAACGACGAAAGATATAGATACTCATACCAAAAAGAGGGCAAAGTTCTCGAGCTCAAGATAACCTCCAATGGATATAAGAAACATAGTGTAGAAAGAATAAATTTAGAAAAAGCCAATTTAGTAAAAATGCACCAGCTTAAACATACAAATACATAAAAAGATATGAAAATTTATAACGTACTATGCAAATCGATCTTACTGTATCCGTCAATTCCACTCAACCGACTGCACAAGACAAATACCGTCAAATTACAGAGAGTTAAAAACAATGGAGTCCTGTTAATTACTAATACATGACGAAGAGATCGCCACAAACTGAGAGATCTTCATCAGGAAATAAACTTGGAAGCAGTAAACATAACTCTACAAAAAAGAGCTAGCAGGGATACGAGACAAATTAGAAGTACTTCTTAACGATGAAGAAAGAGAAAATGGAGATCCCCATAGAATATAGGGAGAACAAGAGGGAAAACTTTAGGAGCGGGAGACCAATAAACGGAATCAACCCGTCACCAATATTTACATAATACGAAGATCACAAAACAATTGCAAATAGAGAATAAGAAAACGTCGACAACTGCACATTATTCAAATAAAACACAAAGAAATTTATCGAAGAATAATAAAGGCGCGAGAGCTTTAACATAGCAAACAAATAAGAAAAGTATAAAAACTAAAAGAAGAAGGACCCAGGAGATGGCTGGCCACCAAGTAACTAATTCTAAATCTCAACTCATTCCCTTTCAACACTTACCTTAACACCCGCTATCCACTCTACTTCTACTATATACTTTTATTTTCTATCTTTTTAAAGACTTAATACGTAATGATCAACAAAGAAGGCAAGGTAAACGGAGGGTGGCCTATGATGTAATGCAG
Source organism: Ceratothoa steindachneri (assembly GCA_963969495.1). NCBI lineage: Eukaryota > Metazoa > Arthropoda > Malacostraca > Isopoda > Cymothoidae > Ceratothoa > Ceratothoa steindachneri. The sequence goes on from OZ018329.1 coordinate 41,765,716, forward strand.
CCGGTATTAAGACCTCACGTGGTGGGTAAACTGGTTTCTGGCTGGAGCTGGATGTTTAATTTTGTGCTTCGCATCCATATAGTGACGGCTTCAGCCCTGCACAATCGTCTTCGATCACTCTCCCGGAGAATGATAGTTGTATTTCTATTTAACATTTCTCGAGTGAGGGTCATCCAATGATTTGCAGTGTGGCCTTTGATGACTCTGTCTTGGAGATGTGCTGTTAGTCGACGATACAGGTTTGAAGAAGTCATTCCAATGTACGAGGAAGTGCGAGGCTCACAGTCACCGCCGTTGCATTTATATTCGTACAAGAGATTACATTCCTACAAGTGGCCCGTCGCGTTAAGGCAGCTATTATTTATGACGAGGCGCGAATTTATTCGGGCGGTAATAAATTACAAATTTACTTTTCCTTATTTGATCGTTGGGGATAACATTGCGGTTTATGATGGTTTTGAATACTTTTCGTCCTTCTTATATCCTGTGTTCATGAATGCTTAGTAATATAGGTCTATTGTACTTGGTTTTTCACTTTCTGCCGTTGTTGACGAGCAGCTTAGTTACTCTTTTTAATTCTGGATCAACCACTGTCCAATTTGAAGAATGAAAGAAGGCTCTGTTGATGAGGGGCTTTATTACGGAGTTTTTGTATTGGTCAGGACTTTCGGACGATCCACTCATGCATAAGCTCAAATTTATTGATTTGACGTAAACTTTCGTCATAAAATGTGTCTGTTAAGACTGGACGAGGAGGTCGAGTAATGGTAACGTGCTGTTTACTGTTTCATGAGTGAAATTAAGTGACGTTGAGCTCGATGGTTTCATCTATGGGAACGTTGGTAAACAAGGATTTGACGTCCATTGAGGACTTGAACCAGACTAGTTTGGAGATTTCGTGGATGAGTGAGTTGAGGAATTTGGCCATGTAGAGGTTCTCTACGTTTAATAAAAAAGTACTAATGTATAGTATCAAATCAAGGAACTCGGCTCTTTTTTCCCACCTGTACGATTTCATTGGAAAAGGGTCTATAGATCATTTGTAGTGAACGATATTGTACATTTTTGCTTGCTACTATTGCTCACAAAATGAGTGTGTACAAGAAAAGCCGGAGTAATATACATATTTTTGTTTACTTTAGTGGAGGAGGCAAAGGTTTTAGCCAATCCTGTGGTTTATCGTGTGAAGCAGATTCATTAATCATGCTTTCTTCCGAATTAAGTAAGACTTGAAGTATTACATACATTTCTTTGTAGAGTTTGCCCTCTACAAAGATTGAATCGTTTATATACCCTTAGAATTCAGCAGAGGAGCCACCCCTATTGTTTTTTCATTGGGATAATGGTGTCTATTGCCCTATTAGGCAAATGTGTAACACGTACCCCAAAATTTGGAGCGGTCTGAAGACACGCAAATTCTGAAAATCTTGATATAAACTGATGTCAATAGAGGGGGGGGCGGGTCTGAATAATTCTAGAGTTGTTTGTAGTCCATGTCTTGAGCGGTGTCGTCGAAAGAGGAATACTAGTCGGTTAGTGTCACCATGACACAAGTTAGGTACTTCTTTAATCTGTCATGTATTTACAAGCATAAAAAACTTATCACACGTGACAAATAAAATTATGCTATTTGTCTTGAGTTACAAGGATAAAAGCTACAAGGATAAAAAGTACCCTAGAAGACCTTATGGTCCATTCAGAAAAGGTACCATTCAGAGAGATAATGAAATCAAACGATTATGGACATAAAATATTTTATAATATAAAGATACTATGTCAGATGTGCCATGGAAAATACGAGACTGACAGATCAAATCTTATGTATTGGATGAAATCCTCTAAAAAGATGGCAATAACATGGACATCAAATTTTGACGCCCACTTTGTTTTTTAAAAGCTTCTCAAGACTATTCTCTTTGTCTGTTCATCGCTAATCTCTTGATACGTGGAAGAAATATTGTAGATAGAAATGAAAGTGAATATTATCTTCAAACTCACTTAATTTACTTCTCATACCATCTTCCAGGAAGAAGCTTTCCAAAGCAATAGAGACCCTGATAGAGAGAAAGGTACTACTCTTACTATTTCTTTTTCGGTGAAATTGAAAACTATATGGGAAAAATATCTGCAAAAAGGTTGTTTTAATATAATGTTAATACATATAAATTCCCATAATTAACAGTCCTAATAATTTAACTTAGATATTTAGAAAAAATAATTAGCGTTCATCTGGCGATTGCTTACCAGGTTAAAATTCACCGCCATTCTCATAAAGCGCTGTGTTGTAAACTAGTGAGGAGTAGTCACGAAATTCCTAAATCCATCATGCAAGAATCGAAGAGGGAAGTTCTAATATAAATATGAGCTCGCTTAATTTATACTGAGGGATTCGTGAAACTAGAAAATGGTAAGAAAAAGGGTACGGTCTCCTTTTCCATGGAAGTCCGAGGAATGCCTATTGAAGTAAGTTATCTGGGGATAGAGGTTGCTGGATAGATTCTGTCACGCAGAGAAGAACGGGTACATCAAGAGCTAGGTGCTCAAAGTAATCACAATCTGAGTGTGAGTAGGAAGAGAAGCTACGGAGTGTTTAGGTTACAGGAACGCAGTGAATCAGTTGTCTAAGAATGTTACCAAAGACGTGGTCAGAGTAAGAAAATCGATAAACTGCAAATGGGTGAAAATTTATTACGTATATTTTGGTTCCCTTTGCCATATGAAATGAGAAAATTTCCATGCTGAGGTCGTAAAAGTGAGAAGATTGACGGTGAAAGAAATCTACTTTACGTAAAAGATTTCACGCACGGAGTGAATAACGACTACCTTGGGATCGTTAGATTCAATATTCTACCCACCCATGAATCGTAAATCTCTGTCCTGCCATGCATAATTTTCGAGAAACTAATCTCTTCTATCTGTATTAAAAAATAGCTTAGAACAGCACACCCATAATGGCAATTAGAGAATTATTACAGAAGTGTACACTAATCCAGTGACGAATAGCAATGCAATCAAGATGTTATATGAGTTGTGGGAATTTCAAAGGAATAACGCACTGTCAAAGAACTATATAAAATCATTTCTGCAAGAGAAAGTCGAGGCTCAGGCTTACCTCGTGGAGTTGAGGAATACATGAAAAATACATAGTCGGATAAAAGCTGAACACAGGTGAGGAGGGTAGAAATACGCATGGAGATGATAGAAAATAACCCAAGAAAATATTTCTCAGAGCAAAAGTGTCTTAAATAATAATTAAACCGACGCAGAAATATATTTAAAAAATATGTTCGGTGTGTTAGAAATATTTATAGATATAAGCGAGTAAATACCTGCTATTTTTGATAACACTGATCAACAACCAAAATGCTTCGGGGAACAGAGTAGCAATTTTCAACTAATTTTAGGTCGCTGATATGAATATCATGGTTAAAACTGTTTTTTAGCTCTACTTTTCAAGATACACCACGTGTTACAACAGTTTACAACAGGCTTGCGGCAGTGTATTTCTTACCACGCTGTCTCACTGCCTTTCATTATTGTTCCAGCAGTCAAAGAAGGTGGTTGTGCTGTGCAAGTTTACATTTTGAGGTGAAAGGTAGATGATTTTCCTAGGCAAACACTTTTTAAACTTATAATAAATATTTATTGAGCAAGCTATTGATATCAATATGAGGCCTTTTATAATAATTTATTTTCCTACTGACTGATATAAATACTTCTGCTAAGCTGTCCTGCTCTGTATTATAATGATAAATTTGTTTGTTGTTTTCTTCTTTCAGATGCCTAGTACTTGTGTGAATAAGGTATTCAACTACTCCTACATTTGTGGTGAGGTTACCTTTGCATCACAGAAGCGCCGTATAACTGCCAAGGTTAGAAGGGCATATCACCTATATTTTGGATGCAAGATTGGTGACCAGGATAAGAACTGGGCTCTTCACATATACTACAACACTGGTGCTACTAACCTTTGCCAATTGTTAAACATTGAATATTCAAACATTCAATCAGCTATTCAAGCAGTTCGACATGGAGAAGAACTACCTGTTCCCGCTGCACCAACTTCGATATCCTTCGAGTAAGATGAGGAAAGTGGCGAGGAAGAAGCATAGAAGGATGACTGTGATGGATTACAGAGTGACCCAAATTTTATGAAGCATACTACTTTAGGCCACATTTCATAACACAAGAGGAATTCCATGATCTTGTCAGGTACCTGTAACTATCCAAGAATAAGGCAGAGCTGTTAGGCTCTCGTTTTATACAATAGAATCTCCCAGCAACTGATGTGAAAATAAAAAAAATTCGTGACCCTCATTAAAGATATCTATAGTTTTCTTATGTCTTTCAGCCTCTGGCAAAAATTCATGCATACCCCTTATAACCGGAGCATTGAGATCTGTCGAAATGATGATGAGCTGATTAGACTTTTAAAAGACATCGGAAATTGTTATATTACGACATATAACCATACAGAACTGGCGAATATACTCTAGCCACTTATATAAGTTCTTGTGTAAGAGTCACATTATATGTGTTTTCTTCTTTCGTTGCTGACGCTCTATATTATGACACAAAAAATACAATCTTCATCGTAGTGGAAGGCGTTGAGCTCCAGCCATTGGGTGAATTCTTAGACGATCACACACTCTAAATCAAGGATATTTACAGGTACATTGCGTATGAAGAGTGCTTTTGTTCTACGGGACTGAAATCTTTTGCCATTTTAGTGCGGAAACTGGGATGTGTGAAGCAGATAGTACGGGCACAAGTAATAAGCTTAAATAGACAGCCTGAAGACATCAGCACATTCAAAAAGATGAGAAAACTATTGAGATTTAAATATAGCGGTGATGTTGATTATGCAATGGTACTCTTCTCACTTTAAGACCTGCCCATACGGTGGAGTAAATTAACGGCAGTAGGTAGCGAGTAGGACCTATGATATTAAGGCTTGAATTGTGCCCCTTTATTTGGGACACTCTTGTGCAGGCGCAGCTGGTAGCTGAAAAATAGTCATCTAGTTTGGACTAATAGACATTCTAAGCCTCTTTCTGTTAAGGCCCAGAGGCACTATCATTTTTAGAATCAACGAGGCTAAAACATTCGAGTCTTACAGATGCCATAATTACTTGATTATTTACAAAATCTGAAATACTCGTATGTATCTTCAGCAAACATTTTGCCATAAATACCCACATTTCCCGGAAAATTTCGTTTATTATAATAATTAAAAAACACGCTTAGGTTAAATTTATATTTCTGTTTTCATTTCAAACCAGTTTAATACTGGCGCGCTGCCTCACCGTCACACAACCTCTCCTCCTTACTTCCAGACGAAAACTGAGAGCACTGCTCCGTCATTCCTGCGCACTGGCAAGGTTTATAAAAAGTTTCCACACTAAAACCAGAATAAGTTCCGAATGCACTTGAGTTAACGGAAGATTAATGTAACAAAAGTTGATTAGCATGTCAATGATCTTCAAAGTTAACTTAAAAGTTAAATCATCAACGAAAAGGTTTACCTCGGTATTTAACGATTTACAGTTTGGTGCCCAGCTCTGTTCATTTTATAGTTTATACGATCCATTATTATTATTATTCTCCTACTATAGGAATTTTTTCTGTAAGATACATATATGTGCGTGGCGCGCGTGAAAGAGGCGGTCATGATAATAAAAAAGAAGGTGTAAGAGGTGGAGATGGGGGTTTGGGGCATTTAATAAAGACTATTTTCATGAATCCCGACCAATAACAAGATTTTTCTGTTTTCTTTTTAACTTTTGTTTTTAGTGATTTGAATGGTTTCTAAGGTTTAACCATTAGTCACTTTCCATTCCTTTATCACAGCATTTCATTGCTCGCCCAACATCCAAATCCTGCCTCAGATAAATCGACGCGTAAGCATGGAATAATTTCTGATTACATTCGCCCATGAACAAGCATGTGTAATTGACTAATTTATATGGAAAGAGGGATGGAATTCTTAAACACATATTATAAATTTATTTTTATAAGGAGAAGCAACAAGAGAAAATAAGGTGTATGTGCGTGTGAGTGTGTGCAATTGTGAGTCACTCCAACTGCACACTAGTGGCTGTTTGGGAGTGGATGAGTGGCAATTGTGTCTATTAGGGCGAATATTTGTGTATATAAAATGAATATACATGCGCGTCCCAGTGTGCGTCCATAAGCGTATATCGTAGTAGTATAGAGGTTCAGTAGATTACTGAATAGGTATGAAGGAATTATCATTATTATTATTATTATTATTATTATTATTATGATATCTATTTAATTTATTTTTTATTTTCCCAAATTTCTTTTGATGTCGGAGGGCTAAGGACAAAAGCTCATCGGAGAGGTACAGAAGAGGGGGTAGAGAAGAGGGGGAAGTCACCCTGGTGAGGTCAATATAAATACTCTTAACTGGCGCGACACATACTACTCATAGAATCTTAAAACTATGTGTAATTAGAAAACCTTATTTAATATTTTTTGTATATCTTATATCTCCCTTAAAAATATATGTACATTTAAATTAACTTAGGCACCGATTTAAAATACATACATACACAAAATATTTACAGGGAGTTTACGCTGAACTAAATAGAGTAGCAATAGGATTAGATGAAGGGGAATGATAAAGAACTGAACATTTATCCTATCGGGTAACCACAAGGCAACAATTGGGGTACAATACAAGCAATAATTTGGGTTCGACTTCCTTAATCAAATTGCAGGTGAATTTAGAGACAAGTAGAATTAGAATGCTTGGATAATCTTACGACACCATGAATAACAATAGAATGGAAAGCCAAGAATATCAAGAATATTTCATTGTACGACGCGAATATGAGATTGTTTTTATTTTTGTCTCTGTTAAGCATTCGATTGTCAACGGGAAGATAGGAATAATTAAATCATCCACTCCCAAAGAGACAACTAAAATATTTAAAAATATGTTACTTATATATGCCACACATTCTGTAGTTCTTGCATTCACATTCATCTCCTTTAATCTTATACAACGCTACCACCATTTTTTTATCAATTCGCCCACTAATATTATTGTTTTCAGCAATCTTCCCACTTTTCCGACCTCTCACAGCACTGGGAAGTTATATCATGCCTATCTCTTTTATATTTAATGTTCCAGAAGTCTCAAAACATAATTGAAAAATGGGAGGTGTTGACTCGATTGACTCATTAATTGTCATATAGAGAATTCACATTACATCTCAAAAAATATTAACGTAAGATTTTGTAACATTTTCTTGGTGTATCATTGCCAAACGCATGACTTCTCCACTTGCACTCATTCAAGTTGTATCTGCCAAATTTCATACTTTCCACGGCAAAGAGGTAATACAATTACCTCAAATGGAAACACCACCTTCGGAGTCTTGGAAAAGAATATCGTGCCACGAAGCTGAAATGGCAGGCAAAATAACTATCACAAAAACCGTTATATCAAAGGATTTGTAAATGGCAGATAGGGATGCAGAATGAAATAACGATTGGCGTCCATGTAAAGGACGAAGCCTGGTAGAATGTAGCAAATTTAATGTCAAACTGTGCCTAAACAAAGAGAAGACGAGCTGCTTGGATGGCAGTGCATCCATAAATCTTTTTATGTTCTTTTTATAGATGAATCTTTACGCTCCGAGAGGATATCACAAGTAGTTATTATAATAAAGAATATTTTCCAACTTTTCATAAATGCAAATATATGATATTATTACTAAAGGAAATTTCACAATATTTTTAGAATATATTATAAACGTTTTGGGTTTTTTTGTGTACCAGACCCTTACGCTTGAAGGTATATATTTATATAAACATAAAACTTTAGGTTAATAAATTTTTCGGTTTCAGGCGGACCACTGGTTTATTTTTAAATCATTTTAAAAACTTTATAAGAACTTTTTTTAGAAAAAATTATATTTTTAATAAAACAAGTTGAGATATGCAAAATTCTAGGAATTATTTTTTACAATTCTAACAAATGTTTGGGTCTCACGGAGAAAAGCACTTTTATTGACCTTTTTAACCCCAAATTATTCCAAGAGAAACATGGTCAGAAATACTTTTAATTAGTTTATCTCAAATAACGAATTCATGAGTAAGCAGAGGGTATAAAACCCTCATTGCACGTTATTGAATGCAAGATGAGGTAAATAGTTCTTAATAAGATAAAATAATTCCTTTGTTAGTACTGTGACTTGACCTAAGTATTTGCACAACTCTATTTGTTTTGGCCAAATACTTTTGTCCCTTCCACTCTTGTGTTTAGTTGATTTTCTGGTTGTCAATATATTTGTGTATGTTCTGCTTAAATATTCTGTTAAATATATGTTCTCTGAACTATATGTACTCTTTACCCCAAACCAGATCTCAAACTTTTCAAAATACATCACAAATAGAGTTGTGCAAATACTTAGGCCCAGTCATTGTATATCCTCTTACTTTTCTCTAGATCGGAGTTAAAAAGAAATTTATACTGGTAAACACATATCATGAGTTCGCATCCTATATAATCCTCCATCTTAGCATAGGATATAAAAGTGATAAGTGAATAAATATGCAACTAAAAAAAATAAGAACAGCTGTATATGTACCGCAATATCCTCAATAACTTTTTACAGAGAAAATCTAAGGTTTATAAAATTGCTCTAGGATAACCTACATATCTGGCCTACGTTACATGAAAGAATGATCAGTAGAGCCAATTCCACTGCAGTGGTGAATCTGGGTTTAATTTGTTAGGATCCAATAGAAAGAGGCTCAATGATAGCCAAATGCCTGTCTGTTAATTGCACAAAAAGAGTGTGAAGTTTGGCCAAGGGAAGGCCATGTTCTGAACACTATTTTCAGATAAAGTCAATGTGACACGTGTACGTATTCGTTACACAGTGACTGCACGACTGTACAAAGAATTACAGCGAGAGCGCGCTTTGCTTTATCCGGCAGACTCTGAAAACTAATTTGCAATTATTATGCGGATTAACGTCCACTGCCACACGGCCAAGTCGGTAAAGACCTCCCTCGACGACGAGCGCACCACTGTTACGAACTAGGCTGCACAAAGCCCGCGCCTGAATCCCATGGAAAATCCTCAGAAGAGAATCGCAGAGAGGCCTACATCGAATAAATCAAAAGCAGGTCAAGATCTCTGGAAAATTCTTCTTGATGAATGAGACAAGAATGTTGCCCAAAAGTGTCGATAATTGGTTCGTTCCTGTGACAGATGTCAAAGCATCATCGAGTCTAAAGGACTTCACATTAAATACTAATTACTTAGAATTTGTGCATATGCTTTCTTCTGATAATTTAATCATTATATTCCAATCAAATATTAGTTCTCATAATTTTGCGTATTATGACTTTTTATTTTAAATTACCTATATTTGATTACCTATAGAAAACTTATATTTTTTCTTGCAAAGGTTATGAAAGTTGTCATAGAAATACAGGCGTTCTAATCTTTTTGGACGGTAGTGTATATGATTTTACATAAATTTAACACTAAATGAAGTGTTGGTAAAATGAAGCAATTGATAGTGAACTTCAATTAGAAATAGAAAAGTGATCCACCAGAGGAAATTTCGAGAGTTATTACGGAAAATTGTTTCGATCTATGGATGCAGAAAATAAGTTTTAACGTTTGTATAAAAGGTAAATCGATTTGATATTTAAGCTGTCATGGTCTTATTTTTTTAGTAAGAACTCCAATTGGCTTCACTATTGAATGGATTTCTTATAGAGTAGAGAACATCCAACGCGAATTTATACATATTTTTCAGCCTGACCGGAGCAATATTCAGCTATACATAACTCACCAAATTCTTCTGAACAAAACTAATACCATCTCTCTAATAAAATTATGATCCTCATTTCTAAAGTAACAGGAAGGAAATAGTTTCATTCCATAATAAAATTGCTAATGTTTTCCAATTTTTGACGAAGAGCTTCTGCCACGCATGCTTAATATAAATTATGACTAGGAATAACGGCCACTGGGAATGACGATTTTAAGCTAGGAAACAAACAATCTAACAGATAGCCCAAAACAATTCTTATAAAATAACGCACTTTAAATGCTCTGCTTAGGGATGTCTTTGAAAGAAGGTCAGTAATTAAAATATGTTTAAGAATAGAATTGGTAAATATTACCTTAAAATATGACCTGCCAGAAATAAGATTTGTTTTTATCCATATCCTTTCTTCTTATGACCTGTATTTTATTTGATTTTCGCCCTTCCCCTTCTTTTTTCTTTCAGTTTATATATGGTCTCTATGACAAGGGCAAGGAGGCAGCGGAGTTGTCCAACGTCACATGTACACAGTTTTATTTTTTGTCATGAGATTTAAGAGAAGAGATCAATAAAAGGGATATAATTGAATTAAAATTGTTATAAACAAAAGGTCTAGACAATAATTTACACAACTTGATATTTTAGTTAATAACTTAAAGAGGAAACGGTAGGAAAATATTTTTAGAACTTGTCTCTCGTAGGAGAAAATAGGGAATAGACTCGCTAATCTGGGTATGAGTTCTTTGACCCTGAAACCATAATAAAACACCACTAAATGGGTACAAATTTTTAGGCATAAGTACATATAAATTTCCTATTTCAAAGTACGAAGTAATGCTTATCTTTCATGTTATGCACACTGACCTGTTTCTTTGCTACACAATCCTTACCTTAAATATAACCTGACGAAGGATTAAGGCTCGATTACAAAAGTAATACCCGGTGCGAAAGGGCCTACGCAAAACGGGGCTGTTTCGTTCTTCCTTTGATTCAAAGACGTCCTGTGTTGATTCGCTGACGGTGGAAAGTTATTCTTCCTTAAGGTTTAAGGTTCCAGCATAGCCTTCGAAACGGCGCTGGGTTGTCGATGTTTTCTCCGGTTTTTGCAGTATATATTTTAATCCTGTATTTTACTTTGCCTGAAAGACCATATATTATTTATAAATTGTTTCATTTGTTCTACTATATTTTCATTTCTTTCTTTGAACAGCAATAAGTCACTTCTTTGAATGTGTTCAACTTTATGCTCTTTTCTCTTGTCCTGTAGGATAACAAATTCCACTAAAAAGGGCTTCATGTTCTCTGCTGGTTCTCCACACATAGGGCAACTAGGGTTGTACAATTCTCTTGATCTAAATCCTTTTCCTGATTTACAGATTATGTTGTTAATGATGTTATTGATGATGAGTAGGAATATTCGTAGCAAGGGGGAGCTAGTGCATACTTGTCGGATTCCATTCTTGATTTCTGTTTCATATACTTTATCCTTTGCAATATATAAACTTGTACTGTCTCCTGAATAGAGCTTTATTAGCTGTGGGTGGCATTCATATTTCATTAAAGTCTCTATTATATTTTTCCTATCAACTGAGTCAAATGCCTTAGAAAGTTTATTGCTGGAGTTATAAGTATTTTATTCTGTTGCATGCTGGTGTCAATATAGCATTTGAGCATGAGCAGATTATCCTCCATCCTCCTACCTTGTGTGAATACGTATTGGAAGTCACTTAATTTGCTATTTATAATTAAGTGTTTTGTTAGCTTAGATTTCACAATACTCATATACAGTTTATAACCAGAGTTTCTGAGGTCTATTGGTCTAAAGTCACTCACTTTTGGTTTGGCAACATTTAAGATGAGAACTGTGTTCAACTTTCTTCATTATTAAGGTGGTTTCATCCTGACTGATACTTCATTTATTGTAACCCTTAGCTCTTCTAAACAACTCTCCCTTTTACCCATCCATTTGTAGAATTCTCCTTTTAGGCCATCAGGACAAGGTTTTTTTCTGTTTTTGATTTTGCTGAAATATTTTATTAATTCCTATTTGTTAACATTAATGAGTTGCATTTCATATTTGATGTTTTCTAATTGATCAAAATGTCCTCCTAATGAATCCATGTGTTCATTGAGTAAGGTGGGATACTGATATATATAACCATTATTTTCATGATACGTTATTCTAATTTCTTGTGTCTTTCTTTCCAAATATTCAGCATATATCCTACATTCTTCCTCGTTCCATACTTCTATCATTTTCTTCTCCCTTTTTGGTAGATGGTATTCCAGAAACTTGCCAGTTCCTCTAACAGTTTATCTTCCTCAATTATTTCTCCTTCTTGGCTATAGACGTCTGTTTTTTTCCACCATTTCCTCTATCTTTTCCACATAGCTTTTTGATTTGTTCCCAAAGTTTTCTGCTACTCTTATCTGACTTTATTTCTTGGGTTACCTTCCTTTCATATTCTTCTTTGGCTTTTCTCACTGCAGTCTGGTGTTCTTGTTTGTAGATCCTGTATAAGGTTTCATACCTTTCCATGTCTCTCGAGTCTATTGTATTTCTCTTTTTTCTATTGTATTCCTCTTTGCGTTTTATTTTATTTCTTACGTCGTTATTCATTCCGATATGTTCCACCTTGTCTGAATCAGCTTGTACTTTTCTTTTAATTTTTCTTTTTAGAATTTCTTCTGCATTGTTTATCATGATTTTTTTTCTATCTTCTCCATAGCATCGAGGTTGTTATGTTTGTCACTGTTGAGATCATGTTCCCCTTTGGCCAGAAATTCCCTTTTCAGTGCTTCATCATTTGTCTTGTAGTATTCTGTCTATATAGAACTGCTCTTTCTATATTTATTATAGGAGTGTTAAGTTAAAATTTTGTTATCAAAAGGCAATGGTCTGACAAATCAAACACATCTTTGATCTCATCTATTGTTAGCTCTATAAAATTCTTATATAGGCTCTGGTTGACAAATATAAAGTCTTTTGCACTCTGGTGTCCTCCCTGACTTCTTGGAATTTCCCCATTACAGTTATCATCACCATTTAGCAATATAAGGTTTGTATCATCCATCAAATTTAAGGTCATTTTTCTATTCCAATTGATTTTTTGAGGACCAATAATGCCAAGATGGGCATTAAAGTCCCCAAGCACCATTATTTCTTTCGCACTATCAATTTCTTCTATTCTCCTCCCCAATCTTTGTCTTATATCAGTGTTTCTCTTTTTGTCTGTTACATCCATGTATACTAGCATTAAGATTAAAGCCTTGTCTCCTGTGCTTATGGTTACATCCAGTATATCACAACATACATTATTGTTCTTTTCTATGGTTAAATCGGCATATTTTTTATACACTAACATAAGGCCTCCTCTTTTCTTATTTCTCTCGTTTCTTATTGTTTCTAATTGTTTAATTTCTATAGAAAACCTTAGTGTCAGATGTCTTTGGTGTGTTTCTGTTAAACACAGAATATTAAGAGAGTCATTATTAACCTTAAGGTAACTAGCTAATTCTAAACGTTTAATATTGGAAAAGCCTTGATGTTAATTAGTGAGATGTTGCAGACATTACTTATTTTATTGCTTATATTTTTCAATTTGTCTACAACTCCTGTTGTAAAAAGGTTTTCTTACATAACTTTTTATTTTTATATACCAGCTGTAGTCTCTTCTCTCCCTCTTTTCCTTCAGTTGCATTCTAAGATTTTTTCTTCCTCACGTTGTTTCATTGTTAAGTCAGGGGCAATTATAATTTTCTTCCTGTCTTTCATGTCGTGGTATGACATTACATTATATCAATACCATATTATATCTATGTAAGAGGGACCAATAACTTAAAGGCGAACCGACAAGGGACGGAACGCCACGAGTTTCGACGCGCGGAACAGCGAGAAAGAGTGCAACGAGGTCCGGTAAAATTTGGGCAATGGCAAAGCTCAAGGTTATTTAAAGAGGCATGTACAAAAATATAATTGAATTACATAAAATGAGAGAATTAATGAGCAAAATTACATTGGTAAACGAGGGGGAAATTCTTGAGTTATGCATCAGACTATGAAGTTAAAAATTAATGTATTACAGAAGGAGACTATTCAAATGGGAAGGATTAACTCAATTGGGTTGCTGAAGGGGTAGAGGGGTTGGCTTACGGAGGATTCCAGGTGAAACGTCAGAGTAAGGCTTCACGGATGTCTTCTGCAGGCAATAAACGTGAGGCGAGGGCGCTCGGTGCTTCTGGGCGGGAAGTTAACGTGATGAAGGTCCTCCAAAATGGAGGAGGGGACGGTAACGTCCGGTTCAGGGGAGAGTATTTCCGCCACCCGAAAACGAGGGGCGAACGAGGAGGGCTTCGACAGGAGTTGATGAGTGGAGTTAAAAAAATCGTTCGGTAGCGATCGTCAAATGGAATTACCTCACTGCCTGGGGTTAATTCCAACACAAATAGTTCAGCCGTCACTTTGCTTTGTTGTTAGCACCTGACTTGGAACTAGCGGAATCTTCCCCTGGTCCGGGCGAGATTCCCGAACTTTGTGTCTCCCACCTGAAAGACGAGCACTATATATCCGAGGCTCCCCCCACAGGAGTGGGGGAAACAGCGCTACGCTCGAATGGCCTTGCATCTTCACGTCGAGGTGATTCTAACCCGCGTAAAGGTGGTCCGTCGTGGATGCGGTTAGAGGCTACCGCTTGTGGATGGGGGTGGGGGGGGGAGACTTACCAATTTAAGCCTAACCAAATTCTAGAATCTTCTCCAGCGCATGGGTGTCACTTCCGTGCTGGAAAAGAAATTCCACGTGGAATTTTTTACATTCCACATTAGCATGTCTTATGTTTCGAGCCTCTTTAAGGATATTGTATTTCTCTCTTGCATCTCTCATCTTCACTAGGAGTCATTTTTGCCTACTATCCTCCACCTTTGCCTTCCCTGGTCTTAATGTGCTTCCTCTAATTTAAGGTCATGCAGGAATATCTCCTCACATATAATCTTGTCCTCCCTTTGTCTTTCCTGTGGGTCTGGATTTCTCGGTTCATTAATGTTGTACAAAACAAGGTTGTTTTTCCTTACCTTCCGTTCTTGTTCCTCTCTCATCTCATCCCTTACCTTTTCTTTTATGGTTTCAATCAGCTCCTTTTGTTCTGGTCCTTCAAACCTGGATTTGTCGATGTAGAAGTCTAAATACCACGTACATTAGTGTACGCTGTAATACTCCGACACAAGAGCTGCGTGTCCCTCGCGTATTCCAAATTCGCCTTTCGCCTCGAATTCCCTCCGCCCCTTTTCGCACCTTTGAGACAACCAAATTCTAGACGGCCGTTCAGGAAAATGTCTGCCGCTAAAAGACACCTGCTAGCCGACGAAGGTCCGAGTTTTCACGCCATCGTAAACTGCGACGTGGAGCGAAGGTGTGAAAGATTTACTCTGTCTAGCAGCAGATGAAAAGGTCTTTCACGCAGCGATACGGATTTATGAGAATTCGGCGCTCTCTCTCGATTTCTGCTCGTGAGGAAAATAAAATGGAAACTACTCCCTTGAGTCAGGCAGAAGACCTTGGACCTACGTCGAGTGTGTGGAGCTCGTTCCACAAAGGAAACAGTTCGGGAAATTTGTGTGTTGCCGTCACGGTACTGGCAGGTGCCAAACTTATCGCAGACCCCCCCCCCTTCAGAGTCTGAGGTTACACAGGACCTTCCTCTGCGGATTACCCTAGACGTAGCTAGGTAATCGGTTTTGGCTACCCACTGCAGGAGCTGAATAATCGGACAGTCACTTCGAGGAAGAAGAAGTCCGATTTGAACCACAGTTTGGCTCCTCTTCGGGATCCGGTATAGGATCAGTATATCACCGATCTAGGATTACCTTATCATTCAGTAACCTCGGACGACCGGAGTAAGTGCGATTATCAACACCAGAAGAAGATCTTTACAGTCATTCTCTAAAATACTTACGAACTCAAAGCTATCGTTAAAGTAAATTATCCCCTCCCCTAACTTCACCAGTTTATTCCTTAATTAGAATTCACATCCCAAGCCCATAACCTCGAGTATTTGACGTGATTAATTCAGTGTTTAATTCGATAATATTATTCCATTCATTCTGTTCGGTGCCATTAAGACGCAGGCATCCTAGTGAGTAATTTTCAAGTATAATCCTCACGACATTTTGTAGACTTACTTATTCAGTGCAAAGATTAATTCTATTTATACCTATATACGCTGTTTCTTATTTCTAATTTATGTACATTAAAGATTATTTTTGTATCTGTGTGTTTAACTATTTTGGATCATCTTTTGGCAATTAATAAGCAATCCACTCGGCTTAAATCTCAATATTACACCGGTCCACCCATGACTGGCTTTTACTGAGTGGGGACACACTCAGGGGATCATTATCTTAATTTTTATCAAAAGAGAAGCACCGGGGTTATTCTGATTCACCGGAAGTGGCAACGGTAGGTGTATTGGAGAAACTTTACCTCCTCTTCACCTTGGTGCCGTAATAAAATATATGTTCAGGAAGTGGGACTGGGATTACCCGCTCACTAAATCTCGACAGTCGATTTCCTGCTTAACATACTCCTTTAGTTCCACTTTTCTGCTCTTCATTTTGGCTACCTCCTCCTTTAGGCCTTTATTTTCATTTATTAGGTCTTCATGATAGTGCACAGTTGGTTTATTGTTCATTTAGTTCGAGACATTCAAATAGGCCAAGGAATGAACCACAACACTTTTCTCAGATATTTTTCTAAATTGTCTCCCGAGCCACTTTTTTTATGCTAGGTCAATATCTGTTGCATTTACAAAAAAAACAACAGACCCACTCCTATTCGCCTGTTAGGTTAGGTTAACGAGGTTTGCGATTGACCTACCAATCCTTGGCATTGTCGACTCTGCATTAGCATCCTCGGTCTGCCCTGGCATCTATTAGTCTGAAATGCTTACACATAATTTTTCAAGCTACAAATCACACATATACACAATATTCCATGGATTGTGGACGCCAAGACGGGGCGCGAACCCCCGAAGCCGCGGAAATGTGGACAACTTTTGTGTGCAAACAAATGTAAATCTCAATTAAGAAATTGCCCGGGCGCGAAGCCAATCTATGGTCAATCTTTGGATATTTTCCATCATGAACAGTCTGCCTGGATCTAATAGGGCGGAGGAGGGGCGCACTTCTTTGGAGTCTACCCACTCGTTTTTAAGAAGAGGAAGGTATAAATTCCTTCGTTGGTTAATGTGACATGGTTGGTGTGGCTTCGTCTTGCCGTTATTTTAAATATGAAGCGCAGATTGGCTTTGAAGGATGCAAGATCATCATTCACCCCTCACTATTCAACACTCATCATTTACTAATCGCAACTCGTCATTCATCACTGATAATTCATCACTCATCATTCACCCTTCATCATTCGCTCATTATCACCATTATTCATCACTCATCACTTATCTTTCACCAATCATTATTCACCACTGCCATCACTACTCATCACTCATTATTTACAACGGGACCCTTGATATCGTAGTTGACGCGGCGTTGGCTTTCTGACGTCGAGGCGAGGGGTTCCATCCCAGCGCGCAGAGACACAAGACTTTCAGTGGTATCATGAGCTTGCTGCTCACTGGGACGATACGCTGATACTCACCTCCGCGGGTGTAATTACCTCCACGCACAACATCATGCACGTAGCCAATCACAACACCGCTGCCATTTACATTCCCGTCTTTACATCCCATGATACAAATTCTCTCCTCTGTTCCCAAAGCCGCTGAATGAGTATTATTGTCCTTTACGGGGGCACTCATA
Organism: Ceratothoa steindachneri; assembly: GCA_963969495.1. Lineage (NCBI taxonomy): Eukaryota > Metazoa > Arthropoda > Malacostraca > Isopoda > Cymothoidae > Ceratothoa > Ceratothoa steindachneri. The sequence goes on from OZ018329.1 coordinate 41,783,343, forward strand.
CCCACATACCCCTGACGCAAAGCAGGGGATCTCCTCCCAGACTGGAGTCACGAAGTGAACCGCCATCAATGGTTAGTGTCAAAAAAATATTCCAACCAAGCTCCTTCCCTTTCAACGAGGAACGGATCCCTGGTGCCTTCAGGTTCGCCAGTCTTTGTCATTCTGATTTATATGTACATTCATTTTATTTTGAAGTTGAGTCTGCTGAATATGAATTTGATAACAAAAATTCCCCGTCACGTAACATTTTCTTGTAAATTGCCGATTTAATAATTATGCAATTGATACCGATTTCCACGAAACCATAAAAGTATTTCGCTCCCAAAGTCAGATAAAATGTGTCTATTGTAATTAATTCATTAATAAATAATGAATCAACATGTTTGTTAGCACTTTATAATGTATTAACCTACATTTGAGTATTTATCTCTTAGTTTGTAAGACGTCTCAAGTGTGTCACGCTTCAGGTTACAGCAGAAGTCAGCCATTTGCCCTTATACCTGTTTTCCATTGACGCTATATTTAGAGAGACTCTCTTTCCATGTTTATCACTCACATCTCCTGCATCCTCTGGGAAGAAGGACAGATGAGAATGAAGAAAGTGTATTTTCAGTGACATATTGCAGCCGAGATCTTGGTAGCACTTGATTAGGCTTAAAGCGGATGTATATGTATATATGGAGGGATGGGTGATATATATATATATATATATATATATATATATGATGAAAATTAATGCAATATCGCAAGAAAAGATGAGGAATTAAACCACATTCTCCGAAGACAATTTAATTCAGAACAGTTTCGGTGTATCTCACACCCTTTTTCAACTGACACTGGGTAGAAAATTTAAGAGAAGTGCATATAAGCATAACACAAGATCCCCTCTTTTTTCCCCCAATCCCCTACTTGTGGCTAATCTGGGGGAAGGGGTTAGGCCTAAACATATTGAAGGGCTGACATTTAACTATTTTGTTTATATGCTTTCTTATTACAGGATTAAAAGAAAATTGACCCTCAGTTAGATTTAAATTAGGAACTGACGATAGATATCAAGCTCTATTCTACGATTCTTTCCTTAACATAGTTATCCGATTTAAATACCATTTTACTTCCATTGAAATCGATCGTATGATTCTTGTCTCTAACATGGCAAAATATTCCACTGCTTTCGCTGCCCACACTAATATCTCTTTTGTGTTCGTACAATCTCTTGTCTAGATTTCTCCCCGTTTTCCCTATATAAACTTTATGGCAATCGTTGCATGGTTTTGCATATACTCCTATGTTATGATGTTCTTTGGGTTTCCTGGCCATCATCAATTGGTTTATGGAATTATTATATTTAAAGGCTAGATTAATACCCGCTTTTCCAAATATGTCCTTTAAACTGTTTAATAGTTTAAAGGACATATTTGGAAAAGCCTTTCAATATAATAATTCCTTAAACCAATTGATGATGGCAAGGAAACCAAAAGAACATCATAACATAGGAGTATATGCAATACCGTGCAACGATTGCCATAAAGTTTATATAGGGAAAACGGGAAGAAATCTAGACAAGAGATTGTACGAACACAAAAGAGATATTAGTGTGGGCAGCGAAAGTAGTGGAATATTTTGCCATGTTAGAGACAAGAATCATACGATCGATTTCAATGGAAGTAAAATGGTATTTAAATCGGCTAACTATGTTAAGAGAAGAATCGTAGAATCAAGCTTGATATCGTCAGTTCCTAATTTAAATCCATCTGAGGGTCAATTTTCTTTTAATTCTGTAATAAGAAAGCATATAAACAAAATAGTTAAATGTCAGCCCTTCAATATGTTTAGGCTTAACTCCCCCCCAGATTAGCCACAAGTAGGGGATTGGGGGAAAAAAGAGGGGATCTTGTGTTATGCTTATATGCCCTTCTCTTAAATTTTCTACCCAGTGTCAGTTGAAAAAGGGTGTGAGATACACCGAAACTGTTCTGAATTAAATTGTCTTTGGAGAATGTGGTTTAATTCCTCATATATATATATATATATATATATATATATATATATATATATATATATATATATATATATATATGAAAGTTAACCCACAGGAAAATGAAAATATGAATCCAAGCACTTTCGAACTATATTTGCAAGTTTATTTTCAAGGAAATGGAGAAGACAACCTTTTATACGGTACAAAGATACGAAGGGAACGCCCATCACATAATACAAACCAATGGAAAAACACAAAAACAAGACAGAAAAATACCAATAAAATGAACAATAGGTAATTAATAACAGACATATGCATCCCTAAAACTATATACACACAACAACGTCGTGTATATGAATAGAATGTGGTGGGTAAAAAATAAAAAAAAAACATTTTAAAGGATTATCATTAGAACGAAAACATTTAGGGCTAAGAGTTAATCCACGATCACAGCAGAGACACGTGGTGGGGGAGGCAATGCGAATGATATTACACTAATAAAGAGTGACAACAGGGTGCATTATGAAGTTATTTCATTTAGTAAAGGTTTTTTAAAACAGGGTCGAGTTTAAATTACCCAGGTGAAATATTTACATTAGGTAAGATGCGAATTAATGAATACTAGACAATATTTCTTTTTGTGAAATCAGCGGACTAATAAAGGAATTTTGCAGAGTTCTAGTCAATGTGGTGGTAATTTTTAAATAAATGTAAAAATAGAGCGCTGTTTATTTCACCTCTTCTAATATTATACTTATGTCGGTAAATTCTAGTGGATAAATATTTACCAGTTTGTTACCAGTTTGCCCGAAGTAAGGTAAATTGCAAATAGAACATTCCCTAGAATATACTCCACCTTTTACCCTTGTATTATTGTGGACTAACATTTTATATAAAGTGGATTCATATCTAAAATTCACAGATATACTAAGTTGCCTGAAAATACGGGTGAGACAAAAAAATGGTTCAAAGTATGGCAGGATAAGACAATTTTTTTTGGTAATTAAAAACCGGTAGGTTATCAGTTCTATAAAAACTTCTCTTAGCAAAGTTTAATGAAGTATACATAAATTGGCGAGGGTAACAAAGTTTTTTACCTATTTCAAAGATATCGAACAATTCCTTATCCAAAATATCCTGACTAACAAGGCGTAATGCATGCAGAAACATATAAGTGAATACAGACCGTTTAATTTTAACACTGTCGTAAAAATAAAAGTGAATATATGAACTGGAGTTAGACGGTTTGCGATAAACAGAGAATTTAAAACCTGACGGCGTCATATATATTAGAAGGTCAAGAAAAGGAAGAGTCCCATTTTCCTCAATTTCAAGGTTAAATTTAATAGAAGGAACTAGAGAATTAAGATTACATAGAAAATTGTGAATATCTTTTGAGGAAGGACAAAGGCATATAATATCATAAATGTAACGGTACCATACAATAGGAAAATCGATGATTTGGGGCAAGAATAACGTCTCAAACAATTCCATATATAAATTAGAGAGAGTGGGAGATAAACACTCCCCCATCGGAAGACCAAATTTTTGAAGGTAAAATTTATCATTGAATGAAAATTTACATTTTTAGCACAAAGAGAAATAAGCCTTAGGAAAGTATTGACCGGTACAGGAAGATCTAAATTATATAATTTATCACAAAGGAGAGTTCATCTAAAGTTCATCTAAATGAACTTTAGTAAACAAAGAACAAACATCGAAGCTGACAAGAATAAATTTGTTGGAGTAAGGAATTGTATTAAGCTTCTCTATAAGTTCACAACTATTTTTAATATGAGATTGGGAGATGGACCCCACAAGCGGGATTAAGTGATTTACAAGCCATTTTGCTAAGGAATATGAGGCAGAGCCTAACGAACTTATAATGGGGCACATGGGATTATTGGGTTTATGAGTTTTTCACCAAACCGTACATACAGTATATGGAAGAGAAGCGTTGTTAGATTCAAATTTAATATATAAATCGGCAATTTTTTAAAAGGGATCGAATGTTTTTTATGAAATTCACTATTAGTAGTTGATGTAGGGTCTACTTATGATGTCTCGGAAGTTTCGGAGAGAGAGATATATCTCGTGCAGCTCTCGTGAAAAAGTGCTCGATCTCTTTCGAGAAAGAGTTAAAGATTTTGAGAAGAACGAAAGAGGTTACCATGAGTTATCAACCTTTTGTTGCAAGGTTGCACCTACATGAGTGACTGACGGATCCGAGGCAACGCTTATAGGGGCCTCTAGACAAGGGAATGTAAAGCCTAGATCTTCTTCAACCAATGCTTTATAAGAATGAAGAATGAGAATAGAGGAGTCACGTGTTAGATTCTAATAAAATAAAAATGACAATAGGCAACCTGCAATTTCAGGAAAAACTGAAAAACTAAGAGTTATATATTTCTTTATTTATTTATAAATTAACGAGAAAGATATATAAGTCAAACAAAGAGCTAGGAGAAAATGAGAATAATGAATTTGATCGAATATAACTGTAGGTTTAGAGTAATTATATATTCGAATAAATATTTATATAAATTTAAGGTATAAATTATAGAATGATATATTAGATATCTTTAATATAAGATTTGGTCGATATAATTTAAAGGATATATGATATATTTAATGTATGGATGGATGGTCTTGGAAATAGTTTTGACACAGAATAATTGCTCGAATTATAATCTCAAGGGGACTTTGTCTGACGATAAAGAGAACACGAGTGAACTAAAATTGTCAACGAACATTGGGAGCGAGGCGAGGAAGGTTGATGCTGATTGGTCGGTTTAAAATACGTCAGACAAGGATTTGGATTGGTTGAAATATATATCGTACAGCGTATAGGATAATTATTATCGGACGATACGTAGGGTAAATTTTGTTAAAAATCGTACCAGTTATAAATGATTGGAATTATCGTACATGAATATGAATTAATTTAAGCGAGATGAGTAATCTCTCAGACGGGGAATTATACTTTTGAGGGAGCTAGCAAGGATGTTAGCTGCTACAGGCTCTCCACTCTACGCTCTCCCTAGGCCCCTTGGTGCTCTCCTACAATTTCTTTGCAATCATAGTTTCCCGAGGTGACTATTCTGAGCGTACATAATGTTCTGATCTGTCCCTACTGTCCCACTTGCAAAGGAAGCACATAAACTTGGTGTATCCAGTTTGTAGCCCACTAAGTAGGGCTTGTACTTTTAAGTCGGCACAAATTAGCCAATCATGCTCACTGTAACTAATGCGGTCTAGAATAAAAGCAAGGTTCTCATACGCTCTCTTAAAATGCCTGAGTGTACAACTAGAATTGAAGCAATTGTGTTTCCAATGTGCAAAACAACTGCTTTTCGTCTGTAAATGGAATGCAACTATAAATAACCTCCACTCATTTGGTTCATAGGTTAGCTCGAGGGCATTGAATAGGTCTCTGATATCATTACAATATGTCAAGTTGTTCATCCAACAGATTCCATTATTGCAGAAGTGAGGCCAGGAGTTCACTCTGCTGCTTAGTAAGTATTTGATCACGAACTAGATCATTCAGCTCCGCTTGGGTAATGAGGTATGGTTTTTGGTCAGATATAAGCTGTGCCACATATGGTCAATCTTGAGATTCTGAATCGTCTTGATATTACTAGCTGTGATCACTTGCAGAGATAGTAGAAGTACAACATATTATGTATTTTGATCTTTTAAACTGATAAATTTCTTGAAAATATATTAAAGACCAGGAAAGAAAACACATTTAATACCCACCTTTAATATCTGTTAAGCAGAAGTAGCAATCCGTTGAATGGTCCTTTGGCTCCCTCCAGACCATTGGTACGGCAAACATGAGGCCAGGCCCTTTGCCATTCACCCAAGCAGAAAGGAAACTTGTACACTTGAGAAAACATATGTGAGGTACCCAAGGTTTGTCCTGGATATTCACTTTACTTCCAAAGTACAGCTTATTAAGTTTCTTCACATGTTTAGTAACCGTCTCTTGTATTGTCTGAATCTAACTGATCCACATATATAACAGAAAGTATCTAGGGAATTTTTGCATTCTCTAGGCATTTTAGCACTGCCTCTTATAAAGGAAAAACACTGTAGTATGTCAAAAATAATATAAATAGTAACAAAAAAAAAATTAAATAAAAAGTAAAGATCGAAAACATTTATAGTAAGTTACAAAATTATCAAGCGTTATGTAAGTGTCACCACGGATTTAGACCCATATAACTAAAAAAATATTGTGTATACTTTCATAAATTTCCGAGGTTAGGTTGACAAATACCTTATAAACACCTCATTAAAATTATATCAAAATCTGTTTATAACTTTTAGTGTTGTCAATTTCGGCCAATCCTGTTTGCATTCAATCCTGTTTGCATTCAATCCTTACAGAACTATTAGCCATATGTTGACAGAATAAATATATATAGAAGAGATTTTCTTTCTATATAACAACAATTGCTACTAAACCAAATTTAGCAAATGTGAAAAGTAGTTAACTATAAAAGTTTCAGTCATTTAATATTTCGTAGCTTAACCTTTGTGTGTAATAACAGCATGAAGATGATTCTCCTAGATTAATATTACCTCGGCAAATATTTATTGATATTTTGTGCCTCTCTTTTATGCCCAACTCGCTCAAAGAGGGCAAAGAACTGTGGGTTTCTCTTTCGGAATGCAGCCTTCAGTATTTGCCCCAAATACTTAATAGAATTGAGGTCTAGCGATTGGCTTGGCCATGCAAGGAACTTTATTTAGAGCCGCTTTTGGGTCTGTTTTACTGACCAGGTTTTTATTTTGATTAGGAAGCGGCACAGCACTTTTATTCGAAACAATGTTAATGGAAAATCATCGCAAATACTTCTTTAATCACCGTTTTTGTTTTATAATAATTAAGAGTAGGACCAAACACTTCAAAAGTCAAGTCTAATTAAATTGAATATATTAATATTTTATAATTTAAAATTTTAGAAAGGTTAACGCCCTTTTTCATCCTTTGCTGGGCCTAAACAGGCACGAAAGAGAGAGTGGTGGCAGATTTGAAAGAGGTAGAAAAGACGACCCAAGAAAGAGGATTAATTCTTTGGAGTCTTATGATTTTAGGGAAGCAACAGCATTTTGGTTGAACAAGGTCTGCTGACCAAAGTCGCGTGCTCTCACTTATTCTAATTCATGACCTTAAAAACTTGAAAACTTTCAATAATTCCCGAATTATCTTAGTAGGACCTTGGCAATTCGAAAAAGAATGTTAAACAGCATAAGGTTTCAAAGTTCATTAGAATCCGCCTAATAGTTATGAATTTATTGCCAAATAATTCTCCGGCTAATCTTGGTAGTGTTTTGCCACTTATATCATACGAAAGAGAATGTAAAGCAACATAAGAGTTTCAAATTTCGTTAGAATCGTCTGAATAGTTATGATGTTATTGCCAAAACAAAATAATTCCCTGGCTAACGTTGGGATGACCTTGAAAATTAAGTCATTTGAAGGAGAATGTAAAACAACATAAGGGTTTCAAATTTTGTTAGAATCGGCCGAATAGTTACAATGTTATTTCAAAAACAAAAAAAGCAAATCGGGGACTGACAGACAGACGGACCAATCGACCGACCAATATAGTGAGATATAGAGTCGCACGCAACTAAACTAGATTTTGAAATTCTAATCTCTTTTTATTCAAAATGACTAATCTAATTTTTAATGTTTACCCTAGTACAGAGATATGCAAAGGTAGGACACAAAAAGTAATAGGACACACGCTAAAGAGGCACCAGTCTTTTTCTATTCTTAAACTACATGTTCTTGAGTTAATTTAGCATTGGGTTTGGGATCGTTGCCATGTTTAAGAATTCATTGTGTTAACCGTAGAACTATTTCGCACTTATGAGGCAATTTCCTTCCAGTTTTAAACTATGAGACTACCTCCTCCAAGTTCCACACTTAGGATGCTATGGTTAAGGTCCGAGACATTTCCAACTACCCTCCAAACGTGACGAACATCATTTTGACCAAAAAGTTGTATTTTAGTCTCATCTGCTAATATAACATTGTTCCAAAATTCATTTCCCTTTTCAAAATGTTCTCTGGCAAGAATTGGAGTTTTGCGGGGAGTAAAATAATGCAGATTATTAACGATTGAGCTACATATCTACTAAAATTTCTTTCCTTGCATTAGTTCCAACAATTCCGGATTAGATTGCATATTTTTCTTAGTAATCATTGGATTATTCTTTAGTTCTCGAAACATGTAACATCGAGCCCGATCGTTAATCTTACGAGGAGCACCGGCTTTGGCAAGTTGGAAGTGATTCTATACAGGTGATGCATCCGTATTATAGAACCTACAGTTGCATAGGGCACTTCAACTCGCTCAAAAATAGTTTTATAATATTCCCTCTGAATGAAGTTTAATTATTTGCTGTCCAATACCTTTAGAAACTTCTTTAACCTTTTGCATTGCTCAAAATAAACCTTCTTTTTCTTTGGATTCTTATAAATGAATGACGGTGATTATATTATGCAGTTTACATCAGTTTAGTTTCTAGAAATTTCTCGAACCTTTAATCTTATTTGTTTCATCGAATTTATAAGATTTAATATGTTTAATAATAATAGTCTCTCATGCAATTGGAGTGGTTGAACACTATTGTCACCAGCTAAACTTTGTTTATAACCAGACGAAAGTACGAAATATTTCAGAAATTTTTAAAATTTAAGTGTGAAAATACTTGTGTCGCCTTACTCTAATATGGGGGTGAATTCAAGATGGTATATTTATCTGGCCTATGTTGATGTTTGTGAATCTATCTGACACCACAACACCCAGTGAGTGAAGTTAAAGTTTGATGGGGGAGTTTTTTGCTTATTTTATGCCACCGTCTGCTTGAGTAAAGTAAAGAAGGAGGCATTACGGACAATTATTTTCAAATATGATTGAATGGGGAAAGCGGAAGGAAAATGGCAGACAAATACTCGTTTAAAGACTATAAAATCTGAAAATATTGATATAATATACTAAACATAAAGATTCAAATAAGCGTACAAACCTAAAATACCCTTTCAAATTAAGACCAGCGCGCGCGGTCGAGTGGTAAACGATTTAGCGTAAATTTGTGATCCTGACAGAGTCCATAGAGGAAAGGAGGTCACTATTTCAGGTTGTTCCCCCATCTCATTGAAAGTTGTTTACCTCTAGAAAAAGAGCCCCACGTAAGAGGGGGTCAAAATGGCCTAGGTAAGTAATTCTCTTCGAAGTACAACCTATTGTTCGAGGATTAGAATACACTATCCCATGCGCAATAATTTGGTTTTAAAGATACTAACTACACCGTTGTGCGAGTATTTAAGTATTGCAGCAAGTTTAAGCAAGCAGCATTCCCTCCTTTTCACTTCTACCTGAAGTAGTTACCTCATTTGGGGACCACAGCTACGTATATTTGACGCATTTTTACAATTCCTAATTTTAACACTTCTTTTCGGGCATTTTCTAATTCAGTCTGACAAAAATGCCCTCGGTACCTTTGATTTTTATAATGACGATTACCTTTTATAAGACATGAATCTTTAGCGAGCTGGAGATTATCTATGTAGAATGAATTAGATATTGCTATTCTAGTGCCATCTTTTTGCTACGCCTATAACTTTGTATACCTGTCTGTCTGTCTATCTTTACACCTCCACTCCATTTCTAATCTTGCGAAACTGCGAAATGTTTTATGTAGGAATCGAAATACACTTGTCTTTTCCCTTCTTCCATACATATTCCCGTCATTCCCATCCCACTCTCAACTCTTGTTTCATTTGGTTCATTTCAATTATTCCGCGAGGAAAAGAAACACAATAAGAACTTTTATATATGTAAATTGAATTGGAATATTCTATTCCTAATTTACTTCTGAATTATCACGCTTACACTGACCACCTCTTTTCTTTTCTCTTTTTCCTCTTCCTATTTTTGTTATTTCTACTTTTTCTCTCTATTCTCTCTCCATTTTCTGGCTACAATCGTATTTCTCTTTACCACCACCACCACCACCACCACTCCAAATCTATTTCTTCTCCCACATCCTTTATACACCACCAGTAGTAGTCAACCTTCGTACTACAAAACAAATTTTTAGTCAATTTTGTTGGTGTTCATTTCAGCTCCGCCAATACACATTTCCAAATCTCATTTAGAAATGCTCTTTTTTGTTCTAACATTGTGGTGTGTGGGAGGGAACTCACGGAGAGAGATCACCTTTCAGTTTAAGTTAGCTGTCAAGTCATGAAAGAATAATGAAATTTTGCTGACACCTTTACACACACACACACACAAAAGCAAATTTAAATCTACCAGCCAAAGGTTTTGGTAGAGGTTATGTGATCATCCGTGTAAGTTTATATCTGTATATTTGTGTACAGGATATCTCAAAGGGTTTTTTGTTCTGTCAAATGTGGATGCAACTTTGCAGAGGAGTGAGACGTGGGATGAGGAAGTGCTACTTGAATTCGGAATAGATTCAGATCCGGATTAAGATTTTCTATTATTTATTCACTGAATTATCTGACATTTTGTACATATTATAATTTATTGTTTAGATTAAATATAACCATCAAAGATTATCTATGATGTTATACCAGCAAATAAAATTTGATCTGGATCAGTATCATGATTGGGTTTGTGAGACTAAAATATATATGTTTACGTTTGTCTATCTGATATTGTAAAATATATCTCAAAATACTATTGACGGATTTTAATTAAATTTTGTGGATGGTTACGCCTTTTGTGTCGGAAGAGTTTCTAGGATTATTTATGAGTGGATCTAAATCTGGATCCGGATTTGGAATCACTTATTCATTTTTACACAAGATGAGACAGGTAGAACGGGAAGAGTGCAAGCACTATAGATTGAAATTATCAATCCCCGCACACCTGCAACGTCGAAGAGGTACGATGGTAAGAAGAAAAGGAAGTGGGATAGAAGAACAAACTGGGAAAAGATAGGTAAAGAAAAACCTCAAGGCTTCCAACATCTACGGATTCAGTTAAATTAAATTAAGTAATAAAATTAAAGAAAAAAAATTAAAAACAGTATATAGCAACATTCAAACAAAACAAGATTTACTGTATATAGAATATTCAAACAATAAAAAACGTAGCAAATAACAAAATAACAGGACAATGGCTCATGATGAACACAAGATCTTATTAGCTTTCTTGTTGAAGGTATCTACACTATTCGATGCACAAGTCTCTTCACCCAAGGAATTCCAAAGATGGACAACACTTGGCAGAAAGCAACGCTGAAACTGGCTAGTACCTCATCTGATAGATTGAAAACAAAGAGGATGCCGGGCCAAAGCCTGACGAGTGTTTCTCCTTGCTACAAAGCGTTTTGGCAAGGAAATATACAGCAAGTGATGCGGATTGGATTGTATCTTATAAAGCATTCACACATTGCTGATCTTCCGGCGATGTGCAAGGTTCCTTTGAACAGTACCGCCATAAAGAAAGCTGGCAGTATAAGAGACTCTGTCAATAAGATGCAAGTGTGAGGTAGCAGCAGACGATCAGACAGGGGCACAATATTAGAAAGCTGGAAGAATAAAGCTTTGGAAGCAAGGGGCGGACACGGAAGCATCTTTGAAGGCAGCATAGGGCTTTCTTATGATTTCCAATTTCTGCGAAGTAGTAGTCACAAGAGATCTGATGTGACACTCAAAAGTTAATTTGGAATCAAATTTAGCGCCCAAAATATCCAATTCGTCTTCATCGTTCAATGCTAAACCATCAATATGGAGAGGTTCATTTTGAAGAAAAAGGCTACGAGATCGTAAGATACACATACATTTAGATTTATCGATGTTAAGCTTCATATTCCATGTATGGCACCATACAGAAATGCATCGAAGATCTTCGTTGAGGGAATTAGATGCAATGCTGCGAGAGTGAGGGGAGTCAATAGTCGCGAGCAGAGTTACATCGTCTGCATAACCATACATAATATTTTTTGTAATGCTAAAGAGGTCAGCAGTATAAATATTGGAGAGCAGAGGTCCGAGAATACTGCCCTGCGGAACGCCCAAGTCGACACGATGCCAGTCACTGAAATTCGCATCAACACAAACCCTGCGGGTGCGACCCACCAGGAATTGCTCTAAAATAGATAAAATCCGTGCAGCAACACCAATATCTCTTAGCTTCTTCAGTAATCCATTATGGTTTACTTTATTAAAGCAGCTGAGAGATCCATTTGAACTATGCGACCCTCATGCCCCTGTATCTTGTGAGAGATCGTAAGAAGTGCATCCGTTGTACCAAGGTTTTTTCGATAAGCAAATTGATTACAAGAGAGAACACCTGATCTCTCAAGAAAGCGCAAAAGGCGCGATGCAGCGATGTGCTCAAAATTTTTAGAAATTATTGGTGTAATAAAGATTGGACGATAATTGGAGGGATCGGGGGAAGGAGTTCCCTTAGGAATAGGCGTAATGTGAGCACTCGGGGAACGATTCAGATCGCATGAGGCATGAAAATACTGCACTTAGTTTTTTTTGCGATTACAGCAGAAGTTTCCTTGAAAAACAAAGGAAACATCTTATAGGGATCTGTGCCTCAATATGGATCAAGAGCATTGAGTAGCTTCTTTACTTCTCTGGACCGAAATGCAATTTTATTAAGAGTAGGCATAATGGCCATTTCTTGATTGAAAAGTAATTGCTCTCTACTAAGTTTACAGTCAAAATGCTTCATCAAAAGATGAGCTTTTTCCTTTGGACTCGTGATAAGTTGACCGTTCTCACGGAGCAATGGGGGAAGTGATGAGCTGCAGCCAAAGACCACTGATTTAAGGGTGGACCACCATTTATGTGGATCAGTGGCCCTTAACAATTTATCCTTGCCAGAGCTGAGATATTTTCTTTCCGCATCATGATAAATCCTCTCTGATTGAGATCTCGCTATAAAATACTCGTTCCAAGATTCTCTTGTGCGTAGCTGAGACCAGTGGTGGTATGTTGCCTGTTTGGAATCTCGAGCAGTTTTTCATTCCACTGTAAACCAGGCTCTATCATTGAATCGGTATGAGATCCTTTTAACAGGGACTCAGGGAGAAATAATACTAAGTATCTGTTCATTGAAAGTGGACATGGGCTCAGCACTGCAAAGAATGGCCCCTAATCAGATCCTGGAAAAAACATCACGGACAATATTTCAGTTAACCTTGTTTTTTAGATAAATCTCCTTCGTAATAGTATAAAAAGGGATAGGTTGCCTAAGATCAAGTTTGATACTGATGGCAGAGTGATCGGATGTACCTATGGGTGCAAATATTTCTGCTTTAACAATATCAGGTACATCCGTAATTACTAAGTCAAGACAGTTACCAGCATGATGAGTAGGGCCGGACACCAACCGTGAACAGCCCGAAACACTAGCAAAATCATATGCTGCCCCACTACGAATATCTGATGGTGATGCAGACTAAAGCCATTCACGATGGTGAGCATTGAAATCACCAACAAAAACAAAAACTACTTTGCAATCATCAGACTGGATGGTGGCCATGGCTGTTACTAGGTAATCATATATGGTATCATCGCGATCGGGGTTGCGATAAGCCCCCAAAATATAAAAGTTGTGGATTCGGGTACAAATGCGCAAGGCCATTACTTCATGACAGCCACATTCATATTTAGTTTTTCTATGAGCGGAGAAACCATCAAGAATATAGACGGACATTCCCCGCCGACGATTTTCTGGGTTACGGCGAAAAAGCAGAGGCTAACAGAACCCAGGAATTTTCAGCTCAGATTTGTTGCGATAGTCGGAAACCAAAGTTTCTGCACATATAATTATGTCATAGGACCGACTAACAACAGTAAGGTCTCTGAGATTCTTATGTATCCCTCTTACATTGTAGTAAAGAACCCAACCAGTGTGGCAGAGAGTAGAGCCAGGATTCACATGAATATCACCACAACAAATTAGAAACAGCCAATCGAAAGCAAGAATCCAAAAAATGGTTAGAAAAGAGATGGTTGGAATTAGATTATGTGCAGTAAGCTATCAATTTAACGTCAACCTTTTCGGATTTTAGCCTAGAAAAGCTAGCTCATATTCTACAGAGGTCACGGGCAGAAGAGGAACCTACTGGCATGGTGCTGCCATGCTTAGACGGGCGTTACCTCACAATAGGTCTAAACACCGTCCCACCCTTCCTGCTAGCGTATGGCGACTAGGATAACTGCCATTACCCAGCCTTATAACCTGATCACCAGCAGGAGCTGCGTTGCTGTGACAACGATAATGATAGGCAGCTTCACCATGGGAGGATGAAAGGAAGCAGAGGGAAAGAAGTAAAAAAAGAGAAGAACTGGAGAAATAAAGATAAAAAAGAGATACTCAGATTCAGATCAACCTGAGTGGAGAGAAATGAAGCAATGGTGGAAGATCAGATGTGTGACTATGGTACCATTGCGAAAATTCACTTCTAAGAAAAAAGACTTGGGAGGTAGAGAACACCAAGACACTCACTCGGCAAGAGCAGCCCGGGTTATACCGCCTATGATAGGGTCGTTGGAAGTACCTTCAGTTAAAGGTAGGGGGACCACGAGCAGGTAGTACGCCAACACTTGAGAGGCAGAGACTAAGTAACCTTATCTTCTAAGCCTTAAGGTTGTTAATTGCGCATGCACTCCCAATATAATAAAAAATAAGGGACCTATAAAATTGAAAATCCCAAGGGATGGTCAACCTATGACGTTCTACAACATACAATTTCATATGGATCGAGATTATGATCCAGAGGTGCGAGATATAAATATATATCTGAATGGTCAAGACTTACCGAGTTATAGTATAATAATGGAGAATGGTAGAAACAGCAATACCACTAGCCTTTTGCAAAAATGATGTATCAGGTATTTAAATGTCCTATTACACTCGTTACAAAGCTCTCAATATAGGATTGTCGAGAATAGAGGCTCTTTGCTGCCATGTGGCCTGTCGAAAACACGAGTTCAGGCTCGAGGTCAGTCCACGTGAGCGAGGACCGTGAGAACAGTCAGAATATCGAACTGCTTTCCGCGATAAATGAGGTATTGGAATGTCAAACATGCGCTACTGTCGTGTCCAAGGATCATAAACTATTAATGATAAATATTAGTACAAATGCTAGCGATATGTTTAGAGAATTGTAGAATTAGATAATATTACTAAATTTGTATTTGAGGCAGGTCTGGAATATTTTTTGGCATATATTCGAGCACTGTGATATTTTACATACATTCTTTTTCTCTAGAACTTTAAATTTAATTGTCTCATTTTAAAAATATAATACCACCTTTTATATGGATTATTTTTATCATGTGAACGTTTGTATTTTATTGGTTTTATTGTTATATTTAAAGTAACTGATGATGTGTCTCTGATGAATTATAATAAGCTTCAGTCTTGGCTTGGTCTAGACACTCAGGATTATTCGATTTTACAGTGACAATGGAGTAGGACGTTGTTGGTTTTCTGGTAGTTTGTCTTGGAGCTGTATATGAGCGTATGGGAGCGTGTGTTAACATTAAGATGGATATTTCTAAATAGTAGCTTATACGCGAATATATTGGTGTTGATTTACATGTATATTTTATGTGTTTTTTGTACATACAGTTTGTACGATTAGTTTAAATACACATATTAGTTTGTAAGCATATTTCAACTCAAAGTTAGGTTAAGAAACATGTATATACTTTATGAGATACATGATTAGTATGGTTACATATTACATATGTACATACAGCTATCAAATTTCTGGAAACGCAGAGTTTACATTAAACTTTATGTCCAACAAATCAATTAGGGGCATTTTGTAAAATTGTTTTACTTTATAAATTTACAGAATAAAATAGATAAATAAATTCTTTGTAAAGAATGCATCTGTCATTCTGTTATTGTTATCCTACCAGTTTGGTACAGCTCTTCCTAATTTGCTAAAGGAATTACCATCCCATGGGTTCCAAATAAGACAATGACACGCAGGTATAGAAATATTGTTAGGAATATTAAAATTTTCCCCCATACTACTAAAAAAAGCATATATGCTATGATTGGTTGGGGTTAGAGTTATATTTCATAGATTTCATTCAGAAGAACTTGCACTAAATTGACCTACATGGCGACAGGGCTAGAGGGAAAGCATATCAGTGGAGAGGTGACATTGTTACAAGGTTCAGCCTGCAAATGGGCAAGTTCTTCTTGATTAAGCATTTTTTTTTTTAAATTATGGGGCGAATAAAATAATTAAAAGAGTTTGGCCATAATTGAAAAAAGAAATGCTTGGTTGAAACCTGGTGAGGCACTTCCTTCAAAAAAATCCATAGCGACATTAAATCAGTTAGGAGAGAAAGAATGTTATGAGGATGCTTGTTAAAGTCGATGAAACAAAGAATAAATAGAAATAAGGCTAAAGTAGTTAGTTTTACCCTCAATTAGATAACAAACACAACAAGACTATTGTCTCTAAATTAAAACACTCGTTTGAAAATTTCAAATTTAATGTTTGTAAATGCTTTCATACCGCCAAGACCTGAATCGCTTGGAAAATGTACAAAGCGCATGAAGAAAAGAAAACCAAAAGGTACCACCGAAGGGCTTCTTCCTGTAGAATGTTACTCTTTGCGTCTGAAGGAACGGCAGAACCTCTAACAATATTCATCCAACTAATCTAAATAATCTAAACATACTTGATCTTTAATTCTCCTAAACACCTTCCCTTCTCCTTTTTGTCAACACCTTGTTTATGAACCTCTTTTCGTAATACAATAGGTAAAGCGGGTCTGTTATAAAATTAGTTATCTTTTATTCTATTCAATTTACCTCTGTTCTTCGCTTGCAATATTTCATTAATAATATTTTCCTTAAATTTTATTAATGCTTACTATGTAAACAGAACCCATTAAAATATTCTATGAAGTGTGTAAGAGGAGGCGACAAGTTCAAATGTATTTTAATTTGAGTTACGGGAGAATAAATTAATTTAATAACTAAAAGAAAGGACGATCTACCGTCAGGATGACCAGGCGTGAACGTTAAATTATTGCTACTGAAATATGGAGTTTTAGATGCAAGTCGAGCTACTCGTCTTTACAATTTTTATTTAAATGGAAAAGTGAGGGGGATATGGGTCAGCAATTAAACCAAGGCCATCCTTTGTTTTTCTTCTAAGTACTTTCAGCATAGACAGGACGGTCTTAACCACCTTGTGTTATTAGTCGCCCCCTTTTTTCATCCGTGTCCTTCTCATTCTGTCACTGCAAAGGGTAAACTTTATTTAGTTTAGGATTGACTTTCTTTGGTTTCAGTAGGTTTTACCTGTTCTCTTTCATAAAGGACCCTGCCTTTGTTGAAGAACAAAGTATGAAAAAGAGCATTGCGCTCTCTGATAAGGATTTAAAAAAACATCGAGCTCGCCTTTTAAGTTGCTGGCGATTAGTAATCAAAATAAAATGTAGTTTTGCATTATTTTGGGGTTGATCAATAGGAACAAGGTTATAAACTAATTATATTCACATAATAATTTATATAATTATATAAATAATTATAATTATAATAAAAATAAAGGATTAAGAGCAAAAGTACAGTAACAGAAACAATCTGTCTATTGGTTTGTACTGCGTACTTATAATTAACAAAACTATAACAATTTCATTTATTTAAGTTATTTCTAAAGAAATATCAAAGTATAAATCATGTTTAATTTATAAATAAAGTATAAAATCAGAAATATTATATGTTAGAGGAACCGAATTGGAATAATTTATACTCGATGAATTTTCTATGGCAAAGATACGGAAAATAACTGATAAAATGATGTGCGATAGAAAAATAAAGAAATAAATTAAGAAAACTATAAGAAATGAAAAAAGAGATTGTTAAAGATGATGGCTACATCAGGAACATAAATTATTTTTGCAAGAAGCAAATTGAGATATCTTGAGATCCGCGAAAATTGTTAATCTCTGCCAAATTTTACTAATTACCTGAGGTCTTTTGGATAAAAGCTCACTCTTTCATCACTCAACAAACATTTGGTCGTGTGCGACTCTATATCTCACTCTGTGTCGGTCGGTCTGTCGCTCCGTCGGTCCCTGTTATGCTTTTGGGGGGATTTTGGTAATAACATTGTAACTATTTAGCCGATTCTAACGGAATTTGAAATCCTTATGTTGTGTTACATTTTCTTACGAATGATATAATAATTGCCAAAGTCCTCCCAAGGTTAGCCCGTGAACTATATAGCAATAACATAATAACTATTTGGCGGATTCTATCGAAATTAGAAAGCTTATGTTGTTTTATTTTATATTGTCTTTTAAACGATATACTTACTAAGGTCTTCCCAAGGTTAGCCATGGAAGTTTTTGGCAATAACATCATAACTATTTTTCAATTCTAACAAAATCTGAAAGCCTTATGTTGTTTTACCTTTTCTCTCTGTTTCAAAACATATAATTGTCAAGGTCCTTGCAAGGTTAGTCCAGGATTTCTTGAAAGTTTTGAAGATTGTGAGGTCATAATTCAGAATAAGTGAGAGTAAGCGACTTTAGTTACCAAAGCTAGTTTCTGGACAGCGGAATTGTCATAATATGTTCACACCAAAATTACTTCACTGCATTCCCTGAAAAATTACTGGTCTGTGGGATCGTTGGCTCCTTTATGAGAAAAAACGGGCAGGAAGAGTTCCGAAACGTCTTTAGTACCCAATAAAAGATTTTTCAAACTCATTAAAAGCTTTGTTTTAAGACGTCTCTGTTTGGTGGGGCAAGAATTCACTCTTTGGCCACTCAATATATTTAATTGACATCATATGTCCCCACTAAAGTTCAGTCGCTGTATTTCATGAGAAATTATTGGTCTGTCCTAGCGATGTCTTTTGTAATGAGCAAAAACGGACCGAGACGTGTTTTAATATGAATTTAGCCACCAATAAATGTTTTGTTTGCCTCGATCATTCACTCATTAAAAGCTTTGTTTTCGAGGCGCCTCTCTTTTATTTTACATTTGTAAGCTTCATCACTGTGTTGGAGATGCTTTTTAAATAGAGTGAAAGTTATAGTTTAAGAAAATAATTAAATGGGTTCGCTTCATGGCATCAAAGGGTTAAAGAGAAGTAAAGGGAGATGAAAAATAGAGTGGTATATAAGAGGAAATTATAATTGGGTTGATTGGATTTAGTTGAAATTCAGATGTTTTTTTTTGTTAATTAGGATTAACAGCCTAAGTAAAGTAACTTAAATCTTTAAAATTATTAAAAATTCTAAAGCGAGGATTAACGAAACTATTCCTTCCATTCGCATATTTATTCATTTCTTCCATTATGTTAGACTTAGAGAAAAAAAACATGCTTAGTACTAGTAATTACTTTATTAACTCAATGTTGTTAAAACAATCGATGAAAAGGATTAGTAAATAAATATGGGAATAAGTAAAAGACTGATCACTGAAATTATTTTTTCTAATTGAAACTTGTTGAAACGTACAGTAAAACATAGGTTCCAAGCCGATGCCTATTATAAATTATGGCACTTGCCACAAAGGTGAGCTGTAATGGAAGGACATAACGTACTGAATACAGCTTAACTCCCACGATCAAGGGTGAAGATGAATTAATTTATACTATGAAATTTTCTCTACTGCTGCTCCATAGCTTTTTATGGTGATGAAAATAAATTTATATAATTACTAATTTAATATAGTAAGTTAGAATATTCTTTTATCGCCTCGTGGATGAGGTACCCCCACAATAGAGGGAAAAGCACCTAAAAATCAGATTGACACTCGCTAGAAGTCCAAAATCCCATAAAATACTCCTCGATTTAGGGGGTGGGAGGTTATTATGTTTTGGCACCAACGAGCGACAATCAAACTTACATGGTTCTGCATTAGTCTTATGGGGATACGCTTACTCCAGTCGAGTTACTAGTACTCCATCAGTGGCAAAGATTCATAACAGCGGGGAGAGCCTATATTGTGCACTGTGAAGACGAGAATGGTAAGAGAGAAGTGTTTTATTTCTATGCGCGTGTAGAGCTTCTTAATCAGTGCATCCGACTAAATGGCAGCCAGATCGTGACACTGGTGAAAGCTGTGTCCACAATCCCTGGGTTCAAACCCGTATCTTAACTCTAAAACATTCTTGGTGAGTGAATCGATGCACTTATCTGTGGCTCTTTCTCCGGTTCAAGTTTCTTTTTACATAACGCCTGGCACGTTTGTGCTGTGTTTTAATTTTGTGTCTTGCAGTGTTATTGCCTGTGCTTTCACCATTTGCTGTGTTGTTTTTTTGTGCTTCTAGATATTGTTTACTAGCTTGTCCGCCTTAGCTTTGTAAGACACTTGTTACCAGTTTCCGTTTGTTCGTTTGTGTCGGTTCTCGAGTGTATCGTTGAATTGTATTTCCTCTAATCTGTGATGTGTGCTTGATCTGCTATTGTACATGTTCATCTTATCAGTAAGTAACTTTTTATCATTTATTTATTTTTTCTCCCTTTCCTCGCCTCTCTTCTTCTCTCTGCTTCTTTCGCACAAACGTGTTTTTTTTTCAAGCCGCCTCGTTGTTACCTGCGCTCTGTCTTCCCGCCCACGCGTCCTTCCCCCACCCTCACTGTTCGCTAATTCTGATTGGTCACTATTTTTTTCCCTCGTTTCTTGTTTCTATCGTAATTTTATTTGTTCACACTATTCGATTACTCTTTATTTTGTCTCAATTGTTGTTTCTCCCGTTATTGTGTCGTTTAAGCCACTCTACTTATATAGTAAATTTGTTTTTCTCTCATTATTGTGTCGCCTAGCCACTCTACTTATATAGTTAACTAATTTGTGTTATGATTGATAGGTTAACGATTCTTGCCCTCAATGGAACTGCTACCAGTGTTTCCCCAAACACCCTTACTCACATTAATGCATTGGGAATTTCTCGTTCCCGCGGCCAGACTAAACGTGGTTTCCGTTTAGCTTCTGCTCTTAGAAAACTTTTATACTTGAATCAAGCCCACCCACTTAGCCCTGATTCTTCTTCACCTCCCCCTCCACCCGTTCTTTCAGCGTCTCTCCTCAATGTCAGAAGCCTCTCGAAGAAGGCTGACTAAATTCATGACCTGCTCGTTAACACTCAAGGCACTCTCCATGGACTCACGGAAACTTGGCTTGCCCCTTCTGCTTGCTGTTTAAATCTCACTACCCCTGATGGTTGCGTCCACTCCCATACCTCCAGTGACTGTCGCGATGGTGGAGTTGCTCTCATTCACAGTGCCTTCTTTCCTCTGAGTAATCTGCCCTCTTCCCCTCTTCTTTCTTTTGTGGTGCTCATCAATGTCTATGATTCCACCCCCTCTCGTACTATTTTAGTCCTCTACCACACCCCCAGATCCTCCCTCATGCTTTTTATTGATGAATTTAGTTACCTCCTCGCTGGCCTCTCCCCCACTGGTTCTCTGCTATTCATCGGTAATTTCAACCTCCCTGGCCACAATCCTAATTTCAGAGGATTTTCTGAAATCCTTGATCTCTTCTCCCTCACCCAACATGTTTCTTCCCCTACCCACTTTCACGGTAACATTTTAGACCTTGTAATCTCTGACTGTCTTAGTTCCAACCTGATGACTACAAATTTGTCCAATGCTATATCTTATCACTTCCTTATCAACTTCAAATTCTCTATCCCATTCCATATACCACCCCAGCTGTCTCATAATCCTAAGCCTTTCCATTGACTAGCCTACATTGATATTCCCTCCCTATCTAATGATGTGGCCTCCAAACTTCCCCGCATTGATGCTTCTGCCTCTCCTGACCAGATTATCTCTTCTTTGGAGCAACCCGTTCTCACTTGTCTTGATACCCACTCTTCCCTTGTCACCCCTTAGAACTCCCGTTATCACCTTTCCCCTTGGTACTTCATGGAACTTCTCCGTGCTAGGCAGTCCATGTGTGCCCATGAAAGAGTCCTTAGAAAGGCTCGCACCCGTGGGCAAGACACGACCCCTCTCTCGCTGGCGTTCCGACTTGCGACAGCTTCCTATGTGGCGAAATTAAAATCTGCTCGTGAAGCCTATTCACGTAATCTGCTTACTGATAGTAGGAATGATCCTCGTACCATCTTACGCCTGCTCTCCCGTCTTACTTTCCCAGCCCAGGTCTCCCCACCCATTAGCCCTGCTACTTTCTCGAATTTCTTCGGAGATAAGGTCACTAACCTCCGTGCCTTCCCCTCTCAGCCTTATGTCCCGGCTCCTGCCATTCTCTCTGACTTCCCGCCTTAGCCGCTTATCGTTTTCCTCGCTGTGACTGCGTTAAAGCTTACAGCCCTGCTCTCGCGTTCTAAGAAATCGGGCTCCCCAAAGGACATTTTTCTGCCTAAACTGTTATGTAAAATTCTGCCTGCTATCCTCCCAAAGCTTCTTCACCTGTTCAACACTTCACTTGCAACTGGTCTTGTTTCCTCTTCCTTCAAACGTGCCCACATTTGTCCGATTCTTAAAAAGCCTCAACTGAACTCCACTTACTCTTCGAATTATCGCCCGATTTCGCAACTTCCTTTCCTCTCTAAGGTTCTGAAGAGAGTGGTTGCTTCTCGCATCAACAGTCACATGGTGGCCTGTAACATTGATGAAACCTATCAATCTGGTTTCAAGTCGGGTCACTCCACAGAAACCGCCCTTCTCAATGTATCTGATTGCTTACGAAGAGCCGCGGACAGGGGTTGTGCCTCCATCCATGTTCTACTCAACCTCTCCTTTGCCTTTGATATTATTGACCATACCGTCCTACTTGATCGTCTCTACTCTTTCCTCGGCATATCATGCACCGTGCTTGAATGGTTCCGCTCTCACCTCTCGTATTGTAACCAATCCGTTGTGATTGACGACGTTTCATCCGACTCTACCCCCATTCGCTTTGGAGTGCCACAAGGCTCTGGACTTGGTCCTCTACTATTTCGTATCTACCTTCTCCCTCTTAGTTCTCTTCTCCGTAATCTCGGTCTATCTTTCTCCCTCTATGCTGATGACACCCAAATTTTCGTTTCCTCACCCCCCCACGTCTCTTGCCTACTCTATCACTGACCTCCTGACTGCCTACTCCTCAATTTCTGACTTGCTCTATACCAACTTTCTCAGGCTTAATCACTCCAAAACTGAGGTCCTCCTTCTCGGCACCCCTGCTCTTGTCAAAAAATCTAAATCCTCTCTTTCCCTCGCTTACTCTGGGCGGTAATACTATCATTTTCTCTGACTGCGTTAGGAATCTGAGTGTTGTTTTAGATGAGCATCTCTCCCCAAAGCCTCATATCCGCAATGTCAGCAAATCCTCACTATGTTTCCTTCGTCACTTCTCTCGCATTCGCTCTCACTTTGATTGCCAAAGTCTTGAGACTGCTGTTCATACCTTCATCACCTCACGCCTTGACTACTGTAACTCTCTGCTTGTGAATCTGCCATCCTCCTCTCTTCTCTTCCTTCAACTTGTACAGAACTATGCCGCCCGGCTTCTCCTCAATCGCCCTCGCTTCTCTACCTCGAAACCCTTGCTGCATGAACTGCACTGGCTACCTGTCAGATCCCGTACTCACTTCAAGATACTTCTCTTCACATTTAAGGCCCTGAACAATAAGGCCCCGTCTTACCTCTATTCTGCCCTCTCGCCACGCCATGTCCCTCGGGCCCTTCAGTCCTCACATCGACCTCTTTCGAATATTCCTCGTTCATCCCTCTGCTCAATGGGGGACTGCTCCTTCTCAATCTGCGCCCCCAAGTTGTGGAATGCTCTTCCTGCGGAAATCAGGTTTTCTCCTTCTCTTACCACATTTAAGCGTCTCCTGAAAACGCATCTTTTCAGAATTGCCTTCTCCCCCTCTTGAATTTCCATTGAAATTCCATTTTCATCTCAGCACAACGTGCGCTCTGGGAAGGCCTCAGGCCTTGAAGAGCGCATTATAAAAGACTTATTATTATTATTATTATTTATTATTTTATGCTACCCTAATCTCCGTAAAAATATACTGCTCCTGTTTAGTCTCAGGGTCCAAATTTCTAATTAAAATCCTACTCTGAACGGAAAAAATAGCAAGCAAAACTTGTTTATGTCTCAGTGAAATTGTGTCAATGGAATCCTTTAAGATTTCTATCCTTTGTCGCAGAGAGGAAGTACGTGAAGAAAAGATGTGTGTTTACCTAATTCCGAGGTTTTACAATTCTTTCACACAATTTTACTCCCACTGACTTCTAGTTTATTAATAAAAAATAAAAATTTGCATGTTATTTTCAAGTATTTCGGTTGTTTTTCATGGTTGAAAAGCAATAGGCGGAAAACGTATTGATTCAAGGGTTTAAAAGGTTTATAGACAGCAAAAAAAAAAGTTTTAAACTAAATAAACAAGAACGTATGTTGTGAAATTTAGACTGAAATATGTTACAGGTGAGTGATTTACTCACCAATTAGGAATTTTAGATCCAGGAATTTAAAGAAAGTCAAAAGAATATGAAAGGATTTTATAGTTTTATGAAGATGAAAATGTGGATATGGCTTCCCGTAGAGTTCTTATTTTCTTCAACCCACTAATTTTCGTGATGGTAATCAACGTTTTGTTGTTTATTGATTTTTTTTGTCGTGTGCTTAAAATATCTTTCCAATTTGGGGGTGAGAGTCACTAGTAAGAATTTTAACTGTGAACAAAAGAGGAAAAAAGTATTGAATTAGTTTATTTTTTAAATATAGTAAGAAATTAAACTACTGTAACGCAATTGGGCTTTTTTATTTTAAAATATTAATATCAAAATATTTTTCTATTCATACGAAACCTTTCATTTATAATAATATATTTTATTTGAGTCTTTAAAGCACAGCATGAGAAGGTTCGTTAATTCGAATGCAAATTCGCTTTGTCTGAATTCACTTATTCCATGACTTCATTGAGTCGGAATAATTTTCAATCGATTATTTCTAAGATCAAACATATTTGCTTCGCACATATTTGCTTGTTTTTTTTTCTGTTTAATGTGGATTTTTAAAAAATAGTATTAGTTTCATTGGGATTTCTGTCTCCAAGAGCTATTACTTATTAATACTCGTGAAAAATAATTTAGTATTGACACTTTTGATTAAGAAATAATAAATTTAACCTTACCTATAATCTAACCGCTCAATTCCATTGCGTAGTGGAGTATATTGGCAAGGTAAATATGAAACTTTAAGATAACCATCAGCGGCCAAGAACAAAATATTGAATAGTCAAATCTTTTTTTTTTTGCCTTTTCTAAACTTTTTTGGCAGAATGCTTTATATAGTAGCTTCACTTCATTTCTTTGATTGATAATTTGGATTCAAGTATATGAAAATTTTAGAAATTGTCCGTCATTGATACTTGATATATCCTTAGTTTGAGCATATTTGTTTATTTCTTTGAAGATTTTCCTTCCTATAATACTATACATAAAAGGCACTTCATCGTTTGAAGACTACCCAAATTAGATGTTTGGTTCAGGGATATTATGAAGCCTACCAAAAAAGGAGAATCCCTAAAAATTTCAAATTAATTAATCATATTTATTTTGAGTTGCATATTCATTTGAGTTTTATAGATTAAATAAGATTTCTTACTTTTATGAAGCGAAACTATGTTAAGTATAGGAGTTTTCACAAAAATATCTCCATAGGTCAATAAACGAGTTTTCATAGGAAAACTTGTAGGATCGATGCACAAGCTTCCACAAAAATAGTTGTAGGAATTAATGCAATGTTTTTCACAAATATACTTGTAGAGGGTCAATATAGAACATTATATTACAGTATATAAACAGCATGACTAATTTTATGAAAAAGAACCTCTTCACTAGACAATCTCGTACGTCTTAAAGCTACTTTCTTTTATTATTCTTTCATAGTTAATATTTTTTATAAGAGTAAAAACCAACGCAATCATCTCCAGCTGATTGTTTGTGAGAAGATATTTATAAAGAAATTAATAAAGAAAGAGCAATATTAAATGTATGAAAGACATACAAATGCAGATTCTCCTCCAAGTATTGTCTACGTAACCGCCAGTTGTCATTTAGAGAATGGTTGTCAATGGCACATATGAATACCCATTGCTGCTTATTTGATGCTTTCTCCTTCATCATTTAATTTAAAGAGAATAAGTTCACGATTTCGGGTTCTAATTTTCCCCACATTTGCCCGATTTGATAGCAGCAGATTTCTTCCACTTAGATGTTGAGATGTGAATCAGTTAGCCTATAACCAACTTCAGACTTAAAGCAAAATAAAAGGAGAAATTCGAGGAATGTAACAACAGGGCAATAGCTCTTATTAAAAAGGCCATAGGGAAAGACTGTGGTTGTGTAGTGCCGAATAGATGTCACTTAGCTGATATCATTTTAATGCTAAGTTTTTAAAAAATTTAATATTTCTACCATAAATTAAATTTTCAAGGCACAACCTAAAATAATGAGTCACTATGAGTTTAATAAGCGGGATCCTAGTTTTAATGGCCTTGAAGCGCGCTGACCTGATGTTGCGGTAAGCTGGTTTATATTGAAGTCTTAAGCTCTTGAGGTAAGATGATCGTGACCAACTCGTGACTACAAAGAAATATATAAGACTATAAAGAAAAAATTGACGTCTTTCAAATAACCAGATAGCTATAAGGGACTTTATGTTCCAAAGATATTTGAGAATACATCAGCATAAAAGAATTGCCTACTATGACCGCAAAAGGGCAAATAAGATGGTGGGGGAGGGTAGTATATTTAACGATGATCAATTGAGCTTTCTTAGAGTGGTCTCGCTCAGCAGTTGGATTAAACTGACTGGTGATAATGAACGCGTACGATAGTACTCATGTGTGTACTTGCAAGTATATCAACTTAGTGTCGTAGTTAAATTGTAAAATACCGAAATGCCCCACGGTTTCTGAGACATTGATTTCTCAAATTAATTTTTTAAATATGTATTTATCATCTTCAAAATCAACCTTTATATACATAATTTCTTTTATTTGCCTTACACTTTTGAAGTTTCCATCTTAGTGATCGAAAATTAGAATTTGTTAGCGTTCAACGGGATAGAAAGGGTGCGCTTATAGTTAGTCCTCTCTATGCGTGGCTACATACGAGGATGACTACTTGGATTGATGATTATCTTTAAGTAACAATGAATAATTGGTTATAAATCTCTCTAAGTTTTGTTTCACTGCTTAACCACTTCAGCATCTATATGTAGAGGAATTCTATCTCAGACTTCTAGACGAACTTGATGGTTCGATGGTCATTAAACATTGTTTAATTGGTAGCTCAATAGTAGATCATCATTCTGGCTAGCATGATGGTTCACTGTTCATTAGATTGGCAGAATTAATGACTCACTGATCATCAAAATAACTCAATTGATTGGTCACTCACTGCTGATCAGACTGGGTTACTTGATGGTTTAGGCTCATAAAACTGGTGTACTGGCTGAACGTCTTACTGACACCGTCTATCTCAAAAAATTCCTATATTACTAATTTAATGATATTTATCAAAGGAAGAGGAACAAACAGATCATCATCATCAAACTTTCTCCAAAAGTAAGGTCTGTGCACATCAATAGCAGCACGTTGATGTGGTGGCTGGGAAAGGGATCAGTGGGGTAGATTCCCATACAAGCGAACCCTATATGGCTTAGTCGGTTTTCACGTTAATAGCCCTAAAATGCTCTTATAATATTTCAAGTAGCAAAATAAAGATACAAAGCAATGAAAATTGTAAGAATTTTGTGGCGTCACTTATATACATGAGTTTAAATATGTATTCATACACCTAATCCTGGCATGTGTAGTTGTAAAGCATGTGCGTTTATGCGCTTCTAGATGCATCTTTAGCGTGTAGAGAACAAATTACAAAGCGAATTTAAGTCATTGGCTTGAATGGATAAACTCCGTTGCGTGGATTTGAGATTTATCGCGCTCATGTTTGCAATTCAATGAAACGAAAACTGTGTGAGGTGGAAAAGTGAAGAAAAAGAAGCCGAAATTAGCTGGTTTAGTGTCGGTTTGGTTAAAATTGGCACGAAATGAGCATTAGAATCGGGATATAGCTTGGAACGGTGAAGGTGGAATAAAGAAGAGGAAAAGTGAAATGAGGTGTAATAAGCCGTATTAGTTAAGCCAAGTAATGTAATGTGAGTGAAATACATAGTGTTGGGATGCAACAGAGAGTGTTGATAATTGTAGAATTTCAAAACTTTAAATACTAATGATGGAGTTTAAACTAAAAATAGTTTAAGAGGATTAGGGACAAATAAATGTGTAGTTAGTGGACGTAAAAGTGTGGAAGGTAGATACATAAGCGGCTCAACATAAAAAGGAAAGAGATGATGGGGAAGAGACGGGGCTTACCTACTACTGCCTGGCAAATCTGACTATATACCTTCCATACAACTTAACGTCCAGCTAAAATTTACTAAATATTTCCCTCGTTAAATTTTCTCAAAATAAAATAGAATAAATAATTCCAACACATTCCAGAATTATCGTGTGTAGAATTTTTAGTTTGTCAATTGAGGTTTAATATACGTCATAAAAGTGGTCAAATGCTAGCAACCTTCCTTAAATCTTATCTATTGCAGGTCGTATAAAAGTTTAGCAAAGGAAAGTAAGTAGTGCAACCCCTTTTGAAAATCTAGGTAGCTAATGTCTATGGCCTTATCATCATTATATTTATCTCTATAGTGTGAATGATTTAGGAAATACATTAAATGTGAGAGGTGTTTTCTACAAACGGTTTGGTTTTCTTTAATTAATTTGTTTTTCAAGTACAATGGCCAAAAGGTCCACCCACAACCGACGTTAAACTCAAAGGGGTAGAATATTTATTCATACGTTTAGTTTTAGTATAATCTATGTGTGGGTTTATCTGTGCAAATAAATCCTTGCAAAATACTTGTCTTAGTTCGGGGTCCTAAATGATGTAATTCTGGGGACACGTTATTTTTTTCCGTTTTTCTTATCGCTTTTGAGAAACCAGTAAGTGGGTGGGGGCTGTACCAAGGGGAGTCTGCCACAACTAAAACCTGGAGGTGCAGTACGTCCTGCCAACCACAGTGCCGCATAAGAAACTGGTGCTCTCTCTCATATCATCCTTTGCACCGGCTCTAAATCACCTATCATTTCCACGCATTAAGGACCCATAAAAGAGTAGAAGTGTGTTTTAAACTTCAAACTAAATCTGGTATTTGGTTAGTGTTTCTCTACATCTCTCACGTAAAAAATAGAAGGAAGAAAAGGAAGTAATTTGAAGATTTAACTTTTCATGTAAAATAACAACCAAAATTTAGAACTTTAAAAATCGATTTACAAGATCAAATAAATAAGAAATTATCCAATATTCTCTTCCTTGTGCAGATGGCCACCATTTTTCTAACTAACCTATTGGATATTAGGTAAAGTACATACTGCGTATGAACGTTACATACAGCAAACGATAATAAACCTGAGTGTGGTACTTAGTGTGTGATATATATACATGAATATTCTAATGTGTGTGAACCTCATGCGCTATTTACTAAAGTAGTTCGATTTTATCCTCTTTCAGGAGAAACCAATTTATATGTCTCCAAATTAATTATAATTATTTTATTTTACTAAAGTGCTAAGGTAAAATGCCAGCTCCATCCTCATTTCAAGCAGCCAATATAATCTACATTAATCTGATCTAATCCAACCTAATATAATTCCATGTATATATATATATATATATATATATATATATATATATATATATATATATATAGGGAAAATATCAATATAGACTACTTTTTTAACTTATGGATCACACGTTTAAGTAGCGACAACTAAAGTTTATTCACAAACAGTTTGATATCCACATTTCTGTTCGCATAAATTGCAAAAAATCCCTAAGGAAAATGAAAAGTCCATTCCTTGAGAATGAACTGAACAAAGTTCGAAAGTACTTGGAATCTGCTTTTCATTTTCCTGTGTGATTATTTGCAATTATATCTCTTTTCACGCGCTACATTGCTTCTCATAGCTCTATTAGCATAAAAACTACACGTTGTGAGGTTTTTACTATCTAGCGCTTCCTTTATCGATATCTCTATTTTATCCTTCTAAGAGTTTAAGCCTCGATAAGTTGGGAGGGAGTTAGAAAATAGAGTAGAATACGAGAAAAGTTAGGATTAGAATTTGGGTAGGGGGTGGAAATTGAGTTGAATTGTGGATAATTTGCTATTAAACTGGTTGATATCTTTAACTTGTCTTCATTCCATCTTCTTTACATTCGATTCGTCTCCATTCAAACTTTGTACTTGTGGTTGTTTCATATTTATGAAAACATCCTTTGATATTTCTTTGATATTTTCTGCACTACATGTTTTTTATTTCTTTTAATTCTGTTATTTTTTACTTTATTCCTGTTTATTCTTAAGTAAATATTGGTAGTTTATCATGCTGCAACTATAACCTACTACTTACGGGCCAGTTTTTCAGGGATACCACATGGTTTATTTTTACTTCGTTACTTCTCTCGGCGACGTTATCTTTTATGTGGTCCTAAATTTTTATATTATAGATAAAGATGTTGAATGTTTCTTAGTTTTCACGCCACGGCTCGGAGATGGTAATTACGTCTGGGTTTTGATGGGTGAATATATTTAAATATTCGTTACTTTTCTTTTTTCACAAGTCGGTATTCTTATATCCAGAGCCAAAAGTGTAAAGCACCCTATGGAATTATTCATTTAGGAAAAATAAATAAAAATATAAAATATTTACAGAATCAATTTATCATAAATTTTGTGGTGAATGGATTCTGTAAATATTTTCTACTTTTATTAATTTATTATTTTGATAATTTTGCTTTAATTATAGACATAATTCTTTGCGTCATGAAGTTCTACAAATTTTCTCAGATTTCTGACGCTTTTTTTCTTAAATCAGCTTAGAATTTTTCATACAGTTCTGTTTTATTTGTACTTGTGGTACTACCTATTGCTTTTCCAAGCACTTTCTACAAGTGTTCTATTAGATTTAAGTCTGGGTTGTGTGGTGGCCATTCCATATAGGTAATAATCCCTATTTATCTAAACCAATTCTTGTTGGGGTATGATGTATAGAATGGGGCATCGTCCTGCTGAAAAATACATTCGTTTCTTAGTGTTGTGTGGAGAAGCAATTTCAGGATAGATGTCTCTTAAACTTGCCACAGCAAGATTGTATAAGTTTTAAAGTTTTTTCTCCTTGACATAAAATCACCATTCCTGACCTTGATGAACGCATGAAACAACATACCATGATAGAACCACATACATGCTTCACAATTGAGGCCAAAGGTAACCCCAGAAGTGCTGAAGGTCTGCATCATTGTTAGGAAATTAGAATTTCTCAATAATTAAATTCTACTGTATATTAAAATAAAATTAAATAAATTGTATGCAAATCAAAAATAAAATATATTTTCTACATGCTCGATTATTACTATCATCTAACTAGATAACTTTAGCCAATTGTTCATGTGTCCAAACTTTGAGATATTTCTTTCAATGAAGACGATTTTTTCTGCCCTCGCTTCCTTTCTCATATAGATCTTTGAGTCTCTTAAATGTTCTTGGCATTATTTTTTAACTCGAATCTACATTGTACATCTCAGCAAACTCAGAAGGATATTTTGCTACAATCCTGTAGTAAAGCCCGAATGATAGATTTTTCTTCTTTTAGATGTTTTAAGAAGTTTTCTGTAACTTCACATTTTGGGTAAAAAGCTCTTGGTTTATTAGAATCGTTTTATAGTGGTCGAAATATCATATTTTGAACATTTTATTTTTTTGACATTTTCTACTTGTGATAATCCTTGCGTATGGAAAAGTTGAATTTGTACTCTCTCTTTTTCTGTGAGTTTTAGTCATATTACTTGTTTAGTACAATGTGAAGAACAATAGTTATAAATTTGAGCAGAAACATAAGAAATATTAGTTAATTTTTGTTTTAGAAAAACGTATTAATCACACACCATTTAGTCAATTAGTAAGTAATTCTAACATATCACCAAAATACACATTATTATCATACATAGTTATTAATAATATGATAAATTCTAAAATGTTTTATTAAATATTTTAAATATATAAATCTATGATGGGTGCTTTATGCTTTTGGCCAGGAGTGTATGTAGTATTTTTAGTTTTGTTCTTTTAGATTCCATTTGATTTTATTTGTCTTAGCTGGCTATTTTTTCTACTTTTTTGAATTGTTTTCTTTGCTTTAGTTTTGTTTCTACTTTCTTTTGCCTATATGTCGAATGTTTCTTTTAAATTATTCTCACATCACTGGGAAACATTCCAACTTTGTTTTGATAAAGCAGTTTTTATTGTTTTTTCTTCTTAGTCTGGGTCGTAATTCTATTTTTTATTATCTGAAGGTTTTTTAATATCTGACGATTTAGTTCTCTTTGGCAAGAGGCAAGTATCCTGCAAGTAGATTTTGTAGTTTGGCATCGTATACGCATCTTTGTTACCTATCTTGCTATTTCCTTTCATTTATTTATCCTCCTCCGATCCTATGTTTGTTGTAAAGATTAGGTGTTTTTTTACTGTTTCTTATTTAGAAGTTCCCGTGTTTTTTGCTTATCGTTCCTGTTTCAGATATTTTTTTGGTAGTTTCCTCTTCATCGACTGTATAATTTTCTGTTTCCTCTATTGGGTTTTTCTCTCCCATGGATGCTACTGCTCTTCCTGCAGTTATCCATTAATTTGTGCAGATGTTGAACTTGAGAGGAACACATTTTTCTTACACCGTTCTTTTCTAGTAATATATTTTTAGTGTGAGCGATTGAATACTGCTGCGTGATATTTTGTATGTGTGTATTCATGATGTACGTAAAGATATTATTTCCTGTTCCTTCGTTGAAATTACTATTTATTTTCAGTTCATCGCTTTCATTTACATAGTTTGATTTGCTTAATCCTCACTAATCTGTTCTCTTTTAACTTACAAAAGATTTTCCATCTCCCATTATTAATTCTCTTCAAAAGCTTGCTCTGGAATTCCCATTAAGCACTTCCCTATCGGTTCACTTGAACTGAGAGTCAGAAGTGTGGGGAGTTTCTCCAGGAGCAAGTCCGCTATGGGCTTCCTCCTCTTCTGTCTCCACTATCATGGGAGGGAAACAGATGGGAGCAGGACCCTTGAGCCGTATTTTGTATCCCCTAAATAAAAAGAGGAATTCACCAGAAAAAAAAGAAAGAGGTCAAAATTTCACGTATAATCAAACTTGATGTACACACACATGTATGTATGATTGTTTGAGAATCAACTTGATTTGCAACAAAAGCACTAGAAAAATATTTTTGCTTACAATATGTGTATACGAACTTTAAACATACAAATAAGAGTATATATAAATATACAAATTTACTTCCATTGCTATAAGATAGGGAAACATAAGAGTATCAATAAGGATAAAGAAATGTGTTTAGAATCCAATGTTGCAGAAATTGCACAAGCACAATAAACAATTCCATTAACTGTGCCTAGAACCCGAGGAAAATTGTCGTCCTAAAAGAAAATAAAAATCAAAAGGAAAGAAATATATATGCAAGAAAGAAATGAGACAACCAGGACTTCAACGATACAGGTCAATTTAGCATTCTCCTTTATTAAATATAGCGTCCTCTGGGTCATATGCCGCAAAATTGAATGGAATGCTTGAATAAAATGACTTGAACCGTTAAAATTCTCAAAAATCAGCACTGATTAATCCAACCACGAAGAAATACCTACAATCGACGAAAAATACAAAGATTTATGAAAACAAAACGGAATAAGTCCTAGGGGGGTCCTAAATAATGAAATAACAATTATCTTTCATTTATTTCACAAAAAATAAGAATGAGAGAGAGAGAGAGCGATTGAGATATAGTACTAAACAAAACGTTTTGTTAAAAAAAACGGAAGAATTCACTTTTCCCCCAAAACAACCGCTTGGGATGTATATGAAAAAAATAAATATTATAGATTAATAAGGACGAAGTGAAAGATAAACAAAAAATATATCGAGATATCTTCACAGGGCTCGATCCAGACGTAATTATGATCTCCCATTGTGAGCGATATATTACAACCAACTCACCAGGCAACATAGACACACTACCTGGTAGAGCCCCACTGACTAAAAACACAAGTCATATGACGTGGAACCCTATTCCTTATCCGAATTGGAGCCAACCGTTTACATTGGTACGGATCAAGTGTGACACTAAATGTGC
Source organism: Ceratothoa steindachneri (assembly GCA_963969495.1). NCBI lineage: Eukaryota > Metazoa > Arthropoda > Malacostraca > Isopoda > Cymothoidae > Ceratothoa > Ceratothoa steindachneri. Next base: position 41,817,615 of record OZ018329.1, read on the forward strand.
ACGAAAAAGTCGAACATAATACTCACGGTGCTTTAGAAGCTTTGGGAGCCGAGGTGTGGTGAAAAGTAGTCCAAAGTGTTACCCTAAAGCCTGGCATCCTGAGTAAAACTAGAGTTGTCACCTGCCCAAGCGATACATTGAGTTATTTAAGAAGTTCAGTAGCCCTCGGCGGCACACGCACTCTCAATTCTAAACTTGGATCACCATGCAGTAACATGGACCTTCTCTGACTCGAAAAACCTCATTGTGTAGTGCTAGGTACGAACAAAGGCCTCGCAGATAGATTATTTAGCAGGAGCAAACCATGAGACGTAGTGGATTTTGTCGAAGCGGACTGTAAAGAATACAGGTAGCCTCTGTTTAGAATAAAAAAGCTAATCTATAATTTAACAATTTCTGCATCAGCTTTCACACTCTAAAGTTTAGGGAAAAATGAGTTGAAACCGGCGGGGGGTAGAGTGATCCCTCCTCAGTTTGTTAAGAGTCTTAGAGGATACCCTCTGTCCAGATCCTGCTAAACAAATCAAAGAAACTGGCTAAGCTTTAATACCTATATGTCGAAGTATAGCATATGGAATATCGTCGAGACAAGGAGGGCTGTTTGCGCATGAAGTGAGAGCAGAAAGCAACTCTCCCTGAGTAAACATGGCGTTTAAGGGCTCTGCACCTCTGGGCTAAATTCCAGTATGCGGCCTTCAGCAATATCACGAGGTGAATTGATACAATGTTCAATCAGAAATTTTCTTCGAATGCATATCGGTGATTTCGTTCATTTTCCCTGGAGAACGGGAGGGCAGTCCTTCGATAACTTGCCCCGAATTTTAAAAATCTCTTCCGCTTCACTGCCAGAGCAGGCTTCCCGTTAAGTAAGGTCACGTATGCCAGCCAGGAACAGCGGCTCGGCTGCTTTGAAAAATACCAGAACGTAGCCATGTTCGACGAAATTCACACACATTGAAAACATTCGGTGGACGGTTCTAGCTCATGTAGACATATCGCATCTCTATAACGCCCCACTCACACTAGGCTTGCCACAAAGGGTCAAAATGAGTGCAAAACGACGAGGTGTGCCATTGAAATTAGCTATGACAATTGCGATAGGGTTGCGGATAAAAATTCAACCGCCTCATCAAGCATCCTAAACTCCTCGACTGGGACAGAGAAATCAGTCACTTCCTGAAATGCAGAGAACGAATCCAGCAGGACATCCTGGAGGAAATTTCAAGGTGGCCCCTTTTCTTAATATTCTTATGCATTTAAAGGGGGGGTTCAAGCGATTTTTAAATATATTTATAGATGATGACTGCGCAACGTTTATTGGCAAACGATTCTAGAAATTAACCACTCTATGCATAAAGTAATACTTATCTGGATTTTTCTCAAATCTCATCTTCTTCAATTGATAACAGTAACTTCTGGTTCTTTCAAAAACGTCAACTAGTAGAGAAAATCCACTTTCACATCATCATAACCAGGCAATATCTTATAAACTTGAATAAATTCTTCTCTCAATCCAATTGTCTCAAGTGATTGAAGATTTAGAGCTTTTAATCGCTATTTTACGTTTATTGTGTGGCTTTGGAATTTGGGGTCAATATAGAAGAGACACGGTTAATAGCTTAAGTTGTGTAGGTATACTTGTTTCTGGGGGGAGGGTGCTGGTCGTTGCCGTAAACCGAAAAATATTAGCACATAAATACATCTAATGAAAAGAGTCGATTGATACGAGTATTAAGTTGAAATTATTAGTAAAATATTTCCATGGGTGCATTAAATATCTTTAGCTCGAGCCAAAGGATCGATGATTAACACAAAGTCACACAATTTCGAAACACAGAGTGAAGTTAATAAATACAAAATATAAAACACCAATGAAGTTAAAATTCATGAACTTTCTTCAAAGTTGTCAAGAAAATGCCGCGATTAACAATTGAATTTGCCGTCTAAATTATCAAGGACAAAGTAATACTAGACAATTTGCCTCGATGACTTCGGAAAGCTATTTCATCACACTCCAAGAGGCAAATGCGAAATTTGCATACTTCTCGTAAGGAGTATATAGATGTGGCGTTATGTTATGGCACAATCAATTCTAAGTTTATACGTTATTGGCACTAATGTTTTTTTTGCACTCTTATTGACATTATCAGAACTTTCCGTTCCTCCCTCATATATACGAGGGGGGTCAATAAGTTTTGTAATTCAGATATAAGGAAACGAGATATGAGGAAAAGTGTTTTATTATTTTTCAATATAACTACCCTCGACTTCAATGCACTTGCGCCACTTGTCCCTGAGACTTCGAATTCCCGACAACCACAAATCTCCCGACTGCTGTTCAAACCACTCCTGGACGGCGAGCTGGACATCTTCATCGTCCCCAAACCGGCGTCCACGCAGTGCAGCCTTGAAATGGCGGAATAAAAAGTAGTCGCTATGAGCCAGATCTGGACTGTAAGGGGGATGATTGAGCTCCTCGAATCAGCACTCGTGCAGGGCAGCTTGTGCAACTCTGGCCTTGTGGACTTTGACGACGTTGAAGTCGATCATGGGGCGTGAGGTTTCTAGGTACCAACGGGCAGAGACCTTGGTCATGGCCAAATTGTCGTGGATGATGTTGATAACATTTCCATGTGATATTCCAAGTTCTGTGGTGCATTTTCTCACTGTGGATACTCTTTCCACCCAACAGGAAAATGCTGATCTCTATAGATCATTTTTCCACGAGGCATGAAGCTTTTTATTGATTTGGATCCTCTTTTCTCACAGTAAGAAAGCCTTACGCATAAAAATTTTTTATCACTGTCGATCCTATTCTCACTCAGCAGGAAGCTGTTTCTCGCTGTATCGTTTTCTCAGGAAGCGAAAAGTTGTTCTTTCTCAGGTTTATTTATTGACGTGGCAGAAATCGGATTTTTATATCTATTTTCTTTTTATGAAGATGTTTATCGGATAAATCCTCTTCTCTCGTAGCAGAAAGCTTTTGATCACTGTTCATCCTAATCTCACGCAGCAGGAAGCTGTATTTCGGTTGGGAATATTCCTTTATGAAAAGATGAAATTCAGCATAACAAACGTGAGTATATTCAATTGGTAAAGGGTGAGAATTGTGATAAAAAAGAATCTAAAAGTTGCTCAAACGTACAAATTTGATCGCTCCTGATCCTTGGGTCGCGGCACCCAGAGGGGGTTTCTTAAGGCGAAAAGGATGATGGATTGTTAAAGAAGGAAATTAAACTACAAAATTAACTCACTCCATTTTCATTAATCTTGATAACATATTAATCCTCATGAAATAATTTAAAAAGAATATAAATGAGTTTATTCTTTTTTCGAATGAGGATTAGTTTTAGTTGTTTTTTTTTAAATTCTAATTTTCTTTGACGTTCCGAAATTCATCCAAGTTGATTTCGGACATCTAAAAATTCATGATTTTTTTTCTTTTGTAATTAATCTTGCAAATTTTCTGCTCTTTGATGTCTCCAAATATTCCATTCTAAGGGAGCTTATGGCCTAAATTGAGGAAAACTTTATGGAAATTTTGTGTTTGAGTGTACTTTGCAGCGTTTGCAAGTTCCTAGCATGGACTTAAGTACACTCTAAAGTAAATACTAAAGCCCAAAAGCAAAGATTAAATGGGACAAAACGGAAGAATTTTAAAATTTGCAACAGTTAATGTTATATTTTTTGAAGTTTGGGAAACATAAAAAAACAGCATTTCTGGGACATCTACACCAAAAAACGTGTGGTACATGTATACTTATAGTAAAATTCCATTATCTAAATGAAATTTAAGCAATGTAGGTTAGAAATGCTTGGTAATCGTTTTTATGTCATTTACGTCAGTTTCGGGCAAATATTTCAGAAATCCAACAGCTCGAATAACTTATACCCAACTTGACCCTCAGTCACCTTCCTTCCAAATGTTTTCTCTGCTCGTAACTAATTACCTGATTCCTTAATAGGTAGAGTTTACAACCCAAATATATTGAAACTCGTGTTATTTCTATGTTTTGCTCAACCCGTGGATTAATATGTTGTTAACGTCCCACTTCAATTCAGATGACACCATTTTGATTTGTATTTAAATAATAATAAAATTAAAAAATGAATGTTACTTACATTATTTTTGCAGGTAGAGATCCAAAATACCGGCGAGGAAGGCGTGGTATCGATTTCAAATTCCTGGTTTTTCTAAAGGGAACGTTTACAGAACATGTGTATTGCGAGATATCCGTCAAAATGGCTGTTTTTACGACGATATTTCGATGCTAGTAACTTTCCAACTCGAAGCCTGAGTAGGCGGACCATCAATCTGAAATAATTTCAGTTCCCGGCAAGATCCACTGCTTTATAACCACCATAAGTGTTTTAATTATTCGATCGGAAACCGCGACCATAAAAAAAGTTTTTGGTTTCCCGTTCAAACCCGCCGAAAACCCAAACACCCTCAACCACTCCCATTTTAACGAATACCGGAGGCTATCCAGGAAAGTAAAATCCAGCATAAGGGCGGCTAAGTGGTCTGAGGAACTCCGAGTGGCGAGACTTTGTAAAGAGAATCCCAAGGAGTCCTTTGGATATGTAAACAGCCGTAAACCAATCCGTTGAACGATTGGCCCTTTGATGAATGAGGAGGGGACATTAAAGCACTCAGATGCAGAAAATGCTAACCTCCTCAACGACTACTTCTCTTTAGTGTTTACTGAAGAGTGTGGTTCCAACCTTCAGCCGACGGATTCCTACTCGGGGAAAAAGCTGTAGGATATGGACTTCACCGAAGGAGAAATAAAAAAGAAGATCAGTGACCTAATGACGAACAAGTCACCCGGCCCAGATGGGTTTCTACCTAAAGTGTTGAAAGAAGTGCTCAATCAAGTGTCACGACACCTGAGCGTAATCTTCAACATGTCAATCCGAACTGAATGCGTTCCTAGAGACTGGCGTGAAGTGGAGGTGACTCCTATCTTCAAGAAAGGAGACCGTAGCCAACCGTCGAACTACCGACCTATCAGTCTGACCTCTATAGTCGGTAAATTCATGGAAATCATCATGGTGGACAAAATGACGTCGCATATAGAGTCAAACTGCTAGTGAGGAGTCCCAGCACGGCTTCTGAAGGCTACGGTCATGCCTGACGAACCTTGTGGAATTCTTCCACTTCGTCTTTAGTGAGCACGGTCGGGACAAGGCGGTGGATGTGGTCTACTTAGACTTTCAGGAAGCCTTTGAAAAGGTACCACACCGCCGCCTTCTCCGGAAAGTGCGAGCGCTGGGCATAGACAGAAAAGTAGCAGGCTGGATAGAAAACTGGCTAAGTGGCAGACGGCAACGGGTGGTGGTGAATGGACAGGCTTCTGAGTGGGTGCCCGTAACTAGCGGAGTACCTCAAGGTTCTATCCTAGGACCACTACTATTCATCGTTTACGTCAACAACATGGATGGTGACATGGTTGCCAAGATTTCCAAATTTGCCGACGATACCAAGCTTGGTATGAACGTTACAAAGGATGGAAATACTACCCGCCTGCAAGATGATCTTCGAAAGATTGGGGAGTGAGCTGATACGTGGCAAATGCCTTTCAACATAAACAAATGCAAAGTGATGCATATCGGCCACCGAAATCCTTAATCACCCTATATCCTTAAGTGCACTGTTCTTGAATCCACCGACACTGAGAAGGACTTGGGTGTAACTATCACGAGTGACCTCAAGTTCTCAAAACAGTGTATTGAGGTGGAGAAGAAAGCCCAAAGGATGTTATGGTATATAAAACGACAGTTTGTATATCGAAACAAGGAGATAGTACTGTATCTGTACAACTCCCTCGTCCGACCGCACCTGGAGTATGCCGTACAATTTTGGAGTCCTTTCTTTTTGAAATAAAATCGCGGTATTGGAACGCGTGCAAGCCAGGACAACCAAACTGATTCCCTCTATCAGACATAAAAGTTATGAAGATAGATTAAGGGAATTAGATATGTTCTCGCTGGAAACCTGGAGACTAAGTAGTCAGCTTATCGAAGTGTTTAAATTACTTCGAGGCTTCGACAGACTGGACTACGGGTATATTTTCCAGCTCAGCGAGGGAAGAACAAGAAATCACGGCTTTAAACTTGAACTGAAGCGATACCACCGTGATCTTTGTGGGAAATTCTTCACTTACAGTATCTGCAGTAGTTGAAACGCACTTCCGACGGAAGTTGTCAACAGTGAATCTGTTGACCAATTCAAGTCAAGACTAGACAAAGTCTTGCAAAATCGCCGTTAAAATCCTCGCGAGTGACCTTCGAGGTTGCCAACGGACACCTTGAAAGATTGCGCCAAAAGTCCCCTCCTTGTATGGACTGTAAGGTCTTCTAGGATACTTATTTTCCTTGTAGCTCCTTGTAGCTTTGTTGCGTTCGCGTTTCTCATACTTGGCTTTGTCTATTTAATCCACTTTACCAACACCACCTAATCTTTTGGCATGCATTTCACTATAGTCAATTGTGACCTCCCTACAGGAACTAAACCAATCGACCAAAGGTTTTGTTCGGAAACATCAACCTCATATTAAATTTGCTCTAAAGTATTTTGGTTTCCCCAAAATCAATATCTAATCTGAAGGATCGTATCTAAAGGAAGATGCGCCCTTGAAAAAAATGTTCTTTTGAGAGCAGAGCGGTTTTAAAAATTGTCGAGCGCTCTCACCAATCGAATCATTTTAGAACATTTCAAATTCAAATCACGTTGTATATCTCGGGCTTAGCCCATTGCTCACAGGGAATTGACAACATGATTAATTTATGGTCGTCTAAAAATTGTATAAGTTGTTCGTTGTCACTAATTAACGCGCCAATCGTTAAACAATTTATATGGCAAACTTCACATGCAGCTTTCATGATAAAAACTGCTTGATTTGTAGAACGTTTATATTGGTGACAAAAACTAGTTTCAACAAAATATCGAATTATTTATTTTAAAATAGTAGACAATCCCATAAAAAAATGCATAAAGTGTAAAATAAGAAATAAAAGAAATGCTAGGAAAACATGGGAAAACGAATAAATATACAAGTAAATCGTAGGGTTCTTTTTATCGGCGAAAATAACTAGTTCCAACCAAATATCGAATTATCTATTTTAAAATAGTAAGTAATTTCATAAAAAAAAACAGAAATTGTAAAAGGTTAAAAATAAAAACATAAATAGAAAAAAGAGAGAAATGAGTATAGGAATAGATAGAAAAAGGAAAAAAGAACCATTGTTCATTCATGAATGACGTCACTGAACTCGCAGCAAACGATGGCTTGGTCGACGCTAGTTACTTTCTTATGTAAAATATGACGGGAAAGGGGGGCTTTGCCCCTCACACACCCCAGTGGGAACACCCCCTATATTATTGTGTGTTTTGTGCCAGTTCAGTGTAACATATCTGGAAGTGAACGAAATATTATTATAAGAAAACGAAACATAAAGATAAAACGAGTTTCAATCGCCCGCAGGAGGGTGTCGGAATCGCCCAAGGAGCTTGTCGTAAACTTTACCCATTAATATTTTTCACCAGCCAGTATTAATTTTGATTTGATTTTTTTTCTGCAGTCTGTCATTTGCCGGCTTCAATCCATTTTTCTTGACTATTTGTGAAATAATTTCGTTCTCTCTTTTTCTGTCATCCATCTTACGTTTTTAAATGATGATATGCGCGAGGAAGTAGTGTGTATTTCGATATTTGAGCGTTTAGAGTTGCGCTAAAACCAAAATATAAAATATGCATCTCAGAGTTTTGTGGCAGCTTTTCAATAATATCCCTCCGGGGAAGTCCAATGAGAGAAAGCTACCGTCACGTAGGAAGCGCATTGACCTATTGAAACAGATAAGACGATGAATGTCTTTATGCAAAGAGGAGGAAAGACAATTTCGGACCAATTTTTTATTGCTTGTTTAAATTAGAATTACTTGTTCCGTCAAAAGTTTAGGTAAACGAGAAGACGTTGTTATTGGCTACAAAAGAGAAATAAGTGGTCTCTCTCTCGAAACAAGAATGTGAGAAAGTTTATTTTTAAATAAATATGAATAGATTATAAGACCACATTTGTCTTTGTAATTAAAATAATAAAAGCAAATTTAGATGCCCAATTACTAGAAATGTTTCCAGGTATTAAATAATGATGTTACCTGAAAGGAAAAAATTAGACATACAAAGCCGAACTCTGGATCGATAGAAGGAAAGGACTATTCCAATGAAAGGAATGGAATAGAGCGATACTCTAAATTTGGATTACGCATGGGATCATTTGGGAGTAGAGACAGAAAATGACCGTTACTTAGTTTTTCGCTGAATTATATATATATATATATATATATATATATATATATATATATATATATATATATATATATATATAGAGGTGTGGTTAATGTATTGTAATAGACAACTGACTCTACTTAAGATCCAGCGGGACGCCCTAGTCTTTGACTTGGAAGATGATACTTACAGTGTCTTTTTAATGTACCCCAAAATGTACATTTTAAAACACCCCCTTTATGCTTTTTTTATTTATCATCGTAGTCAACTGAATATTTAAAAATATTTTAGCGTTATCATTGCTGAATACATTTAGAAAAATGAAAAAAAGTCCGAGACAAATTAGTGTGGTTAATGTATAGCAATATTAGACAACTGATTGTACTTCAGATCCAGCGGGACGCCCTAGTACTCAAAATGGACTGAAAAAGAATTGCTTATTCTCCTAGAGCCCTTCAAGCCTCTCTAGGAACGCCACCCTTAAGCTGGAAACTATCTATTTCTTAAAGGAAAAATTTCAAGAAGCGTTTTTGAAGAGTTTGGCGTTTGAACTTTAACAGAAAACGAGAATTATAAATATTTTCGCGTGTCTTAGCCACGCTCAATTTTAGATAAATTAACAATAATGTCCATGTTTATGCGGTCAGGTAAGGACAATAGTTATAATTCCTTAATCTGATAGAAAATTCTCTTTGGAAAAAATGGATGATTGCCTAGGGGTATGGCAAATATGAAAACGCCATTGCGTGCTCGTTTACTCCGTTCACCTAAAAACATTGCTGCAGTGCGCGAGAATGTAGCCGAAGATCTAGTCACCTCTATTCGTCATCGCGCGCAGGAATTGAACCTCTCGACAACAACGTTACATCGAATTTTGACAAAAGATTCGTGTCTACACGCTTACAAAATTCAATTGACACAAAAACTGAAGACTGCTGACCATTTGAAGCGCCGTACATTTGTCAATTGGGTGCACGAGCAAAGGCAAGCCGTTGATGATTTTTCGAAAAAAAACATCTTTAGTGATGAAGCCCATTTTCATCTTCGTGGATTCGTTAATAAGCAGAATTGTCGCATTTGGGCTGATTAAAACCCAAGGAAGAATGTTGAAAATCCACTGCATCCACATTTTTGGCTAGTGGAATCATTGGGACGTATTTCTTCGAAAATGATGCTGTTACGGTGGCAGGTGAGCGATACCGTGTCATGATAACCAATTTTTTATTGGCTGAATTTAATTCTATGGATATCGAGTTTCAACAGGACGGCGACACATGTCACACAACCAATGCAACAATGGCTTTATTGAATGAGAAATTCCCAGGTCGCATCATCTCTCGAAACAGCGAGGTCAATTTGCCAACACGATCGTGTGACTTGACGCCCTTAGATTTCTTCCTTTGGGGTAATCTCAAAAGTAAGGTCTATGCTAACAAGCCAACAACAATTCAACAGCTCAAGGATGAGATAATAAGACATATTCGTGAGATCGAGGAGCAACTATGCAGAGACGTCATCAAAGATTTTGACCACCGAGTGGAGGTGTGCCGCCGAAGCCTTGGCGTACATTTAGGCGATATTATTTTTCACACATAATTGCCATGACTCAAATAACATGATCCAATAGTAAAATCAATAAATTTTCACCAATAACACTGTTTTATTTACTGCTAACTTCGATCTGTCTTAATGGAACACCCATATATATATATATATATATATATATATATATATATATATATATATGCAAATTTTGTTAAAGAACATTGTGTATTTCGCCTTAATTAATTTCCTTTGGTAACTTTCTCTTCTTCTTACTTTTTTATTCCATCTTGTAGATGATGGATAACTCACCATCTATTCATCTCTCTTGTAAATGAATGTGTTTGGTAAAAACCAAACTAAATTGCTGAGCTTTCGATCTTATCCGATCATCTTCGGAGCGTTTTGAAATGTTCATGCCTTACTTACCGATGTAAGGAATGGAGTGAGGATCAGACATAATAAAAGAAATTTGAATTTGAATTGTTGTAAGAGTAGGTGTGGGTAGGTAATAGAGCTAGGGTGTGTGGACAAATACCTGAAAATAGACAAGTCGTTAAAAGAGAAAGAAGTGTGATATATATATATATATATATATATATATATATATATATATATATATATATATATATATATATGTAATATGGTAATAATTACTTTATTTATTACTTTAGTGTTGTGCTTAGTATCTTCGTTTTTTTGTATATCTTATAGCGAGTGTAATTCGTGTTTTTTGTTTTTTCGTGGATGTCTTCTTCGGTAAATTTGGGTCTTCATCGGTGCATTTGTTGAAATCGGTGGGGTTTTTCATTTGGTTTAGGGTAAAAAACATTTGTATTTTCATGTGTAAAACGGCACTTCTGCTCCCCGAGCTAAAACCCCGGTGGAGCTTGGAAATCTGGTGCGACTTATTTCTCTTCTGTTCTGGTCAATCATCTTGACGATATCATTGCCCAATTCACGATTAACCAGTTCCTGCATATTCCTTGTTCGTTATTCTATGGCAATGTTGATGGGACTTAACCCCGCATCTCGGTGCAGCTCTTCCTGGCATCTTCTCTCATGTCTGTATGTACCTGGAATTAGGTACCAACATTTATTTTACACCACTTGTATTTTCCTCTTTTGTGTCTTCGAGACACACGAGAGGGCAGAAGCGGGGTATAGCAGCATCAATCTTACAAATGCATTTTCTTATTGCTTTGACGAATATTTTTGAACCTGTATAGAGTTTTGACTGCAGCATTGGCTCTCCACATTGAGGCATCTTCCCATGTCCGTACCTTTTCTATGTACTTAAGTGATGTAGCTACCAGTGATGTTTTGAACATCAACGTCCAAAAAAGGGAGTGTATTGCTTGTGCTCAATTCATAAGTAAATTTTAACACAAAGTTCTCCTCAAATTGCTGCTTGATGTTTATCAGATGTTCTTCGTCTTGGACGTTGATGTAGATGTCGTCTACGTATCGGCAATATGTGTGTGGTTTATTTCCCATGATGTCCAATAATCTTTCTTCAGGTTGACCCATATAATAGTTGTCAAAAGTCGGCCCCAAGGGTGACCCCATAGCCACTCCATCCACTTACGTGTATAGATTACCGTCCGGTGTCCTGAACGGAGCCATTGATGTGCATAAACCTAACATGCTCCTTACGATGTTTGGGTCATGATTTGGAGGAACCATTGTAGGATGGTGGTACGCGTTTTTTATAATGATGTCGATGGTCTGAGCGATAGGCACGTTCGTAAACAGGCCTGTTTCGAACGTCCCTATCGCTCAGAGCATCGACGTTGAGGTTTAAAACATCAATGGTAGCTACATCACTAAAGTACATAGAAAAGTACTGACATGGGGAGATGCCTGAATGCGGATAACCAATGCAAAGAATGCTATAAAATAAGCGTAATCGGCTCATACATACGCCGAGCATATAAATGCTGATCTACGTGGGAACTTTTTCACCAAGAGATCTCACGAGTAAAACAAACACTCGTGAATAATGGTTTCTCAAACAGCATGATTGACAAACAACTCCAATCATTTTTAAATAATCATTGCAAAGATACGGATGAAACTGAAAGTAATCAAAAAGAAGTCAACAGCATTAAAGTGTATTACTGAAATTAGATGTCAACGGCCTATAAAATAGATGAAAAAAACATGAAGGAGATTATTAACCGTAACATTAAGGTTTAAAATCAAATGGATAAAATTCAACTCATCATTTATTATAAAAAAAGCGAATAGTCTACTAATGAAAAACAACAGCTGCCTAAACTCCTTTAATCTCAAGTCAACCAACATAGTTTACGAGTTCATCTGCTCCGATAAACACTGTCAGCTTTATAACAACTCAGAGTATATTGGCATGAAAACTACTACACTTTCGAGACAATTAACTATGCATCTGCAACGCGGAGGGCTCAAAAGTAATATGGAGAGTGCTCATAACATTAACCTAACAAGAGATATTCTAGTTGACAACACCGTAATTAAAAAAAAGAAGTTAATAAAACTAGGCTGAACATCTTAGAAGCCATATTAATAAACGAAGATAAGTTGGCCATCAACAGTCAAGCGACAAGCTGGAATCGTACATTAAAACTATTTTAAAATTCCACTCACCGGACTGGCCCGTTTCCTCTAACGTTATGCTCAACCTAGGCTGAATAAATACCCCTTAAAAATCGTTTTCTTTTATTCTCTTAGATCTTCACTCCACTCATTACATCGGTAAGGAGGCAAGAACATATCAAAACGCTCCAAAGATGAGCGAATAAGATCGAAAGCTCAGTAATTTAGTTTGGTTTTTACCAAACACATTCATTTGAAAGAGAGATGAATACTGGACAAGTAATCCACCATCTACAAGTTGGAATAAAAAAGATAGAAGAAGAGAAAGTTGACAAATGAAATTAATTATGGCAAAATACACAATGGTCTTCAACAAAATTAAATTTGCATTCAAGAAAGACTACTACCCAACTACACTAAAATATATATATATACATTTGTAAATCCCACAAGAAGAGCTTCTACCCAGGGCATGAAGAAGAGCCTAGCTAGCTATAACATTCACACTTTAACCGCATAATTACGAGTATAATTGCGCCATTGCAAATAATTCTTGATTTATAAGGCTGATCTAAAATAAATTAAGTTATAGGTTTGCAGTTTATAGGCGGTCACCAGTTTCGGGGTGACGATGGGTTACCCATGTATGGGTGTCTGGCTAAGGTGGTTTCGATAGCCATACAGTCAAATTTGGTTAGACTCCAAAGAATTCTTTCCGGCAATCCAGTTGTAGGCTCGGTTTGAATGGTAACCTGGTTATTCCTTGGGAGAAGGAAAGGCTCGGAACAAAAATAACCATATTATGGGGCTTTAATCTCGGCTTTGGGCGACCTCATTTCGGGCAAGCGAAAGAGTTGAGTTAGCAGTGGTTCGTTTCTGTGTTCACCCTAGGAGCTGACTATTAATGTTAATGTTTAGTGTTTCTTGTAATTCTCCTTCTGCGTCAGATTGTTGGGACTATGAACGGATCGATTGAGGACGAGGAAAGGACTCATGACGCTACTAATGTACAAATCCGAATGAGTATAATGAATAATAATAATAATGAGAATGTTTCAGCCCGTCTATTTATACCAACTCCAATCAAGGGGGCGTGACTTTTTTCTCTCAATCTGCACGCAGAGCGGAGCTTATAGGGTCAGAAATATGTGCGTGTGTTCTCTACTTACACTGATGGGTGGAGTCAAAGGGTGTGTGCATGTTCAGTGTAGGCACGTGTACACCAAAAGAGTATTTGCATTTTGGCCACTTGACCAGGTTTATCAACCAGACATGTATATATATATATATATATATATATATATATATATATATATATATATATAATTTTTAACTGAAATCCCAAGGCAAGGGAAATTTCTGCTGACATTTTTTTCTTTATTTAGTGGCGACGTTTCGACCATAATATGGTCATCTTTTTAGGCCTATAAAATATATACTAGAGGGAAAAATATAACATTGATAGTTTTAGCTTGGAATAGGAAAGATGAGAGTTTAGATTTCTATTAAAAAGACAGTTTTAAAAAAAAAATAAATTAGTTCGTGACTGCAAAAAATTACTTAAATTTCTTAAGTAGGATTGTGAGTTTAATATTTACATTGAACTATTTTTAAAAAAAATTATTATTAAATGATATATTTAAGCACTACTAACTTTCAAAGGCAACATTTTACTTTAGTTAATTAGCGGAAGAACCGACGTCAAATCAATATTTAAGTCTGGGTTGAAGTGTTTTATATTTTAATGTTTCCAAGATTCGAAGTGTAATTAAGCATTTATGTTAATTTAAAATTTCCTTAATCTTCTATAGAGATATTAATTTTACATTTTATTGCGTGATCTCTGGTCGACGAATTTTCTTTAGTTTGAAGGATGTTTCTATATTATTTTGATTTTTTCCCTATTAAAATATCTTAAAAGGGGAGGGTGTTATGGTTTTCAGTTTCCATTGTATATCTAATATCAGGTTGTATGGTGTTTAAAGAATTAAGAAATTCTAGAGCTTGATCATGTTGTTTAAATATCACTATAGAGTCATCTACAAAACATCGATAAAAAGTTGTCCTACATGAATTAGGAACTTCAGAAAAAAATCTTCTCTTCCAAATGAGTCATAAAATCTTGGTGCCAAAGGGCCGATTGGTACTTCATACCGACTCCATCAATTTGTTGATAAATTTGACCCTCAAAGGTAAACACTAAACAAACAAAAACTAGATCCAACAAGGAACTAAATTGTAATTTACTAAAAATATGCAAACTTGAGGAGTCCTTAAAAATTTTGTCTAAAATAATTGTCTCTGTTTAATTAACAGGTATGTTTGTAAACAGAGACTGAATATCGTCTTACTAAAAAACTACCAGAATTTGTTTTGTATGTTATCAATTTCTCTTGAAAATTGTATAAATTTGTGATTGTGTATTCATTCTTTGATTCACAAGGGAAAGTTTATTAGTCTTATAAATTAATATGTACAAAATATTGAGTCGTGCGAACATTTTGCCTGTCTTTTTCTATTAAAATAGGCCGTGGCGAAGGAATGAACGCGTATATTATATATTTTTAGATCACCTTATTTTAAAATGCAACTGGTATTAAAAATAAAAGAATGAGAGGTAAACTGTTATTTTATGTACATCTATACCTTAAGTTTACATTCTTTAAACTTTCGGAGTCTTAAACTACTTTATTTTCATATCCATAATTACGGACGGTATTAGCGGTTCTCTGGAGCGTTCGGATGTAGGAACTACAGCTCTCTAATTCAAACAAAATTCGTGTGCATATTTGTGCGTAGCACTAGTTTATTTTTGTTAACTTTTACAGACCCTTACAAGTGCACCACAACAATAAATCTACTTTCCTTTTTCGTTTTGTTATGCTCGGTTGCAAAACATGAATTGTAAAGTGGTAGCAATCCTGCGATGCTCTGTTTAAACTATATAATGCTAAGCGTGTTAACATTTGAGGGGGGCCGGATTTCCGAACTGTAGATGATAACCTGCAAATAAAACCTTTTTTTTATTATTCATTTACATACAATAATTTGTGTACTTTCCACACTACTTTTCTCTTAACCAGACGGAACTAGGAATACGGGGTTAACTCTAAATTATTATCTACACAGACATTTTACATTTAATATAGAATAACTTTAAATTAATAATTTGATAGACTTTGTACATTTAATACTGGGTTATTAATAAATTTACAGACTTTATACACTCGATTCTTTCTACTAAAATTAATGTTATTCTTCCCACTTTATTAATTTTGAAAAACTTTACCCGAACATATGGCGTATGTTCGTCCGTTGGTTTCCTTTTGATCTAGCGTTGTCCTTTATGAACTACGATGATAAGAGCTGTGTTCATAAGTGGAGCCTGGACAAACTTTTACCAGGTTAGGTTTCCACCTACGGCCATCTGTGGCAGTTTATCTTAGCTCATCCAGCTGATTACAGTTGTCCGGTGTGTAGAAAAGACACAAGCTTCTGACTAGTTTAACGGTCGCTTCGTTGCAAGGGGATATCGACGGAGATTTCTTTTGCCAGACATACTTCTTCTTAAGCTGAGAGTAGGCTAGGGGTTGGCGAATTTTGCCTTTTCTTGGTCTGCCTGTTGTTGATCCAAATGCGTCTATATTCTTCTTTTTTGATTACCTTTTTGTTCGTTCGAAGGGATCACCAGTGTACAGTGGGAGAAGGGGTGATCGGACCGAGGATTTTGTTCGAGAACTCTTTATTTTTGATAGGGAATTCGCCAGGAAATTAAAGATCTAAACCAAATCCAAAGTAAATATTTAAGTCCAGAAACATATCCAAGGTTTAACAACTTACATATTTATTGATAGACTTTAGTTCTACAGCTCCGATACTCAAATATGCTTCCCAAATGTTAATTTTAATTGGGATATTTAAATTTAAATGCTTTTCAGAGAATTAATTTAGCTTGGTAGATTTTGCTGGCCATTTGAAAGTAATAAGAATGGGTCAAGGGATGCACATCCATCAATGGAGTAGCAGTGAATTACAATCTGTATATACAATTTTATTATAATTAGGTGCAGGTCTCGAGATAGTGTCATCAGGTACAATTTCTGTCATTTTTGACCCCATTACTTGAATCACAAATAGAGTAATGAAGTACAACGCCCTAGTCACAAGGGGAAGGGAATTTGGGCTTCGAAAAGGAAAGGCGAGCTCGAGTATTGTGTTATCATTGACGGGAGTTTCATTTAACACTTGAATTATGGAGAATAACATTTCTGCACATAAAAATACCTCCCAGAGCTATTGACAAGAGATGGACATTTTTGTTGCTACACACTAGCTTAGAGAAAAAGGTAATGGAGTTCATTTTTTCGTTTTCCTGCGGCTGTTCAAGAGCGACGCCGATTATCTCAGATACACATTGATGACGATCCTATTTTTTTAACTCTCCCTTACGTCACTCTGGCTCATTAAATATTGTCCCTTCAAATGTATATTTTGATCTTACAAATGCAGAGCATTACCTTGGTTCTTGTTTATTTTGACTAGGACATTATTTTTTTATAATAGTGCAAAAAATGTTAGAAATTCCTTTCTTTTTTAAGGTTGCCAAACAAACGTGAATTCGTGTTTCGGAATCCACATCCGCGTCGTTCACCCATCTTAAAATCTAATAAACTTTCCTTGATACCAGCCCCCCCTCCCCCTTGAACCAAATTCCATCGAAATCAGACACCAGTGAGATATCTTTTGTACACAAACATAAAGACATACAACACACACGGGTGCTCACATAAGCTTCCTACAAATCTGTTCGGAGAGGTGAAAAAGCTTCAGGAACATTTGGTCGCTTGTTTACTTAAAATATTAAAGAAAAATTGCAATGTACGCATTAGTGGTATGTGGTTAGTATACCAATGCGTAGCTACCATCAGACAGCATTGGTTCTTGTTTTGGTTGTTAATTTTGTCTATTGGACACAGTCAATTTGCCTGGCATGGATGAAGAGTGTAGCACACGAGGGCTGGAAAAAGCAGTTGAAGGTGGCTTTTCATTGCTATGGTAACCGCATTATTTACTTATCTTATTTTAATACAACAAAAATGGCGCCTCAAAAGTCTATGAATACGATAGAACTAAAATTGAATAGAATAAAACAAGTTTGTTTAAGATCGGCCTGTGTTACCTTCTTAGGTTAAGGAAAGTCCTTTCGTAACCTTTCTAGCAAAATCTAGAAATAAAATTATGTGAATAAATCTTTCTTTTAGTGGTTAATCTAACATGTGTTGATTTTGATAATTCATTTGAATTTATAAAACAACTTTAAATTACTTTAAGAGAATACTTCCATCATGTTTAAGCCAAATCAGTTTTTCGTTTTGGTTAATATATCAAATTTCATATTCTTAAATATTATGATTCATGATAATGAATTAAAATATATAAATTACCAGGTAATGGTTTCGCCACTCCCCCCTAAGGGGGGAGCTTGCGCTTCGCTACTAAGATTCAAATTTCTAATCTAAGAAAAAGCAGCCATGGGTTAAATTTGTATAAATTTTCTGAACTTCGCCAATTATATTAATTTTAAAATCAACTCTAAACTAAATTTGCCCCTTTCAAAAAATCACGTTGCTAAAATATAGTTATAGATAAAATAAAAAGCCGCCTTACTTAAATTTTAATAAATTTTCTGAACTTTACCAATTATAATTCATTTCCTTTTAAAACATTATAAAGCATTGGATAATCATTTTTATTTTTTAAGGAAATAAACTCTTTTGTTTTTTCAAACTCTAAAGAAATTCTTAAAAATTACCTCGATTAAAATTTGAAATATACTTAAGTCATAACCAAACCTAGATGAAATTATTATCCAAATACTCCCAAAAATGCCGTCCTTAAATTAAAGAGTTAATGATGATGAGGATGATGATAAATTTTCATTTTAGGGCTATATTGAAACTAATACTCATTCTTCACTTACCTTTTATTTATTTTATGGAAATAAAATTGCAATAAATACTATGCCAAGAAGAGGATGTTGAAGAGATAAGTTTGGGAACCATCATGCCAATCTCTCACCCTTTTGAGTTAACATGTATCAATGGAGGGATTTAAATGTGAAAAAAAATATACAATAACAAGTAAATTTGACCTAACTAATTGGTGCCGAGCCCTCTAATTTGCCTTCTCTGGTAGGTTTTATATTTGCGTTCCGCAGCTGTAGATGTATCGAGTTGCCTCAAAATTAATTCTATACTCTACATAAATCAATCGTCTTGTAGAGTTGTTTGTTTTACTTACTTTAGTATCAATCATGGCACGTTTAAACATATAACCCCCTTTCACGTTATTGTATTTATTTTCATTGTGTCTCAGTTCAGAATGTGCAAGGTTCTTTATCTCTTATAGACTGGTTTAAACTCTGGCCCAAAGTGAGCTCATGAAATTCTCGTATAGCAGCGGGTTTTGAGGTTTATTATTTCGTCTCTAGTTATTCTGAGCGCTTCTTTCCTATAGTTCATCCTCCGCTAATTTTCTGTCAAAAGGGTCGCTTCCACGCTCCATCCAGCTCTTCTCTCTCTTCCGCCTTAACTTCATTAATAAATTCCGTCGTTCTCACAATTTCTAAGCTCCTTCATCGCCACCATTCGCGTCTCGCGGGACCTTTATATTCAGTATGCAGTTGGGTGTCCTCTTTTGCCCTCTTCATGATCGTTAATGACACTCACGTCCGACGGTTAAGAGGTCACTCATTCAGAGGGTCCTTAGAACATGGGTAAATCAAAAACTTTCACATCAAAGCATTCTCCTTTTCTCCTTCACTCCGCCCTCCCACGATTTTAACAATATTCTTGTAGCTTTAGTAAAGGTGCCGCCATCAAAATTTAACAGGTCGTTTCATCTTATATTTTAGCTTAATGAGGCTGTTAAGACGAGAAATATGAGTCTTTAGGTTGTGCTTATCTTTGTGTTTACAACATTTCTTTACTCTTCCTTAATTAACTTCAGTCTTCTTCTTCGATAGCTGGTGAGGCTAATGATTCTTTAGACTTCTTTTTTACCATCTTTCTTCCTTCTCTCCTTTAATTCTGGTTGGTCACAGTTATGAATCTTCTCTAAGAGGACTGTCAGAGAGGTGAAAGATATATATATATATATATATATATATATATATATATATATATATATATATATATATATATATAGAGAGAGAGAGAGAGAGAGAGAGAGAGAGAGAGAGAGAGAGAGAGAGAGAGAGAGAGAGAGAGAGAGAGAAGAGAGAGAGAGAGCCGCGTACGGCGGAATGAACCCGCGATAGGCTTATTTTTAAATCACTTCCGTCCGATAACACGGCATGTAGCGAGCCTAATCGTTACAAAGCGAGATTCCGTGACATGGCGTGAAGCTTTAAATCCACTCCCGGCGCCCCTCTATAAAGATTAAGAAAAATGCCCCTTCCATAGCCTGTATAACTTTCATTTCAGTGCCTATGTATATATAGTAAAGCATCGTTGGGTAAATTAGTATTCTGCTATAAGGAGAAGTCGCATAAAGTAAGGCTTGTAGGCTCTGATTGCTGGCCGAGCGTAGGCGGGAATTTAATTTGGATAATTGTTAAATATTAACTAAAACATTCATTGCCCTCTGAATAATTCCGCAGATAAACTAGACCCGCTTCCATTATCCTTACTACTGTCTA
Source organism: Ceratothoa steindachneri (assembly GCA_963969495.1). Lineage (NCBI taxonomy): Eukaryota > Metazoa > Arthropoda > Malacostraca > Isopoda > Cymothoidae > Ceratothoa > Ceratothoa steindachneri. Next base: position 41,837,723 of record OZ018329.1, read on the forward strand.
TTTTGTCTCCCTTCAAAGCTTCTTTCTCTCGGCCTCCCATACCCCAAGAGCTAGAAGACAAGAAAAAAAAAACAAACAAACGAGAAAAGATCTCTCGAGTTCAGCTTCCACACCGGCAAATACTCGATCCCTACTCTCGAGGCTGACTGTGGTTACTGGAATACAGTTTGTATTTTCTGCCATAATTCGAACAGACCGAGTACGAAACGGCTGTTGGAAAGTATTCGACCTCAGTGCCCCACCAACCTCTCGTGCTCCTCTCGAGTAGCCGAATCTTTGAGTGGCAGATCCACCCGGAATTGTTGTCAGTCGTGTGCGGCCGAGTGTGTATACGTTGATTTATCTTTCATGTCCATTAATTTATTTGTGATTTGTCTTTCACGTCCTTTTATTTATTTGTGATTTGTCTTTCATGTCCTTTTATTTATTTGTGATTTATCTTTCATGTCCAGTATTTTATTTGTGTTTGTACAGTAGTAACGTTTGTTTTGTTTCCCCCAGTTTGATATACAGAACCTTCTAGATAGTTGAATTAACTCTGCTAAGTATAATTAGTCACTCTTAGAGATTTATTGGAACCTAAAGTTCAATTGCATTATTCGAGGCAAGGTTCAGCTGCAGAGTTGCCCTGCGTGCTATCAGTCGACCGTTCCGAGACACGAAAAGCAAATGGAGATCAGAAGATCTAACCTGACCTACGACAATGACATAGCGAAAGAGTATATAACTCAGCAGTATGAATTAGAAAGTTTAGAGGTTAAATGAGAGAAATTAGAGGAACATATATAGAAAATAGGCTATAAAAATAAAGAAATCTTTGAGTAGGAAAGAATAAATATGGAGGTATAAACAGAGAAACTTCGAAAAGAACACAACAAAATTTGGAGCTACATGAAAAGGAATTTAGATATAGCAGAATCAAATTTATTGATACAAATATAGCAGTACAAATAAAGAAATTAAAAAGAAGAAAAAAAGAATGTTAAGGTAAAAGTAAACACCTTTCGATCAATGAATAAAGATAAATTTCAATGAATTATCTTGTTAGCTCAGGATTGGGATATTCAAATAGGATAAGCTACCGATCAAGCAGTAGGTTGTCACTGCTTCTCTTCCAACACGTTAATAATAATAATAATAACAAGAATGCCGTTAGTATAGCAAAGATAGACCACCTTCATATTGTATCGAACCTACCTAGCTAGCAATCCTCATCCAAACCAAGCAAGTGAGGATATCCAATATCACTCTAACAGAACTAAAAAGAACTGTATCAATTAGCTATTTTATCCTTTACTCTTGATTAAGGCAAACTGTTATTTTTGGCAGCAAAATTCGCATGTAAGATTTATTCTCTTCTTGCAACACATCCAAGGTACTAGCGATAAGATTCATCACTATTTCATATTCTTTAAGATAGGTAACTTCGATAGGTGCAAAGCCTGGGATGCCTAAGGTATTGCAGACTTTCTTCAGAGCATTTTCCTTAGATCCAAGAATCTTGTTGAGGCGGCACACAGCATCAGATAGAGAGTTCCATCTTGTGGCTCCTGAATTTATGAATGGTCCATCCAATTTGTCCTTGATGACATCTACTGCATATGGGCTCCTGGCCCGTTTGTTCCACAAAGCTTGGGCTTTACTGTAAGCCGATCGCGAGATTTATTTTGTAATCTTTATTACCGTCGTGATCCATAACTTTAGCAGCGTCTGTGATTGCAACAAGATTTAAAGTATGTGCAGCACACGAACATGCTTTGGCAAGGCATGCTAGTCGCCCAAACCTGAATAAAAAATAAGGTTCAAGGACTATAACTCTTTTACTCATTAATATTTATTTATTATACCCAACCTTCTCCCGCAAAAGCAGGGTGGCTCGGAGACTAGGAGCACTACGATCCTGTCGCTCTCATACACAACTAGCTCCTCTCTCAAGGCAAGGTACACCTCAGAGAGAAGCTTACCGTGATCTTTTTTCCCGCTCATTCGCTCTCATTCAAACCTTACTGCTTCGCTAGGGTTCCCCAGACTGAGGCATGGTCTCAGTTTTATTTACTTAAACAAATTGTGATTCATTAAATAAACATTTATTCGTGTAATGGTTATAATTTCACTTATCAACAACTTAACAAGTTTAAGTATATTTATCAAATATCAGCTCATACCTTGGACGTCTTCAATTGTTGTTTTGCTTTCGTCAGCACCATCTTCCTCTTCACTGTCACTGTGCATTGTAGGCCTTGCAGCGACTTGTGACTGACTGCGCTTCCCGTCAGACTGTGACTCGCCAAATAAGCTGCAAGAGAGCAAGAGCAATGATTAGGATGCAAAACATTAACTTTTTGACTGACTACATTTATTTTTATACTGATTTCGTCATGAAAGTGATCAAGGAATTTATGAGTCTTTAATATTTTATCATTTAACTACAATATTATATTGATTAAAACTTACCTGAAAGCTTTGACAAATTGACTACCATTGTCAGTGGTAGCTGCACACAGAAAATGGGGATATACAAAATTGAATGTGGATGTCCTCAATTTCTTTGGAAAACACATTGAATGTGTGTTTTCCTTTCAGCCGATGGCAAGCTATAACCCCTTTTTTTTCTTATGAGAGTATGAGGGGTGATCTAATGAACAGTTACACCAAGATATGATATGCAAAAATGATTGTATATAATTAATAACACTGGTCTGCGTCAAAAATGTACCTTAGGTTTTCTAAAGTGTTCTTAATAAAATTGACCTCCTTAAATCCGAATCTGTCATCCATTTTTCTCTATCACCTCCAGTTTTTGCGATACAGGGAGGGATAATAATTTTATAGCTTATACATCTCCTATATTACATCAAATTTCAATAGTTTTTGCACTGCTCTATTCGCAGTAAATTTTGTGTACATTTTAAGTAATTATGCAAATAGGTTTATATTTTGCAGGTTAAAAATTGCTTAGCATTATAATAATAATAAGAATAATAATAATAATAGTGGTTGAGTTGAAAATGAACAGAAAATGTAAGAATAGCTCCGACAGATTTTGCTATGTTTGCGGCAAAGTGACTTTTCCCGAGCAGCAAAGTACAATCCCTCCTGTAATTAAATCTTTGTATCATGCATATTTTGGAGTAAGGCTAAAAAATCAAGATAAAAGTTTTGCACCACATATCTGCTGCAAGGGATGCTACATAAGTTTAAGACGCTGGAGTCAGGGCGAACAGAAGTCCCTCTCTTTTGGTGTTCCCATGGTGTGGAGAGACGGCAAGGACCACACTACGGACTGCTATTTTTGCATGATAAATATTAAAGGTGAGCATTGTATCAAGTATTTAAGCTTTCTGTATTATACTGGTTCCTGAAAATGTCATTATTATGCAAAGACTTAGCATAAAATTAAAAACTAACATAGTTCACTTCAGCATGAACATATCCTTTACTAAACATTTATGTACTATCTGCAACTCCAAATCAATTCCTTTATGTAATGTGCAATTATATTTTCCACAGGTATAAATAAGAAGAATAAACATAGTGTGGCATATCCGGATGTTTCTTCTGCCATCAAACCCCTGCCCCATGGCCCAAGGAATCCTATACCTTCTCCTCCTGAATATATAGAGGTACATGAAGAGATTAATATGGAAGTTGACCAAGATTATGACACATCTGAGTCTTATCAGGTTTCCACACATGATATGGTCGCAAGACCATTCACTCAAGTTCAATTAAATGACCTGACCAGGGATCTGGGGGTTTCAAAGGCGAATACACAACTTCTTGGCTCTCGACTTCGTGAAAGTAATCTTCTCGCTTAAGAAACAACATTTAGGGGCGTACAGAAATAGAGAACAAGAGTTTCGAAGCTATTTTTCACAGCATTCTTTAGCTCTTTAGTATACTGCGCCAATATTAAAGGACTTGTTGACGCCCTTGGAATTCCCTACAACCCATTAGAATGGAGACTTTTCATAGATTCGTCCAGTAGAAGTTTAAAAGCTGTGTTACTGAATATTGGTAACAAGATAGCTTCCGTTCCTATAGGCCATTCAATCCAACTTACTGAAAGTTATGAAAATATGAAAAAATTGCTTGATGAAATAAATTACTCTAGCTATAAGTGGAGGATATGTGGTGACTTAAAGGTAAGATCATTTTACACTTGGCATTTCTAAGCTTTTTAAAATTGATATTTTCATTTTTAATTGTTAATACTTGTATACACCTTTTGGTCAACTTACATTTTACAAGAATGCAAATCTGGAAATCATGAGTCATTTTTTAGTTATATTTTTTTGTTGAAGTGTGTGCCTATAGGTTAATGCATCCTATTGGGTTAATGAGGAACTTATCCTAATTGAGAAGGTATACAACACAACTCAATAAACTCAAAATAAGATGTACATATATCCAATTAGTTCTAATACGATGATTTAATGCATCGGCATACAGATTTTTCAGTACATATTCATATTCTTATTGTTATAAGAAATATTACTTTGAATTTGTTTTTAGAAATATTACACTGAATTTACATACCGTGCTCAATTTTTTTCAGGTACTGTCTCTTACGCTTGGGACGCAAACAGGCTACACGAAGCATCCCTGTTTCCTAAGTTTATGGGAAAGTCGTGCAGATAGTATGGCACTATGAGAAGAAGGTTTGGCCTCCACGAGAAGCATTTAGAATTAGATCAAACAATGTGATAGCTGAACCTTTAGTGCCTCCTCAAAAAATACTCCTCCTTCCACTGCATATCAAGCTTGGCATAATAAAAAATTATGTAAAAACCCTTAATGAAGTAGGCCAAGCTTTTAAATTTCTTCTTCAAAAATTTCCACAAATCAGTGACGGTAAGCTCATTGGGGAATTTTTGATGGACTTCAAATTAGGAACTTGATCAGCAATTTGGTGCATCAATGAAGGACATAGAAAAAAGATGCCTGGAAAGCTTTCAAAGCTCTAGTTAACAATTTTCTAGGCAATAAAAGAAGCCTAGAAGAATATGTTGCCCTGGTCAATCAGCTCTTAACAAGTATCAAACATTTGGGAGCTCGAATGTCTATAAAGATACACTTTTTACAGTCCCATCTGGATTATTTTCCCGACAACTGCGGGGATTACAGTAAAGAACAGGGGCAAAGATTCCACCAGGACATAAAAACAATGAAATTCAGGTACCAGTGTAAATGGAACGGAAACATGCTTGCTGACTACTGTTGGTGTTTGAAGCGTGATGCACCAGATGACAGGCACAAACGAAAATCATCAAGGGCGTCTGTTCTTCGAAATTATAATTATTTTCTTTATTATGTTGCATTCTTTTATTTTTTGTTTATTAAAGGAATTATAGTTTACATACGTGTATTCCTGTTTATATGATATAACAGTAATAATGCATTATTAGATAGAGAAAGTTTTTTTTAAAAAAAAATCAGAAAAAATGAGGTAATCTCAATGAGCTCATGAGGTTGGATTCATTAAGAAACCACAAAAAAATCCTGGGGAACATAAAATTTTTTTTCAAACGCAGGCCTGTGTAATAGTTAAGGAAACGAAATAAACATAAACCAAATTATATAAGATTATTTACCATATAAATGATAGTAAAGTGTTAAACTAGTTAATAATATTTAAACAAGCTAAATATTTGAACTGGAATTTTTTATACATTGACTTCTTAAGAAGCTCAAAAGTATTGATTGTATTGCTAATATTTGCGGAAAAATTATGAATATAATTATTTGCTTAATCAAACTTACTTGTTCCAGCAAGACCAAACATCAGTTGATGTCGCAAGGTACAGAGGTTCCTTCAGGTTATCCTTTAAAGAGGCGACTCCACACTTGAATTTCTCCTCAATTTTTCAGTTCAATGTACGTCAACTCATGGAGAACTTTTAGGCTGACGCACATTCCATCAGCTGGATAAAGGAGTTGCTCTCAACGATTCTGAGTGACGAGACATCGTCAACGAAGAAATAAATTAGTCTCTCTTCTAGAATTTCGTTGGAAAAGTAATGGCCTTTGCCTGAGTCATCTTCAGCTGTTTATCTTGTTATTTGGGAGTGCCATCATCAGCATCATCACGTTCACCTGACAAATCTCCTTTCTTCCTGACATGCTCTTTGCTTCCTCCCTTCACACACTTTTTGAACCTCGTCAAACTCTGTGGAAGAAGCATACGTTTTATATAACAAAATTAAAATTAAATAAATATTATATATATATATATATATATATATATATATATATATATATATATATATATATATATAATATGTTTTATAATTTTACTCAAATATAGAAAACATAACTGTATATAAATATTATATAATTGAATTATTATTTAATTTATATTCATTATCAAATAATATTAACACATAATTACACGTCGAATCACATCTAGCTATGTTATAATTATGCATAATTAGCAAAACAGTAAAACAAACACTAAATAAGTCCCCCCGTCCTAGCAGTGGACCTTTAAATCACACAAAGTCCCAATACCTAAAATTATAAATGACCCAACATGACAAATAATACACAAAACGGTGTATTGCGCTATTTGCCGTATTTTACGTTTCATAATGGAAACAATTTGCAAAAAATAGAAATCTACTTAAAACGTTTAGGAAAATGGTGAGAATGAAGAACTTTAATCAGGGAAAAAGTAAAAAATACTAAGCAACTTTTGCTGAAAAACGTAGTATGGCAAAATAAATTTGCCCTGGTATACTATTTTTAACAAACTACGTTTATCTGCCAAATTTGTTGACAGAGCTGCGCCGTTTCTAAGCTACGGCAAATTAAGACTATTCAAAAGTTACCATAATGTATAAAAGAAAGAGAATAATTAATTTAACCGTAGACTTTATAAAAAAGTATTCTCTATTTTATTATTTAACTTAAAAAATCTGATTACTTTTTAGTCTGTAAGAAAAAAAATATTTATCTGTAATGAGAATAGTGAATAAATTAACCCGAATAAAATAATTAGATGCAAAATACATTCAATTTACTAAATATTTTATTTATTTATAATGGATGTTACCTAATACCCATACATATATAAATTATAATGTTAATAATGAAAAAAAAATTGTTACCGTAAACTTTTAATTTACAGTAAATTATTAAATTTAAAACTATTAGAACTGTTTAGCTCCGTCTATAAATTCTGGTGGCAATCTTCCTTCCTCCAAATTGAGTGACACTAATCCTGTCCACTAATGGCTCTGTAAATGAAAAAGTGAATTCGTTATTTTATACATAAAAAATCAACTACTTGCAATAATGAAAGATATCTATATAGATACAGAGTCAGGAAATTTGGCTGACGGAAGGCAAACCGGAAGAACGGGAAGGTAAAGACGTTATTATTCTCTATAAAGAACTTTCAACCTCTTCTGATAAAAAGTAACGGTTATATTTGATTCCTGATATTTTATAACGTATACTTTTTAAATGAAACTATAGACAGTGTAAAAAATCGATCTCTTATAATTTATAAATGACAACTTCCTCCTTTAAAAAATAGATGAATCGTCAGGCAAACAGACTATTCTTGACTTATAATTGACAAATGAATAAAAATGATTAGAAACTATTGCGAACAGTGATCGCAATATACGAGTATTACGAGTCAATCTAAATATTCCTAAAAGTGTTAACAAGAGCTTTCAGCTTTTTCCGAACTTTAAATCTTGCAATAGTTATATTTTTAGCTCCCTCTCAAAATCTTTCTATTGGGATGAAATTTCAAACGCTCACAAACGCCCCCTAAATGCAAAGATTTTCAGCGTTCATTTTTTATTATAAATATCGGGTTGTGCGCTATAAGCCTAGACGTTATAATAGAAGTTATAATAGTGCGGTGGATAAATAGTAAAATTAAAAGTTAAAAGGTAAATAAAGGAAAATACCAGAATATATGAAATTTCGAGAGCGACAAATGGTTTCCAGAATCGAAACCAATAACTTTGTTTTGTCATTTTTTCATACTCATAAAGTGAGCATATATATATATATATATATATATATATATATGTTTGTGTATTTTGCTCAGGATATGTTCATTACGGCACATTTTATTGCAAGCGATAGCTAATTTTGTATTCAAAATTTGCATTTCAAGTCTCTCGATTAATCGTATAATCCGCGCCTCTTCTTTGCTCAACTTGAGAATAAATCCCCCAAAGTTAATTGAAAACTGAAGGTTTTGTCTCTGAAGAGATGGATCGAAGTGAAGACCCCCAAATATAAAGTAGTCATAGAGAAAAGGGTTGGGAACTAAAAACTTAAAAGGGAATAGATAAAGTTAACAAGTCGGTGGCTAGAAAACTATATGTGGTATGTTTGTGTGCGTTATTTGTGATATTAATTCAACTGGGGCGAGGGGTGGATAGGGAGGTGTGTGTGCGTGCATGGAAACGCGCTCTTTATTTTACTATTAAGTTATGTGAGGTTAGGTATTGCGTGTGAGTGGTCGAATGTTGAGGGGGTTCTTAGTACCATCACAGCGTATTGTATTTCGTGTAGTAGTGCGTATATAAGGTCTTTTGCCAGTTTTGTCAGCTGCGTTGTTAAGCAGGTGTGGGCGTATAAGTTGAGTAGTGTTAGTTTATTATTTTCGTGTAGTGTGCTAATTAATGTGTACAGAGGAGAGCAACGTGCGCGTCTCAGAGCGAAGTTGTGAATGCTCCGTGCATTTCTCTGCCAAGTTTCGTAATACAAACTTTTCCAGCAAGTATCAATTAAAACGACTTTTCCATTGGCTGGAATGGAGATGGACATGAAAAGAATCTTGATCTCCGCTCTCCCGTGAGCGGACCACCTCTGCCCACAGACCATCTGCAGAACAACGTCGAGAGCACCATCGTCGCCTTCCAAACGACCTGAAGAAGCAAGAGAATTAATTCCATTCTTATTTATTTCTGATAAAAAAACTTTCACGGTCGTTCCGGTCAATTTAACAAGCAGAACCACCACGTCTTAAGTTTCGTGCATGAAATTTTTCAGGTCCGCTACGTGTCCAAGACCAAGCACCCCACCGCCATGATGATACTCAGCGTGTGGTTTCGAATGGCAAGAAGGTGGCGCCAGGGTGGTTCGTGGCCGCTCACAGGCTCACGGCTGCCAATTACAAGGGCAATTTGGCCATTAAAGTCCTGCGCCGGCTGAGAAAAATCAAGAAAAAGGTGGACTACGTCTTTCATCAGGACGGTTCCCCGGCTCAGAGGGACCAAAACGTGCAAGAGTGGTTGGGCTCGAACATTAAATTCTGGTAGAAGAACTTTAGACGGTCTCAATCGCCTGGCCTTAAATCCTTCTAATTAAGCGGGTAGGCGCATGTTGAGAGCAAATCCTTCAAGGTCTTCCAAATCATTGATGACAAACTGAAGTCCTCCGTCAACAGCGTGTGGGTAGCATGACGAAAGACCTTGTTCACAATGCGTGCGCTGCCTTCGGGTCTCGCCTAGAGTGTGTGCTCGCCGCCGATGGCTGCCACATTGATTAATATTACAATTTAAACACATAGTTTTATGTTAAAACAATAAAAACGTGTCTAACTACTTAAAAACTATCATTCCTTCCTTTGTTGAGAGCTTCGTAACGTGTAATGACTTTTGCAATACCCGGTATGGCGGAGTGATCTTATTAGTGTTCTATATAGATAAATTCGCAGTTTCAGGATGGTTGAGTAGAACTCATGCAGCTTCTTGTTTGTATTTGGGACCTTTGCTTTTATTATTCTTTAAGGGAGGCGGAATCTTAGGAACTTGTCGAATGTTGCCCCTAGGGTTTTTGTATGTGGTGTGTGTGTGTTTTGTTCGGTCTGGCTGATTACGGTCTGGTGTGTTTGAGTATATATATGTAAGTTGTCCATGTAATAATCACTTGTGCCAGAGAGTGTCACCTGCGTCTTCTGAAGGTTCGCAGCAATGAGCCGCTTGTTCTCATACTCTGTCCTTTCGTTTAGTAATAATTCTGTATGGCGTGCTATTCATTCTGGTCACGGCCGCAGAAGAGAATGGACTTGTCTTCGGCATAAGACAGTGGTGTATGTCTGTAGTTTATGGTTGGGCGTGTGGTGTCATTTGTGGACATTATATATAATGTGGCTGCCAGTACGCTATCTTGGGATACTCCTGAGCGCGGTGTGAATGAATGTGATGTATTGTGTTGTATTAAATATGACACCTTCGGTCTCTGATGTAGTGAGAGATGAGCCTTCTAGTGCAGAGAGAGAGAGAGAGAGAGAGAGAGAAAGAGAGAGAGAAAGAGAGAGAGAGAATCCGTGTTGTTGGTTAGTTTCCAAGGGAGTTTCTCGTGCCCCACCTTTTTGAATGGCTTCTCCACTTCTTTACTGACGAAGAGTGTCTTTCGTTTTGCTTGTCGTGCTCTTTGTATGATGTCATGAACCATGGTCCCAACTGCTTGAGTGCACCGGCCCTTTCTGAAGCCATGTTGGCCGGAGAAGAACCAGTTCCACTCGTGCAGGAAATTCCGGAGACGTTTGTTAAACATACGTTCGAGTATTTTATATAGGTGATCTAACAAAGCAATAGGTCTGCAGGTTTTAGGGTGTTTGGAGTCTTTATTTTTCTTGTATAGAAGTATGTTTTGTCAGATTATAAATGGTTGTGAAAAGTTGCCTGAGGCGAGTGAATCATTGATTAGATGTGTGAAGGGAGGAAAAATGTTTAGAGGTTGATATATTATTGTGGCTGGTAGGCCGAAGAAGCTGGGGGCGCGTTGGGTGTTGTTATGATGTAATTTTTTTGTTTCATCGACGGTAATGAGAGTAGTTAATGTAGTTGTATTATCGAACACCTAATGTTTCAAGAAATGGTTATATATATTACGATATTTGGTTACAGAACTACTAGCAAACAAAAACATGGAAGCGTGTAAGCGAAATTAATACAATTAAGGCATGGTGGGGTGGACAGGTCAAAGGTGTTGAATTTCTTGCCTAGAAGTTGGGCTGAGGTTAAGTTTATTTCCCTTGGTGATTAACAACTTAGGGAGAATAGGTTAAGAGCGCATTGTTCTTCGACTACGTCCTCTTACACGTGGAAGTAAGTCGTGGGAATTAAATTGTATTTTTAACTTTCATTGCTTTTCTTGAATATATATAGCTTCAAGGAGGTGTAATCGGCGTCGATTTAGAGCAGAGCTTGAAATTTTGGTATTTTTCTCCATCAATTTTCTGTTTAGGCAATCTTTGTATTTTTTTTAGTGTGCATGTTTTCTGACTTCTGTTCTTTAGGTGCTAGGTCATCCTCATTGAGTGTATTGTTTTGGTCATCCTTTATAAAGGGTCTTTGAATTAGGTCGCTCGATTTGAAAGGGAAATAGAACAAGTTGTGTGTAATATATGACCTCAATTTATTTTAAATTTGAAAGTACATTTTATGGTATTAAGTGTGGAATATGACGTCGTTTAAATGTCCACCGCGGCTTCGCTTGGTGAAACGTATTCGGGAAGCCCAATTTTCGATCACTTTGTCGCATAAATCTGGCTGAATTTTCTGGATGGTGTTTGTTACGTTGACTTTGAGGACATCAACTGTTTGCGCGAGATGACCCTGCCCTGAAATCGCTGGTGCAAAATGTCTATCGTGGCATGGGCAGTGTGCCACGTAGCGCTGCTGTTGGAACCACATGTCATCCATATCAGGCATATAATCCAGTTGAGTTCACAAGAAGTTGCTTATCATCGATTTGTAGGTCTCGCCGTTGACGGTTATGGCAATCCCATCTTCTGCGACTGAAATTGCAGAAAGGCCAAGTTCTTGTGAACGACGAGAAATTGACTGCCACGGATTTTCCCGTACACTCTTATTTACAGCAGCGATGATGTTTTCAGCAGATCTTGCGTTCGGCGACGTACGGGTGTTGGCTGATTGTTGATTGACCCCTTTGCCTCGAACTTGGCTACCAAGCGAGGAACAGTGGACTCGGCAGGATGATTGTGGCAAGGATAGAAATCACGTAATGCGCGGAACGTTTGTCGAACGGAGCACTGAATTTGATAATAACATTTGATGGTTCGCACTCACTGTTCAACGCTATAACCTTCCATCATGACTTTCCAAGTACTAATAAACAGTTCACAGTGAGGTTGCCAGATGTCGCTTTAACAAGATGGCCACTATCGCCTGACAAAGCTCGAGCGTCCTTGTTGAAAGACCCTTTATTATGTGAGCCTTTTGGGGAGAAAGGTACAACTCCTGGCTTATTCTTCATAATAAGGTTGGAGGTCCGTCTAGTTTAATAATATATAGTCAAATTGAAATTTTAATTTGCGCTGGCTTGCTATACTCCTCGGGTATTTATTTCCTTCATTATCCTCTTATTAATTGGTATTATGTACTCATATATATATATATATATATATATATATATATATATATATATATATATATATATATATATATATATATATTTATATATATTTATATACATATATATAATATATACATATATATATATATAGATATATATATATATATATATATATATATATATATATATATATATATAGATATATATATATATATATATATATATATATATATATATATATATATATATATATATATATATATATATATAGAGAGAGAGAGAGAGAGAGAGAGAGAGAGAGAGAGAGAGTGAGAGAGAGAGAGAGAGAGAAAGAATGAAATCCAGATTTTGTTAAGGACTGTTGTATATTCCACCTTGATTAATTTGCTTTGAAAACTTTCTATTTTTCTTATTGTCTTCTTTTGTTCATCTTGTAGAGGGTGGATAACTTCTCTTACGTTCATTTCTCTTTTTAAGTAACTGTGTTTTGTAAAAACTAAACTTTAATAGCTGAGCTATCGACCTATGCGATCATCTCCAGAGTATCTTTAGGTATTCTTTTCCTCCTTTACTGATGAAGTATGGTGGAATTAGAATCGAATGGAATGAAATGAAAACGGGTTTGGGGGCGTATTTATTTATCCACGCTTGAACACGGCCAATCCAGCGAGGGGAATTTTTCAAACAATTTTAATGTTCGATTCCAACTTGTAAACTGGGTGTTGAGGGTTGGCTTTACTCTTCCTCTCCCTCTCTATATCCTGGCCTCCTTCTCACTCCTCTGGTAGCACGGACAGGGGTCTGGAGTGGCAGAGAGGAAGCCTGGAGGGCCGCGTCTCCTTCCCTCCTCTCCGGTCATCTTAGGACGACTTGAGTGGGAGGAGAGGGGCTGGCAATCTTTCTCTCTCTCTTCTCAAACCTTTCCTTTCTTTGTTAATTAAGATGGCCTCTAAGATGTTCAGCCTAGATTGATTTCCTGAACAGCATGATTGAACGGTGTATCCAAGGTCGACCTCAACGAGGAGCTCACTGCTATTAATGCCTGCATTTAAAACGCAGACGCGATAGCTATCCCGACAACCTCTCAAAAAAATCACACTGCTACCAATCCTTACACAAGAGAGAGTGGTACTCCAACAGCGCTTCACTGTTGTCTACAACTGCATTCTATACATGGGTGACACCAGGCCCATGGATTTCTGACTCGTTCAACACCTTAGGGAATAGCTGAACACTACGCTGGCGCACGAACTGAGGGAGAAGTGTAACCGTCTAATTGAAATTTAGACAATGACACGAATCCGAAATCATTTGGGGCAACAATCCACAGACTAGAGGAGAACTCCTGTTCCAATTACCCAACTTCAATCTCGCACGAAGGTACTACGGCGACTACTCCGAGAGAGAAAGAGAGGCTGTTCCGTGGAGTCTGGAAAAACATTTTCAAAATCTCCGATGAAGAGGATGAAAACTTTGACCTAGGCTTCGAGGATCAGGTTCTCAAGTACATGGAGGTGAGGGAGGGCAGGTTTGACTCTTATGGAACCTCGTACCTACACCGTCTTCATGGCAACTCTCAAGGTTGGGAAGCAATCTAATCATTCAAGCTTAAAGCCCTAGGCCTCAGCCAAATCACCATCAGGCACCTGAAGTAGGCACCCGAAAGATTTCGGACTAGGCTGTTGAACCTGTTCAACTTGTCCCTAGCAATGGGATATTTCCCAGGTGGCTTGAAATCCTCGAAAATGATTTTTATCCAAAGCCTGGAAAGTCAGCGAAGCAGGTCATGTATTTCAGACCTATCTCATTGCTGGAGACCATTGAGAAGGTTTTTGAGAATATTCTCAACAGCAGACTATCAAAACACCTGTCAGAACACTCTCTTTTGAACGAGAAACCGTACGGATTTAGAAGACACTGAATCATGGAAACAACCCTAGCCCACATGTTTCAACATGCAGCGGTAGAGTGGGCTAAGGGGTGCTGGATTGACGTTGTATGCAGAGACGTAAAAGAAGGCCTTCGAAAAAGTTTAGATTGACGGCCTGAAGTACAAAATCTCGCGACTGAGACTCACGCCCCACTTCTACTTAACTAACAGGAAAGCTGTCATCACCTTCGAGAAGTATACAAGGGAAGCCTTCGAGCTCATGTCCGGCGTCCCTCAGGAAGGATGCCTCAGCACAACACTCTACACCAAATTTACGAGAGACACCCCTAAACCGACCGATGGAAGAACTCTCAACATCCAATATTCGGATGATATTCCTCAAGTTGTGGCTCGAAAAACACATTTTGCGAGGATGATGGCCAGAACCACAATAGCAGAAGCCGAAAGAATCTCCAGGTTCGAGAAACGCTGGAAAATACAGAACAACGTATCAAAATTCTCAGCAACCGCAATAGAGAGACGTCGCCCTGTCCATCTCAATCTAGAAACCTCCGAAATTGACTACTTACCGCACGTGTCAGTCTTCAGATACTAACTTGCCAGTACTGCCATGAACAGATACGTCAGCTCCAGGATTGGATACGCTAACACTGAACTTGACAAACTCCTCCGATTCAGAAAACTCAGTCCAACGAATAAAAAGAAGTTGTACACCAGTTTAGTCAGATCAAAACTGGTGTACCCTGCTCTTCCGCTTAACGTTGCGTCAAGAAAAAATATGTCGACACTCCAGAGAGTGCAAAAGAGAGACCTCCGGATTATTACGAACGTTAAGTGGTATGAGCATCGGACCTCGAGGAATTTCCTTGAAGGAAACAGGTCTGGAACTACTGAACACATACTTCTATAAAAAAAGGTCAGACATCTGGGCAAGAGTAGAGGCTATTCTCCCTATGGATGCTGTGTCGGCTCTTGACCAAGAGGGAGAGGGAGGTGGATAAAAAAGATACCTCCTCAGCACCAGGAAAACGGAATCTGTACCAAAGTATAGCTAAAAAGAAAGAGAAAAATTACAAATTGATAAGAGCGAGTGAAAAAAATCAAAAAGATCCCACAGTTGGAGAAAATAGTATGGCAATAACAAGTACAAAATAATAATAAGATCCCACAGTGGGACAACATTAATAAAAAATACGAAAAAATAAACAAAATAACAAATAGAGATGACCCGTTCACCGGGCAGCCACACACATACATATCTGACTACCACTTCCTTCATTTTCTTCCTATTACCCTCTCCCCTTTCTACCAAACTCCTCCTTAGGGTGTTTCATAAAATCAGGTCATATCAGATATTTATTCCTTATACATGCCTGAGTTCCTCTTACCAAAATATCACCCCTCTTCAAAATCTACCCTCCTCCGACAAAAATTAAGGGTCCCGAGAAATTAAGGTTTTCCTGAAAAAAGTTGTTTTAGAAATCATTGCTTCTTTATTTTCTATAACAAAAGAATAATTGGCCAGAGAACACACAAAGTACAAAAAGTATCAAAAAGCAGTCACATATAGTTACTTCATTAATTCTGCCTTTTGCTTCTTTGTAAATTCTTTCCTGTGCTTAAAGGCTGTTTTCAATAAGAACTGTTTGTCTTCTTCCTTCGTGGTTAATGTGAAATGGAACTTTTTGATAAGAGCTATTTCCTGTTCAGCCGAATCATTAACCACAGCCAGATCATAGTGTAGAGGTGCGAAGATGTATAGGAGAAAAACTTCCTTCCAAAAGCGAGAATATAAATAGCCCATTAAATTACCAAGTCAAAACGGACTTCGCCGTAGCGTAACGGCAGAGTGCTAGCCTCTGGATTCAAAAGACCCGCGATCGATCCCCAAAGTCTACAATTTTTACGAAGAAAATTCTCGAAGAAAACGGAGACCACGAAAAATGCAGATTTCTGTGAATCCTTTAAGTTCCCACTCTGTCATCTTGAATTGGTCTTATAAAAGGTATAGTCTTAATGCATAGATAGCCTTCGCCATCCACTGTGCATTGTGATATGCTCCTGGCTTCCCCAGAGTCACACTGGAAGTGTTCTCTTCCCCGAGAAAGAGAAGAACCATCTGGAGAAGTTCTTTATATTCATCCCGCTGCTAAAAGAGAGCAAGAGATTCCTCACAATAATAATATTTCTGTCCCTGAGACCCTGAAGAGGTTTGGCAATGGTGCAGCTGGTTGCCAGGGATCTATTGATTGCATTCCATTGATTCTGGAGTCTTTGAAGGATTTCAGTATTAGGCCCAGTTTGGGGGCCTATTGAGAGATGGAAGGCTTTAGCTAGAACAATTTCATAAATAAATGCCTGCATGCTAGGTAAAAAGTTGTTTCTCAAGAGTGTCCTCAATCATGGTGCAGGCACCTACATGAATGCCAGTGTTTGATGCTGTAGTGTCAAATGATAACCACTTGATTCTATCTGATATGTGGTGTTCCCGTACACGTTCAATGCATACACGTGTTATCTCCGCTCCTGTACCAGCTGGAACTTTTTGAGTTCCAAGCAGCTTCTCTTGACCCTTTCCGGAAACTAGAATGGCAATTCGATCCTCAGATCTGTTACCTGTGATTGTAAACAGCATTTTCCCATCCCAATGCAACACTAATGGTTCACCAGGACAGAACTCTTCCCTTTGATACGTCACTGCTACTTGCTTCCGAATCGACTGGCGAGCACCGTACATTGTGGAAGCAGACACGGAAATCTCATCCAAATTTTGCCCTAGTGATTGGGCGACTACACTGTAGGACATTGCTGCATCACGGATTAGCAACAGCCACATCTTGATATATGAAGTTTTTTGACCGCTTCTTTTTAGGACACAAAATAGAGGTAGATGGATCCAAGGAAGGATCACACTGCCCAACTGATGATGAGGAACTGCCCTCTAAAATTACAGTCTCTGTTAATATCTTGGACTGATGAATCTCCCGGTCTTGTCTCTCAGCCTGCTTTTACTATCGATGCCTTTTCCTACTCTCTATTTTGGCCATCTTTATGTCTACTGATCACATAGTGATCTGTGATTGGTCATCCTGCTGACTAATGTAGAAACTCTTGTCTTCCTCGTTTTTAATCATACAAAGGACTTTGGAATGACCAACATCAAGGATTTCATTTCTAATTTCTTTTTCTTACTCGGCAACACGAAAGCTCTCAGTTGATCGTTTCTTATTTTGACTAGCTTGTCATAACGCTTGAGGAGAGATTCTATTTTCCGAATAGCGTTGTCTCTCCTCATAGTAGGAATCCTAGCATTCTCTCAAAAGGGCATATAGCATCCAAACAGAGATTCACAGACTTTCTACGTCCTAGCTGTTCCTGCTTTTGATGAAAGAAGTACTTCTTCATCACACTTAGCTTGGTTGGCAGACGGCTACCTAGCATATCCTTATTTGGCTGGCCTATGAGCCAGACTTCGTTCTTTCTTCGAGTTGCCATAATCAAGTTTTAAGCACACCTGCAATGGAAAAATTGTTGAATTAGTAAAGAAAACAAATATGCAATAGTGATTCGTGACTAAAGTCTGTTTTCTTTCATTCGGCATGAATTTTCAAACATTTCTTAACTAAATTTTTTTATATTATTGCTAATCATTAAATATTCTTACTAGATATTTAGAAACCTAACAATACTTTACTTTTAATAGTCGAATATTTACCTAAAAAAAATGAAAGAATTACCAGAAATAAACAAACCATAGCACTAAAGAGATAAAATTAGAAAAAAAAATATTTAACACAAACAGTCCAGAATTTAATTTCAACATCGTGAAATATATATATATATATATATATATATATATATATATATATATATATATATATATATACACTGATACATAGGTATTACCTATGCATCAATGTAATTTATACAACAACTGTTATGGAACACACACACACACACACACAACTAACCTCTCGCTGTAAAGCCTACAACCAGACTAGGTGCATAACAAGTTGAGAGAATGTAAATTCTCGGGACCTCTAAATATGTTCCAATTAGGCTGAAACTTGTTCAGACTTGTTTTCTTAGCCAATGAAACAGGATAATCAATGAAGATAAAACTTGCTTACACTTTTATATTTCAACCCTCTGTCATGAAATACCCTTCTCCTCCCCCTCTTATTCTATCTTTCTCTTTCAAGTTTAAAATTTCATTTCATTCGATTCGATTCTGCTTCTGCCATACTTCATCGGTAAAGGAGGAAAAGAATACATAAAGACACTCTGAAGATGATCGCATAGATAGAAAGCTCAGCTAATAAAGTTTGGGTTTTAGTCGCGTGCGAGTAAGGTCACGAGCGACTCTACATCTCTCAATGTCGGTCGGTCTGTCCCTTTTGCATTTTTGGTAATAACATTGTAATTATTCGGCCGATTCTAACGAAATTTTAAATCCTTATTTTGTTTTACATTCTCTTTTCAATGCTAAAATTGCAAAAGTCCTCCTAAGGTTAGCCCGGGAATTATATTGTTTTGGCAATAACATCATAACTATTCGGCCGATTCGAGCGAAATTCAAACCTTATGTTGTTTAACATTCGCCTTCAAATGATATAATTGCCAAAGTCCTTCCAAGGTTAACCAGAAAATTATTTTGTTTTGGCAATAACATCATAACTATTTGGCCGATTCGAGCGAAATTCAAACCTTATGTTGTTTAACATTCGCTTTCAAATGATACAATTGCCAAAGGCTTCCCAAGGTTATCCCGGGAATTATTTTGTTTTAGCAATAACATCATAACTTTTCAGCCAATACTCTGTAGACTAGACCTGGCTCGGCTATACTCTGCTAGGCAAGCCAAGAATAGACTATGCTATGCTAGGCTATTATAAGTTAGGATATACTATTCCAAGATAAAATGTACAAGGGTGGGATATACTATGCGTATTTAGGCTATAACATGCTATGCTAGGACACCATATAATATGTTAGGCTAGAGAATAATAAGCTATGCTTGACTAGGGTATAATAGTATAGTATAGGCTATAGATGTCTAGGATAGTTATTGCTAGGCTAGGTTATGCTAACCTATGCTAGGCCAAGCTATACTAGGCTATGTTACGCTCTGTTATGCTAGGTTAGGCTATGATATACTAAGCTATGCTACACTAGGCTAGTCTTTGTTATACCAGGATTTGATAAGCGAGGCTTTGGTAGAGTAGGCTAAGCTATACAAGCCTATGCTAAGTTCTAATAGTCTAGTCTAGGCTAGGCAATACTATGATATACTATACTAACTAGGCTAGCTTAAGGTAGGTAGCGTAAAGTAGGCTTCAGTGAACTAGGCTAAGCTAGGCTATACTAAGATAGGCTATACTCGACTAAGATAGGCTAGGCTAAGTTTTAATATACAATTGTAGGCTGTGCTAAGCTAGGCTAGGTTTTACTTTGCTAGGCAGGCTAGGTTATACTTTGATAAGCTAGGCTAGGGTAGGCTACACTGTGATAGGCTTAGGTATACTATACTAAGCTACGCTAGGCTAGGTTACACTGTGATAGGCTCAGTTATACTATATAAGCTAGGTTATTCTAATATATACTATGCTGGGCTATACCGGGTGTCCCAGAAAAAAAGTTAACCGTACTTTGAATTAACATAACTCAAAAACTATTGGAGATGTTTGAGTCTTGTAAATGTATTTTATTTAACAACTATTTATCTGTCGATTCATGAAATTTTATTAAATTCCCTTTTATGATATTGATACACTAATGGGTTTAGTGGAGGCTATCAAAAATATTGTTGCGCAAGGAAGTAAAATAATGAAATGCAGCCTATGAAGGCTAGGACTCCGTGCACTTTCAAGAGAAGCATAGGGAGCCTAGGTAGCCTAGGTCACTGTGTTATACTTCAAGCAAAGCCTAAGTCATTTTACAGTGTTTTATTTCAGCCACGCTGTGGTATGGTCTCGTGATTATTGCTTACTAAGCAAATCTAGGCGTTTATGTGTAAAAGTTTACTTCCATAGAATCTTTTTAGTCATGCAGTTAAGAAAAGATCAACGCGTATTTGTAGTCACAAACTTTATTAAGACTGTCAGTATTAAACAAGTACAAGATTAATTTCAACAACGTTTTCCAGATAGGCACCCACCAAGCAAGCCCACAATTTGGAACAATGTTCGCAACTACCAACATTAAGGAACATGCTCAAATCTAAATAAAGTCGTTTGGGTCGTATGGGTACTATACGAACAACATAAAATTTTGAAAATTTTCAGATGACACTTCTTCAAAATCGACATTTATCAGTCAGAAAGAATGGGTTACAATTGTCAAACTCATCAATTAACCGCATTATTAAACATGACTTAAAATGGCATCCCGATAAGATTTTCCTCGTCGTAGACAATTTGTCGAATGGCTTTTCCATAAACATGCTCTTTTCTTAGAAAACGTTGTGATTGGTGACGAGGCAGCCTTTTGCATGAATAAAAAGATAAATAGACATAACATTCAGCAATATGCGCCGCTGAAACACCCTCCCATCCTCCCAGCATTCAACTTTGACACACATATTTGTCAGCAGAAAATGTCTCTGTGGATCAGAATATGCGGGAATGGCTATCTGGTCGGCCCATTGTTTTACAAAAATAAATTAAATGGTGCTGTGTACCCGAGCATGATCAACGAAAGTATCTTCCCGGAACTCCGCCAGATTTACGGCAATCAATTCAATAGACTTTGGTGGATTTAGGACGGCGCACCAGCTCATAGATAGCTTGCTGTAAGAACAAAACTAAGAGAAACGTTTGACAACCGCATTGTCGCACTAAATCATGCAATTGAATGGCTCCCAAGATCCCCTGACTTAACACCGTGCGATTATTTTCTAAGGGGATATCTAAAGAATAAAGTGTATTCTACTCCACCACAAAACATCAACCAGTTAAGAGATAGTATCACACGTGAAGTCAATAGACTTAGGGAAAATCACAAGTTAATCAAAAAGGTTGTTCAATCAATGAGATCAAAGGCGCAATTGTGCTTGGAAAGAAATGGAGGTCATGTGGAAGGAAACGGTGTTTAGAAAATTAAAAAATGAATTTGTATTACCCATATGAAAAGGTGTTTTTGTTAAAAATGGATTTAAATATATTTGTTGATTTTAAACTTCGAAGTTTCATTATTTTACTTCCTTTCGCAAACATAATTTTGATAGCCTCCACTAAATCCATTGGTATATACATTTTGTAAAAGGGAATTTAATGAAATTTCCAGAATCGACAGATAAATAGTTGATAAATTTGTTTTATTTGGCATGTCTCAAAAATCTCTAATAGGTTTTGAGTTATACTAATTCAAAGTAAGGTTAACTTTTTTCTGGGACACCTTGTATATGTAAGTCTATACTAAGCTAGGCTAAGGTATACTAGGCTACTCTAGGTTATATATGATATTCTAGGCCATTCTAAGCTATGATATACTAGGGTGGGCTATAAAAGGGTATAATATGTTATGCAAGGCTATGTTGGACTAAAGTACGCTAAACTAGGCTAGATTATATTGTACCATCATAAACTAGCATAGGCTAGGGTAGGCTAGGCTAGTCTATGGTTGGGTGTGCTATGCCAAGATAAACCATGCTAGAATAGGATAGGATATACTATGTTAAGCTAGGATATAGTAGGCTAGACTAGTTTATACCATCCTAAGCTAAGTTATACTGTAAAACAACAACCTCTGCCCCCCCCCCATCTCCATTTATCGGAGACCACGGGCTATTAGTATCCCGCTATGGACAACGTCATTTACTGTTCGAACATGCTTGAATTTTCGACTCCTGAGCACGTTGGGAAAGTATTTCCCAATCCTGCGAACTAGTCCCAAGCCTCTCCACCCCCCCATCCCCTGTGGTGACGATGTGTGAAAGAGCCGCTCTGTCTCGCCCTTGCTGCTAAATGATGAATCGACGCCGCCTCCGGATTAAGATGTCTGGAGCTTGTGACTCCTTTCTTCAAATTTCCCTTTCCCCTCTAGAATCGGCCATACAAATACTCGGGTTATTCTGTATTTCTAAGAGTCCAGCCCGCACCTCAAGGCAATCCTTATCTTCTCGTCCCGTGAGCGTTCGTCAGACAGCAGACTTCTTCAGCCGTGATTCTACCCAAGTCAATGGTAGCTTCTGTAAACGGCAAGCCTTTAAATTTGCGCAACAGTCTCCCTTCTTTTAATCGAACCGAGTAAAATTTCTATTGATTACCTTTGATGAATAAGAAGTTTCGTCTTTTAGTGGAGTTATGAGAATTCCCACATTCCCCGTCGACCGTCATCTTTGAAGTTTGGCTATCTTCATCTGAAGGTTGGTTCAGATCGTGCCCCACTTGCCTCATTCGGATCGTGGCCCACTTGCTTCATCGGATTATGCCCCACTTGCCTCATCGGATCGTTCCCCACTCGCCTCATCGCAAGAAGATCCTTCCTCAAAGTCATCGACCCGTAAGACTGAAACCCCCTCCATTATAAATATTGTCAATTTCCCCCTTTTGATCTGAGTCTAGTTACATTAATCAATTAATTCCATTTGAGATTCCCTTCTCATAATAATTATCAAGAGACTCTTTCAATTTAAATAATTCCCCTTTGCCTATTATTATTTGTATTTTGATCTTTGTAAATAAAATTATATTTTTGTTGTTTTATCTTTGACTAACCTTGAATGATACTCTCGGCCTATTCAAATTATTATTTGAGATAATTTGAATTTTTCAAAATCTTTGTGCCTCGACACCAGGCTTTTCTAATTGAAAAGTTGTTTGTGTATTGATTAAAGTGATTGGATGAATTAGTTAGATATCATGATGTTTTAAATAAAACTCTCTAAGTTTTTTTAATTTAAGTAAACATAAAAAACTCTTTATATTCTGGGAAAAACGACGCAAAGTAAGCTACGTCATTTTATCAAAACAAAACGTGTACTTTTCTTGTCTGGCCAAGTGAAAATGAGTTCCTTTTCCTTCACTTTATTTTCACAGAACAGCCCAGGACCGTTCTGTTATAGCTGGACAGGTCCAAGACCTGGTCCTGGACCTGTGTAGCTATAACTGGAAATATATTTTCTTCGTATTGCATAAAGGTTTTATTTGAAAAATGATAGATGAAATAAATTTACTTTTATACGAACTATTATGATTATATTTCTGGTAACACATCAATTACATAACTAAAACAATAGCCTTTTAGGATTGAGTAGAAAATTATTGCATACATGTATCATAAAGATTCCCAAATTTTAACTTAATTTGTACTATTGATTAAGCTAAACAAAATAGAACAATTCTTTTATACCCTAAATGAAGCTTATTATTCTTCAAATCAGTTTGAAGGTCATTTGATTTAGAATTTACTTTCAAGTTGTGATAAAATGCTGATATATATTTGGGAGTGATGCACATAGTTTCAATATTTCACGTTTTTTTAATATCTGGAATACCCCTCTGTTCCAAATACAACGGGGCTGTTGAAAGAAGACTTTGTACATTTTTAGCTTGATCCTTTTCTTTCAGATTCGTCAGAACTTTTTGTTTCATAAACGATACTTCTTGCTAGTCACGGGTCTCATTGAGGGCTTGTTTAATAAACATATCAAAACTGCCTCGTCGAAATTGGGCAACCTTCACTTTTTCAAGTTTTATTTGGTTTAGAACATTTTTCTTGTCATTTGTGTGGGAAAAGAAACTCTTATGATCCACTGTTCTAATTCTCAAGTTCTTGCTGTTATGACTAATTACACCAATGTAATCCTGAAAATCACCGATTGTGCTTTTCTGTTTTAACGCCTTGCTAATGCAACGTGCACATTGTCGCATGGCATATAAGAATGCCCAGGTTCAAAGTATTTTATGGTAATTGTTACTGTCTCAACTTCGGGTGTATTTATTAGTTTGACTAGAGTTGAAAATAGAAGCTGACATTTATTTTGACTTGCACAGTTATCAGCATAGATAATAATTTATCTTTCTCTTCGAGCTTCTTTGAGAAGAAAATGGCAATAAACACTTGCAATGTCAGCTGTTGAACGTCCTGCCTCTCCTTCATGCCACAACACAGCCCAAGCATTTGCATTTTTACCTAGCTGGGCAAATGTTTCATTAAAGAGAAGAAGCTTTCTTGAGAAATAGCAATCTTAGGTCGGTACTTTAGGCATTAACAACGCTTTCTGCATGTCAACTATTATAACACATACATCCTTGCGTTCTGCATCAGAATGAAGCTCCATTCTCATTGTTTCGAATTTTATAGGTGTACATGAATCTGACTGCAATGAGTACAGTCACAATTAGTACATGAATGATCCTTTTCTTTATGCTTTTCACTATGTTCCATACAACGTACGCATTTACCTTGATCAGAAATGCTTGTTGATATTTTCAGACCTTGAAAAACTTTGAAAAAGTATGGCCAAGAGCACATTTTGTAAGCCAGTCCATTATTTGATTCTTTAATATAATGATTGAAAATCTTAATAAGAATAACATCAGGTGGTAGGTATATACAGTTTGGGGCATGAGCTTGTCTGTAATGAGACACTCAAGGCTTATAAGACTCGATAAATTGTATGAGATTAGTTCTATATCCTTCAAAAAATTTATGAGCTGGAGGTTGTTTTCGTCTCATGTCTGGAAAGGCAGCAAATGACGGATTGATTTGATGCTTTTCATTTGCATTTATCACTGCTCTTGCAACTGAATCGTGCTTATTCTCAAAACGTATGTAAAACTTCTGTTTCTCTGTGATGCAATACCTACTGATTTACGCTGTTGTTTAACATTTTGTATGGATCTTCCGATGAAATCACGTCTTCTTTGTACGTCCAGTGTCCAGTATTCTCAGTGGATGCACATTGTTTCCGATTCAGTTATTTTGAGAAAACATTTGCTTTTACATGAACATGGAGAAAGCAAAGAGTGTTTGACTTTCTGTGCTTCGCAGGACTCGTCTGTTTCATCATGACTGGGCGTTCTTGTTGAACGTTTCGGAATAGCTTCCACTGCATCTGAAAATATAAATACAGGTATATAATTACCATTTGAAGCTTGTTGTGAGTGAGTGCCTCTCGGAATAGGTCTTGCCATTTTATTGACTCGCTTTGTTCCGGGAAATTGCATATGTTGTGAACATGTCAGATTTGCTTAATCTAAAGGTTCATCAACACGAGAAAAAGTTGGACTTCGGGAAGTTTCTGATGTTCTAACTATTGTAAGCTCTATGTAGCTTTTTATGGCTCTTCATCGAAGTCAACCCCTGTAACAAGGACAACTAAAAACATATTTATTCCTTACCTATTAAAGATCCATTTTCTTCGTCTGGAGATACTAAAATCGCACATGGAGGGTGGTAGCTATATTCAGGTTCCATTTTCGTAAAATATATGCGATCAAAGCGATGCGTATTAAATTTTATGTTAAGAATTGCCTTATTATCAGTCTGATCAATGCACCGGCATGGTATTGGATTGTCACATCATGATCGAATGATAGGTTGCGCGCCAGCAGCTGCAGTCCTGAAATACCCTATCTAACACGTTCTAACATCTTATGATTTGTAAAAGCACCGTAAAATCATTTAAGATTCTTTTTCATGACATTAGCGAGCCGTTTCTTTCTTTAAAGGATTATGTGGTGTTTTACCGTACCATTCATGAACAAACACAAGCAAATGTGTTGTTTATGGGCTCTTCTACCTCCGTATGCACGATATATAGACAAATTTGACCCGTAGGATATTAGAAAATAAGGTTCAGTGATTCAAAAAAATTGCATGTCCCAAGAAAACAACGCATTTGACTTTGCGTTGTTTTGTCAGAACACGGTCGTATTATAGAGAATTATAGGCTAGACTTGGTTGGACTAAGCCAGGCTAGGCTAGGCTATCTGACGCTATGGTATGAGATAATGTACTCAGTTATACTATACTATACTATGCTATGATATACTATGCTATACTAGGCTAGGCAAGATTTACTATGTTAGGCAATCTAGGCTTGTCTATACTATGCTAGGCTTTATTATGCTAAGTGATGTAATACTATGGTAGGCTATCCTACAGTAAGCTATGTTTAGCCAGGCTACTATTCGAGACTATGCTAGGCTATGGTAGAAAATTTTATACTATTCTATACAATACTAGGCTATACTAGGATATGCTATGCTAGGCTATACTATGCTAGGGGATACTATACTACATATACTATACTATATTATACTTTACTATACTATGTTTTGCTATGCTATGTTATACTATACTATGTTATGCTATAATATACTATGCCATGTTATACTATGCTATAATATAAAACGCGTCACTAAGCAATAATATGCTATGTTATAGTATGCTGTAATGTGCTATGCTATACTATTATAGACTATACAATAAGTGTTTGACCATTTTTTCTCCTTTACAATTCCATAAATCAGGGGTGACAAAAAGTTAAGGCCGCCATTTTAATTAAAAAATTATATATTTTAGGATAATTTAGTTCAGCTTTTTAATAAGGTTTTAGAAAGTTGTGACTTTTTAGTCGTGGGCTAATCTACATCTCAATATGACAATCGGTCCAATTTAGCTTCTTTTTTTTAATAATATTGTAACAATTCAGCCAGTTCTAACGAAATTTTAAACCCTTGTTGTTTTACATTCTCTTTCTAATAATACAATTGACAAAGTCCTCTTATGTTAGCTGGGGAATTATATTGTTTTGGCAATAACATCATAACTATTAGGCCGATTCTAACAAAATTTTAAACCCTTATTATGTTTTGCATTTCCTTTCGAATGATATAATTTCCAAAGGCCTCCTAAGGTTACCCAGGGAATTATTTTCTTTCGGCAAAAACATCATAACTATTCCGACCATTCTAACCTAATTTGAAACCCTTATGTGGTTTTACATTCTCTTTTGAATGATATAATTGCCAAAGTCCTCCCAAGGTAAGCCCGGGAATTATTGTGTTTTGGCAATAATATCATAATATTCGGCTGATTCTAATGAAATATGAAACCCTTATATTGTTTTACACCCCCTTTTCAAATAATATAATTGCCAAAATCCTCCTAAGGTTAGCCAGGAAATTTGTTTTTTTGTTTACATTCTCTTTCGAATAATAAAATTGCCAAGGTCCTCCCAAGGTTACTCTGGGAATTAATGAAAGTTTTCAAAGAGGTAAGGTCATAAATAAGAATAAGTGAGGGCACTAGACATTTTGGTCAGGGGATCTTGTTACAAACGCATTTACTTAAACAAGAGGGAAAGTTCCTCCAATGACTTGCGGCGTTTTGTGATAAGATGATAAATGGTGATTGCAGTGATAGTTTTCCGTAAGTGGCGCGGCGATTTTCCATCCTGGCAGCCGTGCTGACGGGATCCAGCGCTCCGTCCGGCCCCAGCTTAGCTTCTCTTCCTTCCTTCAGATAGCCGGTATTTCTCGCTTTTCATACAACCTCTCCCACAACTTTCTTTGGTCAGCCTCTAATTTCACAGGGTAGATGCTGACCTTCTTCTCAGTCAACCGTCGCGGGTAGGGGCTGAGATCCGGTCCGGGATGGGTTTTTTTTAACAACCTGCTTCCTCCCCACCGATACCTTCCTCACCTCTCTTTTCCTTTCATCTTTACATACTATCAATTTTACGCTGTATCTAAGGTGGAGCCGCCATGCCGATGGACTGACAGGCCACCAGGCGGGATGGGTGGTCCTGAATGGCGGCACCTAGCTCTGCCAGGCCTGTACGCACCCCTTGAAATGTGGGCCACTGTGAGGGGTGATGAGCTATTGCGTTCCGTAGAAAATTTAGGGACACCATGCCCACTGATGAAAAAAATAACAATCTCCCCTTAATTCCTCCTGTACCAACGACGGAGACGCCCTCGGGCAGCTCCACCAAATAAATGGAGGTCTTCCCCGTGCTTGCGCTAAGGACCCTCCATATTTCTCTAACCGGAAAGGAGGCTTACTTCTCTCCTACGACTACGGGTGTAGGGAACTCCCCCTTATCCCCTTCTCTGGAGTTGCTTTCGGTCCCCCTTCCTATTTCCAGCGGTAGTCCCTCCTTTTTTGCTTAGGGGGGAGAGGGAAGCTAGGACCCTTCGGTCGCTTCCCTCAAAAGACCTGCTGGCAAGTTTACTCAACCTTTCCGGGGTTAAGGCCTGTGCCTCCCCACACATGATTGGTGACGCTGCCAACGGGACCTGCGATGTCCTGTAATAGACATGGTCCTTATAGCAACCCAGCCTCAGACGGTAGAGCTTTCCATGGGGAGGAATCCGGGCTCGGAGCCAAGTACCGAACCCAAATATGCCCCTATGCAAAGTCCTCCTCAAACGGCTAGGGTTTCCGAGGCAGTACAAGGAGAAGAGGGATCTCCTCCAACCGGTGCCTCTATGACTGCCAGGACCTTCTTCATTTCGGAGCAGGACCTGGCTGAGGCCGGTACATCTGGCCAGGGGGCTCCTACCGGCGGAGGTGAGGAGCGGGTTCATTCCCCGCCCTCCTCTCCACCTGCGGGGGTTGCGGGAACGGATGGGTCTACTGCCACTTTGGCAAGCGACCAAGCTAAGATCAGCACATCTGGGCCCTCTATCTCACCGTGTGCGGAGCCCTTGACTAAGACCAAAAGTGCACAGAGAAGAGCCTCGATAACATCGGGGCCCGTTATTCAGAGGTTGCCTGGCGTTTTCGAGCTCGCTGGCTTCAAACGCTTCCTCGTTATTCGCTCCACTGATGGCACCATGTTGGCCAGGGCAACATGACCCATCAGACGAGAGCATTAGCTGGTGTAATTGGTAGATAGCCGAAGTTGACCCGTTCCTCGGACGGGAGCCTTCTGGCGAATGCGGCGAATCCCACCGAGACAGCCAAGATAAGTGCTCTTCGGACACTTCATGGCACCCCGGTGAGTGTGACTGCGCACTCTACCATGAACTTTGAGAAAGGAGTAGTTTATGCGAGGGAACTCGTTTACTACTCCATAGTGGACATCACCTTAGAGCTGGCCGACCATGGGGCGGTCAAGGTCGAACGTGTGATGAGAAAACAGGGAGGGGCCTCGAGACACACCACTACACTCTTCGTCATGTTCGACGTTGACAAGCTCCCTGAGTCGTTGCGTGCCGGCTGCTACCGCTACCGCGTGAAGGCATTCGTGCCACGGCCGCGGCGGTGCTATTACTGTCACCGCTTCGACCATATGAATCGTTCTTGTAGACGTGCAAAGTCGGGGTCACCCAAAGTCTGTGTAAATCGCTCCAAGGGCGCACACGATACGTCTAAATCGTGTGTGGCCAAGTGTGTCAATTGCGGAGAGCCGCATGCCTCTTTTTTAAGGCAATGTGGTGCATACCTCCTTGAGAAAGAAATCCTGGCCGTTCAGGCCCATGATCGACTCTCATTCCGCGAGGCTAAGGACTAGGTCCGGCGCGCCCGGCTCTGCCTATGACGCCTTATACCCTAATAGTTAGAAAGGCAACCTCTGCTCTTGGCCCATCTAGTCCAACGAGCAGGGTTTTTCCGCGCCCATTCAGAGCCCTTCTGCAGGCGCTCATCTAGTAAAGTTGGCGGCAAAATGGCTTCATACCCAGCCCCGGCTAAAACCAGGGCTCCCTCCTCTTCCTTTAGCGTGACCGTTTCCCGCTATGCGAAACGGCCACGTGCCTCCACTGAGTCGTTAGACTTACAGGAAGCAATACCCCTGAAGTTAGACGCCCAGGCTATCTTCCGCGGCCCTAAAGCTGTTCCCCGAAAGGAGGACAGCAAGAAATGAACTTCGGCTCCTTCGTCCACGCCTAGTGGTGGGCTGAGTAGCTCAGAGACGGTTATTCCTCAAAAAGAGCCCCCCCTCCCTCCGAAGCCACAACGCCCGCTTAAGGTTTCGAGGCGAAGGGAGGAAAAGACTCGCATAACGAGCCAAAACCTCCCTCAATAAGTCCTCGAAGGTGACAGCGCCTTCAGCGCTTTGTCCGGCCAAGGGCACCCGGGGTTCTGCCTCCGGGAAGCGTACGGCCATTCCCGTGAGTGTGTTCTGTTCGAAAAGGGCCGCCGCGTCTCCTCCGAGCTAGGCCTGGAGGTCATATTCGTTCAATAGAATTGCCGTGGAGTCCGGACCAACTGGAAGGAGCTGCGGAGGCTCGTCTCGTCCCGTTTTCCGTTAGTTATTTTTCTGCTGGAGACCATGCTAGGCGCGTGCCCCTTACCCGCCCTCCCAGCGCATGACGGTCTTGCGACCCCACCACCGCGGGATGGCGGGGCTGGGGGATGCGCGGTTTGCACCCGGCATGATGTCTCCGTTCTTCCTTTAACTTAAGATACCTCCTTTCAGGCAGTGGCTGTGCAGCTTCACCTGGATAGGAGGTATACTATCATTTCTGCGTAAATTCCACCGTCAGCTGACTTCGACGCTGGGAACTTCCGCCGCGTCGTGGCACGATTGCCGAGGTCCTTTATCTGGAGATCTGAACAGCAGGCATCCTCTCTGGGAATATTACTCAATAAATCCCAAGGAACAGGTCCTTGCTGATCTGATCGAAGAGCTTGAGATAGGTGTCCTAAATGTAGATGAGTTTACGCATCACTGCCCGAGAACCGCTTCATTTTCTTGCCTTGACCTATCTTTGTGCTATTCGGATGCACATCCTGATTTTGATTGTGGGTGGTCGATGACCTCTATGGTCGTGATCACTTTCACATTAAAATATAATTTTTGGGGCAACTGCCGCCTGAGAGTCCACCTCGGTGAGTCTTTGCGCGGGCACGGTAGCCTGCATTTCAGGAAATGACTGAATTCTCTATCTCAGTCGAAGAATTTAGGTGGGTAAATGAGGCAGTTGAGTTCTTCTCCCGCAACCTCATTGTCGCGGGCATGACTACTATTCCTAGAACGTCTGTCTGTTTTGCACACCGATCACTCTCATGATGGTCGGTCGAGTGTGAGACAGCCCTCAAACAGAAGCGTTATGCCTACATGCGCTATAAACGCTGCCCGAACGATTTCACTGTCAGTGAATTTCGTCTAGCTAGGGCTAGGTTCCGGTATATTTCAAAGCACGCCTGCCACTCATCTTGGCGGGCATACGTGTCTTCACTTAACGGGAAAACCCCTCTAGCAGAGGTGTGGAAGCGAGTCAAAAGGATTCGGGGCAAGTTCTCGCAGGACCTGCCTCTCGTTTTCCAAGAGAATGGGAACACAATCTCGGAACCCGCGTCCGTGGCGGAATCCTTCGCGACCGCTTTGTACGCATTGACTTTACCTCCAGAGGCGGAGAACCCTTCAACGACAGGTTTACTGTGAGTCAGTTGCGCTCCGCTCTTGCTTCGTGCGCGGACACTGCCCATGGTCCGGACGATGTCCCGTACGCCATGCTTCGACACCTAGGTGATCGAAGCATGGCCTTTCTGTAAGATTTGTTGAACAGGATCTTGTCGGAGGGTCTTCTCGCAAATCCTGGCGAATCGATACTGTTATCGCCTTTCACAAACCGTGGAGAGATCACTCTACTCCGACCGGTTTCCACCAAATCTCTCTAACCTCTTGCGTGTGCAAGTTAATGGAGAAATTGTTAAATGTTAGATTAGCCTTTTTCCTGGACAGCGGAGGCCATCTCTCTTTTGTACAGTGTGGCTTCCGCAAGTTTCCCTCCACGTCAGATGCTCTGCTCCGACTGAAAAATGCCGTCTGCGAGGCTTTCCTTCGTAGACAGCACTACGCTAGGGTGTTTTTCGATCTGAAGAAGTCCTATGATACCGCATGGCGATACGGTATCATGGAGACTCTCCACACGATGGGGGCAAGGGGGCGCCTCTTAATGTGTATATCTGAATTTTTGCGAGATCGTCGATTCCGCGTACGGGTGGGGGAAGCCCTCTCCGGCTCAAAGGAGCAGGAAGAGGGTGTCCCGCAGGAAAGTGTCCACAGTGTCGCACTCTTTGCCCTGAGCATCAACGGCATCACCTCGGTGCTGCCGCTAGCGCCCTATTGTGACGACTGCTTCGTCCCCCAGACTGTTCGGCACATTTTTGTCTAAGTTTCAGTCTGGGTTATCTTCGCAAACGATACTTGTCCCGGTACCGGGATGGGTAGGTTTGCTACCACCTGTCCCTTGTACTCGGGACGAGTTCGTGCACATTTACTTGTGGATTTGTTGATTTTTTTGGAAAGGCCGGGATTCTCCCCTTTATTTAACTAGTTTTTTTTGTTGTTATTGTTTTCTTTGTAGGTTGCACTCTCCTGCGCCGGGGTGAGGGGGGCCTAACCCCGACGCCGGAGATTGCTTCCTAATTGTTACATTTTTTCCTTTTTTATCATTGTTATGTTTCCATATTCTTATTTTAAAGTAGCCTAGTGCTAGGCTGTCGTGATTCCGGCGACCTATGCCTAAGTGGGCAGTCGCAAGATAGGCTCCTAAAATTAAAAAAAAATAGAAAAAAAGGCATTGATGGTTTCCCATGGTTCAAATTACTTACAAGTGCTTTTGAATGGATAAATATTTTTGCTGTCACTAGATGGCTTCACCCACTGCCAAACTTGATGGAATATTTGAAATCTCCAGGGTGAATAACCATATGTCCCATAGTCATATGGGTAATTTCATGGCTCTAAATGGGTAAAATTGAACTTTACTCCTTTTGAAAAAAAAGCGATGCCTAGACCTGGTGTTTGGCCGCAGGAAAAAAGAGAGATTAACGTAGAAAAAGTTATCTACCATCTACAAGATGGACAAAAGAAGACAATGAGAAAAATTTAGTTTCCAATGAAAATTACTCATGGTGAAAAATGCAATTGACATTAACAAAATCTGCATTCATGAAAGACTGCTATCCATTGACACAAATATTATATATATATATATATATATATATATATATATATATATATATATATATATATATATATATATATATATATATATATATATATATATATATACAGGGTGTTTAAAAAATAGATGACATAACTTCGGGATTACGTTCCCTATGTCTAAATAATAAAAATAGTTCTCATGAAATGCTGCTTTTATTTCCGAGTTATAGGCTATTAAAACACATGCTAATCATAATTCCTTTATCTCCCACAGGTGGCGTCTTTCAGCACAGGATTCCGTTGAATTCGATCAAGTAGTTGTCTGGATAGTGGTGCATCATGAGTGGACATGTACTCAAATCGTGAGAGAACACATATGCAGTTCGTGTATGGTTAGATTAGGTTATAGGCTAACCTAACCTAACCTAATCAAGGGAACTATTTTTATTATTTAGACATAGGGAACATAATCCCGAAGTTTTGCCATCTATTTTTGAAACACCCTGTATTGGGGTGGCTCGTGCTCATAAAGGTTATGGTAGGGAACGTCAAATAAGATTAAAAATACAAAACAAGTGACAACCCGCATTGTATTAAAACTTTCATTAATATACGTAATGTAGACTATGTGCTACATTACATTGTATACAAATATAATACATTTATTTATATAAATATTCTCCTCTTCTGTTTGTCTTGTGAGAAAATTTGCCAATTATATTTCGATTATATTTAGAGATTTTTAATATATATTCTCAGCGGACTGAAAGAACGGTTAAAGCATTTAGTCGGTTTTGCGTCATTGTATTTTCTTAACATTGTTTTTTAGATGCGTTTCAGGGTGCTAAAAGACCACTCAGAATCTGCTAGAAGTAATTAAAATAACCTTCCCTCTCTTTCATACTTCAGAAAAAGTCTCGACAAGTTTATTTTCATTTAAGAATCGCAATAAATAACAAACACTAGGAATAATTATAATAATATAATAATAAGTATTTATAATGCGCCCTTCAGGGCTGTTAGCCCTCATGTATTTAAACGTTTGTTTGAATACATGACTTTTGATTTAGATGATACTTTTTCTTTGTTAAGCATAGGATAATTCGTTTCAATGAAACTGCAGTAGGCAATAAGGAGTTCTTAAGTATGAAGGCTGAACTCTTTAGGATCTACAACGACAAAAGAGCGAAAATATATCTGAATTACTAAATCTAGTTTTCATATCGTTCATAATTTGAATGTAAAGCTCTTTTGCAATCACATCCAGTCTCATTTTTGTTTAAGATCAATCTCCCTTAGCTCTTTTTTCTGTCTCGTCTTTGGCTTTGATTGTAATATTAATCTGATTATATGATTTGAAGATGAGCTCTCCGGCGTCATTTTGTAATTGACTCAATTGATTTAGTCTTTTATTTCCTGCAATGCAGTAACAGCATTATATTTTTTTGCATGCAAAACATCCTTTGAAATTTTAGCATGTAAAGCAGAACATAAGAGATGACAACCAAAAATTAAATTCTTTATCGTCAAGAGCTCTTTGAACCCAATTGATTTGCATATGCTTTTTCTAATCCTAGGCATCATCATCTTGTATTCTTGTGAAACATTATTTTAGCTCATTTTTCTTCTCTTTAACCCTATCAAAATTTCGAGAATTAAACTTCCAATGTGGTACTTTATGAATTCTAGCTTTACAAACTTCAAGAAGTAACTAATTCAGGGAAGTTTTTAAGTAATAGCCGTACATTTTTATGGAAATGACTAATAATTTGTAAGGTGGGATCTTTCCATACTGGATGGTGGGTAGCTTGATCACTTAATAAATCATTTCAAAATTCAAGTCGTATAACGCCACCCTTCCTTATTTGTATGGACTTGTAAAAACGCACAAACCAAACTTCCCTTCACGCCCTATTATAAGTTATGTTGGTTCTGTTTTTAATGTTCTGTCTAAATGGCTTACTTCTTTTCTTACACCTCTAGTTGGGACCATTTCTCATTCACATGTTACCAATAGCTACAACCTTATTTCTAAACTCAATGCCATTCAGTATTCTAATAATTGTACCCTTATTAGTTTCGATGTCTGCTCATTATTTACCAAGATTTAAGTTGAAAATCTTTTTAATTTCTTAATGATAAATTGCAAAATCTTGCTCTTCCCGTATGTAAAAGAACAACCTCTGACCCCCCTTCCCTTCCGACTTTATTGGAGACCACGTACGATTGTATCGCGCCATGGACAACGTCACTTCCTGTTTGGGAACATTCGAGAAGTTGGGGAAATATCCTCCAATCCAGCGAAATCGTCCCGAGCATCCTCCCCCCCCCCCTGGCGACGAGGTGAGAAAGAGCCGCTGTGTTTCATGCCTTGCTGTTAAATGATGAATCGATTTCACCTCCGGATTAAGATGTCTGAAGCTTGTGACTCCTTTCTCCAAATTTCCCCTTCCCCTTCCGAATCGCCCATACAAATACTCGGTTTTAACTGGATATCGACGAGTCCTGCACGCACTTCAAGGTCGTCCACATCGTCTCGTCGAAGTACCGTGAGAGTTCATCAGACAGCAAGCCTTTCTCCGCCGTGATTCTACCCCATTCAATTGGTAGCTTCTGTGAACAGCAAACCTTTGAATTTGCGCAACAATCTCCCTTTGTTCAATCGAACTGAAGAAAATCTCCATCGATTACCTTTGAGGAAAAGAAGTTTCCTCATCAAGTATAATTACTGGAATTCCCACATTTCTCGTCGAACGTCATCTTTGAAGAATGGCTATCTTTATCGGAAGGTTGGTTCGGATTGAGCCTCACTTGCCTCATTCGGACCGTACCCCAATTGCATCATCGGAACGTTCCCCACTCGCCTCATCGCAAGAAGGAGCTTCCTCGAAGGCACTAACCCGTAAGACTGAATGAAACCCCTCCATTATTTGTATTGTCAAGTTCTCCCTTTTGATCTGAGCCTAGTAACGCTAATCAATTAACTCTATTTGAGAATCACTCCTACTAATAATTATATAGATACTATTTCAATTTAAATAATCTCCTTTTGCCATTTTTTGAATTCTTACTTTGATGTTTGTACATAAAATTATATTTTTGTTGTTTCATCTTTAACTAACCTTGAACGATACTCTCGGCCTATTCAAGTAAATCTCGCCAACTATTTATGCACTCCGTCTGATTATTAAGGATTTGAAACCCAACGCCTCAAGTTTGACCTGCCTGTCGGTCGTTAATCCCTGCGAACAGTCCCTAAATAGTTCGCGTGGCAGTAGGTGATTAAGTCCGCCCCTTCTTTTCCGCATAATATAGGAGTAATGTATTGTATAGAGTGGTACACAACGACACCGTACCTGCTACTATTTTCATGAAACTCATCTCACTTTGTACCCAAAATTGTAAGTTTTCGTTCGATGGCAAATATTTTCTTCAAAAGTTTGGATTAGCCATGGGTAAATGCCTTTCACCTGTTCTCTGTAATATATATGGAGTTCTTTGAAACAAGACTCCTCCCTACTATTCTTGACTTCCCTATTGTTGGGTATAGGTATATTGATGATGTCATTTGCTTGTGGCTTAATTCTAAAGATGTTAAAAGCTTTCCTACCAAACTTAATTCACTTGTCCCTTCCATTAAATTTACCCATGAGGTTGAAAATAATTGAACCTTTCACTTACTCGATCTTCGTATTCATAGAAGGAAGAATTGTTTTAAATACTCCAGCTATCTCAAACCTACTAATTTAAACCCTTATATTCATTTTTACTCTGCGCATTTTACTCTACGAGTTGTTACTCCTGAATATATGGATTCTGAATTCTCCAATATCTTTGAAATTGGCCATAAACTATGTATGTTACCCTTATCCCTTTCTTCTAAACTGTCTTTCGTCTTCAAAAAAGACGTTCTTTAATACAGCTCCTGCTATCCTGTTTAATGTTAAAAACATTTTAGTTTTACCCTTCTCTGTTTGTTACATTGACCATCCCCGTCTTTTAAATTTTTTTTAACATTTTAGTTGCTTTCAAATACGAGTTAACTATAAAAAACATTCTAGTTCACAATAATTGTATTAATTTGGGGGGGGGGAGTCTATTCGGTCGAATGTTCTGTTTCTACAAGTAAATATTTTGTGCAGACAGGAAAGCAATTATCTGTCCGTATTAATCAGCATAAATACAATGTTAGGAGAGCTGTAAATAATAATGCTTTTTTTGTGCATATGTCCGAAAATAACCAAATAATTAATTGGAATTCAGCAAAATTTATTTTTTCGCTCAAATGACTCAATTAAAAGAAACCTTGTTGAATGTTCATGTATAATCCAATTTAATAACTTAAACATTTTCCCTGGCCTTTTTAAAATTGATGCTGTTATGAAAAAACTCATTCTTAAAGAAAATAGTTTTGACTTAATTTCCTAATTTTTTGGCAATTTTCATTTTTATGGGCACCCGATTTGTTTATTTAATTATTGCATTCATTTTGTATTAACATTATTTTATTTCTCTTCCTCTCTCCTTGTCCCTCTCCCCTACGTATCTGCTTACTTCTCGTGTCTCTCCTAATCTCTCTCTTTAGACTATCGCTTTATCCGTTGATCGTTTTAACCCTTTTAGCTCTGTTCTTGACTCTTTCTGCCATCTCGGTTTGACCTTGCTACCTCTTATAGCTATACCTTAATGTGAATTTATCCATCTCTTTCCTACTTACTCATTGGTGATTTCTTGTCTTAGAGGCGGTCCTTTATCTTTTAATAGCTTATATATATACCCTTATTATATTATTTTCTTTTTTAGTTAGCCTTGAGAATGAACTGATTAAAGTTCGAAAGTACTTGAAAGCACCTTTTCATTTTTCCTGCTGGACATTGCATTCATTTCGAACCTCACGCGGTACTTTTTGAGTTATTCATTTCATATATATATATATATATATATATATATATATATATATATATATATATATATATATATATATATATTCACAAAGTAGCGTGTGGAGGGAAACAATAATATAAAAATTTACCCACGGAAAAATGTAAACAGGAATCCCTGTACTTTCGAACAATATTTTCAAGTTCATTCTCAAAGAATTTTTCTTGTTTTTAAACTTTAATATATTTCGTACAAACTGTTAGTCATAATTAAGAACTCCCCCAATTTTTTTACTAAGATTATATTCATAGTAAAAAAAATAGGGGGAGTTTATTCAGTCGAATGCTCAATTTGCAAGACACGGCATTTTAGTCATACAAAGAAACTTTTATCTCTCCGATAAAATTAGCACAAAGATATTAAAAGACCAGGAAATGGTTTTACCACTCCCTCCCCTACGGAGGAAGCTTGCGCTTTGCTACTAAGATTAAAATTTAAAATCTAAAAAAAAAGCAACTAAATTCCCCCTTTTCAAAATATCACGTTGCTAAAATATAGTTATAGAAAAAGATATATAAAAATAAATTTCTGAACTTCACCATTTGTAATTCTTTGGGTTTTGAAAAGTTCACAAAATTTCGATAATTAGATTTATTTCTGAACTTCACCATTTTGTTTTTATATTATAAAATAATTATTATAAGTAACTGATAAAAAAAAACATGTCATAACCAAACTAAGATGAAATTATTATTCAAATACCCCCCAAAATCCCCTTCCTAAATTATAGAGTTAGTGAAAAGAACAGCGATTGGGTGAAAGTAAACACTGATCTTTATATGCGTTTCTTTATTATATCCGAGATGTATAAATCTCGCGGTCTCTCAAATAAGGAATCTTTTGTTAGCTCCGGGAGCCATAAATCTCCGACTTCAGCTTCAAGCCTTTTATTCCTTATCGAATTCCCGCGTCAATAAAAGAAGCTCAGTTTCGTTTTTTAAATCTCGAGAGTTATTGCAACCCCCCCCCCCCTCCTTTTGTTACGAATGTGGACGTGGAGGTCGATCAGTTCCTTATCATTGACTCAGCCTTCGTAGGATTCTGATCGCTTTTGCTATTCCCCTTTAACCTTAAGCAATTCGGAATTTAACACCCTCTATCGCCCTTGGTTAGGTCTAGGTTTTGTGGGTCAGGACGGGAGCAGTGAGTCAGGAAGGAAAATATAAAGAACAAAAGAAGGAGGAAAAGAGACAAAAGGATTGAGCAGGAGGGAGGGAGGGTGCTGGAAGCCGCTATGTTTTTTTTTCATAATCCTCCTTTAGACGATATTTTAACTCGGAATTTTTTCTGGATTTTTTTTTTACTCTAAAAAAGTTTGTATCTACAAAGTGACCAGGAGCAAATTTCGTGATATGAATATAGTCATGGCCAAAAGTGTTGCAAAAATAAATATGATTTTCGAATATTTTTTTAAAGAAAAAGAATTTCAAATAGGTGAATTTTAGAAAATCTCTCTAAATTTGTGCATGGCTGTTTTTTATATATATTAAAAGGTTTTATCGAGGAAATTTCTAGTAGGAGAAAATAGCAGTAAATATATAGACGAGCGGCCCGGCCGATAAAACGTAGTTTTTTCGTCCGTGTTCCAAAATGTTTCACGTTTTTGGAGTACATTTGAGGGGACGGCTCGGGGGGGGGGGGGGGGGTGGGGGGGGGTAAGCACAAGGGGGGGGGAACCACACTACGATGATCCTAGTATATAATCCTAATTGTTATAATGCTCTGACGTTTACAGAGGTGAATGCTTTAACTACATCATGTCAGCGTCTTTAATCGTTTTGCGAATTATAATATGGGTTGGGGGGTGGGGGGTATGACGTCAGAAATGCTTGATTTAAATTTTTTTTCCAACTTAATAGCTTTTATTATCCTCATTCGGAGTCATTTTTATTTGTCAATATATTTTTCCCCATTTTACTATTTTTATTACCTTCTCTTGTACAATTAAATGTAATTAGCTAGATCATTTCAAGGAACTACTTGTTTTTTAGCAGTTTGGGTGTCAAACATTCCCCTTTTACGCAGTTTCAAAATGCAATCGAATTGTGAAGTTTGTCCGTCGTCTATTGCGAAATTATTTACCCTAGTTTCTGATAAAGATAAATTAAACAACTTTTTGGAAGTTCATAATTTAGTTCAAACTAAAAGTGAATGCGACATTTGTAGCTAAGCATTAGATGTGAACCCTAGCTTCGAATTTAGATGCTCGAAAATAAAACGTGATTCAAGTAAGCGCCATTATTTTTAAAAAGCAGTGTTGAAGAGCATGTTTTTCTCCCACGCCCGGATCTCTGTAGAAACTATTCTGCATATTATTTACTGGTTTCTAGTTAACCAATTGACACTACGTAAACAGCATTTTCGGTGGGTTTAATTTCGAGATTTCAAAAAAAAATGGCGGCAGCTAGCATTCGAACAAAACTCAAACGCGCATGAATATTCAAACACGGGTGAACGATAACGCGCAGGAATATTCAAACACGGGTCAACGATAACGCGCAGGAATATTCAAACACGGGTGAACGATAATATTTACACCAAAAATTTTTTTTCCAGCCGGGCTGCTCATCTACATGTTTACCAAAATAGCCACTGTCCCCTAAAAGGAATAAGCAAGATGAAATTATTACAGCAAATTTAAATGAAAAACAAAGAATCGCGAGGATTTTTTCTCATATATTAAAATAATTCAGATAAAAGTTTTTTCTTACCTTTTGGCTTAGAAAATGAGGATGGATCTGAAAAAAACTAGACCAAGAGTAAATTATTAGGAGACCAAGCAATGGCTTCGCCAGTCCTCCCTACGGGGGAGCTTGCCCTTCACTACTAAAATTAAAATTTTTAATCTAAAAAAAGGCAGCCATGGTTAAATTTTTATAAACTTTCTGAACTTCGCCAATTATAATAATTTAAAAAAAGGAACTCTAACTAAATTTCCCCCGTTTCAAAATATCACGTTGCTAAACTATAGTGTAGGAGAATAAAACATAATGCTCCCAAGTTTTTTCCATCTCCCTTCCAGGCGAGCCGCGTTATCAAACCTTCTCTTTCCGCTCAGATGTCTGGTCTCCTTCCCCATCACGCCGGAAGAACCCGCCTATTTCAGCTAACCACCGAGTTCCTTCCTCGACTGGTTATCGATAGATAACCACTAGCTGCTAGTGGTTCCCGGAAGTTTTCAAAGGACGAAATAGAGGAGATAATCAAGCCACTCTAATCCGAAAAAGGACGTTTGATATCAAATCTACTTCCGGCGACTTGTGAACCTCTAACGAGTTTCGAGTATAAAAGATGAATTCTTTTAACCGCCAGTAGTAGACCTTGCACAGCGTCTGGCGGGGCAGGAATTGCCATCTATCGGTGTAGAGGTAATTCGTCGAAGCATCGAGTCTTCAGAGAGGAGATCAGTCCCAGTTAGGGAGGCTCCTTACCCCGTTGGTCTGCAAGTCCGTGCGGACCCAAGCTCTTACTCTCGTGTCAGATCCGAAGCTACAAACAGCCTCACTCTGGTGTCCTAAACGAGAAATCTACATCCCGGCTTTTCTCCGTGACCCTACGCATCGATAGGTCACTTCGCCCCGCTCACAGAGGCACCCAAGATTCTTCGGAGTTCACGAGCGTGGGGCACTCTGTAACAAGAAGCTCCCGTCACCGACTTCTTCCAGCAGAATCGTAACGGAATTGTGTGATCAGGTCGTTCCCTGGAGAACTAACCTCATCGTCTCCACCCTTTATCTCACCAACTTCACTCACCAGCGCCACCCGAACATCAGGTTGCAAGGTAACCCTTCCCTTTCACATTGCCCGACTTCACCGCGAAGCTTACCAGCATTACAAGTGTATAGGGATTTGTATGGTGAATAGTAATTTTCAAGCGAAGTGAGATATCCGAGATTCACTTATTAATTTATCTCTCAAAGCACATCATTTGTATATATATATATATATATATATATATATATATATATATATATATATATATATATATATATATATATATTCTTGTTTAGTGTTCATTAAAAGTTTATTTTCATATTGTTGTGTATCTAACTTCATTTGGGTCGCTTGCTGACAAAGTTCATTCCAATCCCTCCGTAGCCAACCTCTAAGCACTCTGAGTCAATAAACCCATTCACCGCACGGGCCGAACGAAGTATAAGGAGTAGTACGCCGATGCCTCCGCATTCGGGATAATAGCTTATATATATATATATATATATATATATATATATATATATATATATATATATATATATAAGAGTCGGGGAAAACTCCGACCACCACTCGGCCTATTCCTCGACATATATATAGAAGAAGATATATAAAAATACATTTTCTGAACTTTACGATTTTTTTTTTTATATTATAAAAGAATTATTAGAAATAACTTTGATAAAAAAAACTTAAGTCATAACCAAACTAAGATGAAATTATTATTAAAATACTCAAAAAAATCCCCTTCTTATATTATAGAGTTAGTGATGATGATGATGATGATGATGATGATGATATGTACTTGAAACCTTTATAAAATTTTCCGACCAAAATCCCAATGCTAGATCCAGATACCCCGCAGGCCAAAGAGCTAAAGTATGCCTGCGAAACGCAAATTCTTCTTGTTAAATTTCAAATTAAATTTAAAGAAAAACCCACAACCATGGATGGCATCTCCCGAAGAAAGTTTGTAAGTAGCGATCTGGGAAGAAAATAATTAAGATGGAGGAAAGAAAATGAGTCGAAGATGTATAACCTCAGGCAATCTTCCAGATGTTAGCCACGGCATGGTTGCCTATGCTGTTATTCAAGGTAAATTATAAAAACGCATTAAAATAAAATTTTCCTACGTTTTTAGGTGTCTGGGGTACGAATATAATATTCAAATCCACCGCATTTGACTGCCTTTCTGGATGAAATGTTTGCTGTATTTATAATTAATTATATTCATTCCGATCGCCCAGAGCGTGTGTATCCTTCTTTTGGCACCGCATAAAAACATTGAACATTGGAGCAGCTAGCAACGTTTGGCAACCACTGAATGCTAGGCTTTCGAAATGTGTATATTAATACTTGATTACATATATGATGTATGCATGCCTGATTTTTTTCCTCTCTCTCTCTTTCAGTCATCATTTAAACATTAAATTTATTATTATAGCCTTATCACAATAGTTTAAATGATAAAATTATAATAGAAGCATGGTTTAAAGAAAAAGTTGCAATGCAAATAGAATTTTTCGTGAATTTCCCCATAGAAATTGGACTCTTGGAAGTGTTTATAACTTAATTAAAAAAATATAAAATACTGGTTCGATAGCTGAAAATTAAAGCAGTGGCGGCCATGATAACAGTGCTACGACAGAGAATAAAATGATCGAAGTAGACCTTGTTTTATCTCAGAAGGAAAAACCCGGAACTCATCTATTCCTGTTTATCTGAGCAACGGATTTTCAAACTACGAAATTAAAAGCTTATTCAAAAATGTGCATTTAACATCGTAATATTTATGTAAGACGATGGAGATAGACCTTTTGTAAATGCTATACGATCGCTATTAATCTCAAGATACAAGAAATTTGTGTTGATAGGCGAAATTGAGTTCACATTAGAAGTGCAATCCAGACTTACTTCATTTACAATGAATCTTCAAGATTTAGCAAAATAGAAAGCAATTGCTTCTGAGGCAGCGTCAAGGAAAATAAACCGAGTATCCATTTTATCGATACTCAAAAACCAAAAGTTAATTCAGAAAATTACATCGAACTACAATTTATCGGTTTGCTTCCTGATTGCCATCAGCTCTATCTTAAGGATACTACATTTTCCAGGCAAGATGCGCTCTCTGATACTAGCAACAAAACTCAAAATTTTTTTAGAGGAAAGTTTTTTTCATTGTATTAAAAAGTATAAATGGCTTCCTCAATCGCCTGACTGTAAACTTATGGGCTATTCCATATGTAATTTATTAAAAAGAAAGTATACAGCAATAGAAAAAATAAATTTAGTGCATGTGAACTTAAGGAAAAAATTCTTCTTGCATGGGATAACATAACAGTCTCTGATATCAGAAAATGTATTTCTTCAATTAAAATACGATTCGGGCCTGTACATAACCGCAAAGGTACACATATTGAGCATTTATTTCAATAAAGGTACATTGATTTTAATTTTTTGGGACATAATTTTTTTGACATTAGAAATCGACGAGCGAATTTTTGAGTGACTATGTTATTTTTTTAAATGTAGTAATAATATTATAATAATATTGTTTAAATTTCAAAGATAATAAAAAATACATACAAGTTGCTGTATAGGACTTTTCATTTATATACAATTGCATTTGACAGTTATTTAAGTTTTATCCATCAGCCCGTATTGGGCTGATGGATGGGTCATACCTAAGTGTTGTCTTCCAGTTCAATGAGGATAGGATCACCTGCTGGACCTGAAGCAGAGCAGTTGTCTAATTATGCTATTACCTTTACCGCATATATATATATATATATATATATATATATATATATATATATATATATATATATATATATATATATATATATATATATACAAGGTGTCCGAGAAAAAAGTTAGCTGTAATTTGAATTAGTATAACTCAAAATCTATTATAAATCTTTGAGTCCTGCAAAACAAAATAAATTTAACAACTATTTATCTGTCAATTCTGAAAATTTCGTTAAATTCCCGTTTACGATATTGACACATTAATGGGTTTAGTGGAGACTATCAAAAGTATGTTTGCACAAGGAAGTAAAATAATGAAACTACGAAGTTTAAATTCAACAAATATATTTAAATCCATTTTTAACAAA
This sequence comes from Ceratothoa steindachneri, assembly GCA_963969495.1. Classification (NCBI taxonomy): domain Eukaryota; kingdom Metazoa; phylum Arthropoda; class Malacostraca; order Isopoda; family Cymothoidae; genus Ceratothoa; species Ceratothoa steindachneri. The sequence goes on from OZ018329.1 coordinate 41,882,589, forward strand.
AACACCTCATGTGAGTAATACAAATTCATTTTTTAATTTTCTAAGCACCTTTTCCTTCCACATGTTCTCCATTTCTTTCCAAGCACAGTTGCACTTTTGATCGCATTGATTTTCCTTTATTCTATTGACTTCACGTGTGGTACTCTCTCTTAACTGGCTGATGCTTTGCGGTCGAGTAGAATACACTTTATTCTTTAGATATGCCCATAAGAAATAATCGCACGGTGTTAATTCAGGGGATCTTGGGGGCCATTCAATTACATGATTTAGCGCGACAATGCTGTTGTCAAACATTTCTCTTAGTTTGCTTCTTACAGCAACCTGTCTTGGAAGTGGTAGGCCGTCCTGAATCCACCAAAGTCTATTGAATTGATTGCCGTAAATTTGGCGGAGTTCCGGCAAGATCTTTTCGTTGATCATGCTCAGGTAGGCCGAGAAGAAAGCCATTCCCGCATATTCCGATCCACAGAGACACTTTCTGCTGACAAATACGTGTGTCAGAGTGGAATGCTGGGGGTGGTTCAGCGGCGCATATTGCCGAATATTATGGTTATTTACCTTTCCATTCATGAAAAACGCTGCCTCGTCACCAATCACAGTTTTCCAAAAACGAGCAGGTTTATGGAGAAGCCATTCGACTAATTGTCTACGACAAGGAAAATCAGTTTCAAGAAGCTGGTGTCTTGCAAGCATCTTTTAGGGATGCCATTTTAAGTCATGTTTAATAATGCGGTTAAATGATGACTTTCACACTTGTAACCTATTGATTCTCACTGATACATGTGGATTTTGAAGATGTGTCATCTGAACAATTTTTATATTTTCTGTTGTTCTTATGGTTCTCATACGACCCGAACGACCTTTATTTAGATTTAAGCATGTTCCTTAATGTTGGTATTTGCGAACATTTTTCCCAAATTGTAGACTTACTTGGTGGGTGCCTACATGGAAAGTGATATTCAAATGAATCTCGTACTTGTTTAATACTGCTAGTCTTAATAAAGTGCGTGACTACAAATACGCGTTGATCTTTTGTTAACTGCATGATTAAAAAGGTTCTATGGAAGTGAACTTTTACACAGAAACGCTGTGATTTGCTTAGTAAGCAATAATGACGAGACTATACCACAGTGTACCTAAAAAACCACTGTAGAATGGCCTAGGCTTTGCTTGAAGAATTGCACAGTGATCTAGGTTACCGAGGCTCTCTACTCTTCTCTTGAAAGTGCACGGTGGCCAAGCCTTCGTAGGCTGCATTTCATTATTTTACTTACTTGCGCAAACATATTTTTCATAGCTTCGACTAATCCCATTAGTGTATTAATATCAATAAAAGAGAATTTAATAAAATTTTCAGAATGGACAGATAAATAGTTGTTAAATAAAATACTTTTGCAGAAACCAAAAATCTCCGATAGTTTTTGAGTTATACTAATTCAAATTACGGTTAACCTTTTTCTGGGACATCCGGTATAAATATATATATTTATATATATATATATATATATATATATATATATATATATATATATATATATATATATATATATATATATATATATATATATATATATATATGGTCCTTAGCCATAGGAAGAAAAAAATTCAGCTTCGAGCTTATCATATGGTGCCACTTGAAGTAAAATCATCATGTGGGAAATTAGGTTGCATTTGAAAACTATTCAGAGGTTGTTCATCGACCTCAAAATTCTACTCTATTGGATAAATTTTCTTAGCCTTCTGGTCCACCTCCCACTCGGGGAGTATTAGCCACTCAAAAGCTAATACTCTATTTATTGTTGCCCGATTAGGGTATCCTTCTTTGTTTTAGGGTATTTTACCGCAGTAGTCCAGGATAAATGAAACCACACGTTCAGCTACATCATTTGTCACGTATAGTGCCATGATAATTTCCTGCGCTCGCTTGTAGTCGCCTTATTCCTCCAGGTAGCTGGGTTTAGCTGCAGGAAGTCGAACTTGATTCCCAGCTTCTTCAAGTCCTTCAGTGTTCTAACTGAATTAAAATCATGGAGCTGGGATGTATCAATGCTATTCACCGGAAGTGTGACTCGTTTTGCAGTCCTGTACTTCTGGCAGCACTCTCATTGCCTTCACAATACTGGCTTTCATCACGATAGACACATGAGGGTCAAACAAGACGAACCTAGCAATTCTTCAGAGGGATACCAGAGATAGTTTAAGAATTTAGAAAGTGTAGCCTTGCTGATTGCTTCGTGAATATTTTGGTATTCTTTCGGGCTTTAAAGGAGCTTAAGATCCATCTTTGGTGCATGGAGGGTAAGTAGAGCTTATGTCTAGTGCTTCAAGTAGATTCATACGGCAAAGAAGCACATTGATCATATGCCCTTATCTTCCCTTCCCGTCAAGTGGAACTACTTGTGGAACAACCAAAATTTCAAGGTATAATCACCTTAGACATCGGACCTGGAGCCAGGAAGTGAATCCCGCGTGGTGGAACCCCTTCGAGGAAAATTATTATGAGCTCAATGAATTCACAATAGTCATCACACAGATCCTCGCCGTCTTTCAACAGATTCACTGCCCAATTTAGAATATCCTGTGCAATGTCGTTGATTACCACAGTAACTTGTTCCTCGCGATTGCCTGGGCTGAAGGAGCTGCAATCGATTTGCAGCCAATATCCTTTGAATCTTTTGAAGAGTCTAACTTTGGGTCCCTAACTGGTCTTCAATGTAGAGTGAAAAGCCACTCCTGCAACGATTCCGTATATGTGGTGAGGACATGAAAAATAGAGAAGGTTTCTCTCTACTTGTTGCTCAATGAGTACGCAGGCTCCTAATTTGCTTCCAGTGTTGGAGAAAGTTGTGTCGAACTACATCCCTACGACACAGTCAGTCAGCCCCGATTCATTAAGCGTTAAGGCAACAGCCGTTGCCTACTCTGAGGCAGTACCAATTGGAAGTTTGGCTAATTATAGTAGTTGGCTTACTCCATTTCCTGTAACAATGCCAAATCTTGTTTTCATCAGGCCTGGCATCAATTTTCCATCCCAATGGATGTTTTTATGTTTTCCTAGCTTTTAATTGTCACAATTTGCTGTACCTGTCCCTGGTGTTAGTGCTCGTCCCATCTTTGGATAGCGGTGAAGGAGGAAGATGATTGAAGTGGAAGGAAGTTGGAGGTTTGCAGAGAGGTGCAAGTTGCGTGGAGGTCAGTCAACCTAATATCTGTACTTTAAACTAATTTTAGAGTTAAGTTCGAAATAAGTAGGAATGAAAGTGTGTCTGTTTGTTTATTTATGTGGTTGTTTTGTTATTATGTTATGTGTGCATGAGATAGGCGTTCAAACCATTGTTAGCGTTATTTGTTTTCCTGCTATGTTAATAACTCGAGTTTCTGTGATTTTTGTAGCATAATTCTCGTATCTGTATCTGTTGTGTGGGCTCATGTCCCTTGGTTATTTATTTGTTTAATTCTCTTCTTTATTCATGTTGTTTTTCCTTTTTTTGTTCATTTGCACTTTTTGGTTAGTATTGTCATTCCTTGTGGGTATCAAGTCCAATCCGGTGAGTTTGTCATTATTCGGGAAATATTTGTCACAATCGAGTTTCCTTATTTGGTTTACACGTAAATCTCCTCTTCTTCCTTTTGGTCCGCTTTGTTTTTAATACTAGCAAACAACATATATTTTCTTCATCCTGCCCCTCGTGCTATTTGATTATTTAGTTCCTCTCCTATTTCTTCGTGTCTATTTTCTACGATTTCTTTGTTTCTTCTTTCATTTATTTTGTTTAATGGTTTTATTTTCGCTTCTATGTCTAAGTCTCTTTGTTGTTTCCTCTCTAATACTCGCGTGTTCGTAATTATGTATACTGCCTTATTCTGTATACGTTGCATTCTTAATAGATTGCTTCTTGAAAGCGAATACATGGCAATTGTTGGATATATCAAGGTAGGCTGCATCGTGGCCTGGTAGATCTTTCTCTTATTTTTCATGTTTAGATTTCTTAATCTGTAAAGTAAAGTTAATATGCCTCGTGCTTTGTTTATTCTTTCGGTCACGTGTTTTTTTGTAACTATTTTTGGTAATAGTTAGGCCTAAAATCTTGCCTTTACCATTATACCTGTATCGCTCTCCATCTATGTAAATGTCGGATAGTTTTTTTGCGATACATAGATATAATTTTAAATTTATCTTTATTCGTTTTAATTATCCATTTGCGTTTATACTCTAGCCTGCATCTGAGTGTTCCGATAAACACAGGGAATTAATTGAGTGAAATCATCTGCGTTTTTTATGTTAACACAGCCCTCGTTCCTGGGTGGGGGAATGTCCGAGGTATATCAAAGAGAAGAAAGAAGAAATATATGCGCATATTGGACTGATTTGAGAGACATCCTGTTTCTGATTCGCGGGGAATCACTCCAAAGTGGTGATCTCCCTAAATTTTTCATATCTCATACTATACTTTTTTTATATCTGAAACTCTCCTACTTTATTTCCATCTAGCACAGTATAACCTGACCACCAGAAAGGTATCAGAAGCAGTCAGTAGTAGCGTGTAGTGAACTCCCGAAGGATACCCCGTTAGGGGGCCAGTGAAAGAGCCCGCTTATCGGTGACGAGCCAGAATCTGACTGCAGGACCGCTTATTGGGGCTAGGCCTAATTAGGTAGGGTGGTCAGGGAGTGTGCGCTCCAGAGCAGGAAGGTAAGATAGTATTAGGAACAGATAGGGGGCTTCTCCCACTAGTGGAGTGGGGTAAATAATCTACTACCTTATTTTTACTCAGTCTGCACGCTTGCTCTCTCGCTGCGAACTGGTAAAGGAGGAAACGTTTAGGCAGGACCTAAAGAAAACGCCTTCTCAAGAAAACTTCTAAGAAGAAATATATGTGCTCTTGGGGCTGATTGGAGATTTCTTTTGTTTCTCTTGAGCAAATTAGCCCCTCCCCGAAGGGGTTTCTCTTCCTTATTCGAAATTTTTGACTCTTTTTTTATACTTTTTACCTCAAACTTACTTCTAACTAGCACTACATAACTTGGTCACCGGCAAGGTCTGAGTTGCAGTTTGTAGTAAGGTATAGTGAACCCCTACAAGAGACCGTCTTAGGGAGCCAAAAAAGGGGGCCAGATTCTCGGTCACGAGCCAGAACCCAAGTGTGGACCGCTGTTAGGGGTAGGCCCAGATAAGTAGGGTTGACCAAGGAGAGTGCGAAACTTGTAAGGTAGGCGAGATAGAATCGAACTTTCCATGAAGGTTTCAGCAGAAATAACGCAATTGCGTAATCAAATGTGATAGTATGGTCAAAGTTTAGATGATAATCAGAATACAGATATACCAAACGAAGATACCCATAGATACCACATATATTGTATTATTAGATGGGACGAAGAAATGCTACTCTAGCTTCAACGGTTAGGGAGTAAAAAAAAGATTATGAAACTTTAGCCTCCAAAACTCTCATTAACTAGGCCCCGTAGAATTAGATAAATCTTGAAAAAGTCCCTTAATAATTACAGAAATTTCGTTACCTAAATATTAACTAATTTATAAATATATTTTAAGTAGTTCGACACTAATAACCTAAGACTATATAATTAAGGGTAAATGAATTGCAACGTATTCAGTTATTTACTTAGAGAACATCAGTTTCTATTGTCCAGTGTTGAAAGGTAATAATAGCTTACAAAATCTTATGCACTAAATATCACAAGTTCCCCTGTTGGTTTACAAGTAACACACTACTTTCAACATGGGCTTAATAGCCTTGGATGACGCAGCTTTGTCTCAAATTTTGTGAGAATTGTGAATGATTGATGAATTCCCTTCCTAAGCACTGAATAATTGATTAAATACCATATCTGTGGAGTTCAAATGAATTAAAATGAAAGACATCTTCCAATATCTAAACTAATAACATAAACTTATTAAATATCCTTAAAACAACTTAATGTTGTTGGGGTGGGTGGGTAGGAGCAACTCACTGAATCTTACCCGAAGTTTTCCAGGATTTTGGTTTCGATGAGTTACATCTCACCGGAGTCGAACAATAACAAATAATCTCTGTGCGGATATTTTCTAACTATTCAAATAACGCCAGGACGGGTTATAGCGAATAGATTAATGTCTCCAAATGTTGACTTAATTAAGATTAACGCAAACTCATGAGGTACGACGGATGAATGGATTAAACCTTAATTCATAAACATAATTCTCAAACTCATATATGCGAAGTAATCACATATGAAAACTAGGGCACTTAACTTAATTAAATTAAAGAGTCTCAATATTATAAATAGCCATCCTACATTGAGGCAGTATCTTACAGTTTAATGCTCGTTAACCTACAGTTTTGAACAAATTAAGATATGAAACAATATATATATTTATTTTTTTAATAATTTTACTAATATTTAAATTTTTGCCTGCTTATCAAAAAGTCAGCATTTTAATAATAATAGGAAAAAGGATATTCCTTCACTGAATTTCAAATCGCTTTCTCGTCCTGTTCCTGTAAGAGGTGATTTTCAGTCCCTGGATCTTTGCTATGAGATCAAAAGCGTAGATAGATGACAAATATGGGTTGAATGAATGATGTGAAATTATAATCTATTTGGAAATTCTTTTTGCAAAAGTAAATATTTGCTTCTTTTTCAACTCTAGACATTGTTCTTTCCAAAGAAAAGAGTACAATCATTTTTGTGGCCTGAAATGAAAGGAGATTTTTGCTATGGGTATTGCATCAAGGACCACCATCTTTAGGATTATTAATCACTTCAAAAAGAGTGGTTCTATTCCTGTGAAGAAGTCTTCTGGACGTCTAAGATCTTCAAATGAAGACCAAAATACCACCCTGCTAAGATCCAGTAGAAGGATCGGTTTGCCTCTAGTGTCAACCTTGTCATAATTCGTAAGAATCAGGTGTGAACTCTACACCGCACGCAATGAGGTTTAGAATTTTCGACAAAGTTCTCAAGTCAAGAAGGGTTTCGAAGAAGCCTCATCTCACCAAGAAGAACCTTACGGGTAGGCTCCACTTTTTGTAAAAAATTAAGGAAGAGACTGCTAAAGACTGTAGCAAATTTATATTCTCTGATGAAGCTCCCTTCTGCGTGTTTGAAACTTATGGAAGATTCAGGTTAAAAAGAGAAAAGGGGAGTGCTTTTACGATCCTGTGTCGATCCCACGGTGAAGAATCACAAAACTTTCCACGTCTGTGGCTGTTTTTCTTCTAAGGAAAATGAAGCTCTAACAATTTTGTCCAAGAACACTGCCATAAACTCAACATGGTACTAAAACTTGCTTCTTTAGCTTTTTTTGAAAAGAGTTCAGGACTATTATGGGAAAGATAACTGTATTTTTCACCAAGATGGTGCACCTTGTTACAAAACAAAAGCAATATCAAAGTTCTTGGCTGAAAATATCATCGAACTTTGGGGACCCTGACCCTAGAATTGGCGAGATATGAACCCATTTTGCGAGCGATAATCAAAATAGCGGTTAATAAACAGAAGTCATCCAATTGTTATCAGTTGTGGGGTGCTTATTAAACAAAAATATCGCCTCATTGGTCAAGATATCATCACAACTTCGGTCTCCAGCATGCTAAAGCGAATTGAAGCCGTTCTTAAAAACAAAGACATCATTGCCAATATTAACCACGCGCATCAAATACAAAAGTATTAAGATAAAATGCAACGTTTGATTAGTTCGAGTAATTTCCATATATGAAAAAAATATAAAGTCTCGGAATATAATTAGCTCTTCAAAATCTAGACTACTAAGATTTAAAGATGACGGATTTATACTATGTACTTTAAAATTAAGTGGTTTGTTTAAGCTGAAAGCTATACGCCTATGCAGATCCAGTAGTTACAATGACAACCGCACCATCTTTATCCCATTAGCTCAGGACCAGAATGTATGAATTGATCCCAATGATCTCTAACTAATAATAGCTTGAATCCTAGTGATATGAGGCTATTGTAAGTCCACTACAGTAATAGGTGGGAAAAATAGGCGAAGTGAGAAATAATCAAAATTATTCTCAATGGACACCTTAACAATAAAACTAAATCGTAATGATCCTAATGGATAAATAAATTGAATCCTAATGGTTATCAAAATAACAGTGAATAAAACCGAACTAGTTAACAAGCCAATAAAGTATAAAATGAACCAAAATAAACATTAATAATATAGAGCTGGTTCGTATTGATCGAAACGCGAGAAAGAAAAGCCGTTTATTCCCGCCGCAAGTTGACTCAAGGCATTTTATATGAACAAAATAGGGAGGGGTCATTTAATTTTTTTAAAATAATTCATTGGTAAACTTGTATTTATTTTTAAAAATACACCTCTTCCCTTGTGGTACGTAGAGCTTTACATCCATTATCACTTACAAAGCCAATAAAATACCGCTGTTTTCACATGTAAAATATTTCCCTGCCTTGTTACCGGAACCTACCGAAGAGATATGTATGCATATTAATATGCACATAATTAATCCAGCAGCCACTGGAAGTTGATTAGAACTTGATAGTTAAGGATCTAATACTAGACTAACCCAGAATTTCTTCTAGTATAAAATTTCACACGTATGGAATAATTCGAATAAATTATTTGTTGCATCACAAATTCTATTATTTATTCAAAAAGTGCCGTTTTTCAAGCTTATTGATCAAATGATTTTTCTCTCTCTCTCTTTTTCTCTCTCTCTCTCTCTCTGAGCCTACTAATTTCCGTCCCATCAGTCTAACTTTTGTAATTGGAAAACTCTTAGAATCGATAATTAGAGATAGATTGGTGAGCCATTGTGAAACAAATAATTTAATTGCAGACTCCTAGCATGGATTTAGACGGGGACGCTCGTGCCTAACCAATTTACTCGAATTCTTTCATAGCATGATTTGCATCTATGATGAAACTAAAGCGGTGGATATAATTTACCTGGACTTTAAAAAGGCCTTTGATACAGTCCCGCACGAAAGGCTATTGATGAAAATTAGAGCAATTGGGGTGAGGGGCAACATACTTAAATGGATTAGAAACTGCTATCAAATCGTTCACAGCGGGTTGTTGTAAATGAGGCGTGTTCAGACTGGGCCCCAGTCACCAGCGGGGTACCACAGGGGTCAGTCCTTGGCCCATTATTATTGATGGGGACATTAATGACTTGGATAATGGAGTGTTTAGTAGGATCTCTAAATTTGCAGATGACACAAAGCTAGGAAGCCGTGCCCTTGCGAGACCCGATGTAGAGCAAATGCAAAGGGACCTTAATAAAATTGGGGAATGGTCGGATAAATGGCAAATGGGCTTCAACATAGGTAAATGCAAGGTCATGCATTTAGGATGTCAGAACTTAAAAGTAGAATACCATATGAAAGACCAAATTCTCGAGTCCGTTTATTTAGAAAAAGACCTGGGGATTTTAATCTCGGAGGACCTTAAAGTATCAAAGCAATGTGCAGAAGCTTGCAAAAAAGCAAACCGAATGCTAGGATATATTGCTCGGAATTTTACTTTCAAATCGAAAGATATAATCTTGCCACTATACAAATGGCTCGGGTGCCCACACCTCGAATACGCGGTCCAATTTTGGTGTCCCTCCCTAAATAAAGATATAGCGGAGTTAAAAAGAGTGCAACGTAGGGCTACGAAACTAATTCCTGAAATCCGAAACAAACCGTACGAAGATAGACTACGCTTATTAAACCTACTATCACTTGAAAGTAGACGATTACGTGGACAATTGATAGAATTATTCAAATTCTTAAAAGGATTTACTAATATTGATTACAGACTATTGTCCGAGCTGAACGAAAGGGCCAACACACGCTAAAATGGTTTAAAATTAGTGAACAAGCGTTTTAACTCTACTATAGCCCAAAATTACTTCACGTTTAAAATCACGCAAACGTAGAATGGCCTTCCCAACCGTGTAGTTGAAAGCACGTCAGTTAATATGTTCAAAAACCAACTTGATGAGTACTTCAATAGCGTAAATATAACGTAGTAGAAGCACAGATTAAAACGTCATATATTATAAGGAGTTGAAGATTAAAATGAAATGATGACTAAAAAGAGGCCAGCGACGCCTCCATGCATGGAGTGAATGTGAATTTCCCTTTTCTTTTTCTGTCTGTCCTATAAGTATATAATTTCATCACTAGCAGGCGACGTCTGCGGGAGAAGAGAGTACTGTCCTATCACCCCCCCTTCCCCTGGTTCGAAAAAGCGTGTTATCTTAGTGTATTTGAGGGATAGCTAAACCTGCATGTTAAGGGTACACATGTAGATAAGTGTGTACCGTAGAGTTGAAATAGTTAAAAATATATATATAAATATATATATATATATATATATATATATATATATATATATATATATATATGTATATGTATATATGTATATATATGTATATATATATATATGTTTATATATATATATATATATATATATATATATATATATATATATATATATATATATATATATATATATATATATATATATATAAAACAAAAAAATACAGCATGAAAAAAAGATCATGATACACTAACGTTAGAATGTAGTCTCTCTTTCTCTCTCTATAATTTACTCTCGCAAGTCATCGAAAGTAAGAATAGGATTTAAAAATATTAGTTATATAAATACTATTAGAAAAAGAAGATATGTAGAATTAAAGTATTATATTTACTAATTTGTTCTGACATTTATTTATTATGTAATAATATTTTTGAAGTGAAAATATGTATTTCATTTCGATGGAATTTTTATATTAATTTATTGAATTTTATTATTTAGATTATGGGTAGAAATATCATTAAAATATGTTTAATGTTTACGAAGTTCATAATATTTGATGTTTAAATTGGGTTATTTCGTCTTTAATTAGAATTGTTTCTGCTAGTATTATGCCTTGATCGTTGCTAGATCAGGAAATAATTTTCAAGTGTTCTGATATGTAGTGTATTTTCGTCAGTCTATGAACGAATCAGTTTTTATTGCCAGGTGCCTAAAAGCTGGGCGAAAATTTTTAGATCTAAAAGAAATTCCTAATCTATTTCTGCTGCTTCTAATTGCGATTCGTTCTCTGCATAAATAACCTTTGGTGATTCTCTTACTTTTTTACACTCTGTGTCCTTTTGCTATGTCGAATGTCTCATATCATCTTCTCTCTCTCTTATGGTTCCTGAGTGACACCCAACAGCTCTTAAAAGATATACAGTTTGCCTGATGCAAGATTCAGTGAATCAGAAACTAGCCCAATGTAGGGGAAGGTATTATCGAAACTTCTCTCTCAAAATGATGTGCTAAAGAGTTGGCTGTTACTCTTAAAAAACATAGAAGAAGACTTGAAATTAATTATGCCCAAGCTATTAATAATTAAACTCATTTGGAAACTAGTCCACTCCCAAGATTTGAAGAGTTTGCAAAAGGTATTGCAGGATATCGCATTTTTAGTACGCTTGATTTGGAGAGAGTACCCCATCAGGTTTCCCTGAAACCCAGGGAGAGGATTTATAACGTTTTGAGGCTGTCGGCTCTCTCTCGGTTTTTCATAATTCTTTTAGGGATTACTAATAGGGTTGCAAGGTTTTAAAGTGAGATGGATGAAATTGTGAAGCAAAAGCATTTATGTGGTGCCTACATATATATATTTTGCTAACGTCACCGACTCTGGTAGAGATTAAGTTGAACATGACAAGAACTTGAAGGGATTTAGGGACTGCGCGAGCAAGTAAAATCTAAAACTGAATTAAATATGAGTAATTATTGACTTGTGTCTTTAAAGCTATTTGGTTACTTGCTGACCTATGGCATGGTACGCCTAACCAGATAGACTCAGAATTTACTAGTTTTACAGATATTAAAGATCTTATTTCGATTTAGTGAGCAATGGGAATGTTCTCCCAATACTCACTGTGGATCTAAAATTATTAAGAGAAACTAGACCAGTTAGCAAAAGTCCAGCGATTTGTATTAGTGGAAGAACAAGTGAATGGTTTCCAGTCTCTGAATAATACTATATCTTCGAGCTATTTATATTGATGCTGCGGATACAGCATTAGTATCTATGGACTCATCTCTTCCTCTGGGGAATAAGGGCGATTCTATGACCATCGCATTGATGCCTCTTTGATGGGGGTCTTGTTGCCATTTCCTCAAGTATGTTTATCCCAACTAAGCAACATCACTCTTCAGTCGAAAAGGAAGCATATGCCATCGTCTCAGCTAGCCGAAAGTAATGGCATTTGCGAATTGGGAGGCAATTCCAGTTCAACAAACAAAACGGGAACAAGATAAATAATAAGATAATAATAAGGTGGGAATTGAAACTATATTGTTTTAGTTATAATATTGTGTAACGTCCAGGGAAGCAAAATGTTGGCGCAGATGCCTTGTCTTTAATAATTTGCAAGCTATTAGGACGAACTCCACATGCTGCACATAGAATCTGTAATTCGGTAATCAGCAAAATATTTAATTTCATTTTAGCAAGTATATGCAATAATCAATTTCCGAATCAAGGCTATGATGGCCTTAAACATTTGTCATCTGTTTTCTATTTTTGATCTCATTGGATATGTGCCATCTGATTGCGGTTCAGTTTCATGTCCAATCAAACTGTTGACTGGGAACATTTTGCGGATTAATCTGAATGTTAAATGGGAAATCATTATGATTAATCTGACTGTTGAGTTAGAAAGCAGTGTGGATTAATCTGAATGTTTAATGGAAAAGGATTGTGGATTAATCTGACTGTCGATAAAGAAAGCGTTGAATATTAATGTGACTGTTGAATTGCACTGCTGTGTGGATTAATCTGATGTTGAAAAGGAATGAGAAATATGTGTAGATTAATCTGCCTTGCCTTATGAAAAAGATAACTAGGCAGATTAATCTGATTGTTGAATGTGAAAGTGTAGAAATTAAGGATTGTTGAATGTGAAAGTTTTGCCGATTAATCTGATTGGTAAATAAGCAAGATGTACGGGTTAAACTGAATGTTGAATGGGAAAGCCGTGTGGAATAATTTGACTGTTGAACAGAAAATTTGTGTGGATTAATCTGACTGTTAAAAAAGAAAGCGCTGTGGATTAATCTAGCTCTTAAATTTGATTGTGTGTGGATTAATCTGAGGACCGAATAGGAAATGATTTTAGATTAATCTGACTGTAGAATGAGAAATATGGGCGGAATAATGTGACTGATAAATGGGAAGGCATTGCGGATTAATATAACTGTTGAATGGGAAAGCTTTGCAGATTAATCCGCCTGTCGAATATGAAAATTTTGCGGATGAATTAGATTGTATTAAGGGGAAAATTTACGAATTAATCTGATTGTTGAATGTGAAAGCTATGTGGTTTAATCTGACCGGTGAATTGGAAGATTGTGCCGAATAAATCCGAATGAGTGATGGCAAATCGTTAAAGAATAATCTGTTGATTGAGAAAGCTATGAGGCTTAATCTGGCAATTGAATGAGAAAGCTTTGTGAAATAATTTGGGAGATGGACGGAAAAATTTTGCCGATTAATCTGACTGTTGAATGAGAAAGCTGTGCAGATTAATATGACTTCAATCTGAAATCGTTAAGCCGACTGTCGAATCCGAACGCTGTTTGGATTAATTCGACCCTTGAATGGAACATGAGGGCGGATTAATTTGACTGGTGAACGGGAAAATTTAGCGAATAAATCTGACTGTTGAAGGAAAAGTGTTATGGATTAATTTGACTGAAGAAGGATTAAGCTATGCGGATTAATCTAAGTGTTGAATAAGAAAGTTTTGTGAGTTATTTCGAGTGAAGAAAGAAAAAGCTAGGCTGATTTATTCGAGAGTTGAATGGGAAAGCTTTGTAGATTAATCTGATTGTTGACGAGTAAATCTCAATGGATTAATCAGAGTGTCGAAGGGGTAAATTGTGCCGATTAATTTGACTGTTTAATGGAAACGTTTGCAGATTCAAATGAATGTTGAATGAGAAAGTGTTGTGAATTAATCTGAAAGTTGAAAATAAATTTGTGCGGATTACTCTGACGAATGAAAGCGAAAGCTTTGCGGATTAATCTGACTGCTGAATGTGAAAGTTTTGTGGATTATTCTGATTGTTTAACAGGCAAAATGTACAAATTAATCTGAAAGTTGAATGGAAAAAGCTGTGTGTATTAATCTAACTGGTAAACAGGAATGTTGTGCTGATTAATTTTCTTGTTGAACGGGCAGGATGTAAAAAAAATTTGAATGTTGAATGGGAAATGATGGTTTAACTCGACTGTACAAAGGGATAATGGAGAGGATTAATCTGACTGTTGAATCGAAAAGCTGTGCAGATTAATTTTAGTGTTGAATAGGAAAGCTGTGTGGATTAATCTGAGAGTTGAATGTTAAAGCTCTGTGGACTAAAGTGACTGTTGAATGCGAAATTGTTGTGTGGATAAATTTTGCTGTCAAATGGGAAAGCGTTTTGGATTAATCTTACTGTAAGATGAGACAGCTCTACGGATTAATTTCACAACTGAATCAAAAACTCTTGTGGATTAATTTGACTTATAAACGGAAAAATTGTCAGGTTTATTTTGACTCTTAAATGGAAACCTTTGTAGATTAATTCCCATAGGAAAGCTATGGGAATGCTGTAAAGAAAAGTCTGACTGTTGAAATTGAAATATTTGTAGATTAATCTGATTGTTGAACAGGTAAGATGTACGAATTAATCTGAATGTTGAGTGGAAATAATCTGACTGGTTAACAGGAAAGATGTATGGATTAATCTGACTGTCGATTGGGAAAACGTTATGAATTAATCTTTTGTTTGAATAGAGAAGCTGTGCGGATTATTCTGACTGGTAAATAGAAAAGGCTCTTGGATTAGTTTGACTGTTAAACGAAAGAATTAAACGTATTTATCGGATTGTTGATCGGGCATGATGTACGGATTAATCTGATTGGTGAATGGGAAAATTGTGCACATTATTCTGACTGTTGAATAAAAAAGCTTTGTAAATTAATGTGACTTATGAAAGGGAAAACTTTGCGGATTAATCTGATTGTCGAATGAAAAAGGGTTCTAGAATAATCTGATTTTTGAATGACGAAGATGTGCGGATTAATCTGATCTTTGATTAGGAAAGCATGTAGATTAATTTGACTAATGAACTGGAAAATTGTGCAGGTAATCACACTGTTGAATGGAGATGAATTTTGGATTAACCTGATGCAGGAATGAGAAACCTGTGTGGATTAATATCACTTTTAAAATGGATAGCTGTGCGGATTATTCTGACTCAATGGGAAGGTGATATGGATTAATCTGACTCTTGAAGAGAAAAGCTGAGTGACTTGTGATTCATTCATGTAGCCGAGAGTTGGCAACATCGCGATCCAACTGCTGTTCACTACACATCACCCCATGTTTCGCAAGCACATTAAAATAATTCCTGGTGCGAACTCTTGCAAGATGGTTATAAGATTTTATGACTTTCTTTCTCATAAGTTTTACAAAATAATATTTGCAAAATACCATTTTTGGCTTATGATAATTGATATATGCTTATATAATCTATTTTTATTTTGACAAATTTGGCAAAGATGGTGACATCCGGCTACCTCTCATTCGCTTTACTTTCCTCTCTCTTCCTCAAGAAAGAAGGGAGTGATGTTGTGGGTATATCTCAGTTACTGTGACTAGAGTTTAATGCTAATTCAAAAGCAATGAACGTTTTTATTCCTCTGTTATGGTAAGTTGGTTGAGAATTGATAATTTGACTTCCTTTCTGAGAGCATCGATCCCTGCATATGATCATATATTTTACAGGAGAGATTTAATGTTGTGACCAAATATGATCTTGACAGGAAGAGGCTGTACCTGTAATTAAGGTTTTTGCTATCGTTCTGTTTTATGGTCGATAGGAAAAAGACCTGTTCCCTGAGGTTTTAAATGTTGGTTCTAAGCCAATTATTTATGTGAAAACATTAGTTTACTGCATATTTTTGTTTATTTTTAATGTTTTTCTTTACTTCTCTAAATAGAATTCCCGGCGTGGGATTTTACCAGGCTTATATTTAGTAGATAACAAATTATGGACCTTCCTCAACAAGTTTAATAATATAATTTTCATTAATGATAGCTATATCAATATAAGGAATGTTTTTTAAATTTTTCATTAAGTTATGGATAAAATTTCCTTTAACTTTTCCATTTTAACCTTCTATAAGAATCACGGTATAACTTCTTTTAAAAACATACTAGTCACTAACTAAAATCAGTTACAGAATTCTTTAACAATTATTTTCCTTAAACTCTTTTAGCGGCCTAATGTCTTCTATGTGTTCATCAGTTATATAATGGAAGAAGACAGACTCTTTCAAGAACTAGTCAAGTATACTCAGATGTACACGACCTCGTTCCAAGCAAAAGGAAGAAGCTGAGCTCAAGCGATCCTGTTCATTTCAGTACCGGGACAGATATCATGCAAAAGTCTGAAACACCACATAGTCGTCGCAGTTAGGACAAGGGGAGCGCTATATCAAATAGCGGTGCGTACAACGAATGTGATCACTTTAGAGAGAACAGAAAGAGACCCGAGTCCCCAGAGGCATTATGGTGAATGCCCATTGGAATTGTCTCAGTAAAATGACGCGCAAATTGAGGTTCTCGTTGGCCATCTCCAATCTTCTTGCCAGGCAGTCCAGAGGACTCACCTGATTCCGCCATATAGTCAAAGCAAAACGCTGGTCTGGTCACCCAGTTTACGCGACTCTCTTGAGCCCTCATCGGTTGTTCATTCCCCCAATCCCTACATGTACCATAACATAGCAGATGAAAATATAGACTTCTGCCTTAGGACAAGGGGAGCGCTATATCAAATAGCGGTGCGTACAACGAATGTGATCACTTTAGAGAGAACAGAAAGAGACCCGAGTCCCCAGAGGCATTATGGTGAATGCCCATTAGAATTGTCTCAGTAAAATGACGCGCAAATTGAGGTTCTCGTTGGCCATCTCCAATCTTCTTGCCAGGCAGTCCAGAGGACTCACCTGATTCCGCCATATAGTCAAAGCAAAACGCTGGTCTGGTCACCCAGTTTACGCGACTCTCTTGAGCCCTCATCGGTTGTTCATTCCCCCAATCCCTACATGTACCATAACATAGCAGATGAAAATATAGACTTCTGCCTTAAAGGAGGGAAATTGGAGTACCGTTCAGGATGGCGTCCAGGATAGAACCAGAGTCATCAAAAGCCCGAGAGCCAAGTAAGCTCCCGTAGGTGTTTTCCGTTATAATCGACGTCTTTTGTCGGCATAGGCACAGTTAAGGTCGGGCGAGGATGTTAAAAAGGCTGATAGAGCCTGAGAGAGATGACTGACCGCACATACAAGCGCATTATGCCATTTGCGCGGTATATATTAAGCAAAGTTTCTCTGGCATCAACCAGAAGGGGTCAATAAGGAACGAGCGAAAGGCACAAGTCGCCAAATGGAGGCTAGTGTGGTGGAGCGAGTCAAACTTCCGAAATTCACGCTCAGTTTCAGATGCGTAAAACTTGCATCAGTATTTAAGATTTGAATGAACAAAGTATAAATATAAAAGCAAAACAATAGCCTTATTAGTAATCCAAGTGCTAAACAAGAAGGAACGAATAATACTCCTTCCGTGGATAAAAAGGAAACTAAGGCTGCGGATATGGGTTTTAAGGGGAGGTACCGCTCAAAAAAGACACTGATAACCCTGCGAATAAACCACATCTAGTTAGCCTTGGAAGGCGTCAGATGTACAATATCTTAGGTAATCTTGGCCAAAAAAAACCGAAACCTGTGCACTTAGGCATAACGAAATTCTTGTTCAATGCCTGTCTGACCTGACACTACAAAGTGCGTATCTACGCCTCAGCAAAAGACGAACAAAGGTCGTCTACGTATAGCGTAGCTAGAATATCTTCCAGCAGCAGTAAGGTAATGCCATTGATGCTAACTGTGAAGAAGAAGGCAATAGTCAATGAGGACATTTCTCAGCGAGACCCCCTATTTCTGCCCTTTTGACCTGTAGAATCTACAATCTCGTAGGAACTCATATAAGAATATAGAGAAGCTTCACCTCGCTGCAAAGATTTCGAAATTTTACATGTTACCACATTGCCAATTGGTATGATAGGCCTTCTCCAGATAAGAAAAACGCGTAGCGTACTGGTGTCTGCAAAGTAAGTCTTCGTAAATTGCATTTTTCAGCCGATGCACAGCATCTGACGTAAACAGTAACTTGCGGAAGCTGCATTCTCGGAGAAATCATTAGCGTTGCTTCTCTCAGAGCGCCGTCTCACTTTTGGCCGACCACCAAGAAAGTGGGAGGCATGCAAAATTGCTGGAAGTTATAGGAATGGTAGTTTGGTCCGCGTCGATGTAGTTGCCGGAGAAGAACTCAACAACCTCATCAACCAGCATAAGCATTTCCACCGGTATATAGAATCCCGTCATTTCCTAAAATACAGGCCACCACCCCAGCCCCAAACACTATCAAGGTGGTTTATCAGACAACAGTTGATCAGAAAATGGTATTTAGATGGTATATTCCCTACTACCATGAAAGTCTTACGAATTAAGGACACCTATATCAAACTCATCGATCAGGTCGGTAAGCACCTGACACCTGAGATTGAACTTGTAAGTCTCCCTGAAGGGGTGCCTACCTTTCAGATTCCTGAGGAGAAAAAGTGGTCGGGCTCAATGCCAATTGAGTCAGAGTTCAGGGCAATTCCATAGAATAAAAATACACTCAGGCCTAGGTCGGAGGAGACGTAGTGTCCTACGTAGAAGTAAAGAGCCTCACAGGAATGGCTATAAATTTCCTGGAAACAAAACTCATGGAGCTGTTGGCCTTAGAAGGTGATGACGGTGCTGTTGCCTTCGATCACTTATAGGGGAATGTTTGGCTTGCCATGCAGGTCTTTTTTTCTACCCGATTAGAGGTTATTGGCGGGAGGGATTGCTTCCGAGTCTGGTGCCTCTCGTCTTTTGGGGCGTTCCGCGTCTCTCTATCACTCCCTATCTATAGTCTAAGAGATGGGCGTGGCAGCCAAAGTTCCCTTGTTACTTTGCTCCTTTCGGGGAACAGATACTAGGCACCAATAAGGGTCTCAAGAAGACTTATGTACTGTAGGCTGTGCTGCTTAGTCTTAGAAGAAGCGATCACTCAGAGTAGTATGGATGGCTCTGGTTTGAGCCGAGTCGGGGCGAGAGTTCGTGGAAATGCCTGCTCTAATAGAGTAGTGACCGAGTCATAGAATGCACAGAATGGTTCCAAATGAGCCTGTAAGGATCAGAAGCAGCAGTGACTTTTATAACCTTAGCAGCGTATAATGTCTTAGTTTGCACATGAAGCAAAGGAAACAAATCATAAGCATCTC
Organism: Ceratothoa steindachneri; assembly: GCA_963969495.1. Classification (NCBI taxonomy): domain Eukaryota; kingdom Metazoa; phylum Arthropoda; class Malacostraca; order Isopoda; family Cymothoidae; genus Ceratothoa; species Ceratothoa steindachneri. Next base: position 41,901,989 of record OZ018329.1, read on the forward strand.
GAAAAAAGATTTGGTATGAAGCCTGAATGGCCTGAACTTCTTTCTTTAGGAGGTACTCAGTACATTGCTTCGAGGAAGCGGTGTGTGGCTAGCTATAACTCATACACTTGAAGGGAGCCAATAATGACTTATTGTATACGATTTTGGACCTTGGATCTTGGATTTCGAAGAAATTGGCACTGCAAGTCCACTCCAACGATTTGCGTGGACGATGCGGTTTAAGTCGTAGCACCTATGTACCCAATGGCCGAATGGCTTGACGTGTTAGCGATACTAACCGACACAAATCGACTCAGAGAGCCTGTCCCGATTTAATGTGACGAAGCGTGTAGGGAGAAGTCTCGACTCTTCTCGCCTGTTTCATCATCACACGTTTGCACTTTACTGCTACTTGTGTTGCCATCTCTTCATGAATTACTCCTTTCATACTATTAATAATATTGTGCTGCATCGCTTGCACAGCCGAATTATTGAGTTTAATAATAGCATTAATAATGACCGGCTGATAGGATTCACTACATTTAGGAGAAGGGCCCCATCACAAAAAATTTGATATTTGGTTCAGTATCAATTACTATAGCTAGAACTACTCTCTGCTGGAAGATGTGACCTTTGACTAGCATGCTGCGTTTAAAGGCAGTGAGGTCAAAAACGCGTGTACTATCTCGATGAGGGGCTCCGTCATGATTGGACTTCACTTACATTACTTACAAATTTTGTCTTCATTCTGTAGGTCTCGGCCTCCCAATTCGAGGGTACTTGGGGACGGACGTACTACATTTGGCTTTGTCACCTGCCAAAACAGCAAGGGACTCATCCCTCTCCAGAAATGTCCTGGAGAGAGAGAGAAAGAGGAATTCCTAATTTTCTGTCTTTTTATTCTTTGTAGAAGATGAAGGCGGGGAATGAACCCCCTTGACAGATACCTGTAAGTGTACGCAGGGCCTCATGAGCCAGCATAAGCCTCATCTTTCTCCGAAAAGGGGAAGGATTTGGCTGACAGGAGCTACATCCAGGAGATGTCTCTCCTCTCCACAAGAGTACTCGAGGATCTGTGCCACCTCAAGATGCTCTTGCATAGGGGCGAGCTCTGGCTTAGGGATATTTCCCACTGAGTAATTGCTTTCACCAGAGAAGAATCTGCCATTTTGGTTGAGGGCACCATTATATTCATTTTTATCTTAGAAAATGGACTCAAAGTGTCCCTTTTGAAGTGTCGAAGATCCCACTGGGATCTTCATTGGAGCAAGCATGCCCAGGTATGGTGCAGGGATAACGCCCCTTTCACCCCTCCAAGGCTGCTTATCTGTCCAACTTGCTTCCATGGGAGGGCAGGGAGGTCCGAGGCGGCTCTGCTTCTCTTTACGCTTTCTTTGGTGGGTCCGTGAAATAGCAAATGTGGATCCGCCACTCAAAGAATGTCATCCGAGACAACTGTAATGAAGAAATAATTCGGAAACCTGAAAACCCGTAGATATAGGAAATGGGGAAAGTCCTTTCTCTACTAAAAGCTTCTTGAAAGGTCTTTCGCAAATGCATCTGGAGGAACACCTCCATCTAAGTGGTGGAGTGGTCTGAGGGTAGCCCCAAAAGTAATAAAGGAGAAACTAGTTTACAAATGGTGATTGGTGAAAGTGTAGCCCCTCCACTAGTAAGACATACGTTGTAAAATTTCTTCTCCTCCCCAAAACAAAGGATTGACATTTTTTTCTATAAGAATGTATTCAGCAAATTTGTTAGTGGGCCAAAACACAAAAATATCTAAAAGATTTTGAACACGTACAAAAATGGTGGGGGACTATATCTAGGCGCTCTCACTTATTCTTTTCTCGGGTTTCAGGACTTTTCAGAGTTGTAACCCTGAGTGCCTTTGAGAGTGTTTGAAATTTAACAGCAACCCAAACTGAGCAGAAGTCTTCCACTGGATAGTTTCTCTTCCAAAGGCCGCAGCCCCCAACTGAGCAGCAAAATAGGCAGAGTGATAAGGTGATCGTTTATTAAGTCGTACTTAACGTTGAAGCGACGGGAATGATATGAAGATCAGTTTTGGTACACCCAGAAACGCTATCCGAGACTTTTAGTTCGCCTTGCAGCCTAAAGGCAATAAAATCATAAGCCTTATGTATCCGAGACGAGAAAAGCCGCAGAGAGGGGTCAGACCATTAGACGCAGGGAAGAGGTCATGTGGTGTAAACCGCTCTTCTCATTAATCGAGCATGAACCCAGTCATACTGATGACTCATTTACCACTGAGTCTCTTGAAAATCTGATAGTTGTGCCACTTAACGGCCAATGGACTCAAAACAAACATTTGATTTCGCTTCAAGTAGCCTTCATCCATTCTCTCTCTTGCTGTATCCGCGATGTCCTGCGACTCTCTCGGTGTGCTGGTACGATCTCCATAACCAAGATTGACAGTTCGATAGTAACTCCAGCAGCTAAGCGTTAAACTCTGATAAATATTTTATATATACTTCCCTTCCAATCTCTTAATTAATTCTGCGACAACTCCTTCATTCTTGCACCATGTTGGCTAGTTTATCTTTCCCTGATGCCACATTTAAGTGCAAAACGATGAAGGTGTGTTCTATTTGCCAACCATTAAACAGGAGCTGTGGTGAGTACAGAGGTTTCAGGAAAATCTTTCCTCGAAACCATTCATCTGATTCCGCTTCATTGATTACTGTCAGATATCAGAGAGAGATAGAGAAAGATGCGCGCTGTCGCGCCTTCAATAGAGATAGAGAATAGACACCTGGTCGACTCTTTTTGTCTGCGCTAATGGAAGTGCGAAATCATGAGACGCCGTCGTTGCCTGAAAGCTCACCATCGTAGAAAACTGCGACAAGTTTGAGAGCATAAAAGGCCTCATCAAGAATTGGACAAAGTTTCGCCTCGCCAACTTAAGAACCTTATAGCAATCATGATAATAGGTGAGACTACTCTCGCCTGCCGATGCGTCGGACCATGGAACCCTCCCCTTCGGACGGAGGGGGAAAAACCTATTCGACCCCACTATAAATCCTCCTGCGCCAGAGTTGAAGGTCAGTATCCGCCGCCAGCCCGCCCGCCAGATACCTCTACCCACCCCACGTCAGTACCCACTTTTCGTGTCCTGTTGGACTCTGCACAATTCTCGCATAACCCCTCAAGCTCCGGTTATTCTCGATTAATTCGCGTGAGTCTACCTCGTACCCGTTCTACCCACTCTCGAACGCGACGCGCCCAGTCTCGATTCGTGTTCTAACTCTAAATCCAGATCTAGGTTCATCCCGTAATAGTCATCGTCAAGAGACTATTATTTGAGTTTTGCGCCAAGGCAAGGATTACTCCCTCGAACCAAATCTCCGAGGTAACACCAACGCGCAATCTCCTGTGCAAGGGCTTTCTCTAATAAGCCCCCCCTTCCAGTGTAAGCCTCCATGGTCAGCTTTGTATACGCTCAAGTTCATTCGAGCGACCCTCGGTCAATATGGTTCGTTTGTTTGTACGGCGACTGTTCCCAACAAGTCTCGCCCCTTTCAACCGCTGAGACTCGTGTACGTCTACTCTGTATATAGTTTGTTTTAAAACCCATTTTGAGTGGATACCAAATTCATTTTTTCAACTTTTTACTACGTTAGATTATCATATATTTGGAGTATATTAAAGCTTATTAAAAGTACTTTCATTCCTGCCAAAATCATAATAACCTACGGTGCCATTTTGAGATACAGGGGGTTCTTTCACAACCCTCCTTTGAAACCTGATACCATAGAATTACTAAAATACCATATAATTACTAAAAATTAAGCATTCAAACTTAATTCGCGAGCATAAGATGGACATGTGAATTAGGTATCATTTGAAATCAGTTTAGTTTAGTTCCATCAATATTTGTGTTAATGGTTGACTGTAGCGACCAGCATATACGTCCAAAATAGGGCACACGCAAGAGTCACTACACACATAAAGTACAGAGAGAGAGAAAGGTAAAGTTAGCGCCGTTTACGAGAATGTCACACCATAGTAAACGGAGCACAGTTATTTCTGTTAGAGTTGGTCGAGGCAATCTTAGGCAAACATTATAATCAAGGCAGAATCCAGAATAAATCGGATAGATATCACTATTAAACAAATAGAAACCAGATTAGGAAGCTGTCTCCATGGCAACATGCCACAGCCCACAGAGAATTTTACCCAATAGTCGGAATGTCTTCCTTATCAATATGTTCGGTAGTAGCCAATCAAAAGTCGAGTTATGTTAATACCTGAAAATCAACAGGCAGGTACATAAGAGGGAGGCGTGGCTTAGTTGGACGCGGAACTTGTAGGGCGTGGCTTAAATTGAATATATAACAGTGTGAGCCAGAACAAAGAAAATTACTATTTTTATATAGCAATATATCGCGTTATAAATCGTTCAGCCCGATCTCTCGGATTCGCGTATTTCATCTTTGTATATGGTTGTGTACATAACGCAGACATTAAGGTGTAACTCTTAAAGGCTCTATTCGTCTTGACTCCTTTAGACCTTGCCCTCACTTGACCTCGAACTTAATTTATGTCATAACTTAGAACTTAAAACTTAATTAAAGAACTTTTGTAAAGTGCAATAAGATCTAGTTCAATAATAATTCTATTTTTGCATGGTGACTCCAATATCCTGAGGTTCCTCAATCTTCCTGCTTCAAGGCCTGTTAATCGGGAAAACAGTTGTTGCGCATTCTCCTCGTTAATCGCAATTCCTCGCGATTACGTAACTCCCGAAATACCAGTGTTCTACCTTAGGGTGGTCTATCCTCATCCTCCGGGCTATTTGACCCCGTTGCTAGAATAAGACCCTCCCTCGGGTTAGGGCACACCATAGCAATCAACAAAATAACTCTCGTGGGAAATAAAGAAGGGCAACGCACACCAACCGCGGCATCTGTATTAACCGAAGTCTTTGCCAAAAGATTACGCGATAACTCGGTAATCTATCACAATTACTGGCAAGCAGTGTCCCCCTTCCAAGGCTCTTGGGTTGTCATCACGTTTACTTTTAAGGTTCTCCCATGATTAGGGATGAACTTCAAGAGCCCCCCATAACTTGTGACCTTACATTAACAACCGTCCATTTTAACTACCAGTGCCGTTGTTCCACCAAACAAAACAAGAAGCGGAAGATCATTGAAGAATTTGAGGAAGCATAAGGAAGAGGAAAGAGAATGGAAGTCAACTAGACGAGGCAAGGTGAGACAGAGTCAGTAAGTGCCGCGACGATAAAAGCTCCATATTCAAGGACGCGGCAGTGACGGTTTGATTTAGGATTATAGAGGCTCAATTTTACAATTCAAAAATCTCTAAGGAGGAAACAAATTTTTTTCAAATATTGGCCTAATTACCCCCTGAAACAGTAAAACGCCTGCCTGCATACATTTTCAAAGATGAAAATTACGAGAGATTAAAGGCTGAAGTCGTAAGTATATTCGAGAAGACTAAGCCAGAATTATTCGAAAGAATAACAGCCTCATCGACTTTCACTGGCCGTCCTTCGCGAAATTTGGAGGAACTGAGGCGCACAGCAGTGCAGCTTGGAGTAGATCAAGAACTTGTGAGGCATAAATTTATTCAATCATTGCCTTCCATCATTGCACCGATAATTGCCACTCAAAAAGACGTATCGTTAACCCAAATCGGGAAACACGCTGACGAATTAATAATTTTTAACAAAGAACAATGCGTTAATGTGAATAGTGCAAAAAAATGCGTGCAGTCCGGTGGTAATGTGCGAGAAACAATTTGTCGAGTTCAGGGCGGAGTGGTAATCAAAGTCATGGTGGCGAATTAAACCTCACCCCAGTGAACGTGCATCCTTTTAGGAATGACCAGAGGCCAATAGTGTGTCGTGCACATCTCTATTACGGCGACACTGCAAAGTGGTGTAAGCCGTGTTACAAGTGACCAAAGAAAAAGGAGGATCTACAAATTCAGCCCTCCTCTAGACCATCGTCGCCGGAAAACTAAGGAGGCGTATCCCAGCCACTGCGGCATCGGGTATGCTGGCAGTTTTCAAGTTATCCGCGAAAATCGACAACAGGAGGTACGACACGGGAGCAAGTGTTTTAATCATTCCAGCCAGCATTCCTAATAACAGAAACATCAAAGAAAGTTGCATAAATCATTCAAACGAAAACGGTGGTAAGGTTAAAATCATGGGAAAATGAGTGCGGATTTGGCCATTTCGCTGGTATTTCGTTGTAGCAGACATCACCGCACCCATCCTGGGAATTAATTTCTTGAAGCATTTCGATCTAATCATGGATTGCGCCCGAAATAAGCTGCTGGATCTAAACACCAAGCTCGCTTCAGTGGTCAAAACTTCCGAGGAACCATCTATAGCGTTGATAAGAACATACCTTCAAAATGTACCCGAATCATGTCGAAAAATATTGTAAACGTATGGTGCACTGTATGGACTAGCTCCTGCTCAAATGGTACTATCAATGGACCAATCAGTGGAGAATAATATTGATACCGGCAGTGCCACACCTACATTTGCGCGGCCTAAGCAATTGACGGCCGAAAAGCTGAAAGTAGCAAAGGAAACGATCGAGGACCTCTTAAAAGAAGGATTAATCTTGCCATCGAAGTCACCGTGAGCCTCACCGATACATGTGGTACTCAAGAAGACCCCCGGTGAGTACAGGATGGTCGGAGGCTATAGAGCTATAAATGCTATTACAGAGCCCGACCGATATCCATTACCACGAATAAAAAATTGGCAGATCATCTCCATGAAAAATTATTACAGAAAGGCCTCAGGATTTTCTTAGAAAAATGCGAGTTGGCTAAAGAGGAAATCACGTTCCTGGGCCATCAAATCTCGCAAAACGGCATATGTCCTCCTGCCCCCAAAATTGAGGAAATGCCAAAGCCAAGAGACTCTTAAGGACTGCGTCCTTACTTGGCAATGTTGGGATACCACAGAAGAATGATGCCCAACTTTGCGGCCAAAGCATTACACGAGTGGGTGCGAATAGACCTTGTTCGAAGACCCGTTGAGGCGCCTTCTGCGGGCCCCTTCATGGTTATCGAACGCGGCAGGAAGGTGTTCACACTACAATTCCCGGACGGAAGGATGGACACCGTCTAAATTGACCTGTTGAAACCGGCACGATTACCCCAGGCAATTGAGGACTCTCGGGACGGCGAATGGAGTATCCCGGTGTCTTGGGCCGCCCAGAAGAGGCCGGGACCCGATCCTGCTGAGAAAATGGAACCTGCGACCGGAAGGGGGACCGAAACCTCTGATCCTTGTCCTTCGCCTAGAGCAGAGGAGCCGCAAGAGGAACGTGCCTCATCGCGAGCAGGAATAAGGATTAAATTCGCTAAAGACAACATAAATATTTATTATTGAGATGCGAATAACAGAGTGTTAAATGAATAATACTTAGCCTAAAATTATAATACAGTGCGCCAGTATAAATAAAAAGTGTACATATGGTGAAATTTTATGAGATTCATATCGCAAAGTTCGTGATATTCAGACGCGAAGTCGTCACGAGGTACCAGGATGGGAAGAACAATAAATGTGTAATTAAAATAGACAGTCCCCATCCAAAGTAACGAATGAAATAAATAAATTATTGAAGAAATATTGTCAAACTTATTGTAAAGGGTATTTCAATAAGTTCGCTCAATTTTTAAATGTGAATAAAACAAGTTGTGTGTAATATATGAATTCAATTTATTTTACATTTGAAAGTAAATTTTATGGCATTAAGTGTGGAATATGAGGTCGTTTAAATGTCCGCCGCAGCTTTGCTTGGTGGAACGTATTCGAGAGGCCCAATTTTCGATCACTTTGTAGGAGAAATCTGGCTGAATTTGCTGGATAGTGTACGCTATGTTGACTTTAAGGACATTAACTGTTTTCGGATTATTCGCATAGACCTGCGATTTAAGGTAGCCCCAAAGAAAGTAGTCTAATGGCGTTAAATCGCATGATCTCGGTGGCCAGTTGACGTCAACGCCGCGAAAGATGAGCCTGCCCTGAAATCGCTGGTGCAAAATGTATATCGTGGCGTGCGCAGTGTGGCACGTAGCGCCGTCCTGTTGGAACCACATGTCGTCAGTATCCATATCAGGCATATAATCCAGTTGAGGCGGCAAAAAGTTGCTTATCATCGATCTGTAGGTCTCGCCGTTAACGGTTATGGCAATACTATCTTCGTTCTCAGAAAAATATAGACCAATGATTCCGTTAGAAGAAAATCCACACCAAACAGTGGCTTTGTTGGAATGCAATTGGTTCTGGTGTATCTCATGTGGATTGTTTTCGTCCCAAATCTGACAATTTTGCTTGTTCAGAAATCCATTCATCCAAAAATGGGCCTCGTCGCTGAAGATGATTTCTTTGGGGAAATTTGGGACAACTTCCGAATGCTCTAGAGTCTAATCAGCGAACACACGGCGTTGTATATGGTCGTTTACTTAAGTTTCTGGGTAAGTTGGATTTTGTACGGGCGGAGACCCAAGTCCCTACGCGTAATTCGTCAAACTAAAGTCGCAGAAAGGCCAAGTTCTTGTGAACGACGAGAAATTGACTGCCTCGGATTTTCCCGTACACTCTCATTTACGGCAGCGATATTTTCAGCAGACCTTGCGTTTTGGCGACGTACGGGTGTCGACTGATTATTGATCGACACTTTTGTCCTAAATTGGGCCACCAAGCGTCAAACAATGGACTCGGCAGGACAATTGTAGAGAGGATAAAAATCACGTAATGCGCGGAACGTTTGTCGAGCGGAGCACTGATTTTGATAATAACATTTGATAAGTTGCACACGCTGTCCAACGCTATAACCTTCCATCATGACTTGCCAAGTACTACTAAACAGTTCACAGTGAGTTTGCCAGATTTCGCTTTAACATCATGGCCACTATCGTCTGACAAAGCTCGAGCGTCTTTGTTGAAAGACCCTTTAAATGTTAATTAGCTGTAACGAGTAATAATCCAGGTTGAATGCTACGTATAACAACTAAGATAGGATTTAAAAATCCATAAAAATTGTTAACTTAAGAAAATAACATATTAAATGTAGAAAACCAAATTTTGTAAAGTTCATGGTGCAATAGAAGTAGGTAAACGACTTTGTCGATTTAATGGCGGACGCCTGTAGCGACTAGCGTGTACGTCCAAAATAGAACACACGCGAGAGTTGCTACACATATAAAGTACAGATGAGAGAGAAAGGTAAAGTTAGCGCCGTTTACGAGAATGTCACACCATAGTAAACGGAGCACAGTTATTTCTGTTAGAGTTGGTCGAGGCAATCTTAGGCAAACATTATAATCAAGGCAGAATCCAGAATAAACCGGATAGATATCATTATTAAACAAATAGAAACCAGATTAGGAAGCTGTCTCCATGGCAACATGCCACAGCCCACAGAGAATTTTACCCAAGTGTCGGAGTGCCTTCCTTATCAATATGTTCGGTAGTAGCCAATCAAAAGTCGAGTTATGTTAATACCTGAAAATCAACAGGCAGGTACATAAGAAGGAGGTGTGGCTTAGTTGGACGAGGAACTTGTAGGGCGTAGCTTAAATTGAATATATAACTGTGTGAAGATAAAACAAAGAGAGTAATTAGGTTACTGTTTTATATAGCAATATATCGCGTTATAAATCGTTCACTCGGATCTCTCGGATTTGCGTAATTCATCTTTGTATAGAGTAGTGTACATAACGCAGACATTAGGTGTAACTCTTAAATGCTCTATTCATCCTGCCTCCTTTAGACCTTGCCCTCACTTGACCTCGAACTTAATTTATGTCATAACTTAGAACTTAAAACTTAATAAAAAAAACTTTTGTAGGTGCAATAAGATTTAGTTCAATAATAATTCTATTTTTGCCTTGGTGACTTCAATATCCTGAGGTTCCTTAATCTTCCTGCTTCAAGGCCTTATTAATCGGGAAAACAGCCGTTGCGCATTTTCCGCTTTAATCGCAATTCCTTGCGATTACATAACTCCCGAAATACCAGTGTTCTACCTTGGTATGGTCTATTCTCATCCTCCGGGCTATTTGACCCCGTTGCTAGAATAAGACCCCCCCCCCTCGGGTTAGGGCACACCATAGCAATCAACAAAATAACTCTCGTGTGAAATAAGAAAGGGCAACGAAAACTAACCGGTGCATCTGTATCAACCGGAGTCTTTGCCAAAAGATTACGCGATAACGCGGTAATCTATCACAATTACTGGCAAGCAGTGTCCCACTTCCAAGGCTTTTGGGTTTTTCTCACGATTACCTTCAAGGTTCTCCCATAATTAGGGACGAACTTCAAGAGCCCCCCCATAGACTAAAACATATATTTTTCGGACCAGCTCAAATATAGGTTTTGTTTTCAGTTGGAAATAAGGGTGTTAGGTGAATAGTAGTGGTGCCCTGAATGACCTGGAATTTAGTTTAATCTATATTCGAATGATTTTAAAAATATAAGCCAGTTCTCAGTCTCCGTTATTTTTTTGAGCAAATATTTAAAATCGCATGGTATAGTTTTGCGTTATGTTCACAAACCAACTTTAAAAATCTATGGAGGAATTCCACGCATGTATAAAATTTTGCATTATCATAATTTTCTTTATGTTCTAATCATGTTGCTAAAACGAAATATATACTATTAAAAAGTGCATAAAATCTGCAATAAAATGATATAAAAATTAATGGTGTATTTTCTTTCACAAATTAACTTAAATATCTAAGAACAATTTTCCACGAACGTATACAATTTTGCATTATCTTAATTTTCACTATTTTCTAGTCATGTTGCTAAAAAAAGTAATTATACCATAAAGAAGTGCATAAAATTTGGATTAAATTTATATACAAAAACCAAAAAATGCGAATTTTGAACGAAATAATAAGAAAAGTGACTAATGAACAAATGTACTATACCCTTAACCTTGTAAAAGAATATTAAGTTTCATATTAGTAAAGTTATTTTTATACCCGTTTTTCTATTGTCCCGGAACCTCCAAGATAGTCAACTATTTGGCCAACCCACATTCAGTTAATTTGCACTCTGCTTGTATTATAAATCTCCCTTGCACATAGCCGTCATCGACCTCGGCTGAAAAACGAAGAAAGGGTTAACTTAGCCCTATTCGAGATCAATGACGTATTCATGAACACAAATAAGATTGTACTTGTCCTAATACTCAATGAGCGAATTTCTGAATCCCCTGATCAATTAAAAAACTTCCTAATTAATGTTCGCGTCAACAAAGGTTTCTATCACCACTATAATTGGATTTCAATTGATATAGAATTAAAATGAGCATCTCAGCTGTTCGTCAACAATGACTAACACAAAAGCCTATTAACCTTACCATATAACAGAAAATGAACTTATACTACAACTCAAGATAGAAATATAAAACCCTGTATAATATCTCTTTATTACCAAACAATCATGAACACGGGATATAAGGAGGATAAAATGTTATGAGGGCCATTATGGCCGTAACCTAACTCTCACCCACCAAAAAAACAAAATTAACTTCCTCATTTACTACATAGGAAAGAAAACATGTGCCCTTGTCCCCAGGAACAACCGTCTACCCCCGACAGAGGTTCCATCCAGGAAACCAACTTTTTTATACGAATATACTTGCAACTTCGTTCTCTGTGAGCATCGCACTTCATCGTGCATTGGGATGACTTCTGCAAATCTCTTACGGCGGCTAACATCACATCTTCAAAGTGGAGTCATCAATCGACAAACCATTACTCGAGAAATACTGAACAATAGCAGTATTATTATTGCCTGTAGGAATTATTGCATGTAACTACGTATGGCTGAAGCCATCACCATATGCCAACTCTGGTTCGAATTAATCGTGCCCACCACTCGCAATCTTAATGTCAATCACCTTGTCTCATAACCTGCCATTTCCTTTCCCTACCTCTTTTATCTGTGATTTGCATTATATTTCATCAAAAAGGTTCCAGAGAGACTAAAGATCAGAATGTTGAATCTTTTTAACGATGCTTTGGCTGCAGGCTACTTCCCATAATGGCTGAGGACATCCAAAAATGACCTTCATTCCAAAATAAGTGAAGCCAAAAGTGAAAATGATGAATTAAAGGCCGATATCGCTATCTGAGACAATTGAGAAGGTCTTCAAAAAGATTCTTAACAATAGATTGGTCTCTCCCCTGACAACATACTCTTTGCTGAATAACGAAAATCATTGCTTCGCAAAGAAAGAGGATCGGAGTCTTTGATCAATTTAACCTACAAGCACGCGGTTGAGGTGCTTACATTTGGATGTATGGTAGATGTGGTATGCCGAGACGTGAGTAAAAGCTTAGACACTGTGGATTTATGGTCTTAAATGAAAGATATCAAGACTCTGGCTTGCCCCTCATTTCTGAAAATCTTCCTTAGTTAAACGGTATTTGCATTCAGTCTTTAGGTAGGAAATTCTCTGGATCTACAATTGTGAGTGCCTCAATGTCGGTGGCTAAGCCTCACCTTCTGTACAATGCACAAATCAACCCGGCAAAGTTTACCGTCATCACGGTTGGCAGACATTGAAAATTGAAAAGATATCTTTGGACTAGAAGGTACCATCGTACCTTACTCACCAAACAGGAATATCTTAGGTTTCAATTGCCAAATTCTGCTTACATAATCACATCACCTCCAAAATACACGTCGTAAACCTGGAAATTGAAAACCTCAACAGATTTCGTAATATTACTACCGAGTATCAAAATGCGACCTCTTATGAAAGCAGAGGGTTCAAAACAAAGGCATCAGGTTCATCAACATCCTAAGATCGTAGGATTACATAACCTCTAGAGAGCCCCATGTACGCACAGGCACCTAATCTACCAATACCTAAATAGATGCTTGAAGCTTCAGCACCTTGGACATGACGAAATAAACTCTCCTACTTGAAACGTTCGCCGATCTGATGTGAATACTGCACCAGGAAAGTTTCAAGGCATATATACCATCTGCCAGATCTTTATCTTCAACTACCATCTGCAAATAACCGTGAAAAGCGACCAGCAACAGAGTAGAAGAGGCTAAAAGAGGGCCAAGTGCCCCCCAAAAATCAATAGTTGAAGCCTAAATAAAAGAATTAAAACCCCCGAGGTGGCCCTCCATCATCAAGCACACTTCTCGCCTTCACCTAGACTTAACTTTAATGACTTTCTTTCTACTTACCTCTATAGCACCCGTGGTAACAGGGACGGAGTCCTTAAGCTTCTCCCTCCTCCTTTTGAAAATCCACTTAACTTTGCCCCGAGGATGACTCACTCTAAGAGTTAAGAGCTTTCTTGACTAGTAAAGGAATGTCACTTGCTAGCCTTTTCTCTCGCCCTATATCTTCTGACAAGGCGTTACATTTCTGGTGGTATTAAGTAACTCCCACAGGGTATTTTCCATATTTTATATTTGCCTTTCAAAACATTTTTGACGACAGATAAAAAGGAATAAACCTTGTAGTTGCAGAATATATAATCATTATAATAAAAGAGAGTAATTTCTATGCGAATAAACGTATAACACCAGAAACGCGATTTTTAAAGAGAAGAGAGAGGGACATTGGAAGAGTCAAAGAGGAAGAGGAGCAAGGGGAAACTTAATAAAGGCAATTCATATTAAGAAGAGAAATAACGCTCCATGGATAAAAGTTGAAATATAATGGCCGGAAAACGAACCTGACTCTCACCCGTCTTGTCTTCGAAAAGCCCCATATAAAATCACACAGGGTATTTTCCATATTTTATATTTGCCTTTCAAAACATTTTTGACGACAGATAAAAAGGAATAAACCTTGTAGTTGCAGAATATATAATCATTATAATAAAAGAGAGTAATTTCTATGCGAATAAACGTATAACACCAGAAACGCGATTTTTAAAGAGAAGAGAGAGGGACATTGGAAGAGTCAAAGAGGAAGAGGAGCAAGGGGAAACTTAATAAAGGCAATTCATATTAAGAAGAGAAATAACGCTCCATGGATAAAAGTTGAAATATAATGGCCGGAAAACGAACCTGACTCTCACCCGTCTTGTCTTCGAAAAGCCCCATATAAAATCAAAAAAACAAATATTGAATTTGATTACATTCTACTTATCCTTACTGAAGCTATTACTTACTTTTCTCAAGTTATAACTTCAACATTTTATTTTATTTTAATTAAAAGAAATTCTTATAAGTGGATAGACAATATTAAGAACTCCACCCCTTCCTATTTCGCCAAGTCAATTTGTTTTCTAATTTAGACCGAAACTTTGGGTGTCGGGGTTTGCAATCCCTCCACCGCGCGCTTCCAAATTACACAATTAAATGATGGAAATGAAATCTTGCTGTATATGGACCCCTTTTACACCGGTGAAGAAACAAATAATACTCGACGAACAGCCATTAACTTTCGAATAAAACAGTCACGGACGCTTGTATGGGAGAATAAGACCTGGCCAAGTGTTACGAGAGGGCATCCTAACATACTCCCACAGATGTGTAGTATGTGCTAAAGCTGAGTAATGTCGACTATTCAAACAAATATATATTTCTCACTTCTTCCTCGCACAAATACATCGCATCACTAACATCCAAAATGACTATTTCGATTGATTAACTACTTACAAAATTTTAAGGACAAATCAAAAACGTGCGTGGTTTACGATATCTTTAATATTTGTATATTTAAAATTGACAATCACGATTAAAATGGTATTTAATGTAACATGTTTAAACCATTAGTCTATTTTTGTTTAATCCGTGACAGAGAGGTAAATTTGTATTAAATATTGCCCAAAGAAATTATTTAGAAATTCGGAAGAATTAATAATAATATTTTTAAACAACTTGTGTTTAGTTATTTATTGACTTTCTCTTAGCCGTGGCGTACGACTTGCGCTCTGGTAGGCAGTCACCAGATTGAACCCCCACCAAAAAAGGTCTCTTATCAGTGCCAGCGGGAAGAACACGGTGTAACGCGATGAGTGCGGCTGCTCACAAAAGAATAGGAGCAAACTATTCTTTTACAATTACTACTTTGCCTTTAGTATTTACGCCTCGTAAAAGACGAGTGAACCCCGAATGATGGCTGTAAATAGAACAGAAAGAAAACTCACAAGGTCCTTCATCGAGTATCCTAAAAGGTGTCTATGCCGGGATATGGGCCGATACCCTCAAAGGCGTTCACTTGAAGGTGTTTTCCTACCAACCTAATACTCTTAAGGATAAGGGATGGGGCTGTAGAGAAAGCAGTCCAGTTTGGTTATCTAATCTGCGTTAATATGTGAACCGCGTGTGTATGTTATACTGTGGGAAAGAGAGGAATGGTAGTCAAGATCTAAAACAGGGAGATTGCAAATGCTTTCTCTGTGTGAGTCAAACATGAAAGGGAATGAAGAGTTTGTAAGGGATCGAGTAAATGGAGTGTGATCACGTGTGGTTAAGGAGAGTAGGAGTAAAAAGGGTGTAGCATTGTCTTTGAGTAAGGAGGGTCATGATGCAATCGTTGGGTAAGAATCTGTGAACTGCACAATTATCTGGGTAAAGTGGATACTTGAGACTTGCAAGGGTAAAGGGTGATTTTAGTGTTTGGACTTTGTAAAGATAGAAGTGAAGCTGAGAAAGAGAGGTTCCAAGAATGAATAGGGGCGAGTGACAGATGGAATTGAAAAGTGCTATCAGTTGATTGTTGTGGGAGAAATGAATGGACTAATCGATGACAGAATGAGAGATTGAATAACTTGAGCTTTTGCTACACCGAAAGACATTTTTATATTTTTGCATTAAAAAAAATTAAGACGCTCATCGGACGTTCATCACTACGAAGACAGCCTCCAAAATTCTAAATAAGCTTATGACTATGTATATTAAACAAGTAAAAAAATTGAAGCAGTAGAGATCACGCCTTCAAAAAATTAGACTAACAAACCAAAGAAAAAAAAATCTGAGTCGATATAATTCGAAATCTTTCTTCCACACCTGGCATATCGCGATTTCCCGTATCGAGCAGTGTATTGCAACAAGAACGGACATGAAGATAGACGCACGATCTGGAAGACTCCCTCCGGCCTTAAATAACTGTGACTTGACTCAACCACCCGCAATAAACGATTTAGTGTGGATCCGTAGAACTCGCATCCTTAGTAAATATTCGAACGAACAAAAAAATAGTAAGAATTTTGACTTACCATCAATACCTCAAGTAATGAAAGCCACGTTCGGAATATATCCATACTGCGGGTACTGAAAGCCCTAATACTGTCAATATGCTTTTATAATTTGAGGCAACTGTCAATGAAAAAGAAAAGAAAACGATGTGATTTCACCAGATCCCTTGGAGACTCATTTAGGAACAGGTTCGGGTCGGTGTGATAACGTGAATGGCAGTAAAAATACATTATTTTAATCTTGGTAAGAGAAAACCGAAACCCATGTGATTCAGCATAGCGAGATATACGGTTCATAGCCTGTTTGGTTCGGCGTTCTAAGATATGCATCTTGGTCAACCAAAAGCAAAGAAAATTGGCCATGCATCCCTCAGCCAGGCGTATGGAAAATCATCTGAACCAAAGTTGGTATCCGCGCACAAGGCGAATGCAGAATGCTGCTCGCTTTGCGTAAGCAGGTCATCGAAAGGTTTACGACTACTAGAGGTGAAGTCTAGTCGGCGGGGCCTCAGCAAACAGGTGACATGCATTAAATGCTTGTGCAGTAGCATTCCGGCTGAAAATGCTGAGAAGCGGTTGTAAATGATTTGGCTATGGATGCAAATACCAAGATGGAGCTCAAATCTTCTTAGAGAGAGAGTAGGGTCTTGGAAAAAACTTATTTAGGATCCTTTATACCAGCGATTCCCAACCTGAGGCCCTAGCCCGCCATGGCAAATTTCTGGTTGGTCACAGAAAATTTGGGGGAGTAATGGGGCTTTAGGTCCAATGAAGGGAGCCACAGAGCTTCATTTTCTTATAAAATTATTATAGTAATTCGAAAATTATCTAATTATCGGCCTTTTGGCAATATCACTTATTTGACTATATTTAGTTCTCAAAAATCCGTTAATCTAATGACAAGCAACTATTTATGGGTTACTAATCATAAAACATTGAGTTTCTTGTTCTTTGAAATACAACAACGTTGTAATGATTTATTAGTTATACGTTTAGCAGCGTCGTGTCTATTTTCCACACCTACGGCACCAATACTTGTTGCAGTTGCTGACTCAGTCAGTCAGTATCCATGTTCCAAGTTGTACCATCATTTCGGCTCCGTGACAATTTTGTTTGTGCGCAGTATTTTTTTTAATTTTGGTGAGTATCTTTTCAATCATCATAAAACAACAATATTATATGGTGACTCTAAACATAATATTTATAAAATATATATTACCAATAGGGCTATTTTTGCGTGCACTCTTTACAGTGTCTTATTTCTAGTAGATATAACATCTCTAACGATTACTTTATTTCTCTTTAAATTAATTGCTAACGACAACATCATCGCGCCTTTGCATTGCAGCTGCGCGGCGTTGCTTACACGAAATGTTTATTGTTTCAATAAATATTAAGTTTTCTGGTCGTAATATTTGCTTACATTTATGTTCATTATGTGCTTAAATGGTTCATAAACATAATGCCAAATGTGAATACCAGCATTTATAAACTAAAAGTTTTTAACTCTTTCTTAGGGCGAAGTAGAACGCAGCCCGCACTGCAGATTTGGGATCTAAAATTGAGTGGTTAAGCGTTGTAAACTCTTTACCTATTAAATATATAATATCATATTTTATATATTCTCGAAAATATATATTCGTACAGTATATACAATTTAGTTCAATATAAATTACATAACAAATGTTCAAACATTTGCGTTTTGATCTTCTCACTAATTATTTTAATTTTAGTTTTCAAGGAAATTATACACTATATATATATATATATAGAGAGAGAGAGAGATAGATATGCATATATTTGTATTCCACAGATACCCATGGCTGATAAGGTAAAGAAAAAATGTCAACAATACTCAAGCGAGTTTTTAGCATACGGTTTGATACAGTCTCCAAACAATATAACAAAGCCAATGTGTCTTATATGTATGAGAGAGCTTTCTAATGAAAGCATGCGCCCAAGTAAGCTTCTAATACATCTGTGGAATAAGCATAACGATAAGAAAGACAAACCATTAGATTATTTTATGAAGCTTCATGATGCTTTCCAAGGAAGGAACACCATTGATTCTATGCTGAGCCAAGATAAAGCTAAATTAGACAAAGGTTTAATTACATCTTACGAGATTTACAAGCTAATATCAAAAACTGAAAGACCCCATACTATTAGTGAAGATTTGATAATTAAGCCCTTCTTATGGCGTATGTTAGGTTTTTGGATGAAAATAGTGAACTCAGAGAGGAAATGCTTTTTGTTAGCAGTCTTGTGACAGATACAAAAAGGGAAACAATTTCCCAAGAAGTATTGGCCTATTTCTAAGAAAAAAATTATAATGGGTAACATTATGGCTTGCGCAACTGATGGTGCCGCTGCTATGGTAGGCAGATACAGGGGCTTCATTGCATATCTAAAACAAACTGTGCCTAATGTTTTTTGCATACACTGCGTGGTTCATCGTCAACACTTGATTGCAAAAAATTGGGAGGACGTTTGAAAGATGCTCTTGATAGTGTAATCAAGGCTACCAATCTTATAAATTCAAATCTACTTCAAGACCGTCTTTTCCGAAAACTCTGTGCAAACAATGAAGAAATGGCTTTCTAAGAGTAACTGCCTGCGTCGCTTCGTTGAATTCTGCGAGAGTGTTGTACCATTTTCGAACGGTAAGGCGCTTGGAGAAGAAATCGTAGCTGCCAAGTGTGACATATTCTACCTTTCAGATATATTTGACGAGCTAAACATGCTGAACAAACAGCTACAAGGTAAAAAGTACAAATCTTTTACCTACCAAAGAGGCAATCAGCTCTTTCCTTGGAAAACTTAATCTGTTTAGGATTAATATTGGGTGTAAAAGATTGTTACATTTGCCAACCCTTGCCACTATTGAAGAGGCGCTGCATGAGGATGATATTTTAGTGTACATTGATCACTTGAAAAAATTGCACAATGATATGGAAATTAGGTCCAAAGAACTCTTGTAAATGAACATTCCAAGTTGGGTGGTAGACCCATTTAAGACAAATGCCGCTGATGTTGACATCATGCTGCAAGAAAGCCTCATTGAGTTGCAGAGTAATCAAACATGGCCTCCATAGCTTATGGAAAAGTAGGGAAATTGCCATCAAATTCCCATTGCTTTGGCAGGAATTAAAATTATATTTCATTGCCTTTTCAACGTCTTACCTCGTTAAGTCAGGTTTTAGCCAAGTTTGTCACCTATTATCAAAAGCTCGCAACCGCTTAGAAATTGTAACAAGAGGTGATCTTCGTCTGTCCCTAACAACCATGGACCCTGACATTGAAACACCTGCGCAACTACATCAGCCACAAGGATCTCACTGAAAAAACACACACAAAGAAAGCTTATATGATATATTTGTTTTTACTTTGCTAAAGGATTCTAATTTCTTTAAGTCAAAAGATAATAATTTTTTAAAGGCTACTTATTTTCTCGGTGTCCATGGAAGTTTTTCGTTTTGCTGCTACTCGTATATCAGAGAAATAATGTATGTTCTTAAATGGTTCTTTTATTGAACGCACAAAATATTTTTTCTGTTAGTAAAATAGAATAAAGAAAAATATATTTGTGTCTATCACAAATATTTTCAAGAACGATTTCCGAACGCAGAGTTAGAATAGGTAAACTTCAGGAAGAGAATTTGAAATTCAAAAAAAAAAGTTCAAAGCGTTTTTTGAAGATCACAAATAAAGTACTGGCAACTAAACAATCATTACTTTTATCAAATATAATAGACAAAAATTCAATGTCCTCTACTAATTGCGAAATGATTTAAAATTGTGTTTTGTCACCAGTAGGGCTTTAACCCCCCAAAAATCGAGGTACTTTAGTTAGCATCACAAAAGATAATCCTATGAGTAATGATACAGTTGTCATAAGAGTTCATAAAATAGTAGATGAAATAGCCTTTTTTTATCTAGCACTTGATGAGTCAACCAATGTTGTAAGTATATCGTAACTAATGTGTTTTGTTCGTAGGATTCAACATGATGTCAGTTATAATGAAAATTTCTGACTATTTTGCCACTTCATCACCATACAACCAGAAAAGGCGTTTATGAGGTACTTATAAAATATCTTTTGTACCACAAAATCAATTTGAAAAAGCTTACTTCGATCGTGAATGATGTTGCACCATATTTTTTAGATAATAACAAGGGTCTTATTGCTAATCTTAACAGTGATGCGAAAATACTGACTCGTGTGCACTATCACTGTTTGATTCATATCCAGTCCTTGTGCTAAAAAAATGAAAGAACGAAAAGAAATTATTGGCGGTCTTGAGGCCATTGTAAAACTCATCAAATACTGTTTTTTCAAAATATCTTAACCTTAGACTCCTACAGGTATTTTTGGGAAAATGTTCAGGATTCTCAATCTGAGCTGATTTCACATCCTGAGGTTCGGTGGCTGTGCCGTGGTAATAAAAGCATTTTTCGTAGAAAGTAGATAAGACAAACTTTTTCCAGAAGATTTTAAGATTAAACCTTCATTCATGGTTGGTTTGTAATTTAAATTACTTAAATTTGCATGTCCAAGGAAAAGATAAATTTGTGTTTGCTTTACAAAAATGAGAATATCATCTCTCTTGAAAAAAGCTTCAACTATTTGAGGTTTAAATCGCCAAAATTTTAATTCATTTTCCTATACTCAAACAATGTCTGGAGGAATTTTCTGAGGACTGCCCATCTTATGCAATGGATACTGTCAAGAATCTCACTATACTGAATTTTGAAAAATTTTAATATATGAAGCACAATGTTCTAAAGTTTTAATTAACTTTAAATTATAAAGCTCTTGAAATCATTAGACTTGAACAAATTTTCAATAAAAATGAATAAGCAGATGATGAATCAAAGTTTCGAGATATGCAATCATCTTTAGGATTAAAGTACTTTTATCAAAACGAATCTATGTCAAACTTCTGTGGCTCTTCAGATTGCAACAAATTTTCTTTGCTTCAAAGAAAGGCATTCAAAGTATTATCAATGTATGGATCGAAATACACATTTCTTTTGAAAAAAGCTTAATATTAGCATAAACAAATAAACAGAGGGAAAGATTGGTGACAACACATCTCGAAGAAAATTTGTGATAGACTCTCCAAAAGGAGAAACAAACTTAAAAAGTAAGCTTCTAGCTTCTCTTTAAAATAAGGTATCCCATTTGGGTAGGAGTATTTTTGTTTAATGCATTTTTATGCATTGTAAGTAAGCTATTACCACCTACTTTTGGATCGTGAGGACAGAAATTAAACTATAGTAATTTAAGTAGGTTACAATAGAAATAAGTAAAATAAGTTAATACATACATAAGAAAAAAAATGGGAAAAATTCAATAAAGTAAATAAAGGAATTTGCTAACAGTAAATACACAAAAGAGGAATAAACCAAAAAGAATGCGAAAATTAAACCAAGGCAGTAAAGTAACAAATTTCCCTGGCGGTGAATGACCGAGGGGATGGTTTGGCGCAGTTCTACGCTTGGCTCAGATTATAGGATTTCGACTTCTGTTTGAGCCGAATTTCTTGAGTTAGAGTTCGGTTAATCACGAAGATGAATTGCCTTCAAAAAGGATTAGGAATAATAATCTCAAACTAACTAAAGAAAGCAATAGCCCTTTCAGGAAGGGACTTAAAAATACACATGAAATTACCTTAAAAGGTATAAATGAAGCAAAAATTAATACACAAAAACCTTAGCCCTTTAAGAAAGGGCTTATCACCCCCAAAATTACCCGTAAAGGTAAGATTATACACAAAACACTTTTAAGGGGGCACAAAAATATAGAAAAAATACATACACAAGTCAAAATTAATTAATATACACACAAAAGAACTTTAGGAAAACGGGATAAACACAACAGAAAGCCATCGCACTTTAATGTTGATGTTTCCGAAACTAGAGTAAAGGTTTGGGTTTCAAGTTTGCCCGATCTCGGGTCGTCTAGGCGCCGTGCGGCCAATGGACGCGCGCGAGGTGGTGGTTAGTTGCCTGAGAGTGAGACGAGTCGCATTCGGACGATAGTTAAATAATTATTGAGTTTCGGATGCTTTCCTTTACATGCATAAAAATATTAATAAAATATATTCAAGTAGACTTTTCTATCTTAAATATGTATATGCGTTTTTTTTTTAGGTATAATAAATTTAAAATCTTTTTTACTTATATTTTGTGCTCTCTAATCTTCTTAAAGCCTGAAAAACATATATATATATTTAGTGAGTCTAAAAATAAAATCTACAATATATATTGATTGTATTTAATGTAAAATAAAATTCCACTTTATTTGAATATTGATATCGACTATTTATGTGTGTGAATCCTGACTATCAACAATCTTATTTTTTGCTCTTCTTTTGACAGATATCTTCCAAAATCTCCTCTTATTATTCGTTCTTTTTTGGCTGTTCTATTGCCAACTCTGCCATTGTTATTCACTCATATTTCTTCTTTTATACTTTATTTTTTGTTTGATATAGATTACTCTAAATTTCCGAACATTTAAATTCAATTCTGGCACCATATATATCATATTCTTTTATTTCACTGTCTTCCCCTTGACTCGGTACATACCTTCGTTATATATGTGGGGCAAGGGTGAATTCACTTATAGCAAAACACTATCTTCTATTTTGAGATCAGCAGGAATGTGCCTACATGTGAGAGGATGGCGTTACAGCTCCGGCAACTCTTTTGTTTCGAGACGCTTTTATTGGTAATGTAATTGACACAGTTCCAAGAGATCTTTAAACGTTTCCAATGCGAGTGAGCTTTGTTTGCAACGGGTGAGTTTTGATGTAGGAATAAAGATACTTGTATATAGGAGGGGCGGTCAATAAGTTTTGCAATTCAGATATAAGGAAACGAGATATGAGGAAAAGTGTTTTATTATTTTTCAATATAACTACCCTCGACTTCAATGCACTTGCGCCACTTGTCCCTGAGGCTTCGAATTCCCGACAACCAGAAATCCACTCCTGGACGTCGAGCTGGACATCTTCATCGTCCCCAAACCGGCGTCCACGCAGTGCAGCCTTGAGCTTGCGGAATAAAAAGTAGTTGCTAGGGGCCAGATCTGGACTGTAGGGGAGAGGGGGTGAGCTCCACGAATCCGCACTGGCGGAGGGGAGCTTGTGCAACTTTGGCCTTGTGGACTTTGACGACGTTGAAGTCGATCATGGAGCGTGAGGTTTCTAGGGACCCAACAGGCAGAGAACTTGGTCATGGCCAAATTGTCGTGGATGATGTTGATAACACTTCCATATGATGTTCCAAGTTCTCGCTCGATTTCTTCGACCTTCACCAGTCGATTTTCAGGATTATCTTCTCCACACGGGCCACATTGTTCTCGTTGGTCGCCTCTGACGGGCGTCCTTGACGCCACCCAGTGCCAAATCCGATGGCAGATTTGAACTCTCCAAGGTGAATAACCATATGTTCCATGGTCCTATGGGTCATTTCATAGCTCTGAATAGGTACAATTGAACTTTACTCCTTTTGATAAAAAAAGCGACGCCTAGACCTGGTGCTTTGCCGCAGGTAAAAATCGGATGCGGAGCGACTCTAGATTGACATTAGATGTGGCTTTAGAACCCTAACAGATTCAGCCACCGACCCCACGGTACCACTTATTCCTTATTTGATCCTGAGGTTTGACATTTAATTTTTAATGGGCAGTGGGCCGAAGTATGTGTCTTCGTTTTGCAAATGCTGCACTAGTGTCCTAAAGCAAAGCGCTGTGTAGTACAAAGGTTCGTAAAAAAGAGTGGCGTCTTCCGAAGAATTCGCCCCTAGAGTGTTGTAATTTAGAACATCCATTAAAGGGGGAATATTTTTTTTTAATTACGGAGCCCCTTTTCGAAATTTTAAAATGGTTATATCGACAAATTGACTGGAAGGTCGATCTTTAGGATTTGACGTAGAAGGTGGCGGTGAAACGGTAGTTAACGCAGGAGAATCAGAACAGGACTTAGGAGTGGATTTGCTAGGCAGTTTCGGAGATAGGCTACTCAAAAGTTCCTTGATATCCTATTTCGATTCGCCCACAGAATTGGTAGAGATAGGTGAAGTGAATTTATGATTCCTCGAAAGCTCGTTTAATTTATATCTGACTTCGAAGTCGAAGTCATTTGGATACGACAATTCTTCTTCGATAAAACATTCACTTAGTCAATTTTGAATTAAATATTAACCAAAATTTATTTGTTCGTTTAAATCTTTCAACGCAACAAAAAGAGTTTGGCAATATTAACAATATAGCACAATTCAAGTTCTGAACTGGAAGTTAATTTCTACATTGGCTTTATTTAGAATTAGGGTAATCCTTCTTTTAATTAAATGAAGAATTTTAAATAGATTTGAAATAGGGTGTTTTAATTCAGATGGAAGAGAGGTTGAGTTCTTGCAAGCCATTTTGTATAAAATAATAAATTAGAAAAGCAAACGGAAAGTGTTGTGGAACAAACATTTTAAGAAACCTCAATAGTTGAAGCGAGTGTAGAAAATTACCACAATTTTCTTGAGCGTAAACATACCTGTAATATTATTCCTTACACATTAGAAAGGAAAATATTGGAAAGCAGGAACAAGATTTATGATGACTGCGTCGGGAGGGCGAAAAAAAGTAACCAACAAGAGAGTAACTGGAGAGACTGATTATCCAAATCAATCGTAGTAAAGTTTAACTTTTCCAATTTGTTAGTTTCGACTTTCTTCAATGTAAGGGAGGGCATAGTCTTCACTGGTTTATAAAGACCTTGAGGGCAGGCAAAAAACTCGGATAAATAGTTTTTGAAAAGTTAAATACGTTCCCAGAGATGATTTATACTAGTTAAGTGCTAAATTATCTCGTTAGTTAGTTGGTAGTTGTAGTAATGGATAAGTGATGACTTCATAATTTGAAAATAAGGTGTGGCAGTTGCATAAGGAAGAAATAATTTGATAGGTGCTGTGCGATGTAGTCTAAAAGGAATTTGATTTATTTAATAGTGCAAGCAAGGGAAAGATAGTTTCCTGCAATGAAAAATTATTTAACAGTACTTAGTTACACCACTACAATATAATCAAGCTAAGCATATATCTTATTCCCGTAATGAGCCTAAATTAACTTACCGTCAATTCACAAACACTTTTACAAATATTGTACTTAAGAGGAGAGAAATTAATTGGAAAAGTTGAGATGAGATTAATAAAGAAAAGGAAGCAACGGCTCCTTTTCCCTCTGTATGAATGAAGGTGCCTGCCAAAACACTCCAAACGTGTCTGCTTTGAATGGTGGCTTTTGACTCCCACCTCTGAAAATGTGTAACTGATTAAGTGTGCCCCATATAACCCCATCATATGAGAAAGAGACACAGGAAACACCCCCTCGTGACCCATGCTTTCCAAATGTGCATCTACCCTTTCCCTAATCCAAAGAAAGGACGTGATGCGCAACCCATTCCAATAATCTCCCAGGGTCAGTAAAAATGAGAAATTCGAGCGCTTTGACCGCTCTCTGCTGTTTACTGGTCTCAATTCTCAATTACAGAATTCCCAAACACCTACAGCAGCTGCTTACACACTAAAGAGATACCAAGACACGTGAAAATACTCAGATGTTGAGTGGGAGATGGACAAAGAAGAACAGCTTGAGGAAAGGTGAAAGGAGAAAATCTACCGGCATAATTTTGGGTTTTCACTTGTAATTCGTAAGGAGATGGCCGAATATAATAAAGGGTGTTCCAATAATTTGCACTGTTTTAAATGTGAGTTAAGTTTAAGCGTGTGATGATTTTTTTCTTTTATTTCAGATTTAACAACTTTAGTCTTTGGCAATTTCAACCATGGAAAGATTAACAATCGAACAACGTGTTAAAGTTATCTAAGCCTATTACGAAAATGGACGTTCAAACAGAAACGCATTTCAGGCACTTCGCGATTTTTTTGGTCAACATAATCGACCAACCGAGAGTGCAATTGGGAAAATTGTTCGTAAATTCAAACAAACGGGGTCGTTGGCAGATATGAAAACGCCATTGCGTGCTCGTTTACGCCATTCAGCTGAAAACATTGCTGCAGTGCGCAAGAATGTAGCCGAAGATCCAGACACCTCTATTCGCCATCGCGCGCAGGAATTGAACCTCTCCACAACAACGTTACATTGAATTTTGACAACAGATTTGTCTCTACACGCTTACAAAATTCAATTGACACAAGAACTGAAGACTGTTGACCATTTGAAGCGCCGTATATTCTTTAATTGGGTGCACGAGCAAAGACAAGCCGATGAGGATTTTTCTCAAAAAATCATCTCTAGTGATGAATCCCATTTTCATCTTGGTGGATTCGTTAATAAGCAGAATTGTCGCATTTAACTGATGAAAATTCCAGGAAGATTGTTGAAAAGCCAATGCATCCACAAAAGGTCACTGTTTAGTGTGCATTTTTTGCTAGCGGAATCATTGGGCCGTATTTCTTCGAAAATGATGCCGAGAATTCTGTTACGGTGACAGGCGAGTGATACCGTGTCATGATAACCAACTTTTTATGGCATGAATTAAATTCTATGGATGTCGAAGATTTATGGTTTCAACAGGACGTCGCCACATGCCACACAACAAATGCAGCAATGGCTTTATTGAATGGGAAGTTCCTAGGCCACATCATTTCTCGAAACAGCGAGGTCAATTGGCCACCAAGATCGTGTGACTTGATGCCTTTAGATTTCTTCCTTTAGGGTTATCTCAAAAGTAAGGTCTATGCCAACAAGCCAACAACAATTAAACAGCTGGAGGATGAGATAATAAGGCATATTGGTGAGATCGAGGAACAACTATGCAGAGACGTCATCAAAAATTTTGACGATCGAGTGCAGTTGTGCCGCTGAAGCCTAGTCAGACATTTAGGCGATATTATTTTTCACACATAATTTCCATGACTCAAATAACATGATCCAATAATGAAATCAATAAATTTTCACCAATAACACTGTTTTATTTACTGCTAACTTCAATCCATCTTAATGGAACACCCTCTAGATGTAGCAACTCAGTGTTTCCTTAATTCCGCTTTTGCAACCCTATATGGTTTTTTCCTGTAAATTCATAAAACTAAACATAAATGGCAACAACTTTGACAATCGACAATCGTTCGCTAAAGCAAATACCAGATTTAGATGAAAAAGTTCGCAGAGCAGATAACCTCCTTTCCAACACATATTCTTTGACTAATCCATTGGTAAAGAAAACCTGAAAGCCCCGCCCAATAAGTGAAAACTTGCTTTATATTGGACAAGGCCAAAAAGTTAAATATTCATTGACGTTCCCTCAAACGTGCTATCACCATAAAAGATTTCAGCTATGTTTAATTCATTCTCAATCATTTACTTAGTCAATCAATCCAACTTGTTCGTTCGTAATTCATTCGTGCCTCATCCTTCCCGTTCCAAGCTTTTGACTCCCAATCATATGATAAGTCTAGCATTATTTTCAATCGAATGAATCAATCAATTAATCATACGAGGAGCCGTCAATAAGTTTTGCAATTCGGATATAAGGAAACGAGATATGAGGAAAAGTGTTTTATTATTTTTCAATATAACTACACTCGACTTCAATGCACTTGCGCCACTTGTCCCTGAGGCTTCGAATTCCCGACAACCAGAAATCTCCCAACTGCTGTTCAATCCACTCCTGGACGGCAAGCTGGACATCTTCATCGTCTCAAAACCGGCGTCCACGCAGTGCAGCATTGAGCTGGCGCTATAAAAGGTAGTCGCTAGGGGCCAGATCTGGACTGTAGGGAAAGTGGTTGAGCTCCTCGAATCCGCACTCGCGCAGGGCAGCCTTGTCCAACCCTGGCCTTGTTGACAGGGGCATTGTCGTGGAGGAGCAGGACACCGCGTGTCAACTTGCCGCGCCGTTTCTGATGGATGCACTTCTTCAACCCTGCCAGTTCCTAGAGGTAATATGGGCCTGCGAAGGTCATTCCACGAGGCGCATAGTCCCCCATCAACACTCCCTTAGAATCCCAGAAGATGGTGGCCATGATCTTCCCGGCTGAGGGTTGGGCCTGGAACTTGATGGGGGTCGGAGAGCGCCTGTGCTTCCAGGCCATGCTTTCAAGCTTGGTCTCAGGATCCCAGTGATGGACCCACGTTTCATCATCTGTCACTATGCGTGACTCGAATCCCGCTGGGTCTTGGTTGTACAAGAGCAGCAACTCCTCCAAACTTTGACAACGTTGGAGTCAATCATGGGGCGTGAGGTTTTTAGGGACCCAACGGGCAGAGACCTTGGTCATGGCCAAATTTTCCTTGATGATGTTGATAACACTTCCATGTGATATTCCAAGTTCTCGCTCGATTTCTTCGACCCTAACCCGTCGATTTTCGAGGATCAACCTCTCCACACGGGCCACATTGTCTTCGTTGGTCACGTCTGACGGGCGTCCTGGACGGGGGTCATCTTCAAGGGACTCATGACCATGATGGAACTCCCTATTCTAGCGAGCAATGGTTGCATAGGAAGGGGCGGTGTGGTGTACACTGTAACCATGCGTTCATAGATCTCTTTTGTATTCTTGCCTTCCTTGGTAAAAATTTGATCACTGCGCGGTGCTCAACCTTCTCCATTGTGGAAAAATTTGTGACTGATGATCTGCGATCAGCTACTGCTTCTTAAATAGACGAGGCAGGAGCGTGCGGCTGCAGGTACTGACTTGTCATAACTTGTCCTAACACCCCCACAAACAGCTATCCCCCTTCATCTGTCTTGCCCTACCGATTCGCAAAACTTATTGACCGCCCCTCATATGTCATTCTTATGTGACTCTCATTGAAATTGACTAGGCCAAATTGATTCACTGCATTGCGCAACACTCACTTGTGTGATCCAAATTGAACTTAAGGTTGGTTATATTTTTCAGTGTGTTTGTAGGCTAAGCTAATTTTTATAGGTTCGTTTAGTTTGTTTTTATTAAGTTATGGTTTTAGTGATCTTTTTATCCACCGGAAAGGTACTAAACAAGAAGACTATTTTAGCGACACGTTTACCTCTACAAAAGTAGGTAAATTAGCATCATCTTTGGTATTAAGTATTTCTTGAAGCGATGAAATGAAACATTTTATTAGGCTTATATATTGTCATAGCACTGTCGAAAAATTGCTTTAAGACTTGAAAAATGCTACTCTTTTGAATGTTAATAACACAGAAAATAGTGCTTTTGTGCGTTGAATAAACAGCAACAGATAATTTAAATAGACCTATGTATAGAATAGACTGAAAGTAAATTTTATCAAAACTATCAGAAATCATTGGATTTGGGTAGGTAGTTTGCCCCCCTCCCTTCCACACACACACACAAAAGAAGTGCAACAAAGCTCAGTTGAGATTGAACCAAAAGTTAATCGAATATTTGTACCTAATACTCTCCGGAGGCACCCCTTTACCCAACACATGTGTAATTCATCCTTCTACCACCACGCAGGATATTATTACCAAACATTGAATATTTTATTTTTAATAAGTCAACTTTAGCGCTAAATTTTAAATGGATCCTTAGTAATCTGCCAAAATGGAGGAAGTTTCCCCCTCTGTGTGATTTCGAGATTCCGTTGCATCAGTAAATGGAGACGGGCGAGTGTTCTGAAGCCTGAAAATAGCTCTCTCGGCTGCAACGCTCGGATGATGATATCAGTGTAGGCCATTGTTACCTCTTCGCCACAAGAGGAAATCGGGTTAGATGGAGTAAAGGATAATAGGATATGGCTGTTAGTATGTTTGGTTGTTTGGATCTTCCGCTGTTAGTTTGATAACAATTCCATGTAAAGAGCTCCACAAGGAGTTTCTATTATCACGGTTCAGTCGATTCCGCTACGTTACTCTTGCCATTGACTGAATTTCACCCTCCTTCCTTCTCTAAGGTTGAATTATGAGCCTGTTTAAGTATAAAACTGTCCAATTCAGGGTTTATTTCTCAATCTTCTGTCGTTTCTTCTAGTAATATGCTTTCCCCATTTAAACTTTCATTTCAGTACTTTTATTTCTTTCACCTTGTCCGTCACTTCTTGTGTCGCTGTTCTAATTCATGCGCTACCTGTACAGTTCTTACCGGTGATTATTTCTAACATGTATCGTTGTTCCACTGGTGTGTTTGTTTGTGTTGTCTCCACGCGTTTTTTCCTTTTGGTGACATAAGAAGCAGGAAGTAAAGAAAGGTAGACTGCAAGCGTTTTCTCTCTTAATTTACCAGGGCATCTTAGGTAAGGAATGAGTGCTAAGTTATTGAAAGAAGATTATGATCACCTGAAAATAAGCTGAGATAAGCCATATCAAAACCTCCACCTAAAGATAATATACCCCGAAACCTCCAGCTGAAGATAAGCCACTCTAAAACCTGCACCTAAATATTAACCATCACGAAGCCAGTCCATCCCGATATCTCCACAAGAAGATAAGCCACCCCGAAACATCCCCCTGAAGATAAGCCACCTTGAAACTTTCACCTAACGGTAAGCCACTCCAATATATCCACTTGAATATCAGCCACCTCAAAACCTACACATGAAGATAAGCCACTCTGAAACCTCCACGCAAGATAAGCCATGCCAGATTTTTTTTTTCACCTGATGATAAGCCGCTATAGTTTTTTTCATCGGTGTCTGATGTTTGTTAGGTTAGAGCAGGATGTTTGACTTCATTGGTGTTATTAAAAGATAAAGCGTGTTCTGATCTCTTTTATAGGTGTAATTTTGGTTATCAATTACATTATATTTTAACTCGAGAACTTTTCTCAATTTTTTTTCCGTTTTAAATAAACTTTGTATGTACAAATTGCCCAAGAGCGAATTTCGGGATATTGAAATAGTCATGTGAAAAATTTTAACTTTGCAAATTTTTAAAACAAAATGGCCAAGTTTAGAAAAAAATAAATATGATTATCGAATGTTTGGGGATTTTATAAAAGAAAAACTATAACGCATAGTGAATTTCAGAAAATGTATTAATATTTAGCTATTGGGTGATTTTTTTTCGTATATTCGAACGTTTAATCAAAGTTATTTCTAAAATAGATTTTCAATTTTAATCATTGGGAGGAAATTACTACTGGCTCCTAAAAACGAGTAAAACAAGATGAAATTATTAGGGAAACTTAGATGGTCGGGGAAAAAAAGAGAGTCGTGATGATTTGTTTAGCTATTTCAAAAGAATTTCGATGAAAGTATTTTTTGCCTTTAGGTTAGGAAAATAAGCATCGATGTGAAAAAAGATAGACAAATACTGAAGTATTAGAGGATATATACTGAAAACCTTTATATTTCTTAAGAGCAAAACGCTGCCGTTGTTAGAACTGGATAGTCCACAGGCCACATACCGAAGTTCTGCATGCGAAGCGCAACCTCCTCCTGTAAGGGGTGGGTAGCTGGGGGTCATTTAGGATGTTCTTTGTGGTAGAGTACTCAGGTTTCTTTGGGTGAAAGAGGTGTGGATGTATTTTATTAGGTTGTAGTTTGGTAATGGTGGTAGTAGATTGCGGAACAAGTGTTAGAAGTAGTGTATTGGAGCTATTTTCGTATATAGCAGTGGTTGGTGTAGGATAAGTTCAGTGTTCTGCAGAGGTTTTGGGCACTGGTCATTTCCAAGTGAATGTTGTGTGGGAGTATTTTTGTTTCGGCGTGTACGTGTGTGATGGCTGTTGTACGAGTGTATCCCGTGATGATGCCTAGTACGTTGTTCTGATTAGTATTTGGTTTGTTTTCGTGGAAATTGTTGAAGGGTGGGTGCCATGCTGGTGCCGCCTAGATGAGGGTGGTGCGGATGAGTTGCTTGCAGAGTGTGATCAGTGTCTCTTTCTGTTGTCCAAATCTGATGTTTGATAGTGCTTTGGGGGCGGGATTGACTTCACTTTATATAGCTTTTACTTTCATAAGTTCTTTTTATTGTCTCTTAAGTGACAGGTTATATATAGTTCTTTTAGTCAGTTAGCTACATCTACCTGACTGTCCGAACTCATATGCTGCGCCTACTGAATTACTTCTTCTAGACCTCTGAAAAGAATTATAATTGCTTATATAAATAACCACTTTTTAAAGACAGTTTAACGTGGTTATGTACTTTTGTTCTGGCAGTTTCCGCATTAACATAATTACATTAAAAAAACTGCACTATAAACGTTTATAACTAGTTCGCAGAGAAAAGTCGAATCCTGTTTCCCGTAGAAATGCGGATTTGTCCGATTAATACCATTAATCTACACGGAATTATTCAATCAAGGTTTTCGAGTTCCAATGCAACCATTGTCTGAATCTCTTTAGACGGCCATTTGGGCGCTGCCGAGTCGACTGCTTGACTAGAGCACTCTTAGAATTCAAATATTATGGCTTTGGAGGAGGTCTACTGTAGTAGTGAAACACCAATTTCTGGAATTTTATCGGTGAACGCATAGGAGGGGGGCGTTAGTCGAATTCATAGAGAAACACCTCCCTAAGTAACATGAAATTAACCAACCAACTCATTGAAAAATAATTGCAGATAAATTTCATGTTGCAACAATTACTTATGAAGGGAATCGTTTTAGTGATTGATAGATTAAGTAACTAAAACTCCTTCTAATGAAAATGAACACACCAATCTTCATGTATCTTTACCTATTATTATAATAACTATTATTAATTTATTATTTCATTTCATTTCATCTTCCATGGGTCTCACTACAACAGTGGACAATCCAATGATTTAGCTCAAAAATAGAGACAGATGAAAAAAACTGCTAAATCACACGTAATCTTGAGTATGGACACCTTCTAAACACTCCAATGATTTCAGACTTACACCTACAAGCAAAATAACTTATTTCAACAACAAAAGAACATATTTACTTTCTTTTAAGGGACTGCAGATATTCTGAAGATGTAGTGTAGTGTAGAAGTTGGAAGCAGTCGTTGATGAAGTGTCTGTAGAATCGCTTCTTCAAAGGCTGGAGTTTCAGTAAAGTGATGTAGATGAGAGAGTTGAAGCAGATAGCGAGCATTCCAATTTGCAGTTAGAAAGAAGTTGGATTGCTAAATTATGGCAAAAAAGACGTTGGAGGAGGAGGTAGTGAGCTGTTTGATGTTGGTTGGGGGATGGTTGGGGGATGGTTGGATGTCTTTCTCAAATTTATTCATGGATTTAGTATTTTCTAAGCAATTTAGATGCAAAAAAAGCCTAAGTATGGGTCATGTGCGAGTGACTGAATCGAAATATCGGGGCAATATAAACACTGACATAATTGTGTGCGTAGGTGTGTGGCTATGTGTAAATCCCTGATTAATGGTTCCCACATTTTTTGGTCTGTATGTGAGGGTATGCGCCTTCCCGACTCCGTGGCGCTAAGTCTTTGTATGTGCAATCTTGTAGAGTGGATCTGCCTTACTTTATCACCTTTTTAGCTTATCATTCAGAACTTCGTCTTTTGTCCCTAAAAGAGACATTAGTCCCTCTCGAACCTTTTTTGCAAATGACTTGGGTGATGGGAGCAGATGTATCGTTCACCCTATACACTGGTTATCAGAAACCTTTTCAGATTCTTCATTCGACAAATAATTTGGCACAACAAAGAAAAATGTCATCGGATCACAGAATTGTGATTACACTTCCCTATCGAACCTTATTTCATTATTTCGTGTGATGCAGGTGTTAAATGAATCGGGGTTAACATACCTTCTCCGACGTTTACTCTATCCTATTCCCCGGATACACCCACAGAGACATCTTGAGGAATTTCTGCACAAGAGCCTCATGCTCGTACGTCTGAACTTCCGTGCTTGTTGTACAGACAAATTGGAAATTTCAAGCCCTTGCTTCTATTTTACGAACAAGTTCGTACTTTGGGGTGCTAATGCTTTTAGGGCGAGTATTTAACCTGCCGAATTGCGCCGCTTTGAATCGGTATCTGCATATAAATCAAAAATATCTTGCTTTAAAACGTAATTCTATTTATAGACAAGAGAAAGTAATAATTATGCTTGCGTCTTAGGAATTTCTAACCTTTATTTTATCAATAAATCATTCTTTATTTTCCTCTTCAAAATTTATAATTCAGAGCGCCCTTGCCTATGTCCACTCAAGAGTTACCTTAGAGCTCATTTTAACATTCTCCACTATTTTCCAAACCTAGAGAACAAAACGCCCCTATCTACACCTTTAAAATACTCGTTAAATTTCAATAATAATTTCATAGAATATTATTTGCAATTTTCCTTTGATATTGTTCAAGTTTAATTCGATGAAACAGTGGATAAAAATATTATGATTAAAGTAATGTGTACTTGAAGAAATGATGCGCTCAAAACTAAAATACGATAACTTATAACTTTCAGTTTACTCGTAAAAGTTTCTAACGTATGTATTGTATACTGCGACCGATTGTATTATTCATTTATTAAAATAGCGAGACGAGTTAAGATTGACAAATCCTTAAGAAAGTGGGTATACAGTGGAAGAGTAAAGAAATGGCACTGTCTGATATTTCGAGGCATTTAATCGGTCAAAGTTGTGATTTCCCGGATAATAAAACTCCAAAAAGATGAAGTGCCCTCAGAGTCAGGAAGAAAACAGGTCATTCTAAAAAATCTCATAGTGAAGATCTCTCGATGCAGCGGATATTGATAAATGACCGATTTGAGACAACAGCCACTATTTCACGGCAGGGTGCGAGAACATAGAACAAAATGCGTCTCTCCAGACCGTTTCACGTCAGTTGGGAGAAGTAGGGCTCATAACACGCTTTCATAAGAAACGAGTCAAGTCAAAAGAATAGAGCAGCTATGTTGTTCTTTGCTACTGAATATGTCCTTTTCAATTTTCAAAGCATGAAAAGGGGGTTTTCAGCTACGAAAGGAAAAATACTCGATAGGATCGGATCAGAAGCAGCATGTAAGCGTCGTACAGGAAAACCTATATAACAAACATGTCCGAAAAAGAGAGTTAAAATTGAAGTTGGCTACGTTATGATGTACTCGTAGGGTATGTTTTAAAATGCTAGAGGTTGTCCGCTTGTCCGTGTGCGGGGTAAAGTAAAAGCTACTCTATACAGGCTGATTCAAGAACAAGTGTCCCTCTCTCCGAACATTGAGAGTACTTGTGCCTATTTTCCTGCAGGACAGTGCTCCCTGTCAGACAACAAAGACAATAGAACAGTTCTTAGATCATGGAAATATAGGCCTGATGAAATGGCCTGCGCATTGTCCTAATTTAAACCTGATAGAAAATCTTTGTAAGATACTCGATGTTAGGTTTATGGCTCGATAACGAAGAATGTTGAAGATATCTGGCAAAGATTGGAAGAACAATGGAATAAAATCATGTCCTATGAATGCGAAAAAATAAGGAAGTACTGCGGCCAGATATGCTCTTATCATTCATATTTATTCAATTATCTATGAGATATTTATGTTGTTTTATGGTGAGGGCTACATTTATAGTGATTGCTCCCTAGTTTCGGACGCACCCTTTTTTTCAAATACACATTACATTTATCATAACTTTTTTATCGTGATTTATGAAATAAATATTGGACACTACAACAGACAAATTTCGACGAATTTTATGTACAATTTTCAGTGGAATTAAACAAAAATTATCATGAAAATGTAGATTTAGATATTTTAATATAGTTTTGAACGGTTGTCGATGTCAAACGGCAGAGCCTACAGTGTCAGATGACGAGATGGTTCGCCAGTGTAAACGGGTTTGCTGATGCAAGGCCAGCCTCTTCGTAACCCGTACTGGTATAGTTAAATCTTTGGAGTGTTGAAGTTCAGCAATGGGAAGCGAAACTGCTGTGTTGTACGGAAAGAAGCTTTACCTGATCGTATCTGACAAAAGTGAATCTTGGAAAAGTCTTGAGATGTGATTGTTGCTTTCCTCTCAATATTTTTGATGTAAGATGGTAGAACTGCTGCACAGACTCAAGTTGTTACCGTCTGAGTTGGAACTAAAAACTAGATTTGTTTCTTAACTATTTGTTATCTTTCGAAACAAGACAAAACTCGTGAATGCTCAATTTAAAGGAGAAATTTATTACAGGGACATAAGGAGTCAACGTTTTTGCCAACTCTGAGCACTAGCTAAAGTTACAATAAATTTCGAGGTTTTATACCTATTTTAACGGAACTATGAGTGCTATCAAGCAGATCCATTTGCTTCCCAATTATGGAGATGCTAAATTGGGATTAACCAACGAAGAAAGCTTTGTCTTATAAACGAAGCGCTCCTTTATTAAATTAAAGACAATTTCTACCCAATGTTGGAAACGGAGGTTTGGGATATTCTAAACTGTTACCGGATGGGCGTCATCGATCCAAAAGAATAGAAAGAGGTCATTCACCCGGCAAGGTCTGGTCTTGGCTGAGAGGCTCCTGTAGTTGGGAACCGATAAAGAAAATGAGTCTTCGTTTTAGGCAAGACGATTCTTCTATTCTGCTGAATTTGCATTTTATTAATCCATATATCTGCAAGAAGAGAATAGTTATTTTTTTCTGGGTTAACCGTGAAGTAGAGTCAAATATAATATAAGCACATATACATGATGATGTACCATAGCAGAGTAGTACCCTCTTACCCTAGGCAGAATGCAGAGGCAAATATCGGTATACTTGTCCATAAAGTACTAAGACATGCCTTAAAAGCTTGCTTTATATTCACGATGCACTTAAAAATCCTAGTAATTTAGCTATCTTATTTGCATATTAAATTAACATTTTTTGATAAAAAGAAAGACTTCCGATATATGTCATCATAGAGATACTAGAGATATCTGAAAATTAATCAATCAATTTAATGGATTAAAATTCGCTTGAGTCACGTGAATAATATGAAAAATCGACCAATAAATCTGAATGAAAAAAATGACCGAGGCAGTAGGGCAAAGATGATGCTAACTATATCTATCTATCCTTCTCCTCTCCCTCTATATCTATATTTCTCTTTCTATATATATATAGAGAGAGAGAGAAGGGGGGGAGAACGAGGAGTGTATGTGCGCGTTTAAGCAACATAATTAAAGAAATAAGGTAATAAATATTCAGCAATATTAGAAATACATTAATTGTTGGTCTTTCCTACGATCAGTCTGAAGCAAACATATTTTTCACTAAACCTTTAATTTGTCCACGAAAGTCTCATAATAATTGTTTAGTCATTGAAGACTTAACATAAGTTTTTAATGACCCAACACAAGTTGTTGATGACCCAACATAAGTTGTTAAAGACCCAACACAAATTGTTAAAGACCCAACACAAGTTCTTAATGACTCAATACAATTTGTTAAAGACCCAATACAAGTCAAATCCAAACAAAATCTATCCTGTGATTTTATCAGAGTGGTTTGGCAAGCAACCTTTCTGTAAGCCATCAAGTAGCAGAATTCAGTAAGTCAAGATTAGCACTGAGGTAGATTTCTACGCGTGTTTACCGGCTTCGATTCACGACAGAGAAGAACAAAAAAATCGGCGCTCTAAGGGGGAAGCCGTCAAAGAGTCGCTGCGTTGAGTTAGAGGCATACGCGCAGACATCTTCAGCCGAATAGGAAAGTAATCACAACACCGCTCTCTCTTTTATTCTCTCCTATCTTCGCACACACAACATCACTCTTCCTTCCTTGAACCTGCCGAACCACACTCCCCATACGCGGAAAGGACAGCTCTCCTTTGGGCCCCAAGGTTTCCCGGCTCGTTGCGTAGTGACAAAACGTATTACTCCCGCTCTTTCCTACCCAGCTAACCACAACCACGACCTATCTGTCGTTCCAGAGTTCGTCAGTGATTGTCAGTCTAATCTTTATATGACTTTATCTATCAGATTTAAAGACCTTCATAATTAAAACGAGACAAAGGATTTACCATGTCAAAATTTATGAGGTCGATCAGCATTTACTTTGAATCGTGTGACTTGGGATTTATGGGTTTATTTGCTAGAAACAGAGCTGCCAAAGTGACAAAGTGACAAAGCAGTCTCCCAAAGAGGAGACTGCTTGAGGTGTACCTTTCCATTCTGGCAAAATAGGTCCTTTCGCGGGGAGTAGAGCGACAGTTCATTTACGAACCCGGTGTTTGAAAGATTGAAGAGTTCGAACCCCATGAAAATGCTCCATTTTACGGGGTGTTCGAACCACTACAGTGGGCGTCAGTGGAAGAGTTACGCACCCCTGTTTCCTCGCTTACCTTCACTGCAAAGTTCCAGAGAGTAGCGCACCTGAACACTTGTGCGATTTTTCACATTTTCAATTCTTTTAAACGGAATAAGTGACCTTCAACCCTCCCTTGGGCCACTGCTCCTGTTGATTCTCGCTTTAAAACCCGTTCAGAATCCAGGATCTTTCCAAACCGATCAATAATAAATCCCTGCCATCAATAAATCCGGGTGACTTTGAATGTGTTTATCAACACATTCAAAGTCACCCGGATTTATTGATGGCAGGGATTTATTATTGATCGATTTGGAAAAATCCTGGATTCTGAACGGGTTTTAAAGCGAGAATCAACAGGAGCAGTGGCCCAAGGGAGGGTTGAAGGTCACTTATTCCGTTTAAAAGAATTGAAAATGTGAAAAATCGCACAAGTGTTCAGGTGCGCTACTCTCTGGAACTTTGCAGTGAAGGTAAGCGAGGAAACAGGGGTGCGTAACTCTTCCACTGACGCCCACTGTAGTGGTTCGAACACCCCGTAAAATGGAGCATTTTCATGGGGTTCGAACTCTTCAATCTTCCAAACACCGGGTTCGTAAATGAACTGTCGCTCTACTCCCCGCGAAAGGACCTATTTTGCCAGAATGGAAAGGTACACCTCAAGCAGTCTCCTCTTTGGGAGACTGCTTTGTCACTTTGTCACTTTGGCAGCTCTGTTTCTAGCAAATAAACCCATTGGTTATCACTTTTATCAAAGGAAATCACAACTCTCACCTATCAGCAATAATTCAATCGCACTTTTAACCCCCCCAACTTTACTACTGCCATCTCCTGCGCTAATCCAACTCGAAGCTCAATCTTTCAAATGCAGGAATCGCATTACTCCACATTCAGGCCAAAGATGAACGGGAATGTATGTAATTAGTAGAGCCAAGTAATCCCGGATCGGATGTGTTGGCAACCTAGCATAAGGGAGGGAAGGGGGTAATTTAATGAATATATGTAAATATATATTTTTAATTTTTTTCGTTTATATTTTCTTGGATGACTCATTTGTACTTTGCTACATTTTTACATTTCTCTTTCTTAATTTTGTTCACTACTCAATGTTCTCTTCAATTTTCTCCATTCCCTCTCTTTAACTTTCTCATTTATTTCATTTTGTCGAATACTCGCCATTATTTATCCTTCTTATATTGTTATTTCAAAATATTCTTTGGTACCATGCAAGAAATACCAATAAGAACCACGAATACCAATAAAAACCACATCTACCACTAAGACCGCGAATACCATTAAAACCCACCTATACCATTAAGCACAACAAATACCAATAAAAACCACATCTACCACTAAGACCGCGAATACCATTAAAACCCACCTATACCATTAAGCACAACAAATACCAATAAAAATCACATCTGCCACTAAGACCTCGAATACCACTAAAATCCACTTATACCATTAAGAACTACAAATATCAATAAAAAACACGAATACCATTAAAAACCATATATGCCACTAAGAACCACAAATACCAATAGGAACCTCAAGTCTCTTTCGCACTAATGAGTCATTTAACATTGAGAGAATTTCGCTCTAAATAAACATGAGTAACAAAGATTGAATAATCACACGCTGAAAAATGAAACACCTACTCCAAGTGCGCTTTCCTCGAATGGTAAGAGAGAAAGGTTAGATTTGAGGTTGTAGAGTGTTATACATGAATCAAAATAGTATTTATGTAATCCAATGATGGAAGGTTTAGAGAGCCAATAAACAAGTGGGTGAGGGCAGATGAGAGAGCAAAAGGAATAAATAGATCGGGTTATAATGAAGAAGTACATAAGTTTGGAGTCAAGGTGACTCTGTTGGGCACTTAGTCACAAGATGGCAACTCGCAAGAGATCCAAGCAAGGACTCCCCTTTCTGTGTGGCACTGTGCCGAGTCATTAATCCCCAGACCTCTGCGCCAACCACTCCCATGCTTTACTCTTAAGCTCAGACCTACTGGTGCCACATCTCTTGTAATAAACCATCAACTTCGCGAGGTAACACGAGCTGACTTTCCCCATACACATCTCAGGCAAGCATTTCTCAGCCGCTTTCAATTTCAAATCTCATTAATAATAAGAATAATTGGTTTATTCATCAAGAAGCAGTAGATTGTACAATGTGCAATTACTGAAAAGATCTCGATTTACAATTTCAGTGAGAAGATATTGACTAAAATAATCAAAAGCTAACATTGAACAATAAAAAATAAAATAGACAAGATCTTAATAAAAGCAATTAATGACTAACATGTGCAAAGTCTATTTGTTGAACAGGCGAGCCACATAGGGTATGGTGGACCGTCTGTAGCGCTCTGTTCGGCACCTGGCCGGTGGCGATCTAGCACTGTGTCGTGTCTGGTAGCGACATGATGCTGTTGCTGGCAGAATGCTCAGGTGGTCATTTTCACCTAGTTTCTCCACAAAACTAAAGGTGAGTTGGCTTCTCCTGTTCTCCAGCGATGGCAAGCCAAACGCGGAGAGCGTGGCATTATGGCTGTTGTAATGGACACACCCATTTCTGGACGCGCTCCAGAGCGGTTCGCTGTGCAACTAACATTACTCTCTTCACCATGCAATATCGGCTGTAGTTTGGCACTTCCATTCTTCCCCATCAAAAGGAACCTCAAAAGTAACTTCATTTTCATCTCGGGAGATCCAAAGACTGGAACAGAAAATGTAAGAACCCCTCAATTCAGTAAAACCACTTGACGATACCGTAAAGTTGAAAGGAAGAAAAACCGTTCGGCGTTTACTATGTATGGATTCGACTTCTTCACGGTATCTAGCCCCTAAGTACGCGCAATTCACCAAACTAGTAGCAAGAATACTAATATCAGAGCAAATACGGGGACAAGGCTCCTAAGTGCTTGGTATCGTGCTCTTACCAACAAACAAACGACAAACCACTCGCCTTTCCTGATCCCGTCATGTCGTAAGGACCCTGATCTAGTTGTCAGGGATATTAGAACAAGCACGGTCATTTTAGTATACAGTGTATCAACAGTATCAATGCTACCACCTCAACCTAGGACTAAAAATACCCCTCCCTTCTCTTTTCTCTAGTAAGCATCAGGTGAGAAAATACGAGTTCTTTCTAAACGATGTCTAAAACTTTAATTTCACCCTTTTAATTCCATTACTCGATCTTTCTAGCGGCAGAGGCTCGTTTCCCGAAATGTTACAGATAAAAGAACATGATAATCTACTATACGATACACACCCCATTCCATGTCCCCACCTCTTTATTTACCAACCCTATCGGTGAGACACAAACTGACCCCCCAACTTTTACTGACAACGAAAGTCTATCGGAACAATGAAGTAATTATTTTCCTTTTCCATCCTTCTTCCCCTCTCTTTATATCCATAGGGAACCTAAAGGCTCTTTTATTCACTCTGTAATTCAATGTATCGAAACCTTTGGCCCACCTATACAATTTTAAACTTGTCGTTTACCAACCGATAAGCAACTATAAGAGGGTGGGAAAGGAGGGGACAATTAGATCCTTGTATTCCCCATGGATTAGCCCTATTTATTTTTAAGAAATGGTGCGTATTGGTCAGTCTGTGATTTCAGAAGGCTCAATAATGTCATAAAATCCAATGGAAGAATCAAATATCTCAAAAGTCCCCTTCCCCCACATCCTGTGTATACAGATTTAAATTCATGTTTTTAGGCGCCCATTTATTTATATACCCAGTTAAATTTAAAATCATACAATGAGCCTGTAGTTCACCTCAAAACTCTATTTGAGCAACTTTCCCAAGACACTTTAAAAACATGCCCTGTGAAGTGTCAATTGAGATGAACGAACTAAATTACGTAGGGTATTTATCTCCTTTCGGGTTGATGGATACATTGCCACTACCATCAAAGGTCTGAGCGATCTCGAATTTCCATCAACCTAAAACATTCTACACCTGTGCGAATTCGTAATACTTGTGAATTTTTGCGGACCACACCTTCCTATCACAAATCCAGTCAACGGAGTTGCGTGCAAGTCACAAACGCCATTTCATTGATCTGAAGATCGCCCAAAAGCATTTCAGGGATCCAAATAGCGTTTTCTAAACCTATTATTTAATTTCATCCAAGACCACCTAACAAATTACGTTTAATTTGCGATGCTTCATTGCTGCTTATAGTGGTTTAGTAAAACAACGGGGTAATAAATGCAATTCAGAACCTATTTTTTTCTGCTAAATTCTCACAAACATAGTATAGGGAACCTAAACTACTTGGCAACAAAGCTTTTATCTCAATTTTAAAAAGCTACGACTTTAAAATATGGACATATCATCTCACTCTCAGATATGCCTTCAATCCTTTCACTCAAAATCACTCACATCGTGATAGTCGCTAGCTTCACTATTTGTTCGAATTTCTGCGGTTATCATATAGACACCTGTTGATAAAAGTGTAGCAGCAGATTCACTCTCGAGAGATCCAAAGTCCCAAATCATCACCTCAGGAATCCTCAATCTTTTACCCTCAACTCCAGTCCTCACATAAAAATAACTCCATTACTTTTATATTACAATGTCAAAAGAAAAGGAAACCAAGTTAAGGAAACTTCTCCTCTCCCTATACTCCTGCTATACCTTTTTAAACATAGCAGTAAATCCCTAAGATCATATACTATTCAAAACCTAAGATCTTACTTCATCTTATCTCGTCAACAAGGCTCGTCTAAGAACACATCACATCCGGGCCTACCAAGTGTTCTCAAATTAAGTTTACCTAATTTCTCCAAATTCTTT
The DNA here is from genome assembly GCA_963969495.1 of Ceratothoa steindachneri. Taxonomy (NCBI): domain Eukaryota; kingdom Metazoa; phylum Arthropoda; class Malacostraca; order Isopoda; family Cymothoidae; genus Ceratothoa; species Ceratothoa steindachneri. The sequence goes on from OZ018329.1 coordinate 41,945,156, forward strand.
AAAAATCTCAAGAATTTCATCGAAAAATTCTCATATATTTATTTTGGTTGGAATTTCTCAAGCAAAAATACACCCAATTGTACCGATTTTTTGTAATAAAAAGGTTTTTAAGTTATGCCATAATGTCACTTATGGGTAATTTGATACAAAATCAGTCTGATCTATTCCCTATTCTTCTGGTTTGACGTGACAATAAACATTTGAAAATTTGTCCGTCAGAGCAAATACGTTACTCTCTGATATATGTAAACATACACATCTGCCGACTAACTCGAGACAGTTATCAGATATGAAATTCATATCGACCTCACTCTCCTCTTTCCTTCATTACTTTAAATATATCTTAGTTATGATTGATCATTATTTAAGATAGCTAGAATCCATTCGAGGTTATCGTAAAGGTGAAACATAGTCAAAATAAGGTCAACAGACCTATGTTGCGTGCTCTCAATTATTGTGGCTTATGCCTTCATGACCATATGACCATATGACCTTCGACACTTTCGATAATTCCGAGACTAACCTTTGGAAGGCATATGAAACACGAGAATGTAAAACAACATGAATGTTTTTAGATTTCGTTAGAATCGGCCGAATAGCTTACGGTTATTGCCAAGAAACTCATTGAAAAATTAAAACGGTTACCAACCGACCAGCCGTCCTACAGACCAACATAGCTTATAGAATCACTGCACACGACTGATTATAATTAATTAAACTCATCCTTCCATACCCTTCTCAAAATCCACGCAACAGAGTTCTTGATCCCCATTCCGAACAATTTTCTTCAATTCCTCAAATTTCACTTTTCTCTCGTTTCATTCGAAATTGCCTCCAACTTTTCGTCTTTCTTTAAATTATCCAATACTGTACAATATGTATTGAATTATTTCACTGTATGATGCGCTGTATAAAAATTGTATGCACTTCTTTTACATATAAGTTACCTATGATGCTGCCTACATATATATTATATTTCTCCTGTTTTACTTTTAAAATTGTAACTATAATTTCTAACTCGGTACACAGAAAGGCCGTTGAGTTTAGACGCAGTCAGTTGAGAGTCAAGGCGACTCTGTGGGTAATTTAATTATCTGTTAGAGAGAAAATAAATCTAAACCTGGACTGCTTTCTGTGTAGCACTCGGCTCAGTCATTAAGCATCACACCTCCTCGCGAACCACTTCTCTGCTTTGCTTTCAGCACTCATTAATTAGTAAGACTGCATAACGAATGGCAAAATCAAATAATTTATTGCAATAACACATCGGACTGTACTTGATGTGAATAATTGCAATTGTAATAATAATGAAATGACTGGAATCGCAAATAAAACATTGCAATAGGAAATAAATTACTGATTGCAATAACAAATAACAAATTTCAATAAGAGATAGATGAAAATAGCAAATAAATGATTGGCATAGCAATCAAACATTTCTATATCACACCTATTGAATGCTGGAGCCAGTAGAGTGCCGTCAAAGTCTGTTGAAGGTGTATCTTGAGGCATGATTATAATTTTTCGTAACTGTTTGTTCGTTATACGGGTTCTAAAATAACCCTTTTCCACCTTGTCATTTTACCAGGTTATCCTCTCTTTGCCCCGTCATTTTTGTCCATAGGCTAATAATCTTCCCATTCTTCTATCACTCTTCGGTCACTTACCACTCAACTCTAAGGCCCTAAATAACGACGGTCGCGTAGTTCTATTTTTTCATAAATCAGTCAGGACAAGCCGCGCACCTTGACTGTTCGACGAGTACTAGTTTACTACTTGTAAAGTGCAACGACTTGTTTGCACGTGACCAAGTGACGTAACGAACTGGAAAAGAACTTACAACTCTTCATTACAAATCTACAGGGTAAAGTAAAACTATCATTTAAATATTGTCGCTCGTTCGGTGTTTTACGTACTACAACCTAGAGTACTTTCTAATTTTGTACTCAATATGAAACTACCATTTGTTTTCAGATAAGCGCTACTATCATTTTTAGAAAATATTTCGCCGTCTTTCGTAGTAAAATCGACCCTGATGATATTTTTCTTTTGTAGTCTGTGTTTAACGCGCTTCTCGGAGTTGGAAGTTGCGCATTCACCATCACGACCCTAAATCCCACGGTTCTAGCCACAAAATGCAAGGAAACCCCTCCTATTCCCATATGCTAAGGCTTAAAATACTAGAACACCCATTAGTCTCCTCTTATAGCTCGTTGTGAAATATTCCTTCATTCACTTTCACTCGGTAACTTCACTCCTTTGTTTGTTTGTTCACAAAACTAAATAACACTTTGGATACTGTAGTTATCTTCCTTCTACAGGTTTTCGCTTTCTCTAAGTTCACCACTTTACTAAAAACTTCTCAAATGCCCTTGTTAGTTTTGCACTTTAAATAATACCCTGCCAACACCCCCAGTTGGGTGCATTGCAAGCCCCTAAGTGTGTTTGCCAATGGAAGTCAGCAAGGTACCTCATAGGTAACTCAGATAGGCCTAACGGGCCCCACAGTTATGCCTAATGTGGGACCCAACTGGGGATGGGGGAGAGGACGGCAGATGGGACCCATAGGAGTTTCAATCTTGTGATTTATGTGTGTTTCCCACGTTGGTGCTACCTACTTTTCTTAAGAGGATTCGGTTGGGATCCTGATGTGGCAGACACATGGATCCTAGAGAGCTCTTATACAGGGTAATTGCTCTGCTTAATAAATCTGGTCTCCATGAGTCTTTTGGGTCCCAGAGTGTCTTCTCTGGTCTTCAGGGCTCTTCTTTGAGCCCCAGCAGTCTTCTCCGGTCCTCAGGTGTCTTCTTCAGGAAAATGCAACACCGCTCAAGAATGATAAGAGCGAGAGTGTTTTTTTTTGCAACTGTGGAGGATAGGATACTTCTACATACCCAGACTATAGTGAGCAGGATGGGTGGGCGCCGGGATTAGCATTTGTCGGAGGATTGAAATTATATTCATCCGTTATAATCTTTTTACGATAGAAAAAATACACTAAAACCTTAAAAAGTCAGACAATTAGGGGAAAAGGCCTGTCCGACTTTTTCCGAAAGCGCGTATGTATCAGTCTAAGAAACAACACCAAACAATCCCTCAATAACAACTCAAAACATAACAGAGAAAACAGAAAAAACGGCCCTTATTTATTTACCTTCATTCTGAATCAGAGTTGATTGACAAAGGAGGTGTAGCCACATAGGAGAATGAGGTTGATGGCTTGGGTGATTGAGAAGAAGTTTGGGGGTGTTGTCTTGAGTTTTTTCTTTATTGGCCAAAAAAGAGAATAAATTTTGGTTTGAGTTGAGGGATTCTGTTGGAGGTCGATCATTTCACGACGAAAATCCCTCAACGTAGTGTAATGTGATGCCGCAAATTCTTTTGGCCAGTTTTCATCAGAGGCCATCAGCTTTTCAATCATATCTCTCGCATCAGAGAGCTTTAAAATTTCCTTATCATTTTATGATCTTTTTATCATGTCCTATATTTTATAGGTTTTATGATGTTTATGTATATTCTTTTAATATTTTACTGTTTTAGCAAATAAATATACTTTTTATTTTTTTAGGAATATTTTTTTAGTCCGACTTTTCCCGAAATCCGACTTTTCGAGGTTTTAGTGTATAGCTGAAAGGTACAGTCCGTTGAGCCAAAAGGACTTTCACCAGAAGTAGTATCATCACTATCAGCTATTCAGAATTAAAATCTATCAATATATATATGTGTATATGTATTTTTAAAGTCCCAAGGAAATAAAAATTGGTGACACAACCCGGAAATCACTTAGGAGAATATCACGTGAACCAATCAAAGCTTAAGAAGGAAAATGGAAGACGTAGAGAACGGAAAGATAGGACAAACTATTTTAACCGTTATATGAAAATAAATAAAGAAGTTGGATTTGAACCTTTGTCATTAAGCGCTCATCGCTATATGGGGTTGAAGATGGTAGCTCTGGCGATCAGCGTCTTGGTCATATAAGCGATGAGCGCTTAATGATACAGGTTCAAATCCAACTTCTTTATTTATTTTCATATAACGGTTAAAATAGTTTGTCCTATCTTTCCGTTCTATACGTCTCCAATTTTCCTTCTTAAGCTTTGATTGGTTAACATGATATTCTCCTAAGTGTTTTTCCGGGTACTACCCATTAGACCTCTAAATTCCTTCACCAACAGAGCCTTGGTAGACTCTGAATTTAGAGGATGAGAGAAAGGATGGGAAATTGAAAATGCAAAGATAGACAGCTAGAAGGAAATAGAAGACAGAATAGTTGACCTAGGAAATCGATAGAACTACCACTTAACTTGCAATCGAACCTACAATATTTTATGCTTTTGCCCTAGTTTATTTTGTCATATGCTTTCCCTGTCCCCTGTGTCCTTTTTGTTCCGAGGAGCCGATAGTCATAAAATAATAGAGGATTGTATGAATATTCTAATTGTAACTTTGTTCTAAGGGAAGAAAAGTGGGTGTTTTCACTAATTGTGCTATAATATATTGGATATTGTAAACAAGGAGTACGGAAAAATTGGGGTAGAGCGTAATTAAAAAAATAATTCAATAGTTGCTAGAAGTAGTGTATGTGTAGAGGGAGCAGGAAGGTTTGTATTAAGTAATTGCACTGAAACAGCTAGCTGGACATAGGAGTGATTTGATATATAGAGTTGGAGAAGACAACTCTTGATCTCATTATGGCTAGTTATTATCTTTAAGGATGGGTTTCTGAAAAAAGTACGAATGGGAATGAAAAAAAAGAGGTGAGAGTTCAGTGAGAAATGAAGAAAGATATGTATTGTTATCTATGTTGGTATTTTCTTACAACTTGGTATAGGTGGCTGAGATTGAGGAGGATTTGAAAATTTTGATCGAAGCTTTTGACAGCGTATGCGTCAAGATGGGGATAAAAGTAAATACACTAAAGGGTAAGGTTGTAGTGATCGGATTATATAAGGTAATAGTATTTGTAGCTGAGGATTGAAGGCAGTCTAATATTAGAGCGTGTTGTGTTACCCTCGATCCTAGGTTTCGGAGCTGGTTAAAAAAACTCTGGCTCCGACTCCGGAACAAAGATATTTTGGGTATCTAGATCCAGTTCCAGCTCTGGCTCTTTCACTTTTTTCATTTATACTTATTATATCTAGATGCATTTATTTTACAATTTTAATGTATAGTTAGACCCCTTTAATACTCAAACTTTAAATTTTTATGATTTTTAATTGGACAAATAGAATTAAGTTAGCGAAACAACTAAAGGAAAAGGAGAAAAACTTAGTTATATAAAATATTTATTAGCTTGATGACAAAAATTATGGTTTCAAGTTCAAATTGTAATTTCAGTGATACATAGATATTCCCAATAATGTAAATCCTAATGAAAAAAATAAAGGAAATAACTAATGCTGAAATTTTAATTAATATAACCTTATAAGAAAATTATTTTCTAGAGCATAAAATCAAGATATATTTCCTTGTAATTCATTTTAATTAAAAAAGTATGAATTGAGTAAAGCTAAAATTAGTTTCTTACCAAGTTTTACTTACTAAGTGAAAGAACTACTCTGAAAAATGAAAGGAAATAACTAATGCTGAAATTTTCATTAATATAACCTTATAAGAAAATTATTTTCTAAAGCATAAAATGAAGATACATTTCCTTGGAAGTTATTTCAATTGAAAAAGTATGAATTAAGTATAACTAAAATTAGTTTCTTACTAACTTATACTTAGAAACATTTGTTCTTAAAAATAGTAGGGCCTCAATAATATCTTCTTTTATACGTGCCCGTAGATCAGATTTTAGAATCCTGAGTGCAGAAAATAATCATTCAACACTGACTTGTGTTGAAGGCATAGCTAGGACAAGATTTGTTATATCTTTAATAACTTTAGGATACCTTTCTATTACCTGTTGGAAAGACAGTTTTGAAGAGCGGTCAAATCTTTCAATCTCGGGAAACGATTTCTCAACTTGCAATTTGAGGATACTCTGTGGACTGAGAAGAAGTGGTAGTATTGATTCATTCTTTAATCGAATAAGTTTTGAACTCTTCCCATGTTGAATATCTATGAATTTTTCAAAATCAAAATCGCTCTCATCACATGTGGTGGAAGGGGATGATGAAGTGAAGGATGAATCGGCAGTCACCATGTCACTTTCGTCTTTTTTTTATATTTATTTGAACGATCTAGGATATTCTTTTATTCTGACGATTATATTGGATAAAGCATATTTGGCTTTAACCTGTTCAGATGTTAATAAACATCTATATTTAGGATCTATATAAACACTAGCAAGCAATACTTCATTATCAAGTAAAATCGTTTCTCGCCTTTCTTACTCGTATATCGTCAGCTATGGCGCCTTCAATCTTGGAAAGAGAAAAATATCAAAGATTTCCATTCTTTCAAGAATCGACTGGGAGACAAAACTTCACTTTGAACTTTTTTTGTTAATATATATGGCCGGTACAATAGTTTTTTCCAATCTTCTCGCTTGTTCCCACATTAATCCTGATGGATTCAAATCTGGATTTGCCATGTTCAATATTATAGGCCTCAGTTTTAATAAGTGCTCAATCATTAGGTAGGTTCTGCCCCATCTAGTAGGTTGATCTAAAATGATAACTCTACCTGCACTTCTTTTAATTATCTCTTCCGCCTTTGGTTTTCTTATGGCTCCAACAACCTTTCTAAACTTACCTCTGAGAGATGCAGCATGCTTACCTCGCAGCCCGTCATAAATTGCGAGTTGCAAAGTATGTGCACCACATCTCAAGTAATAGATAGTAGAGAATAATGAAATTTCACGTATATTATCTTCGAGTATGTCATTTTCTTCCCTATCTTGAGTATCTCTTGAATCATCATATTCAGTAAATGTTTGTATAATATCATCATCATTATCTTGATCGTTAGAAGTTGCTAAATTAAATTTCTCAACAGTTTTAATCATATTTGTAGCATTATCACTGACAATACAGAGTTCATATTCTTTTCATATGCCATAATCTTTCATTGCTATAGTGCTGGTAACTATTTTATTACCATCATCAACAAATCGGACATTTATGCAAAATGATAGGTTTGTATTCTAGTTCAGCCATCAACTTTTAAATATATGAAGCAGCCTTTTAATTGCTCTTCAAGGGCAAATTTTTCTTCTTTGTATCTATCAATAACTAAATGACAGATGTTGTCTTTATCTATACTAATCTTGAATTTATTAGCCATTTCTTCTAGTAGGTTGCGCATAGTTGGCTTTCTAAACATTAATAAAAGCATAGAATCTTTTACAACTAACTCAATTATGCTATTCTTGAAGCTATTTGCCCTTATGGAGAGAGGGACTTTTTTGGCGGGTCAAAATTTGGTAATATTTTGCTGGTTTGATTTAGTCTTGTTACTTATAGAAGTATTAGGTTTTGACAACTCAAGCATTTGCTTCTTTTTTTTCCATAATTTTTAGTATTTCAGGATGTAATTGACTAAAGTGTCTTTTCAAATTATAGGCTCTCGAAGAAACATCTGGCTTTTTGGTTTGAGGTTTTGCAATTTTAGTTCTACACGTTGAAATATTTCCTGAAGCATCCGAAACTTCACAAACACAAATATGGTGTTTATTATATGAACTGTCAATAATGTATTTGAATATATCAGACTTATTTTTTTTAATCTTTATCCATTATTAAATGTCATGGACTAATAATAATTGCAATTAAAGAATCTGAAAATAAAGAAAATGAAATTTAGCAATACAGATAATTGACCAAAAAATTAAAACAATTCAGAAGTCCCAATTTTATTAGGCATTATTTAGTTAGTTACCTAGATGCGTACAGTAGTTAGTAATTTAATCTAATTAAATAGAGGCCTACCTATAGATGTACAGGTAAACTATGTATATCTAGTTAGCCTAAAAGAAATAGAACCAAGGCCTACAAATTACAATATCAATTCAATATCGCCAATATGTATTAAAATATTCCTTGGAGCCAGAACAAGGAGCCGTGATTTCAAGGTTTCTGACTCTGGCTCCGTCTCCGGCTCTGGCTCCCAGTGAGTAAAATTACCCGGCTCCGGCTCCGGCTCCGGCTCCGGCTGCAAAACCCTGCCTTGAACAGGTGTTATCGTTAGTGAATAGGATGTATTGAGAATGATAGATTTACAAATAGAGCAGAATACTACCACAAGGTTTAAAGTGGTAAGAAAACTTATCAGAGTGTAAGGGAATGTAAATCACTTCAGTGTGGAATGTGTCAGGAAGCTACATGAGACTATGATGTGGCCATCGTTAGTGTATGGGTGTAAGACTATGGTATAGAAGGAGAAGAAAAGATCTCGAGTGAAAGAATTGCAAATAGAAGGGCATCTTTGTATGTAAAGTATAGGTAGGGTGATGAATGACTAGCTACGAGATCTTTATGGCGTAAAAATGGGTTGAACGAAGTTTTGGCATTGTTAAGGTGGGGTGTGAGCATGGAAGAAGAATGGATGAAAATAGAGGTCTGAAGGGGATATACGAGAGTGAGCGCTATGGTGGGCGAATCGTTAGAATGTCTAAAAGGTGGGTGATGTGAACGAGCGTTTGAGAGAGAAAGCTGTGAGAGAGGATAAAGTGGTGATAGTGTGTATGGCAGATGTGTCGGACTCGATGTGTGAGAGGGGTTGTGTTCGGTGCCTGACTCGATCCAAATGCTGGGGCAGAGAGAAACCCATACTGAGGGAGGAATAATGGGTGGCTTTGCGCTCCATAGAGCTAAAATAGGGCGGGGGAGGGTGGGTAGATTTCATTGGCACTGATACGCACCGACATCATATTGTGTGAAAGTAGGTTTTGAAGTTTTAATGGTAGAAATGATATTCGAGGTATTTTTACATGCACATATTACATGTTTTATTATTATTCACATGCTTTTACAACTATATCTACCAGTTGCATACAATCTGGAGTTGGCGCACATCAGCGCCACTAAAACATTTTTGCGCCATTAAATTGGCCTTCATAGCGAGATAGCGATGTGGCTCTATGTGTTGTAGCAGCTCGTCCAGTCTGGGTTCATCTGTAGATTGAAGGCCCCTAGCGCAACCCCCCATCTCTCACAACCCCCTCCATTTCCCCAACACTATACCAGACTTCCTTCTCCTTCAGCTTTTTCTCTCTCAAACACTTATTCACTTAATGAACTCCTCCGCTTTCAAACCGTTTTCTAACCATTCTTACATCCTGACATTCACTCTGGTGTGGCTTTTCCATCTTCTTGCATACCTAGCCTTCACTCAGTGTAATACCGCTCGCATAACACATAACCGGCCTCTCCTGTCTGAGAGAACACTCCTACACATGCCCAATACCTTATAGTATTGCCACTTATTTCCTCCCCCCCACCCCCTTATCGAAGACAAAGTTAATGTGGATATTTTACAATGCATTTGTAAGTTAAGCAAAATCAAATAGAACACTTCTCTACACGTACAGTACTACATGAGGTAAATAAAATCATAGATAACATTTATGTTGCTGTAAATAATTTCCTTATTATAAAGGTTATTGATGTAGTACTAATAATAGGTTGTCTAGGAGCAACAAAACCGTTGCTATGTAATATTACCCTGCAACTAGTCATACTACTTAGTCCATATACATTAATAGGATTCAGAGATCTTTAAAAACAACTTGCTTGACTACTATTACTATTAATAACAATAATATATATTAAATGAGGTGACTTAAGGGCTTAACGAAAGATTTGCTGAAATTGAGACGTGTGTTAGTACTGGGCATCAATGCTGACTAAAATAAACTACTAATATTTATGTTAATGAGTATAACAATGATAAAATCTGTTAACAATTGTACTATTTCAGTTTAATATGTATAATCATCAGAGTGACATATCGTGCAGATAAGTTACGCTCATGTAACCGTCAGTGATTAATTCTAGGATGGGAACAGCAAAGCCCCTTAGATCCGTTCTATGGCTAGTCGATAGATAGTAGAGAAGGCAAAATCAGGAGGTGGGATTACATTAAGAGTAAAAAAAAATAGTATGACGCTAATAATATAGTTTTATTCCGAGGGCTTTAATAATTAAATAGATGTTCATGCATTTTTAGTCGCGTGCGACTCTATATCTCACTATGTCTCTCGGGCGGCCCATATTTTGCTTTTTTTGGAGGGGGGGGTAATAACATTGTAACTATTCAGCCGATTCTAACGAAATTTGAAACCCTTATGTTGTTTTCGATTCTCTCTCGAATGATATAATTGAGAAGGTCCTCTCAAGATTAGCCGGAGAATCATTTTGTTTTGGTAATCACATCATAACTGTTCGACTGATTCTAACGCAATTTGACACCCTTATATTGTTTAACATTCTCTTTTGAATGATATAATTGCGAACGTCCTCCCAAAGTTAGCTCAGGAATTATTTTATTTTGGCAATAACATCATGACTATGCAGCCAATTCTAACCAAATTTTAAACCCTTATGTTGTTTTACATTCTCTTTAAAATGATGTGATGGCCAAGGTCCTCCCAAGTTTAGTCCGGCACGCAACTTTGGTCAACAGCTTTTTTTTAAACATGTTTATCGACAAGCTTCGAAATACGTTAGCTGGTAGAGAGTTCCAAATTTAAACGATTTTAGCGCGTTAAAAAAATAAAAGTTTATATTATCGCAACCATTCAGAATTTTGAAGACTTCTACAAGTTGGACGCAAAGGCATCTGAGCATCTTCAACCAGCAATTTCAATTCTTTGAGGCCTTCTGTCTTCAAGAAATTTGTTTGGAAGCCCCAGAATGAGCTGTGTCGCCCTTCGCTGTTCTTTCTTTAATGAGGCGATATCCTTTTGCAGATAAGGAGACCAGAATAGAGCTGCATATTTTGATTGTGAACGCACGATTGATTTGAACAATGGAACTACTATTTCTTTATTGTTATTTTCAAAATTTCTTGTAATACAAACCAAATGCTCTATTTGCTTTTTAGATACTGTTTTTGGACGCAGTGTTTAGAAAATTTTAAGTCTCGAAATTCCTACACCAAGATCACGTTCTTCCGACACGTTCTTACCTGCCAAATAAAAAGACCAATTACATAACTCGTTTAACACTTGTTGTATTTTCTCTCGATTTGAGTCATGGAATCTAATATAGTATCGTCCTCGAACTAGGAGGATGTGCGGTTATATATCTTACACACATTTTGACCTTCTATTTTTTCACTTTCTTTAAAGATCTCTCTTTACAATCTCTCTCCACCAGACTGCCTCATTGATATTGCGCTTTATTTTATAGGAGAATCCTTTTTGCACAGATTCTTTACAAAATCTTTCAGCGGAAATGCATAAATTCATCCCCCACAAACATCCATTCTCAGAAATACACCTGACACAACAACCTTCAAGAGTCACTTTTCAACAACCACTTATACTAGAACCTTTTACTCTCTTCGTGTAAATACTGAACCCACTTTATTACCATTTAATCCTACATATGTAATAATTATTGCCTCGTTTGTACTGCCAGACACCAGCCTCTCATACCTTTCAGTCAAATTATTTAGCTCCACACCCGGCAGGTATACTCTCTGTTATTTCTATCCATTCGCACTCAACTTCTTATCTAGTTAACTAATCCAAGATTCACATCTTACAATCATTTAAGACTCCTATTTCCAACTATTTCAACTCTATCCTTTCTATTCCCATTTAAATAACTACTTGAATCACTTTCAGTCATTTCATCTCTTGGGGCACTGAATCTATTATTCATAAGCTAACAAGATCCTTATACCTATTTCATCCACCTGATTGTTGCCTACCTATCTTTGCTGCTTCCTGCTTTACCCATATTTCACCATCTTTTGCATTCTTTCAATTCTAATTCCCAGTCCTTACATTTATCCTTAAGCCAGAAATGATCAAAGATATACAAATGAAAGAAACTTACGTATCAAAGCATAAATGCAAATAGCTGAAGATGATGTTTTAAAGAGCAGACAAGATTTAGGTTAGAAAAGGCAGAAAAAGTACCAATATAAGATATGATATATGTAATTGCTAAAAGTTGTTCCAGAATTAGAATTGAGAATACATTAAAAAGTTTAGCATTACCGGCAATACTCCTAATTTAAATAACATCATGAACATCAAATTAACCTTTACATAAGCTAAAATAATAGAAAACAGAATATGTAGTCAAATAATGAAAGCTTCAAGTTATGCAAAAGAAACAGCGTTAGGAGGAATGAAAGGGTCATCCTTAAGGGAACAGATAATGGCAGCATAATTAGGATGTTACCAGTATTTGATGGTAGGTAGAGGAATTGACTTAATGACAAGGACCAAAAAAGAAATGAAGAACAGAAGACATTAATGGATAGAATAGAATGAAGGGTATAGGAAAGATGTGGAAATAATTCTGCAAAGAAGAGTATGTGAAGGTGAAGGCTTTAAAATATCCAAGGGGTAGAAAAAAAGTAGTGGACGACGAGAGGAAGTTTATGATAAACGAATTATCGGAAATATTATCAAGGTGTAGAACAAATAATTAGAATTGGAATGACACCAAAAGAAATAAAAATGAAGATCTAAGGTGTGGCCTGTGTGGAAGAAATACCGAAGAAGTAAAACATTTCTTGTTGTGGTGTCCAGAATATAGTAAAGAAATGGCAGGAAATATTAAATTGAAGCAACCATATAAGAAAGAATATGGAAGAGATAATCGTGGGAGTTCTGTTTAAGTATGATAATATGTATGTATAATAAATTAAGAATGAAATTTATATCTTTTGGATAGAGAAAGAAATAAAAATAGTAACATAGTAATAGCTTAGAGGTGTAGCTGGTCTAAACCGAGCAAACTTTGCACCTTGAGAAAACCTACTAGACGCTCAGGTACGCTTGCCCAACCCCTAAAACTAATGTACCACACAATACGTAAACACTACTATTTTTTTGAGACATAGTCATTGCATTCAAACAGACAGCCATTTTACTAAGTGTTACGCTTAGAGATGTATTCTGATTGAGGCCGATCCATAGGCCTATCAATGCCTCCATAAATTTCCACATTAAAATTATACTTTGTCTGCGTGGTGATAACGCGAAGTCAATTTATGTTGTTGTGAAGGGTTCATATAGGGTTTTACGACCAGCGCCTGGTCGTATACCTTTTGAAGTGAAGAAGGTTCATGATTTGTGAGAAAAATCAGTGAGTAGGCTTGCACCAAGCGTCGGGGGAAAGCAGACGAAAGGAATTCGACTCATCGTCTATCGATCGAAGAGTATGTAGGCACAATAGAGTAGTTTGAAATTCCCCTCCCCCACTACCCCGAGTGTGTGAGAGCAGCTGACACGCCACTGTGCAGCGTTAAGGAGGAGGCAGCGCGAAGGACGAATGCAAAGGTTTGGTGCGACAATGGGTTAATAGTGTATGGGTGTCGGGCTAAGAAGGTTAAGACGGCCTTATAGTCAAGTTTGGTCCGACTCCAAAGCGTCCTTTCGGGTAATCCACTTGTGGGCTGGGTTCGAACGGTAACCTGGTTATTAAGGGGGCCCAAAGTCAAAACTGTGAGTTGTCGTATAGAGAAATCATTAGAACGAACGAAGATTTGTAATATCGAACGTTAAATAGAAACAAACGAGAATAGAAAGTAATTATAAACATAGAGGCAAATAAAAATAACATTGCTAGGATCGGCTCAAAGAATCTCCTACGCTTAAAAATGTCGTATTCACTCACGGTTATCTTAAACTCAAGCTCTGATTGGAGGATGGGAATCGTGAAATTTGAGCCGAGCCAATCAGTAATGAGTTCTGTGGCACACGCCAAGACTTTCGTTTTTTTTCATATACGAGTATATATGTTATAGTTCGGTTTTTACTTAGGCATTTTCTTGTTTTGTTTTTTTCCTTCGTTCTTTTTAGTTTGGGGCACATCGCCTCTTCTATTTACGCGGTCAGAGGGAGAAAATTACCCCCCACCCTAACATCAAACGTCTACCCGTGGTGCCTGAGAAAGGTGCACCTGCAATGCCAGAGAGCTCCAAGAGAGCATCGAGACTTCGCGCGGTTGGCTGACCCGGGTCGGGTTCTCTTTATCTTCCCGTCTCATCATATGATTGACGCTAGATCCACGGCGCCAAGGACCTTTGCGCAAATCTGTGAGGCCGCCGAGACTATCCTTCCCCCTGGCGCGCCAAGTCTAATGAGATCAGCGTTCCCCTTTGGGGGTCCCCGGCCACCCGCTTCCGCCAAGGAAGTATAAATACTTCGAGAAGAGCTTTAGGAAATCAGTACCATACAGCTCCATTTTGGTTAGAAGCCACGTACAGTCTCTTACACCTAGCTTCGCCTCCAAACGAATTCCAGCTTCGAACACGATTATCCGGCCTTGTTCCTATATAAGGCCAGAGTTCCCGCCGACAGACGATATACACGGACAGGCATCTATCACTCGGTTATCGACTTCATTTAACGACTAGAGTACTCCCTCGCTCATTTCTTATCAAGGTTAAAGAAGAACGAATCTTGCAAGTTCAACCTTATACCACCCCGTTTACTCACCGTATTCAAGCCTCCAGTCAATTAGGCTTTACGTGAGTCTCCCCGATAATTACACTCTCCCATTTTTTCTGGAAGCAATCGCCGTGCATCCTCTCTCGAACTCTCGTACTCGTCGAGTCATTTGTATTCCCCTTCCCCCGTTAGGTACCACGGGTCTCATTTATTTATTGTCATTAATTTACTTGTGCTATTAATATTTTCTTTGTATATAGTAAAGATATATATTTTTCTACCATTAGTTTGTCTAATCCTATGACCTCTAAGAATTGGTTATTTAGGCCAACTGCGCTCGATTTTTGTTTATTTAACCCTCGCACTGGGATCTATATCCAGATTTTCAGGCGTACCATCTTCACGCTCACCCGACGACATACGTTTTTCTTGTTTTCCTTCGTTTTTTTTAAAGTTTTTGGCACCGCACCTCATTTATTTACGCTTTTGTTTGTTTTGTTTTCTTCCGTTTTTTAATTTTGGGTTCTTTACCTTTTACATATAAACGCTTTTCTTGTTTTGTTGGTTTCCTTCGTTTTTTTAAGTTTTGGGCACTTTGCCACTTTTATTTACCCATTTTGTTTTGTTTTTTCCTTCGTTTATTATTTTGGGGGAGTTCGCAGCTTTTATTTACGCTTTTCTTGTTTTGTTGTCTTCCTTCACATTTTAGTTTGGGACAGTTGGCCTCTTTTGTTTACTTCTTTACTTTGGTGACATCTTGTCGATCTTGACCTGGGCATTTTCCCTCTTTTGTTTTTAGTTTCCATATCTGGTTTTATGGTCTTGATTTTGTAGCATGTTCCTTGTAATGTTTTTAAGTGCAAATTGGTCGTATGTTTCCCCTTGCAGTTTCTTAGGCTTGGGAATAACGATGTTCTCTCAACTGTGTGTTGCCTTTGTTTGGGTAATGGGTATACCACAAACCTATTTCACCCCTATGAAACCTGCCACACATTTTATCATTTAATCCATAATAAAGAAAACATGCGAAGACTGTAACAACTGATATATATAAATCCATTGCATCATTCGAAATTAATTGTATATATTGTCAAAAATACCTAAAGCAAGCAAACACGCTAATTCTCGAAGTGGCTCAAATAATGTCATCGGACTGTCTAAGCCGTTGCCACTCTCAGATCTCCCAACACAACGAGATAATTTAGCCTATATTTCTCTTCTCGAGGTGAGTGACAGCAAATTACATATTTGTCTAAGAGAGAGAGAGAGAGATGGCGGGATCTTGGTAAAGATTGAGGATTGACGAGGTGAAAGGGTTCATTAATCAATTTGTGACCTCCATAGAAATGAACTCGGCCTTCGTCATCAATTCCAAACTGTCGACGGACCTACTACATGCCTAATTCTTCCAAGGCACCAATAGGAAAGTCTTTGTCAAAGGTGAAAGAGTTACAATTGGATGAAGTGTTCGTTCTGATCAGAGATGGACCAGAAATTTCGATGCCAAATAAAGTGTTGTCGGATTCGGCCGTCCCCAAATCCATTCACAGCGGGAAAATTGATCCGCAACTAAAAACTTTGAAGCCAGGACCCATTTCTTACTTCAAGTGGTTTCCTTTAGCCTGGCGCAACTTACCTCTCCAAGCATCTTTTTAAAGGAAAAGTTAAGAAAAACCTGCACTCTTTCATCTTCTACGTCGTCACCAACTACATTCATTGTTGGTTTGTGATCAAAACTTCACCACATATTTTTGACGCCACCAATCACATTATTTTCTAAATCAAATGTCTCCTTATTCCTCAATCAACGTGATACATGGCTTTCCCTTGCATCAAATCATGGAACACACACCCAGAAATCTGCTCCTCTCTCTCTTCTGCGACGATAATCCAAATTTACACGCCTTAACTATTCGTAAGATTATAGATGGACCTTCGCCAATGGAGCGATGTTGATGACAAGTCGGTGAGAAAATTTGTTCCTTCTCCTTCTCCCCTTAACTTCAATACGGACAACACTGCTGAACTCATCATTTGAGATTCAGTTACGATTTATGAGTCTAACCTCTTGCAATCTTACCATCGCCGAACTTCAGGATTTGATTGTCATTAAATTTGAATTGCCATCTTCCTAACCCACCCCTAATTGGTGGAGCGCATGATTCGCGAATTAACAAGTCCATGCGGTAAAATTGCTGATCATGATGAAAGATATGGGTATATTCGCGTGAGAATGGCTTCCCTAGAATTTTTTCCGAAAGCTGACGCGGAAAAAGATTTTTTTTAAAAGATTAGTTAGTTACAATCCTTCTATTTCTCAGAGTGACGGCGATGATATGCATTTTTCATGTTTTTAGTCCTTCTTGCGTTAAGGTAATTTGATGTTCTATTAAAAAAGATTTTTTCTTGCTTGGAATTTAGTTATATTATCAAAACTTAATTTAGAGATAGAATTAAGTTGGAAAAAGGTAGGCATTCTTGGTTTTAAACCCCTATCCAATGAATGGCATTGAATACAGTCAAGTGACCAACGATGAACAATTAGAATGCACAATATTGATTAGATTCTTAAATATGATAATATATTACTAAATAAACCTCTATGGTTGAATTGGCTGGACGTACATTATTTTTTTATTTTGCAATATATTAATTATTGTTAACCGATTTTTTTACGACAACCTTTTATCTTTAAAATAGTCCGATTACATTCCCCCTACTGGTTATTGCTTGGTAGAAGGAAGGACTCAGTTCGGGCAAGCGAAATAGTTGAGTTTTCCGTGGTTTGTTTGTGCGCTCACGCCTTTGGGCTTACTATCAGTGTTAATGTTCAGTGTTTCTTGTAAGTCACATTCAGCGTCAGATTGTTGCTACTATGGACGGATGGATTAAGGACGAGGAACGGACTCGTGCTGCTAATATACAAATCAGAATGAGAATAATCATCATAATAATGTTTTACCCGTCTATTTTTACCGACGCCAATTAAGGGGGCGTGGCTTCTCTTCTCTTAATCTCAACGTGGAGCAGAGCTTAACTGGTGCATGTGTTCTCTAATAAGACTGCAGTTTGTCATCTGACCGAGCTTATCAAACCAAAATTCATAGCATGAATGAGTTTGGCATTTCACAGATTGATGTAAAGTCTGGCTGTTCTATGTGTATCCAGATGATTTCTACTGCCTCCGTTAACTGTCTCCAGACCTTCGGCTCACATCTGTTTCTTCATGTCTGTATGTTTGTACATTCGCGTGGAAACCAAACAATTTCGCCTGCATCCTTACAACATATTCTGTTTTGCATTGCCTCATACTAAATTGCGATTTAACATTATTTACAAGTATTTGCTTTGTTCTACATTAGTTCATTGTTCCGATATGGCATATTACATCAGTGTTCGATCTGTGTGCCCAATTTTAAGATTTCATAGGGCCAACGGGTGCTGATTTGTGAGGTTCCTTTGTAAAATTTTTTCAAGTGACCGAGCTTAACTATTAATTTTATTCCCCCACGGAATTGAATTGTTGTCCTTCCAGGCTTCATCTCGGGCTATAAGTTTAAGGTATAGAAAAATAATATTATTTTTCATATTGCTGTGCTCTCGTCTCAGTTATAGTGAAATCTCGACCGCAAAAGCTCTCTCGCGAGTGTTTTTTTCCCTTGATGTTCGTGTGTTTGTTGGTTAGCAAAACCATTTGTACTCCCTTTTGTGCGTGAAGCAACTCATAATTCCGCCATACTCGTGCCATGCGGTAATTTAATTCTTGTTTTTGTGCCTATCGCAGAAACCAGCAAACCAGGAAACCAAGGTGAGTAGTCGGACTCAATGTAAAAGATTTGATGGCCTACATTCAGGAAGAAAAAAGAAGAGAAAGAGCCGAAAGAAGAGACAGAGAAGAAAGAGAAAAGGAAAGGGAACGAAAAGAAAGAGAAAAAAATCGAGAATAAAAAGATAGAATCTGCTCTCACGAATTGGAGATGTGCAGAGCGAGGAACAAGTCACTCTCCATAAACGTCTCAAGTGTTAGGCTAGACGCACCGTAGTCTGTGACCATAAAACTCCCATTCTTGAAAGAAGGCGAAGACTTCGGGTCTTATCTCACTCACTTCGAAAAGATCTTCGAGGTGAACCAGTGGGACATCGAGACGGACTGCGCAGCAAAATTATTGGCCCCGTTGAGCTCTCAACTCAGAGATATTTTTATCTCCCTTCCATCAGAGGCAACAATTGATTACCCATCGTTAAAAGCCGAATTGCTTGCCATTTACAACATGACCTCGGATTTCTATCAAGCTAAATTTAGGCATTGTCGCATTCAACCTAACCAGACTTTTTGGCAGTTTGGCAACTCTCTACAGCGTCATTTTAATTTTTAGGTTGACGCGTCCAAGGTGCCTCATGAATACGACGCCCTGGTCGATTTCGTCCTCAAGGACGAATTTTTGCGTCGCTTCCTTCGGAAATCAGATTCTTCGTAAGGACCGGAGGTGCCATACCCTTAAGGAATGGATCGAGGAGGCAGACGTCTACGCGGCTAGCCACAACTGCTATCCGAACGGAGGGAAGAAATCAGAACTCCCATCTCCTAAATCCAAACCCACCAAAAACAAATTTGTTCGTAATAACCGTGTTGTTGTTGCATCCAATGTGCTACTCCCCCCTGTGGCTCCGGATCACGATAAGTTTGCCGTAGTGCTTGATTGCTTGGGGCGCTCCAATAAATTCTTCATTGTTCACTGCTACATTGAGTGCGCGTATTTTACTGGTTGGGCTGAATTCGTGGCAGCCTCCATCAAGGTTTACTCTGTCCTAATTGGTCAGTCCCCCCGGGATTCTTCCGCCCCCGTGACTCAACCCGTTACTACCCGTTCCTGCGCGAAGAAGGAACCGAAAGCTCCTAGACCTCTGAAATCCCCGTGTTCTCCCAAATTCCAGAGTGCGATGACCCCTGACTTTGCCAAAAGCCAGACGGAATGTCAATCTTTTCATCCCCTGTGGATCAAAGGCCAGAATAAAACGCGCGAAACCGTCAGAGGGGATAAGGTGATTTCCTTCTTCGTCAAGGATGACCTCCTCTATCGAGTGTGCACCGAGGAAATCGACACCGAGTCCCGCTCACTATGTGTACCCTGTTCCCACGTTCCCCAAATCCTGTAAACGGCTCAAGATAATTTTAGTTACACGAACCTAGCTCAGAGGATCTTCAAATATTTATATTGGCCTGGCGCGACCGACGAAATTCTTCGTTATTGTCGTTCGTGCGACTTTTGCCAAGAGAGGACCGTAAAAAGACCAGGCATACCTTCGCCCTTGCAGGGGGGCCTACTAATCTTTCAAACATTCTCTCGAGTAGCTATCGACCTAATCGGACCTTTCCACCCCACGTCGAGCGAAGACCATAGTTACGTTGTAACGCTGGTCCACTTTGCGACTAGATTTCCAGAGGCCGTACCCCTCAAGAAAATCGATAGCATCTCATGCACCGTAGCGTTTAGTTCCATCTTTTCCCGTGTGGGCCTGCTCAAAGGAATACTCTAGGATTGTGATCGTCAATTCACCTCCAAATTAATGGAGTACGTTGGTAAATTATTGATGATCAAGCCCCTGTTTACCATTTCTTTTCACCAGAGTGAGAATGGAATGTGCGAAAGGCTAAATGGAAGCCTCAAGGCCATTCTTATGAAGTTGTGCGCAGATCAGCCAACTGAATGGCACCGCTTCCTTCCTGTAGCCCTGTTTGCCTACCATGAAATTCCACATGATACTTTAGGTTTCACCTCCTTTGAACTTTCATATGGTAGAAACGTCAGAGGCCCCTTGAGTATCTTAAAGTAGGGAGGGTCATACTCTAGAATGTTATGAAACTGGTGATGAACGGTATTTAAATTATGAATATTGGTGAAAAGAACATACTTTTGGCAGGAAAGGTAGATTCTGATTGATCTAACATAAATTAATTTGAAGTTGAAATATTGTTAGTGTGATAGAACGGGTTGAGGCAGCGTTAGTTTCAACTCCTATCACATATTATTTAAAACCACGATGCTCCCACGTGCATCTTCGCTTCGAAGCTTGGCGCCTTATCGCAGCCACCGGATGTCAATGTTTAAACAAGGAGGTTATCGTCCCCCCGTTCGCCCCCATACGCCGACCTCGCCAGATTGAGTTAGGCTTATGGGAAGATAAGGCATTGTTTCAAGGCTCGGCTGTGCATTCCCTCGAAGCTCGCACTCCATTGTCCCCCACGCCAAGGGAGTGTCTCGACTAGTTAGATGGAAACTTTACCACTAAGATCAGATTGGAGATCCAGAGTTTCGTCGCGAAACATCACCACGACCTTCTCTCACTTTGTGCGCCAAGGGACCTCAACCTTGAGATTTACCATCACTTGTCCAGAAGGAGGACAATATCCCTTGAGTGCCAAAGGTTTGAGCCATTCGTGACGCCAAGTCTTCAAGGCTTCCCCCTCGTTGTTCAGATAGAGAACAACGTTAGAACATCCATTGTTCTTTTGAGCCCTTCGCCAAGAAACGGTTCTCACCCTTCCCCCTTGTTGTTCAGAGAAGAACAACATTAGAACAGCCATTGTTCTTAAGCCCGTAGACAAGAGACGGTTCTCCCCCCCCCTGTTGTTCAGAGGAGAACAATGTAGAACAGCCATTGTTCTTTTGAATCCGTTTGCCAAGAAACGGTTCTCCCCCTTCCCCCTTGTTGTCCAAGAAGAGAACAACATTAGAACAGCCATTGTTCTTGAGCCCGTAGACAAGAGACAGTTCTCCATCCCCTGTTGTTCGGAAGAGAACAACGTAGAACAGCCATTGTTCTTCAAGCCATTCGTCGAGAAACGGTTCTCATTCTCAAGACGCCACGTCAGGATCCTTTTATTCCCCCCCCCCTTCGGCTGGAACTCGCCAGCGGACCGAAAATTCCTTCACGTCGCCTTCCACTGCACCACGAGTATAAAGTTACGTAAACCAAACGTCACCTTTGAGTACTTAACCCTTTTGTCAATTCTATCCTGTGCTTTAAATGGTTTAGCGAACCATCCCATCCCTTAAAACTCTATATTTGTTTTACCTTTTTAAATCCTTTAATCCTTAGATTATCCCGAGCCCCCACGACCCTTTCCATTCTCTGTTTATGTCAATATTTTCCGTCTTGTGTTTGTTGATAGTTATTATTAATAAAACTCTATTTTATTAATGATAGCAATATTATTATCCTTGAGCTCAGTTGCACTTCTTAAGCATATCGAAGATACATAATATTGGCCCGCCAGACATTAACGCACTCTAAAGATAATTAAAGAAGTTCCCACAACGAATAGTTATATATGGTATATCGTCGAGAGTCTATTCTACGACATATATATATATATATATATATATATATATATATATATATATATATATATATATATATATATATATATATATATATATACTATTTAAATTTGGTATCAGGTGTGTAAGGTTTAACGCTATATCTTTGCAAACACTAGTCTCAGTCGAGTAAAGCATAGTGTTATTCGTTATAATAATAGAGTATAGTAGTTCCCTTTTGTTTTAACGATTGCGAACCCCTTTTTTTCGAAACTCAAGAAGTTGGACTAGCTCAAGGAACTGTTATAATAATTTGTTTGTGTTTTTTTGTGATTTTAGTCAGTGGTTATTTAGATCGAGAAACCAAGTACGAATAGGTCAGTGCCCATATTTAGTTAGGCTAATTTCTCTAGAGGCATAATTCTGGTTGCGAGGAATTTTAGTTGGTTGACTAGTGCGCACCCAAGTGCAAAGATGACTCAGTTCGAAATCTTTAAAACGCAAGGAGAATCCTTGGGACTCTCTGGAAAAGAACTAATTGAGTACGTTCAAGAGGAGCAAAGAAAAGAGGAAGAAAGAGTAATCCAACGAGAAGAAAGAGAAGAACGAAAAAGAGAAAGAGAGGAATGGATAAGACAAGCTGAGCTTCAACATCAGATTGAATTAGCTCGTGTTGAAGCAGAGATACAGTCCGCCAGTTCCCGTTCCGAAGCAACCCCCCCCCAATCTCTCACTAAAGCTCCCCAATTTTAAGGATGGAGAGGATTTCGGAGCATTTTTAGCCCACTTCGAAAAGATCCTTGAAATCAATAATATGGATCTGGAGGCTGAAGGTGTAGTCAGATTACTTCCCCTGTTAAATTGTAAATTGCGCGAAATTGTTATATCTTTACCATCTGAGTGTACAATTAACTACAGCACCTTAAAAGCTGAGTTATTGGCCGCTCATAATATGACTCCCGATTTCTACCGCCAAGAATTTCGAGGAGGTCGTATTAAACCCGGACAGACGTTCCGTCAATTCGGATGCATTCTTCAGAGGAATTTTAAATTTTGGTTAGAATCCTCAAAGGTTGATCCGAACTACGAGTCCTTAACAGACTTAGTGTTGCGAGATCAATTTTTGGCGTCTCTCCCGACGGAGATCCGCGCGTTCGTCAAGGACCGTCGGTGCCAGATCTTTAAAGAATGTACCAAAGAAGCGGATGTATATGCCACCAGCCATAATTTATACCCAAAGGAGAATCGAACTTCTCACTAATCCCCCTACAAGGAAAGAAGGAAGAATTCGCGCCCCTTCACAGGAAAATCGATGAAGTTTCCGAGCCCCGTAAAACCCCAAAACTTCTTTCCCCAAAACAAACAACGGGACTCCAAACCTCCCGTTAAGATTTCTCCTCCATCTCTCTTCCCGAAGCGAACAATCATATGCTTCACCTGTGGTGTAGAAAACCACATGAGCTGGAATTGGCCCCAAAATTCTAGGCTTAAAAGCGGACCAGCCCACCAAGTTCACCAGATTAATGCAACCCCGGCTCCCCCGGTGGTGCAGACCCAAGCAGAAACTTCTCCCCCTCCGTCAGGCCACCAGGTAAATTTTATTTTTGATAAAAGTTCATCGGGAACTTTGAAATTTGAGGAGGGCAGCGTGAGCGGCTGTCGAGTATCGACTCTCGTCAGGGACACACAATGTACGTGTTTCATCGTGTCCGACGAACTCCTCCCCCCAGTGGACCCTAACCGCGAAAAATTTGCGGTGGTACATGACTACCTTGGGCGGGCGAACCAATTCCCCGTCGTTAGATGTAACCTGCAGTGTCAAAATAATGATGGCTGGGCTGAAGGCATTTCAGCACCCATACAATTCTGTTCCGTACTTATAGGACAGAGCCCCCAAGTAAGTTCCGACCCTGTGTCTCAGGCCGCCCTCTCTCGAGGCCGAGCTAAGAAAGAAGCCCAGGAGCCCGTCCCCATCAGAACCCCGATACCGTCCGATTTCTCGGAGACCCCTAACCAGGACTTTAGGACGGCACAAAAGGAGTGTGAATTACTAACACCCTTAGGCGATAAGGCCCAAGACAAGGACACGGAGACTGTCCGTAGACCCCAAGAAAAAAAGAACCCCCAACGCGCCCATGGAGATACCTTCGTAGAACTGGATGAAACATCGGCGCTTGAAGAAGATTACCCCGCGGAGTCCCTTAATGTAATACAGATGGTGTGCACCCAACCTGATTCCGATTACCCTCCTCCTTCACTACCAGGCGAGTCTTTTGAACCCTCTGACCTGTATTTTGATGCGCAGCTGACACCACACAAAAGAGTCAGCTACAAGAACTAATTAAATGGAGTCACCATTCAACCACCCTATTAGCTCTTTTCAAGCGACTGCGCGAAAATGGCCTCACCATTGGCCCCAGCAAATGCCATTTTGCCTACGAAACCATCAAATATTTGGATTTCAAAATAGAACAAAGTCAGTTGGGTCCCCAAGAGGATAAGATTAAGGCAATCGCCGACATGTTCCTCCCGATTACAAAGAAGCAATTAAGATCGTTCCTAGGATCAGCTTCGTACTATCGGCGATTCGTTCCTAATTTCGCTGCGATTTCGGCGCCCCTCAGCTCCCTTTTAAAAAAAAAATTCACCCGATCGTCTACGTTTTAACGATGTCGAAATTTCCCATTTTAATCAGCTCAAGAGTAAGCTCATTTCCTCCCCCATTTTAAAGTTGCCCAACCC
Source organism: Ceratothoa steindachneri (assembly GCA_963969495.1). Classification (NCBI taxonomy): domain Eukaryota; kingdom Metazoa; phylum Arthropoda; class Malacostraca; order Isopoda; family Cymothoidae; genus Ceratothoa; species Ceratothoa steindachneri. The sequence goes on from OZ018329.1 coordinate 41,969,744, forward strand.
GGAAAAATCCTTTGGGATTAAGACCGACGTGAGCAACGAGGTCATTGGAGGTGTACTCCTTTAATACAAGGATGACGGAACGAGTCATCCAGTTGCATATGCTAGTCGTCAATTATTACCACGCGAAAAGAGATATGCCACTATAGAAAAGGAAGCTTTATCAATTATCTGGGTCATAGACAAATTCAAGATGTACTTGATAGGTTCCGATAACCAGGTCGCTGACGCACTCAGTAGGAATGCGTTACCGAATAGCTTAGAATAATTGTATTCATAGGATTAAAATCTCCATGTAGGTATATACCGTCTTGTACGACTTAAATTAAAATTCTCTTGTATTATAATTAGTTAATGTATATGTCTGAATTTTGTAACGCTCAATGTCTATTTTTTTTTGTATGTATATATATTTGTACCCCTTAATTACGTATAAATTATTTTGTCCTATATGTACTATATTTATATCATTTCATTGTTCCATGCCTTTTTTTTATTAAGTTTGTATTAAAGGTTAAAATAATCAAGATCAAAATAATCATATGTATTGAGGTGATACTAGTTAGGTGCAGGAAGGTACGGTTGGTACAAGAAGACGAGTTCCCCACAACGGAGCTCTATTGTTGTCCATTCTCTCTTTTTTTTCGAAGTGACAACTTCCCCCGGAATGAAGAGGTGTGATAGAACGGGTTGAGGCAGTGTTAGTTTCAACTCCTATCACATATTATTTAAAACCACGATGCTCCCACGTGCATCTTCGCTTCGAAGCTTGGCACCTTATCGCAGCCACCGGATGTCAATGTTTAAACAAGGAGGTTATCGTCCCCCAGTTCGCCCCCATACGCCGACCTCGCCAGATTGAGTTAGGCTTATGGGCAGATAAGGCATTTTTCCAGGCTCGGCTGTGCATTCCCTCGAAGCTCCCACTCCATTGTCCCCCACGCCAAGGGAGTGTCTCGACTATTTAGATGGAAACTTTACCACTAAGATCAGATTGGAGATCCAGATTTTCGTCGCGAAACATCACCACGACCCTCTCTCCCTTTGTGCGCCAAGGGACCTCGACCTCGAGATTCACCATCACTTGTCCAGAAGGAGGACAATATCCCTTGAGTGCCAAAGGTTCGAGCCTTTCGTGACGCCAAGTCTTCGAGGCTTCCCTCTCTTTGTTCAGATAGAGAACAACGTTAGAACAGCCATTGTTCTTTTGAGCCCCTTGCCAAGAAACGGTTCTCACCCTTCCCCCTTGTTGTTCAGAGGAGAACAACATTAGAACAGCCATTGTTCTTGAGCCCGTAGAAAAGAGACGGTTCTCACCCCCCCCCCTGTTGTTCAGAGGAGAACAACGTAGAACAGCCATTGTTCTTTTGAATCTGTTCGCCTAGAAACGGTTCTCCCCCCCCCCCCTGTTGTTCGGAAGAGAACAACGTCGAACAGCCATTGTTCTTCAAGCCGTTCGTCGAGAAACGCTTCTCATTCTCAAGACGCCACGTCAGGATCCTTTTATTCCCCCCCCCCTTCGGCTGGAACTCGCCAGCGGACCGAAAATTCCTTCACGTCGCCTTCCACTGCACCACGAGTATAAAGTTACGTAAGCCAAACGTCACCTTTGAGTACTTAACCCTTTTGTCAATTCTATCCTGTGCTTTAAATGGTTTAGCGAACCATCCCATCCCTTTAACTCTATATTTGTTTTACCTTTTTAAATCCTTTAATCCTCGGATTATCCCGAGCCCCCACGACCCTTTCCATTCTCTGTTTATGTCAATATTTTCCGTCTTGTGTTTGTTGATAGTTATTATTAATAAAACTCTATTTTATTAATGATAGCAATATTATTATCCTTGAGCTCAGTTGCACTTCTTAAGCATATCGAAGATACATAATATCGGCCCGCCAGACATTAACGCACTCTAAAGATAATTAAAGAAGTTCCCACAACGAATAGTTATATATGGTATATCGTCGAGAGTCCATTCTACGACAGTTAGTTCTGTGTAATTTACTATATTTTACTATTATTTTAGTTACACATAAAAGATCAAATTTACCGTTTTCTATCATCAATACATTTATGTAGTTTGAAAGATATTTGTCTAAAAAAATGTAAAAATGTATTAGAGAGACATGAGAAGTAGTAAACCTGTTAAAAATAACCCTTAATTTAGTTTGGTCTAAATCCAAAATTACTCATTACTCAGTGGAAGGCAATATTCCAGTAGTGTTGCCAGTTCTAGGTAACTATTGTAACTGGTAATTGTTCATAGAGCATTTACATTTTTTTTTAATGCTATGGATCATTTTAGAATAACATATAATTATTTGGTAGAGATTATTTATTAATCTAAGTGCCATCTTTTAATTCGCAGATATACCTGTGATTAGTGTGACAATGGCTAAAATTAAGACAAGGTCCAAACCAATTTCTCATCTGACTAATTTTGTTTGGACTGGGCAAGAGCTGATGGTGTCTGAGTTACCAACAATAAGAGATATTTTGAGGCACGGCATCTACCTGAGGAAGAAAAGTGAAGATGGCCGGAAAAATTATGAAATGTACCATCTGGCAAAAGACATATATCTGGGCTTGATTAATCAGTGGACCAAAGCTAATGCTCTCTCCAAACTACCTGTTGTAACTCAAAAGGGCACAATAATAGCAAAGCCTAAGGAGGTGTGGAAAGGGGAAGTAAAAGTTCCCTTGGTGAAGGAAAAATTGAAGTAAAAGAGAGGTTCATTGTATAACTAGATAAGTTATTTGATATATTGACATGCAAATGTCGAATTTCCAGTTGTGGGAAAGTAGGTTGCAATGGCTGTGAGACTGAAGCCCACATTAACTACTGTTGTAGTAAAGAGAAAAAAATACTTACTAGGGAGCTGTCCTTTATTAAAGGAGAAAGGGACAAGGTTGGAAGTAAAGGTACCTTTCAAATTGGAGTTCCTGATATTCCAGAGTATAATAGACAGTTAAGAGCTTCAGAAAGGAGAGAAAAAGAAAGGATAGAAGAAAGAAAGAGAAAAAGTAAGGAGGAAAGCGCTGTTTGAGCAGGAAAAGTAACAAGAAAAGAAATCAAGCTTTTTTTGGTAGAAGATGAAGATCTGGAGGCAGAAAATTCAGATGGTGACAACAGTTTTGGTGATAAAGTAACTTTTGAAGCTGTCCAAGAGCCCGAATCTTCCACCCGGAATAGAAAGAATTATGATGAAATTCCAAATATTGCTCTTGCTAGTATAAGATATGGTGTCGGATTGAGACCAACGGCAGCTATAGCAACAGCAGCTTTAATAGATGCTGGATTCATTACTGAGGAAGATACAAGTAAAGTAATTGATAAGAATAAAGTTAAGAGAGTACAGGAAAAGCTAATGATAGTTATTGAACATGAGTTTGAGGAAAACTTAAGAAAGGATCGAGAAATTTCTTGTCTTCTCTTTGATGGACGAATTGATACGACAAATTTTATGATGGAGGCAGAGGGAAGTGAAAAATTGTTTCCAGCAAAAACAAGAGAGGAGCATTACACTGCCATCAGTGACCCTGGGAGCAATTACCTCTTCCACTTTGTCACAGAAAAGGCTACAAAAGAAGAATCACATGCAGAGAAGTCGCTAAGGCTATGTTTGGATCGCTGAGAGAAAGGGGTTTGGATAAAAGCTTAATGACTATTGGAGGAGAATACAGAATGTAAGCACGGGTGTAAATGCTGGAGAAATGCGAAAAATGGAGCTCCATTTGGGCAGAAAGCTTGTTTGGTTGGTCTGTAACCTGCACACTGGAGAACTTCCTCTCCGTCATCTAATTATCAACCTGGATGACCCAACACTATTTGACAACAGATATTCCGGACCAATAGGAAAGCTCCTTGACTATGTTACAGACTTGGATATCAACCCAAATTTCACTCGAATATCTTTAAGTCCTCCTCTTACCAAGGTACCTCAGGAAGTGGTGCAAGATCTTTCCACTGATCAATACTACGGCTATAGAATTGTATCGGCAATCAGAGATGAAGTACTTCCTACAGGGCTTCTCTATTGGAAATATGACTAGTAAACCACAGTCGATGGCTGACCACAGCTAACAGACTTCTTCAGCTGTGGGTATCAAAGCATGAGCTCAAAGAAAAAGCCTTTAAGAATCTACAATTGGTTGTTCAGTTCATCATTGGTGTATATTACCCATGCTGGTTTAACGTTAAGATTAAGCACTCTTGGACCGAGGGACCGAGGGACCTAGGCACATTCTTTATGAACTTCACTGCCTCAAGTCAACTGTTAAGAGATCGGCTTGGTATGCATACAGTGAAACCATCCTCCAATCCCTCATATGCTCTAAAGATTCGGCTGGAGAGAACTGAAGGGGTGAAAAGAATCCAGACCATCAGGGGAGAAGAGGACCCAGATACTCAACTGGTAGACTCATTTGTAAGGGTTAGAAAGACACCAGACATCAATTGTGATGCTAACAGGATTTTATATCTGATGAATTGGTCAGAGGATATCTCTTAGCCACCTCTCACTTGCTCTTTAAGTACTTCTTAATTGAAAAATTGCATTCACTCTCCTATTAAAGTACCTGACTGGCCTTGTCACAAACAGAGCATTGAGGGGGTTGTGAGAATGGTGACTGAGGCTTCTTCCAAGTATTTCTCACATGAAAAGAGGGATGGAGGAATCAGGGCACAAGAGACAAGTAGACGTCTGATGTCCAGGAATGAGTCAAAGCAAGATTTGTGTGCTCTGGTGAAGTTTCACTTTTGAATATGAACCAAAGTGACCCATGCAGCTGCTATATGTGGAACTTTGCATACACTTTTCTCACTCAATAAATATGTAAATTTGAGGGTACTTTGTGTTTTGATGTACTTGGGTTAAATAAAAATAGGTTAAATAAGCTCGTGATGAAGGGGAAAAATTTACTTTTATTTGAATGGAAATTGATGTAGGAGGAGCAATTGCATAACAAAATTAAGTTCTTTTTCAAAGTCTACACCGTAAAATCTATCATCTTCATTAAAGGATTTAATGAAAATATATGGTTGCCCCAAAATATGAGCCGCCCTAATCTTAAAGAAACTTTATTACAATCAGAAATTGGATCAAAATATCCAGACTTCTTATTCATACCTATTGGATTTAAGAAAGAAGCTGGAAAAGTGCGCCAAAAGTGAATTACAGAACGCCGACGTCAATTTTGACAAGTATAAGACATACTTCAATTGCAAGCCTGAAGAAAGAAAATTTAACCACAGAGAAGTTTTGCTTCTCCTCCCCAAGGACAACAACAAATTGTTGAGCCAGTGAAAGGGCCCTTACCCAATAGTCGATTACCTTATTGAAACCCCCTCGGAAAGAAGGCTCTTCCATATTAATATGCTCAAGCGGTACCACCGGTGCGCGAGCATCAACCAGACAGTTGCAATCGAGGAAGAATCCCCCATGGAATTTACTTACCCCCTGGGCCCCTTTTTCTGTTTATCCCTCTCACTAGACTACTGAGAGAGATAAACTCTTTTTATTTCAAAATTAATATACTTTGGTTTGAGAATGAGTAGATGGATTTAAATAAATAGTGTAGGAGATGGATATGAATAAAAAGTTATATAAAGGTGAGTACATATGTATATAATTTTAGCAATATTATATATTTTACAAGAATTATAATAGTAATAAACCACCTTTCTAATCACAACTTGTTGCTGTAGGTGCCAGAGCGAGAATGCACTCTACCACCCTGGGGGGCCCTATAGGTCCCGCAGGACGTCAATAGTTCCTGGAAAAGTGCGGGAGAGCACATTAGCGGCATTGTTGTGACTTCTGACGTATCGTATGTTATTTGAGGAGGTGTCTTATACTTTTGAAATTTCGATTAATGAAACCTCGGATAATTTATTTAGTATTCTTACTGGTAATTTTCCTTTTCTCCAGTTAAAGATCGCAGGTTGATTATCACATAGTAAACGACTATGTGGAAAAATAATGCCACTAATTAGTAAGCTGATGGATTTTAGTATGAAGATGTTTCCACTAACTTTGTTAGCTATGGCCCATCCACAACGCCCCCATCTAATCCCTAATCCCTTGGTGGAGGTATCTGTGAATATTGTAATTTTGTTCGACTTTGGTCGGAACCAGTATATAGGTTTACAATGTAGTATAGTTTTTAAAGCACTAACTTTTCTGTCAGTTCCTAGTGTGAAAACTTTTTCATATGCTAATTGTACCCAATAGAATGGGAATCGCCTTAATGGTACCGCAATTTGGAAATATTCTAAGTTTTGTATGACTATTAATGCTTGTACAATTTTATTCTTAATTTTCTTAGTCAGCTGCACGAAATATTTTTGTATATTAATCTTAATGCCCAAATAAATCAATTTTTTAGTAGGTAACATTACTGATTTTTCTCTGTTAATAAGTAAAGAGGATTCTAATAGTTCTTCTAGTACATTTGATAAGTTATTAACATCCCCCACAAAGAGGATGTCATCTAAATAAACGTAGGTCCTAACCCCATGTAACTTTGCAATTTGATTGCAGATTGTTGCCATTATATTCTGCATTATAAACGGACTTTCGCAAAAATCCATGGGGAGTCTGGCAAAGGCAAATTTTTCTTTCCCCAATTTTATTCCGAAGTTCCTTTGTGCATCTGGTTGAAGTGGTACATGGTAAAAACCATGCATAAGGTCAATTTTGATTACATATTCTTGTTGTATTAAGTTACTAAATATTTTATTTATATTGGGGAGCAAGAAACTCGAAGTTTTGAATTTGATATTAAGTCGGACATATCGTAAACTGCCCTTGGTATAGGTGCTTTCCTTTCTACCAGAAACAGTCTATGAGAGTATCTAATTCTTGCATTTTTTATTATTATACCAGCTTCTAATAGTTCACTTTCTTTTACTGTCCTAATATCTCTCATTAACTTCTTTAATTGTTCTTATTCCTCTATGCATTCCATTCCCCTTTTCATCCATCTTATCCTGTCTCTCAAATAACACTGACAAATGAAACAATATCTTACTACTACATCTTGAACAATACCATTGAATGGAGCTTTCATCATTCTCACTCAAAAGTTAAAAAGAACTCTTGAGAACACTCTACTAAGCCATCTGATGCTAACTTTCACACAAAATACTTATGAACGCTTTTGTCTCTTTTCGATACCAGATTGTTGCAGACAACGCACTTCTAGGTTGTACTATGTAAACCATTCCCATCATCCTATTCAACAATATCCTTATGCACTGTTGTCACCAAAGGCTTCCCTTATCTCTTGCTCTTCATTAGATTCAAAACGCTACCAGGCAGCCTTGAGGTGAGAGGCAACTATAATTAGTCTAAGATGACGTAACAACTTTAAAGAAAAGTAAACTTGATGAAAGAGATACAATAAAGCGGCTGCCCCGTCAGAAAAATCGGCATAAAACTTTGGCGCTTTGTTTTTTTGTTCATCTTTTCCCTCTCTCCGCCTCTCTCTGTGAATAGGGGTGCTGGTGGTGGGTGTTGAGGGATTCTGATGGTGGTGGGCCTGGGCTGTAGTGGTGAGTGGGTGGGGTCCTGTTGTTTTACCGTATGCGGTTCTTGCTAGTGGTGGGCAGGAGCAGTGGTTCTGGTGGAGAGCAGGGGCGATTGTGGTGGCGGTGATGGGCAGGAGCGGTGAGGGTGGGCAGTGGTAGTGGTAGTGGGCAGGGCCATTTGTTTGCACCATTATATTTAGTATTAACTTCCCTTTCAAATCATATATGGCAGGCAACCATTACTTTTTAGATTTCATCCCTCAACTTGGCCTAAATTTTATATTTGGGGGTTTACTTTAAAAGCGGTCGATTTGCCCAAGTTTAAGAGAAAATAGCTGCGAAATCTTACCCTAACCGATTCTATTCTTGAGATCAATTCGGTGGATGGAAGTTTTATTTCTTTGGCAAAGCTCAGAAATGCGGCCAAATACTTGAATTAATCTATAGAGTGGATCTTACATTAAAAATTTCGTTCATCTATCATTCATTTATCAATTTTCATCATTTCTGCGATTAGTATATGGCCTAACAAAAAATTGTTTTAAATAGAAAAGAGGTGTTCGTGTCTGCTCTTCTTAGTGATATAAAAGTGAAGCTTCCTGAGATTAGTAGCTAATCTTTAATGAAATTTTTTAAAGTGAAAATATGAAATATTGATCATTATCTTTCACACCTAACCATCCTTTTATTTTCTTTTGTAATATATAAATATTTAAATCCTTATGCTTGGTCTCATTCGCTAGCAAATTATCTACAGATTTTGGGTACTAGTCCCGTAGATGGGATCATTAGAATTCAATAATTTCCTCAGGATTTTCCAAACTCCTTAAGCTAAAAATGAAAACCTTATTTCTCTACTAGGACAAAAATGAGAATAAGAAACGTCCAAATTTTTTGCCGATTTTTTCGATTAGAAGATAGAAATCTCCCTACCCCCCCAAAAATTTGGAACTAGTATGCAACTTGGTCTCAAAGGATAGAAAACAGAAGGATAGTGTAAAAAAAGATAATTAAGATTTTATCTATTGTACTTAGAATACAATAGAAAGCTATCGAAATGTTAAATCGAAACAACAACCCAAGATATCCAAAAACACATGATGGTACCAAGTTCATTAAACAAGGTCTGCTGCCCAAAAGTCCCGTGCTCTTACTTATTTTGATTTATGGCCTTACGACCTTCAAAACATTCAACAATTCATGTATTAACCTTAGAATAACCTTAGCAATTCTATCATTCGAAAGAGAATGTAAAACAACATAAGGGTTTCAAATTTCGTTAGAATCCGCCGAATATTTATGATGTTATTGCCAAAACAAAATAATTCCCTGGCTACCCTTGAGAGGACTTTGACAATTATATTGTTCGAAAGAGAATGCAAAATAACATAGGGGTTTCAATTTTTATTAGAATCGGTCGAATGGTTACAATGTTATTATAAAAAAAAGAAGCAAAACGGGAACCGACCGACCGACGTAGTGAGATGCAGATTCTCTTGCGAATAGGCTGATACGCGAGTTAAACTGCCAAAGCGAACGAAAACACTCACGATTTGTCAAATTTCTCGGTCAGAGCAAATGCTACACAACGAAAACAAAGAAAAGCTGTAAACAAGCAACTAAATACAAAATGGTTGCTGAAATCTAACGAGCTCTCATATTTGGTAGCCCATATAGTTCCAATATAAAACCCTATGGTAAAAAGGCCATGTATATCTCATGATCCCATCAATCCCATCGACTCATATGGGTCCCATATAGATGTGTTGGCAGGTTATATATTCAAAGAGCTAAAATGAAAATATTTTTCGCTTTATAAAACTAATTAAAAAAAACAAAGAAAAATAATTACGAATTAATAAGAAATCTATCAGTGACATTATATTAAAATAATCTTTTCCTTATTAAAACAAGAAATATTCTTTAAATTTCCGTAAAAATCACAATTTTGTTCCAGCACATTTCTCATTAAATATTTTATATATTCTCTTTTAATTAAATCCTATTTATCTGACCTGATTAAATGTTCACAAGTGCTACAATGGATATTAAAACTCGTGAGACACTAAATATTCAACACTGACAAAAGGAATTAAATTCGAAAGGCCAAATGATGATGGAATAGATGTAATCAATTATTTTAGCCTAATGAATATTATTTTAGGAGGGAGGAATTACTTTCTTTTATAGCCTATTATGAACATTTCTTATTTATTTCTTTCCTTTAATTTATATTACAATCCGTCATACGTTTTCATAACCTCTATCTGGTATGCAAATCTTAATTATGAATTTGAATTTCTATCTTTTATTTTCTATCAGAATCATTCGCTATTCTGATCATATATTTATTATTACTATCCTTTATTTACTTATTGTGATCTGTTGTTTGCTATTGCGATGCTTTATTCGCTATTCTAATCCTCAATTTAATAATGCGTTTCTTCATTGCCCATGCAATCATTTATTCCGTTTTACGATTTCTATATTTAGTATTACAATCCTTTGATGGAATTGGTCTCTCTTAGTTGTTATGAGAATCTTTTATTTACAAATAAGATTGTAATCATTTATTAGGCATTGTGATCATTTATTTGGTATAGCAATTTTGGGGGGAGATAAGGCAATATTTGTTATTTATTAGCCATCTTTCATTTAATTATGTATTGGTTTTAAGGTATTTTATCATTTGCCATTGTAATCCTTTACTAGGGATTGGTATCTGTGATTCGCTATTCCACTCCTTTACTAGAATTTTATAACCTTTATTAGCGATTGATATTTTTTTATTTGCTAGTGAATTTTTCATTAGCTTTAGCTATCGTTAATTTGCTATTACGATCTCTTATTAACAATTTCATATTTTATTAACTAATTCAACCTTTCATTAGCAATTGTTATCTTTTATTCGATATTCAATATTTTATCATGAATTTGTATTACCTAGCTAAGTTAAGGAGGTGCGGGGGTCGGATGATAGTTATGGTGGAAGATATGTTTCCTAGTTCTGTGGGAATTAGAGGAGCTAATGACGTTAGCTGCAATGATTTTCACCTCTCTTTTATGTCTTTTAAAGATGAGTGGCTCTATAAACGCATACACTTCACACGCTGAATCAAGGGGTGTTGCTCTTGTCCCCACTCCACACTGACCACACCACTGAATGAGTGGCTCACCATTGGGAAGGCCATGAAGGGTCTCGCGTTCAATGTCTAATGAGGAAATATGTCACCATCGTTCGTCGTTCGCATTATCCATCGAGGTTCAGCTCTTGTCTGCTTGGGTTTGGTGGTTGCTATTTTTATGATAAACATGAAATCGCTGATAATAGACAACATAAAATAGGGATAACACATAATAATCGGAATGTATATATGTATATTTGTCCGTGTGTATAAAACAATATGCAGGACAATTCAAAGTCTTATTAATATTACTTATTTTTAACGACAATAAATACACAATAATAATTAATTTATACTGAAATTAAAGAAATATTGATTGAATTCCGATTATAGAAAGACAATTTTATTAATTGCCCATTTAGTAAAATACTGAGCAATTCAAACAAATGGAAAAAAATATTTAAGCATATTAGCGAAATACAAATTATTCTGAAATCTCTCTCTCTATATGAATATATATATATATATATATATATATATATATATATATATATATATATATATATATATATACATATATATATATATATATATATATATATATATATATATATATATATATATATATATATATATATATATTTATATATATATATACAGGGGTTGGACAAAATAATGGAAACATTAACTAATGCACCCATTCACACCAAAAAAGATTTCAAAACTTGTTTAAAATGCTTGATAATGACGTTGAACACATATTGATCTCCATAATTCACAGATCTTGCCATAATCAAGTTTTTTTTGTGGAAATTCGAGCAAAAACTACGGGATATATTCTCTCTAAAAAGCGTCTACGAAGGAGCTAGAGCAGGTTTCACCCGAAACCAGTTAAATTCTTATAGATACAGCACAAAACTGTATGAATCGATTGGTCAGCGTATTGAATCTATTTATACTGCTAAGGAGGAGGGGACTCAAAGTCAGTAATTTAATTAATGTTTCCATTATTTTGTCTAACCCCTATATATATTTATGAATAATATGATAAATTCTATAAAGTTATATTATATATGATAATAAACATATCGTTATATAGTACTATATTATTTTCTAGTCTGCAATACAAGGTTTCTGCATCTTTCTTTCCGTCTTCAAAATTGTTTTGAAAGGCAGAAAATAAAAATAGCGAAAGCCCTCTGGTGGTTGTGGTAGTTGTTGTCACCCGCAAAACTTGTAATTGCTCTTTCTTTGTATATATATGAGGAGTGATTTATAGCCTTTTCTAAGGATGAATATGCAACGATATTTATAAAGGTTGTTATATACGCGTGCATGAATCTGTGTACCTGTTAATTTTTAATTTTTCTTTGGAATTAATAATGGTCGCTGTTTGCGACCCGAGTAAATATTAAATGAAATTCGGAGTAACAACGAAAAATCAATGTGGAGATGTTGGTTCGCGCTCCCGCCTTTAGCGTCTAAGCTCACTGATTAATATTATATAATATTATATTTTTATTATTATTATTACTTTTATTAATTAATATTTGTAAGAGATGTAAATTAAAGGGAAGAAAAGCGAAAGGTACAATATCAACAAGGAGAGAAATGAGGAGAGGTAGACAGTATTGGGCACAGAGACTTTATCTAGTAATGCCAATCAGATAGCTGAAGTGTAGGGAAGAAAGGCTGAGAGATGGTAAAATCAGGACTCCGGTACCCTCCCCCTATATATATATATATATATATATATATATATATATATATATATATATATATATCAGTATTGTTCTCTCGACGAGATCCTTCGCTGAATTTGTAAGGCGTTAAAAAAAATAATCACGAAAGATATAAAAACAGATGAATCAGCGGCAGGTCTCTCCCTCCATCCTACCCCTGGTGAAACAGGAGAGAAGAGAACCCATGTCTGTCCCCCGCCGCTATCCACTCCCAGGTCCACGATGTTTGGTAGCCTGGATGGAGAAGGAGCGGCGGCGGTCAAGGAGGAAGGAGAAGAGGAGGATATGAAAGAGGTTGAAATGGAAAGTAGGGTAAGAGCGAAAAAGTTGATCTTAGCTGACTTCTAACTTTAGCTGAGGATAGAAGAGTAGAATGTAATAGTTATATTTTGGAGGACCTACTGATTAACGTGGAATCTTAACCACGACCTATTCCTATCCTTTTGTCATTCCATTGTTTATTTTTTCCTCTTCTGGTATGTAATCGCAACTTCTTTATAATTATCGGGAAAGCTGACTAATCTCTGTGATCATTTTACCTTTATTTCATCCTTTAGTCTATCATAGCATCCATGCCGTTATGCGAATTTCTATGTTGAGTTATTACCGAGCTGCCTAGTGCTGTGTATGCGCTACTATTTTAGGTGTTTCCACTGAATGTGTAAATTTAACGGTTTAATTTGTATCTAATATCTGTTTAAATCTTTATTATTGTCACTTGAGTCTCTTTGTTCATTAATTTCCCTTTTCTTTTTCAATCATTATGAATCTACTTTGAGGTTTGTTTGCCCTATTCATTTTTTCTCTATTATTAAACACTTACAATTAGCCTGCTATGTTGTGAAATCGGGTTGCAATTTTGTTCGTCTTTTAGGTAAATGTTCACTTTAATGAGTGTTGATTTGGTCGTCACGTTTGTGTTTAATTTCCAGGGGTCTTGATTAGTGTAGTTTGCATAAACGGTTAGTGTCTTCTTCAGGAGTATTTGCCTGATCGGTTGTGGCTTCTTTGTTTCTCTCAAGGGTATAATGGTGCTTCCACTCTTCCATGCAGAAATTTTCCAATGGCAAATCTAGAGTTGAAACGACCGTTTATCTGGTGTTGTTATTCACCTGCAAAGTTTGGAGGAATTCAGTTTATTTTCCTCCAGATAGTTTCCTCTCTTTTTGTTATAACTATTTTGAGTGGTTCAATTTTGGCTAGATGATGTAGGGAACTGCGGGGTGGTCTTGTAGTTCCTTTTCTTTGTTAGCAATTAGAAGGAGATTAACGCCCCAATTCCTAATATAAGATAGATTATCCGTTTATTGCTTGTGTTTAAGCCCTTTAAGGAATATAAGAGGGTTTGCACTGATGTGGCTCTCGATATTCTTTTATCTACCTGTTTTAGGTAGTGTGCCGAAGTTATCTTTAATCTCATTGCCTTGCCCTCAGGATGTTATTGGTAGAGTTGTTCTTCTACTGCGATATCTACTACATTTATTCTTATTTTCTACTCCCTCTCGAATTAGTTAATGTTGTCGATCTCGTGTGCTCCATTCATGCTTGAAATTTAGGCATTCAACATTCTAGGTGATAGCTTGTTCACTGCATCGAGCAAATATGACGTGAACTGAGGCAGCGCCCCTCCGTGAGACAGTCTATCTTCTAATTCGAACTCTCCTCCTTTGAGTTCATCGATCACAACAAATTCTCTTCTATATGTAATATAGTCACAGAAAATTCTTTTCATGTTGTTGTTCATTTAGAGGTTTAAGATCTATATCTTTTCAATGGTAATGCCAAGGACTATAGAGGTGTTTCTATTTTTCAAAATCCGGAAAGAATTCGTTGTTTATGATATTTTTGAAGACTACCAATGAAACTTAGAAGCTATATAGTATGGTATCCCTGTAATGAGGAGATTCCCTGTCTTGCCCGTTTCGTGAGTTAACATCATTTTGGCGAAGTTTTAGTCGTCTGGGAAGTAGCTGGTGTTTAGGCATGCGTTAAATATATTTTTGATGGTTTCGATTATATTTTGCGATTCCTTGGTTAGTGTGATCGTGGTAATTCCTGAAGGGCCTGAGACTATCTCTTTGAACAAATAGATAGTGCTTTTTAATTTATGGGTTGTTATCGTGGTTCCTCTGCCTAGGTTTGCATCCCTCTGCTGCTCCACAACAGGCACTAGGGTTATTTTCTCCATGTTAATTCTGAGGTTGTCAAGCGCCATCTCTTTGAAAAGTGGGTTAAATTCTACGTTTTTTGAAGTATTTTTGGAAACACTAAATGATGATGTTTACAAAATAATGTATATTTATGCTTTTGATTCAGCATACTCTTCTTTAACCTTGCTCTGTTCCATGCTATTCACCTCTTTCATCCCTATTTCTAGCGCTAAATAACGTGGTCACCGGCAAGTTCAAGAATACTGGTTATAAGAGCAAATAAAACTTTGCAGAAACGTCTGTTTTGGGGTCAGAAAGAGGTAGCTATTCTAGGATGCGGACCCAAAGAGAGCTACATGACTACTGATTGGGCAAGGACTATTTAATTAAAATGAACAAGGAAAGTGCCACCTGGCTTAGTTAGGCAATATAGAGATAGGTATAGTTAAGAGGCTCTCTCCCACTAGAGGAGAACGGTGTTCCATTACAGACCAACGAGGACCGGACCATTAGTAGGGAAAACAACGCAACAAGACTGCTCAACACTCAATTCACCAAGAGAATGCCTCTGCGGTTACTGTAGAATGGAAGCAGTAGTAAACCTCAGAAAACTGCTCACAAATTTCCACCGACCTAAAGATCCAACTGAGAAAATGAAAGAAAATCCTAAAGGATTAACAGTTATAGCTCCCTAAAGTAACAACGCGGAACTGATATTTTAATCAACCGGAGGTATAACACTCAAAAAATGGATCTAGAAGCGAAAGTACCACCTAAATAACTGCTAATATAAGTGTGATTTGCCGGATATTAGAATCGTAAATTCAGAAACACTTATATCAGAAAATTAAGCAGGAACTTTGAGAGAAACAGCCATGGTTTAAAATACATAAGGTGGTGAAATTTAAAGAACACACTCACGGAAATGGCTACAAAGATAGTCGAAAAACGATTATTCTCCTTCAGAATAAAATACTACCGTTAAAATTGAAATGGACATATTTATCAACATACAAATACGTTTTAAATGCTATAAAATGGAAGGGCAGACCACCACCACCAACATTCTCAAACCGGTCAAGATTATATATTCTGGATGCGGTTTAGAAAGATATTCTTGGAAAAATTGACAAAGTCAGAAGAAGTAGTGCCTAAACTGCTCAGGGACATACAAAAAATGGTCATGGCATACACGAGGGTAAGAGAAATAATAAAAATGAGAAAGTAATCATTGAAAAAGCGAATACACGTAAATCAACCACCTATGCAACTGCTACTAAACTTCACCTCACAACCAAGTAACTCAAATTAATATCAACGTATCATTAAATGTTAAGATGTTAACATGCATTCTCTACTTGCATGGGAGTAAGATAGCAAAACCGGGGCCAAACGTGACCAATCTCAAACAATATGTTGAAAGAATACGGTCTAGAAACAATGATAGTTCTCAGGTTAAATTCCTAAACTACTTTTAGTCTTAAAATCTCGAATAACACAATGGAGGTAGAAAACAACAGATAGAAGAAAAATGAACAATACGCTGTTGACAAACAACAAGAAGAGACAGAAAGCGACATAACCGAAACCGAAGAGAGATTCAAATAATTAAAAAATGAAAATACGAAAACGACCCGGGACGATAACCAAAAAAAGGAAGAAAAAAAAATTAAGGAGAGAAAATTCACTAGAAATATCCCCAGTCTGCTCAACCTCGATGTGTAGAGAGATTACGGCAACCAACAAAAAGGAGAAAGTAACATCCAAGAAAGAATTTAACGAATACTGACAAGTAAAAAACTATTGAAAGTAAAGGATAAAACATGAAAAACTAGAAACTTATAATTTTACAACTGAACACGAATGGATAGAAGGATAAACACATGACCTACGTAAACATTTTCAGAAGAATACACCCGACGATAAATGAAATATTTGAACAGGGAATAAATCTAAATGTGAGGAAAATAAGATTATGGAATTAATCGATAATGGTCACAAACCCAACAGATGAAGGAATCGACGTAGCTGCAATAAAAAGGATATAGACTACAGAATCTAACAAGGACTAACAGAAATTAAGATGGAAGTTATCGATGTAATAATAACACCCGGATTTCAACCTCCAAGAAGAAACGGTTTATTAATAGCTAATTTGACAAATATATTTACAAATATGATACTAAGCATTTTCTAGGGAAATTTAAATGCATATTGCAAAGAATTTGAATACACAGGAACCAACACAAACAGAAGACACCTTGAAACCATGTCAGCATGCATAATTTCCAAAAGAATAGATCTGAACTTCCCAGCATTTATGACGGGGCAATTAACGACCTAACCAGACATATTTGCGACAAATTTCATCCTCCCATTTAATTAATACATGGAACCAATAGGCATAAGTTGCAGCGACCAGATGGATGTATTATTAAAATTAATCCACATCCAATAAATATGCCCACCAGCAAATGGAAAGCCTACCACATGACAAACTCGGAAAACTATAGAGACAAAGTATGGAAATATGTATATACTGAAACAACTGAACGAAGCAACATTAGAGGATATAGGCAAGAAACTACAGACTATTTGAGAAGAAATTAAAAGGTGAATAAAGAAACACTACCTAAAAGGACGTATATAACTACTAAGTAATTTAAATGGACAACAAAAATTATATGCCTAAATGAAGAAATACCAATAACAACAGGAAAAATAAGACGAGAAGGAATAACAAGGAAACAATTATGGAAAAATAAAAGAGTACTTCTAACTCTTTTTACAGAAAAAACAAAAAGGAGTATGAGACGAAGCAATAAAAAAATAGAAGCAGGACCAAAACAATGGGAATATGGAAAAGATAAACCAAATAAAATATAAAACTATGAGCTAATACTAATACACATAAATTTAAACTAAAATAACTAAACAAAATGTCAGTGATTCGCCTGACCTCCAGGAAACTTAGCAACAATATGCAACCCTCTTACTTCCTTCAATTTCAACAGTGAAACGTTCACTCTTTCGTAACTTAAACTAACCTGGCCTACAACAAACACAACGGACAGGAACAAAAAAGTTCTGAATAGAAATAGATAGTAAAATCCACACCATGGTTCGGATTCTACTTTAAGCTGTAGGTATAATAACTACCAAAGTCACTTACATATATTGCTTCTTACTCTAAGTCTTTCAGTTCTATCCTTACCATCTCTTTTCCTCAATCTATCATTCCTTCTCGCGAGGAACTTCCACTCTGAGTCTTGGGAGACTCTTAGGGAAGGAGCTTGGAGAAGTATACGCGAGTACCGGGCCCTCTCATCGTCCCTGCCCTGGTCACTCCAAGGAATGCAGGGGGAGGGTGTGGGTAGGTGGTCGATCTGTTTCCTTTTCTCCCAATTTCTCCTATTCGTTTCATTTATTTAAAGAAATACACAGATGCTACGACGCTCAAATACCAACTGATCTTATTTGGTCTCGGTTCGGAGTATACTGAGAAATCGAGCGGTTGGCAAGATGGTCCCTGGCTGATGCTGCGCATTAATTGTAGGTTTCTTCTGCCAAATGCTGCAAGCTTCAGTTATTCTCAAGCGTCAACAACTATTTTCACAGTCAATTTTCAATATTTCTGAAATATTTTGTACTTTCGTTTGGTTATAAAACTAACAGGAAAGTCACTAAACATACATTTCCTGAAAACTACACACTAAGCAGATTTTCTTTGTATAAAACAAAGATATTCGAAAGATATTCGATGAAAAGCTGTTCACGAGTGGAAATAAATTTCACGGCCTACATTAATAGATAATTTAAATAGCACAATGACCCTAAGTACCCAGCCAAATTAAATCAAGAATGGTTTGAGAAGAGCAAAATAGAACAAAATAAAATCCAGCCATGGCGAGATTTTCGTATAGCGCAACAAAATATCATGAAATGATGGCGAAAAGTAAATATCAACCTATTAGAATGGTCTTCGTGATGGTATTGCAAATAAAAGTCATGCACAGGAAAGAAATTAAAGCGGTCCTAGAGAACAAGGGACATAATTGTAAATATTCACTGCACGCATTTATTGGCTTTAGTAATTAATATAATGGAACTTTTGCCATATGGCTGAAAAGTATAGTTATCATCTCCAATTGGGTTCTAAAATGTTGGAAATAAGTGCCGTAGAAGCACGTTTTGGTACTATTTTGAGTTCATGGTATTCTTGAGCAAAATTATTAGTGCTTCAGTTTCCTTAATGAGAGGCAGCTCATAACATGGAGAGTGTCCGGATGCTTCATCATGTGCACGACAAATGACTCGTAAATGCGTTCCCCTTTCTCCTACTAGCAAGGAAATTCCATAAGCTCCAAACAAGTGGAAAGGAGATTATCACTTTGTCGCACTCTTCAACAGTTCTTTCTTTCTATTTTTTAGAAAACTTGAGCCTATCTGTAAGGTTCGTTTTGGTGACATGAGGTTTATTTCAAGTTCTTCTTGACTTGAAACATTTGTCGAAAAGTCTCCGCTTCACTGTGCGCTGAAGTGTTCACATCTGATTCTTTCCAATCGTAAGCAAGCTTATTACTGGAGGCAATCCTATCCTTTATCTGTACTCTCAATAACAGGGGATCTTGGAGTTCATTTTAAGCTTTTGGGCGTCAAGAAGAATTCTACTCGAGAATGTAGCCAGTCCTTTTTGACTCACTAATGATGCATATCTATGATACAATACTCTTATCAACTATCTTCTTACATTCAAGGCCAATTTAGTGCAGAACAACGCTAGTTGCAGTTTTTCTTTGGAAAGAATATTTTTCTTTACCTAAAAATATTACGAAATAAATAATAATTAAAAGATATCATTGATTTAACATCATTTTGATCGGATAGCCGAACTCCTTGGACTAAAACTCACCTCCTTCATTGATCGAATGGGCTTCACTTGTACCTTAAAATTCCTTATTCCTTCTTAAATTCTTTATTTTTACTTCTACTTTTTGTACAAATAAATTTGTTTTTGCCTACATATAAATTATGCTTCACATAGCTCCAAATTACGTTGTTTGCATCTCAAAATTTCTTTGTTTATATCTTTATATTTATTCTTTCCTACTCATAGATTTTTTGAAGTTTACAGCCTAGTTTCTTTATTCATTCCTCTAAGTATCTCTCTTTTATTCTTCAACTTTCTCATTCATACTGCTGTGTTTTATACTCTTTTTACTATGTACTCTTTGCAAGGATTTAAAATTGTGGCCTGCGAGGTTTAAAGGAGAGAAGGACGATTAAAAAGAAGGTCCAAAGAATTATTATCTTCACCAGACATTTTATAAGATTGAAAAAGACTTGGCAAGACAGGAGAAGACTAAAAGAGACCCAATCGAAGAGAAGTTAATTGAAGAAGAATAAGGAACTGTTGGGAAAATTTAGAAGTAAAATTCAGAAGACTGGCGAAAAGGGAGCTAAAACAGAAAGGAATCGAAGAAGCTAAGAATGACGAAGGGATATATAGATTAAATAGAAAATAAAAGAGATGGAAAAGAGTCGAAGTAGACTGAAATAAAAGGGCAGAGTCATACAAGTTATTATTATTATTATTATTAAAAAGTGAAATTCAACTGGAAAGGTCAGAAAAATATGTACAATAAGGCTCAAGTAGGGAAAACAACTTGCTATTGAAAATGAGAAAAAGAAGAAAAATGTAAGAAAATAGACAAAAAACGAATATGAGTGAAGGAAACTGGAGTAAAGAGTGACGCGGAACTATGGGAGTTTTAAGGAGAATAAAGGAGAATAAATAAAGCTGATTCTAAAGAGAATATGATTAAGGGATAAAGAAACAAACTAATCAACAAACGATGAGAATGAAGCACACCAAAGGACACTGCAGTAATTGGAAAAGAGAGATAGCTGGTACCAATACCAACTAACGACTTAGAAACTCCGCCAATCAAAGAAAAGCGCACAATACAGACCCATATTCCCCGTCTTAACATCTTATGTAAGCAAAAATATAAGATGAAACGACCTGTTTAATTTTAATGGCGTCACCTGCACTAAGCTGCAAGAATATTGTTGAAAGCGTTGGAGGACGGAGTGAGGGAGAAAAGGCGAATGATTTGATGTGAAATTTTTTTTATTTACCCATGTTCTAAAGACCCTCTGAACGAGTGACCTCTTAACCGTAGGACGTGAGTGTCATTAACGATCATAAAGAAAGCGAAAGAGGACACTCAACTGCATATTAAATATAAAAGTCCCGCGAGACGCGAATGGTGGCGATGAAGGAACCTAGAAATTGTGAGGGCGGCGAAATTTATTGATGAAGTTAAGGCGGATGAGAGACAAGAGCTGGATGGAGCGTAGAAGCGACATTTTTGGCATGGAGGATTCGCGGAGAAGCGGTAGGTATGGCTTGGGGGATGAGCGACATGAAAGAAGCGCTTAGGAAAACTAAATACAGAATAAAGAAACCACCAACAAAAGCTATTTTATTTCTAAGGTTTCCTTTGAGTCAGAGGTCAAGCCAGTCCTGTTAGCTGAAATTTCTATGATAAGGGACAAAGGTTCCTGCATACCCTGAATGGAGACAAAATGAAAATTAAAACAATAAGATGATGCGTTATTTGTTGCAACTTGCGACAATTGATGCTAAAGTAAGTAAAAACAACACTTCAAGAAGTTTATTTATGTAGAGTATAGAATTACCTTTGAGGCAACTCTTCATGTCTACAGCTGCAGAACACAAATACAAAACCTACCAAAGAAGGCAAATTAGGGGGCACGGCACAAATTAGTAACGTCAAGTTCACTTGTTATTGTATATTTATTTCACATTTAAATCCCTTCATTGATAAATCCTAACTCAAAAGGACGATGTGACCCCGAATGAGATTGGCATGCCGATTCCCAGAATCATCTCTTCAACATCATCTTCTTGGCAATGGTTGCTTTGGGATTTTACTTTCCACAAAATAAATTAAAGCATTATAAAGAATCACTATTAGTTTTAATATAGCATCATAAAATAAAGATTTATTATAATGTATATTTAAATTCATCATCATCATTTATAATATTCAAGAAAAACATATTTGATTTTTAAAACTGAATGTTAAAAATATTGCTTTGGCTTACACATGATGGAAGTGTTTTTCCATAAAGTATTATACAGTTGGTTTATAAATTAAAATAAATTGTAAAAATAAATAAATGTTATAATAATCTTTGTAAGAATGGTTTATTTACATAATTTTATTTCTAAATTTTGCTAGAAAGCTTCATAAAGTTTTTTTTCCTCAAATACCCTAACCCTAGGAAGGGAAACCATACCCCAATCTTAACTAAATTAGTTTTATTCTATTTCCTTTTTATTTTAGTTTCATCTTATCTATAAATATTTGAGGCACCATTTTTATTGTATTAAAATAAGATAGGTAAATAATGCTTATGTGAGCATCCGTGTGTGTTTTATGTCTTTATGTTTGTGTACAAAAGATATTTCACTGGTGACTGATTTTGATGGAATTTGGTTTAAGCGGGAGGTGGGGGGGGGGGGGAACCCGTGATTAAGGAAAGTTTATTAGATTTTAAGATGGGTGAAAGACGCGGATGTGGATTCCGAAACACGAATTCACGTTTGTTTGGCAACCTTAAGAAATAAAGGAATTTCTCATATTTTTTCCACTATTATAAAAAATAATGTCCTAGTCAAAATAAACAAGAACCAAGGTAATGCTCTGCATTTGTAAGATCAAAATATACATTTGAAGGGACAATATTTAATGAGCCAGAGTGACGTAAGGGAGAGTTAAAAAAGTAGGATCGTCATCAATGTGTATCTGAGATAATCGGCGTTGCTCTTGAACAGCCGCAGGAAAACGAAAAAATGAACTCCATTACCTTTTTCTCTAAGCTAGTGTGTAACAGCAAAAAATGTCCATCTCTTGTCAATAGCTCTGGGAGGTATTTTTATGTGCAGAAAAGTTATTCTCCATAATTCAAGTGTTAAATGAAACTCCCGTCAATGATAACACAATACTCGAGCTCGCCTTTCCTTCTCGAAGCCCGAATTCCCTTCCACTGGTGACTAGGGCGTTGTACTTCATTACTCTATTTATGATTCGAGTAATGGGAGCAAAAATGACAGAAATTGTACCTGATGACACTACCTCGAGACCTGCACGTAATTATAATAAAATTGTATACACAGATTGTAATTCACTACTACTCCATTGATGGATGTGCATCCATTGACCCATTCTCATTACTTTCAAATGGCCAACAAAATTTACCAAGCTAAATTAATTCTCTGAAAAGCATTTAAATTTAAATATCCCAATTAAAATTAACATTTACTAATAAATTTTTTATCTAAAGAAAAAGAATTGGAACTAAAGATTCGTGCCAAATTTAATTGCAATCGGACATTGCCTAGGGGTCCCTCACGAAGCAACAATTTTTCAAAAACAAACAAAAAGTTAGCAAATCTGAAAGAAGAAGTTATAATATATTTCCTTTCGCACGCAGACAAGTAAAAATAGAATGATATCACTGAGAACTTAAACAACACAAAAAAAGGACTTCCTTGCTTTATTCGGAGCCCGATCGCTCGGCCTTTAGTAGGGCTACCTTGGAGGTCGTGGGGCACTCCCTCCTGAATGAACTGCTTCTCACCTTCTTTTCGGGTGATAGCTGCGTTGAAGGTGCTTATAAGGGCCACTCCCCGTTCTGCAACGTCGTTGACCACCTTCACCTGTTCAATTGCCTTCTCTATCTTATATAAGAGAGGATCCCCCTCCCAACTGGCGTGGATTTTATCCAAGAGTGCATCCGGTTCTTCTTTTTGACCTGGGAGCAGGAGATCCAGCGCCTTTCTCGACCGGGAACTGAAAAAGCCTGAAAGGGGATTGTTGAGATTGAAGGCCATTCCGTCCAGACGTTTCAGTCCCTTACCTTTCCTTTTCCTGTAATGGACCATGGAGGCCTACTCTTCCTTTTTAACTGTTTCGTCGAAGAGAGAGAGAGGCACCAAGTCTTGTGACACGCACCAGATATGGCGCTTGAATGCCTTTGGGGCCACTTCATCAACGCGCTTATTGGGGATTACTCTGCAAGTTTTCCTCATAAAGAGGAGATCGTTGTAGGGAGCATGAGAAGAATCCATGGTCTCGTTCCACGGAATAGTGTAAAGGAGAGCGAGAAAGAGAAACACCTGCTTCATGGCTCGACGTTCGTGAGACGTCAGCCGAACCTGAGAGCTAAAGAGGAAAATCTTGAGAGTGTAGATTTAATTCGATATCCATCTCGCTTGATGAAACGCACTTGGTGCCCTCATCTTGAAAGTCTTCCCAATATCGCTTCCCAGAAAGATGTAGTAAAGAACCAAGAGCTCCTTGTAGTCGTCCCATGGATGGCTTTTTTGTTCGATGGCAGTCTTAAGCTCGCTTAAAGCTGTCTCCCTTGCATCAGACACAGCTCGCCTGTCAGGAGAGAAAGGAGGCTTTCTCCATCCATGGAGAACCAAGATTTCTGGTTAAGGAAGTCCAAATGGTCCCGGAACCGAATGAAGAGAAGGATGTTAGGCCCGCAAATGTTCGAAACAGTGTTTAAGAACGTCCCCATGGATCAATTCTAAGATATAGTGCCTGCACGCAAACCATAAGAGATTCCTTCCCACGCTCTCCTGAATCTTGATGCAGGATTGTTCATTGGGACCCGTGTTAGAGGAGGTAGTGTCAAACAAGATTCCTTGAATGCGTGCCTCTGATCCAGGCTCGGATATCGCCTTGAGGACAGCCCCCGCAATGGGATGGCCAGTGCCTTGGGGGGTTCTTGACTGCCTCCAAGAGGTACTCTTTGTCCCCACGTGTGGTCTGAATGGCGAGCTTTCCAACGCGTCCACGTCCCCCAGCGAGGTCAGGCAGCTGCTTGGCATCCAAGTGAAGCATCACAAGGCATCTCCCTGGGACTTCGATCTTCTCTGTCGTGGCCATTTCCTTACCGTTCTTTCTCCTATGGTAGCGAATGGATCTCATAGAGAGCGGGATGTTGTCGATTTTCTCACCTGTTGCCTTAGCCACGGTTCCTACTACTGCCATCGCAGCCAGATCTGAGACCTTGAAGCGGTCCAGTTTGGTGGTCACTTTCTTTGACAGCATCATGGTAGACTTCTTTCCATCTCTTCTGTTAGGAGGACTTAGGTACTTGAACTCGGCATTGCTCCTATCCGTTTTCCCGTGAGAGGACAAAGATGATGAGGTCACCTGGCTTGCAGGTACAGCACTTAAGGCGATCTTCTTCTCCACCTCCGCAGCCTGTTTTCGCTTTACCTCTATTTCTTCCCGCTTCCGCCTTTTCTCTTGGAGCCTCGCTGACACATTGTCCAGTCCGGTAATGGAGAAAGTCGATCGATCCTCTCTTTGGCTGATGAGGTTGGCCCTATCCTCTTGGTTTGTGGTCTTCTCAAGGGCATATCTGTGCGCCACATGGAAAAACTCATCAAGGTCCCCTTGAAAGACTTCGTTCATCCTTTCCGTTTTCGAAGCTCTTTTCTTGTGCTTCTGAAGACCCTCGTAGACCCCCACTAACTTGAGCAGCTTTGCCTTGCTGTACCGCAGTGTGTAAATAGAATTTGCACTTGTAGAATTGTTTATAACTTAATTAAAAATATAAAAACTACTGGTTCGATAGATTAAAAGAAAGGTAGGGGTGGCCATAATAAAACTGTTACCAGAGAGTATAAAATGATTGAGCTAGAAGAACTTGTTTCATCTCATGAGGAAAAACTCGGAACTCATCTAGTCCAAGGTTAGATCTCCAGTGAATGAATTGTTTCCCATTCTTCTTCTCAATTGATTTTAAAACGACAAAAGTAAAAAACAAAGATATATATATATATATATATATATATATATATATATATATATATATATCTCGCAATCGCGCTTCCTAATATATTCTCAACCGTCGGTATGTGAACGACAAGAGCCCTAAAAGGTTGGGAGTTAGGGCCTCCCTCCAAAATGTGCATTCTACCTCGCGACATAATACCTTCCGCTTAGGTTATTTTGCCTACCCATGCGATATCTTATAGGGTCGAGTGTAACTCTCGCAAGTTATCAAATGTAGTTACTAAGCTTATGTGCACATGTATTTATTGAATATTAAAAATATAAAATAATAAATAACAATTTTTTTCGTGTTATTAAAAAAGAGAAATCAGCAAAGATAAATAATTATTAAATAAATTGATCATGGGAATTTTCAAAATAAATACATTAAGTAATAATTAACACACGTTAAGTTGACAGGAAAGGTACCAATATTTCTTTTGGTCAAATAAGATACAAACCTTTTGCATACATTCATTTGAGTAGGGTTTTAAACTATGGCGATGCCATAACTACAGGTTTTGTTTTGGTGCTTCTTCCCTTTAAAATGGTCACCTAGGGAAGAACGAGAGAGCATTCAGGGTAAACAGAATAAAGGTCATTTTACTCTCGAACACTCCAATGCTCCTCCCTTATGTAATCAAACTTTGATTATCACTCTATTCCAACCCATTCTTTGGACTAGTCGTTTCATCCTTCCCATCTAGAGCTCGCTCCTGTATGCCTAAATTCCTCCTTTCCGGTACCATCATTATTTAATGACCAGCAACATTCCTTGGGATTGGACATCTAAATTTACTTTCATTGTTCCAATTACAAAGACACATGTAGTCTTATAATCTATTCATATTTATTTAAAATAAGCTTTCTCAAATTCTTTTTTCTCCCCGAGAGGGACCGCATATTTCTCTTTCGTATCCCAAAACAACCTATTCTCAGTCACAAACCTATTAAACAAGAGATAAATTTTGGTCTGAAATCGGCCTTTCTCCTCTTTGCGTAAAGACACTTATCGATACGTCTTTGTTTTAATTGGGCACTGAGTTCCATAAGTGGTGGTAGCTTTCTCCCATCTGTCTTGCCCGGATCGATATTCTAGAAAAGCTGCCCTGAAAACTCTGTAACCCATATTTTATATTTGGGTTTCGTCCCAAATCTAAACTCTCACATCTCGAAATACACCTTATTGCTCGCTCATTTCATGATTTAAAAATGTGAGATAGATGACAGAATTACGAGAAACCAATATTTTCATGAAAAAAGGGTTAGGAAAAATGGATTGAGGCCAGCAAATGACAGACTGCAGAAAAAATCGCTTCTAAATTAATACTGGGTGGAGAAAAACATTAATAAAGCAAGTGATTAGTTACTGGTTAAGGAAACATTTGGAAGGACTATGACTGAGGATCCAGACGGTAACAGATTATTTCTGCTTCTGAACTTCTAAAATATTGGCTCACAAATCAGGTAGATGACATAAAAACTGTTCCGATTTATTTCGACCCCACATCCATCAAATATTTATTAAAAATATAATGCTACCATAAACGTAGAGCTACCACACTTTTGCTCCTGTATGTAGAGGAATTACAACATAAAGCCTCCCACAGGGCCAAGGTGACGTATACATTAAAGTCCCCTCCCCTTGCGGAGAAAGCACGAAAATCGAGACACATGAGGAGAGTCGTGGGAAGGTTAGCCGGCGAATAACCGTCTAACTGCCTACCCTGTTTGATCTCCCCGCCTCAAAAGTAGTCGGAGCAAGCCGCTGTTGCTAAAGTGACCACCAAAAGCCTTTAAACAGCGCTCAAAAAATCCAATTACCTACGAGATCCGTAGGCCCGTGGTTAAATCGCTAAAAAGCGGTGCCAGTCAAAAGGAACACCAAGGATAGTGACAGGTAGTGGTGTCTCTAATTAACAAGCCGACTTAGACACCGCGGTGCCCCCCTCCTCACTCCTCACTCTCCCTGATGTGGCCTAACCCCTCGCTCTCCCCTCTGCGTCTTCGCCCCTTTACCCTTAGATGGGGTGGTCGCCAGGCTATAAATAAGCCCCTGAAGGAAAGAGAAAGAATTATTCGGTGAGAGACAATAGAGGACCAGTTCGATTAGATCGGTCCTTCGCCCAATTTTGATATAACCAGAAGATTCGAGGAAGACGATAAAGGATTCGTTCGAGAAGATCGATCCTTCGTCCAGTGTCGAATTAACTTACAACGTCACGTTTTGTATCGGTACCAGACCGAATCATCCTGTACAGACTTAGATGAAGTTTGACTAGATTACCATTCCTAGTGCCAAACCAGGAATTTTGGCAGCAAGAGAAGAAGTCTGACTGGATTACTATTCCTAGTGCCAAGCCAGGAATTTCGGCAGCAGGAGAAGAAGGATTATTTCGGTGCCAGCCCGAAGCATCCTGAACAGGCTTAGTAAGAAGCTTAGCAGGAATAATATTACTAGTGCCAAACAGGAATTTCCCAAGTAAGATAATAGAAGAACCAGTCACCCTCGAGTGACTCTTAAATTGCGATTTTAAGACTGAAGAATTAGACATCATATTCCCTTACCTCCATCTCATTTTAAAGAAAATCTACCATCGGCCGCTCCAAAACTCCGAAGTGCAAGAAAAGCCCTCTAGTGACATCCGGCAACCCCTAATCCGAACTGTTATGTAAGTTAGAATGATCATTAATATTCGTATTGCGTTAGTATGAGTTTAATATGGTACTCAAATTAACTGAAGTAGAAATAATTGTGCATGAACCCCGTCATATATATTAGTAGAAGAGTGTAATTTAATTTGAGGTTTAACGCTAATCTAAAAGGGTCACGATAAAATAGCTAATCGGCAATTGGTTTGTTTACATGGAGCCTATTTTTTATTTTTGTCATGAATAGATTTTGACATAGGCCCAGTTGCAAGTATGTTCAGCTTCGTCTAACTTATTAGGTGAATATAAATATTTTTACTGTTTTTTTGTAGTTAATTGATAACTATAAAATATATGTTTATTTGGGGATATAATTCTGTTGTTTCAATGGACCCTGTACGTGTTTAACGCGCTCTCGCCTTAAAACGATTAAACGCTGTGACACTCTCTTAACAATAAAGTAATTAAAAAGTCCAATCAGCCAATATTGAAGTATTGTTGTCTTTCGTAATCAATACTAGCAGACCGGCTTCCTTAAAACAAAAAATACAATACGATTATACGACACTGTATATAGGTCCAAAACATGCTGTTTACTTTTATATTTCCCAAACTTTAAAAAAAATCACACTAACTTACAAATTTTAAATTTCTTAAAATTTTGGTCCATTTAATCTTTGCGTATGGGTTTTAGTGTTTCATGCAAGTATGTAGTTTAGTGCATGCTGGGAATATGGCAACGCTGCAAAGTTCACTCAACAACAAAAGTTCTATAAAGTTTCCATCCGTTTATACCATAAACTTCCTTAGACTCGACACTTTTGATACATCAAAGGACATGAAATTTGCAAGATTAATTACAAAAAAGAAAAATCATCAATTTTTAGTTGTCTGAAATATATTTTGATGAATTTCGGAACGTCGAAGAAAATGAGAATTTCACAAGAAAAGACTAAATTAATCGTTGCCTTTTTTGCCCCCATTTCTTTAGCTCCATTAAAAAAACCTTCATTTATATTATTTTTAAATTATTTTATGAGAATTAAGATGTTATCATGATTAATAAAAATAAGGTTGGTAAAATTGTGGTTGAATTTCCTATTTTCAAAATTTATGATCGCTTTTACCTGCGTTAAAGCGCCAGTTCTATGCATCGCTTTTTTTTTAAATGGAGTAAAGTTCAATTGTACCCATTTGGAGCCATGAAATTACCTATATGACCATGGAGCATATGGTTATTCACGCTGGAGATTACAAATCTGCCATTGGATTTGGTGCTGGGTGGCGCCATCTAGTGTCAGAAGCCTCATTTAGCCATCAATGAAATAACCATTTATCATCTTATCACAAAACGCCGCACTACCAAGTTGTTGCTTTCTGTGCATCAATCTTTTCATGCAACACGAACCTGTTTTTCGCTGTGGATTCTCTTATCACGATGCAAAGTGCTGTTTCCTCGCTCTAATTCCTTTTCTTACGCGGAATAAACTATTTAGCAGTTTTTTTCTCACGCAGAAAAAGTTGTTCACATGCAGCATGAAGCTGTTTGACCCTGTGGCCCATCTACTCACTGTGGATCCTCTTTCCACCCAGCAGGAAAATATTGTCACTCTTAAACATTTTACCAACAACATGAAGCTCTTTATATATGTGGATCCTATTCTCCCACAGCAAAAAGTTCTCATGTAGCAAAATTTTTTATCACTGTGTATTCTTTTCTCACTCGGCAGGAAGCCGCTTGTCGGTGTATCCTTTTCTCATGAGGCCAGAAACTGTTCCTGTTCTCACCTTATTTTGACGCGGCAGAAAGCTGATTCTCTCTCTTTATTCTCTTGTCACGAATATGTTTCTTGTATGGTCCCATTTCTTTCGTAGCAGGAAGCATTTTCTCACAGTTCATTCGAATCGCACGCAGGAAGAAGCTGTTTCTTGCTTTGGGATATTTCTAACGATGCAGGCAGTGCTTCATGATGTGTATCCTCTTCGGATGCATTATAAAGCAGTTCCTTACTTTTCTCTTATTTTGCAACAGCAGGAAACTGTTTTTCTCTACTCACTTTTACGAAGCTGTTATTACTTGTTAACAAAACACAAGAGATTTTGTCCTTGATGGAGAGATGGAGAGGGACGTGGATCAATCAGCCATTCTCCTTTGGCTGGAGCAAAGACGCCTGAATTTGGCCTCAGGTAAGCATGAAATTAATGGCAAAGTGGGAGAAAAATATGGCAGGTGGTATAATACTATAAAAACTTAAAATTTTTTTTGTTTTTTTTAGAAATTCTGAGGCTCTAACTTGCTTTAAGATACACATTGATTTTTATGAAGAGATAAAAGTCAGCCTAACAATCTTGGGTATATTCATTTGATAAAGAATGAGAATAATAATACAAAATAATCTAAAAGACTCTAATGATGCAAATTTAACCGCTCCGGATCCTCTCTTGGGTCGCGCCAATCCAAGGGATCTCTTAAAGCAACAAGAGGGAAAGTCTCTCTAATGACCTGCAGCGTTTTGTGATAAGATGATGCCTGTGAATGGCTAAATGAGGCTTCTGCCACTAAATGGTGCCACACAGTCAATGGCAGATTTGAAATTTCCAGGGTAAATAACCCTATGTCCCCGGGTCATATGGGTAATTTCATCTCTTAAAATGGGTACAATTAAACTTTGCTCCTTTAAAAAAAAAATGAAATTTACATCTCTTGAGAAAAATCGACGCTTAGACCTGGCGCCTTGCCGCAGGTAAAACTAGCCTTCTGCTCCGTAAAAAGAGAATCCACACCAATGAACAACTTATACATTATGTATATATGATCCAGGAACGGAAAGTTATAATAATGTTAATAAGAGTAAAAAAAAACATTAATGTCAATAAAGTATAAACTTAGAATTGATTGTCACATGACATAACGATACTTCTATATTCTCCTTACGAGAAATAAGCAAAGATTTTATTCATTTTTCGTTGCTTCCTGGATTGTGCTGAAATTGCTTTCAGAAATCATGGAGGCAAATTGCTTTAGTGATACTGTTATCTTGATAATGTAGATGGTAAATTCAATTATTCATCACTGCATTTTTACCAACAATTATGAAGAAATTTCGAGGGTTTTAACTTCATCAGTGTTTTATATTTTGAATTTATTAAATTAATTCTGTCTTTCAAAATTGTGTGATTTTGTGTTAATCAATGGCTCAGGCTGAGTATATTTAATGCATCCACGACAATAGTTTACTAATAATCTTAATTTAATACTCGTACCAAACGCCTCTTTTCATTAGATACATTTATGTGCTCATATTTTGTGAAGTAGTGCGACGACCAGCCTCCCCCAAGAAACAGCATAAGCTTCTTAAGCTTCCTCCTTCCGACTTAGGTGCCGCATTCCAAAGCTACAAAATAATCATACAAAAAGCGTTTGAAAGCTATAAATCTTCGATCACTTAAGACAATTATATTGAGGGAAGAACTTATCCAATTTAATAAGATACTGCATGGATTTAATAATGTAAAAGTGGATTCTAACTTCGAGTTGGACGTGTGCGAAAGAACCAGAAGTAATAAGGAGTAACAAGGAAAGAAAGTACCCTAGAAGACCTTACGGTCCATTCAATGAGAGTACTTTTGGACTAGAAGTCGAGCGGGCACATCTCTACTCAAATGCTTTACGTCCTTAAACGGCCACTTTTCAAGATCCTGTCTAGTCTTGACTTGAACTGGTCTCAACAAGTGTGAAAATATCCCTGTAGTCAACATTGTCGAACCCTCAAAGTATTTTGAAAACTTTGATGAGCTGACCACGCAGTCTACGGGTTTCCAACGAGAACATATCTAATTCTCTGATAGAAGGAATCAGTTTGGTTGCCCTGGCTTGCACGCGTTCCAATCTCGCGATGTCCTTTCTAAATGAAGGACTCCAAAATTGTACGGCTTACTCCAGGTGCAGTTGGACAAGTGAGTTGTACAAACACAGTACAATCTCCTTGTTCCGATATCCAAACTAGCGCTTTATGTAGCCTAGCATCCTTTGGGCCTTTTTCTCCGCCTCAATACACTGTTCTGAGAACTTGAGGTCACTAGTAATTGTTACACTCAAGTCCTTCTCAGTGTCGGTGGATTCAATAGCAGTCCCCCTAAGGATATACTGAGATTGGGAGTTCGGTGGCTGATGTATATCACTTTGCATTTGTTCACGTTAAAAGGCATTTTCCACATGTCCGACCACTCCCTAATCTTCCCAAGATCTTCCTGCAGGCGGGCAGTATTTCCATCCTTTTCAACGTTCATACCAAGCTTGGTATCGTCGGCAAATTTGGAAATCTTGGCAACCATATCACCGTCCGTGTCGTTGACGTAGATAATGAATAGTAGTGGTACCAGGACAAAACCTTGAGGCATCCCGCTAGTAACGGGCACCCACTAAGAAGCCTTTTCATTCACAACCATTCGTTGCCGTCTGCCACTTAGCCAGTTCTCTATTCAGCCGGCTACTTTTCCGTCTATGCCCAGCGCTCGCACTTTTCGGAGAAGGCGGCAGTGTGGTACATTATCAAAGGCTTTCTGAAAGTCTAAGTAGACCACATCAACCTCCTTGTCCAGATCGTGCTCACTTAAGACTAAGTGGAAAGAATTCCAAAAGTTCGTCAGGCATGACCGTTGCCTTCGCAAGCCGTGCTGGGAACTCCTCAGTAGCAGGTTTGACTCTAAATGCGACGTCATTTTGTCCACCATGATGCTTCTCATGAGTTTACCGACTATCGAAGTCAGACTGATAGGTCGGTAGTTCGACGGTTGGCTATAGTCTCCTTTCTTGAAGATAGGAGTCACATCCGCTTCACGCCAGTCTCTAGGAGCGCATTCGGTCCGGTTTGACATGTTGAAGATTGCGCTCAGGTATCGTGACACTTGATCGCGCACTTCTTTCAACACTTTAGGTAGAAGCCCATGCGGTCCAGGTGACTTATTCGTCATTAGGTCAGTGATCTTTTTTCTATTTCTCCTTCAGTAAAGTCCATATCCTCCAGCTTTTCCTTCGAGTAGGAACTCGTTGGCTGGGGACTGGGACCACACTCTTCAGAAAGCACGGTTATCAATGTAAGAAGACGAGATTTGAGACAAATATAACTCAGAATGACTTTAATCATAGAGTGGCTAATTTCTGGAATAGTTAGCTAATTACCTTCATCTAGTTAGCATCTATAAATATATTTAAAAATCTCTTAGGCTCCCAATTCAAATGCATAGGAATATTATGAAGATGGACCGATCTAGAAATGGACCCCAGTGTCTTTTGCTGTCTCTGTTTTCTAATAGTTTTTTCTATCACTTATCACTCTCCCACAAGATTGTTCATATGGAAGCTAGGATGTTCTATGCCCCTTATCCTCACTAGTAGATGGTACTTCCTGCTACCCCTCCTACTCCTCTCTCTCTCTCCTACGTGTATCCTGTGTGAGTAATTGCCGTCAATCTCTTCTCAGCAAATATTTATTCTCGTATTGACTCGTTCCCTTTAAGTCTCTATCGCCCCTTCCTCCCCGTTCTCTTCCATCACATTCATGGTATCTTTATCGCCAGATTCTAACTTGTTATAGTACTCTACGATTTCATTCATGATTTGCTACCTCCCGCGTTGACTAGAGCAACTAGCTTCCCGCTGCCTCGATTGTTTGTATATTTAGACCCCCATTTACTCATTCTAAACTTTGCTACCTTTTTTCTTCTATCCCCAAGAAAATTTGCTCTTCCTCCGGATTGATCATTCAACAGCACTGGCTATTTATTTGATTCAGAATCTCTTTTTCAGTTGCTTTTCTTCCCTAAAACATTTTATACTACTTATCCTACTCTTACATGTCTTCCCCTTAGACCCTACTTCACTCCATCGCATTTATATATACAAGATCTTTTCCTCTGTTGTTTGTACCTAGTTGGAAAATACTCGTTGATATTTTGAAAATAAAACTTTAAATAATTCAAAATCAATACATTGATATTACATAAATAATACATTTAAAAGGAAAGCACAATATTCGGTCTTAAAATTTTAAAAAATTATAATTATTAAAGCCATGTTTTTAATCGATTAAAAACTTTGATTGTAAGGTTGCAACAAAGTGATTTTATTGGCTGAGCTGTTTGTGTGTATTTATTTATGTTTAGCGAAGAAGATGACCATACTGAGTGCAGTTTTAACTCAACACTGACGACTGCATTATTGAGTTTAAGTTGCATTTTTTTACCTTTTCCTCCAATGCTATTCCAGGCACGAGTAAGGCAAGAAAAAAAAGGATTAGCAAGAGATATTTCTTTAATAATCAAGACCTCTTTTAACCATATCAAGTGTCATTATCAGGGAAAAGCGAGTGTTTGCCGAATCTTTTAAAAAGAGCAGTATAGGTTTGCAGTCCCTCTTCCTCCCCCTTCATCCTCCATTCTTACGTTTTTTAAGGGCGAAAGTACAGCTTCGCACTTCTGACCTGTATTTGTATCACTGGTCAACATAAATATCTGACATTTTGCTATAAATTATTATACATTTAAATTTATTTTTTTATCATCCACTTTCTTTCGTAATGATTTATGTTCTTTATTTCAACAGCTTTCATTATAACCTTGCATTTGGGCATATGGCTATGTAATTAATTGAGTTACATCATTGGTGAAATGCGTTTGAGGTAATTTCTTATTAATGAGTAAAGGGATTTCTTGAAGTGTCTATCGATTATAAAGTAGGGCTAACACAGCCCTCTTAGGAGAGACCACTACTAGCTTAAACTTTTAATCTTGGTAATTTCACATCTCTATGCGTATCTCTCAATGGTATATTCACTTAGGATCCGTGTTATTTTATTGTTTAATCTTATATTCAGATTCGGTATTGTAAAACACATTGCCATCCTTTGTCGAATGCTTTAGCAACGTCCCTGTAAATTATATCCAAGCTTGCTTTTTCGCCCTTTGCATTACTTATTTTTTCCGTAATGATGTTCAGGAACATCTATGCGCTTATGTTCTCTCAAAAGCCAAACTGTGTTTTAAAAAAAAACATTTTCCGTTTGATATTTATTCAATGTTCAATTCAGTATTTTTTCAAATACATTCCCGATGATGTCGAAAAGGGAAATTGGACAACAACGTTCAACGGGCGATTGTGGTTTTACCGAGTTCAGAAGGAATATAATTTCTGCTATCTTTAACTTATCTTTGTTATATGCTGTGTTAAAGTAGGCGTTAAACACATTAATTTGTCTCTTGAGTATTTTATTTGGAGTGTTAATATAATTCTTCCTAGTGAGGACGAATTCACTGGGTGTTTAGTCCTGAAAGATATAGGTGGTATTACTTAGTTCCTCTTTGGTGATTTTTTGATCAATTTCCTCGTTGGTGTTTCTGTTCGTTTAATGTTTCAACAATATGATTTATTTTAAAACTCTCTATCGTAATTTTCATTTTCTTCTTCACTTATGTTGAACGCTCCTTCCAATGTTGCTTGAATAACCTTACGTTTCTATATTCATGTTCGGTTTTTTCATCTTCTGTCCTTTACATTCATCTTTTTCGTAGTTTGGGTCGCACCCATTCGTTCTATTTTCCCCTAATTTTCTGGGTGTTATTTCATTTTCTATGTTTTAATAGCTTTTTCCTAATTTTACTTTTGCTTATCTGTAATTTGTATAAGTATTTCTCTTTTTCCTCCTTTAGTTTAAATAGTTTTTCTTTGTTGGTTAATTTCCATGAATATTGTCATTTAATATTCTTATTTCTAATTCATCTGTCTCGCATGTGGCCTACATTTTAAGAATTCCATTGTTTTATAAGCAATTCTAGGAATATCTTCATTGTCTCGTGATTATATGATGTTCCTTATTTTGTTTAGTTCTTAGTCAATTCATTCTTATTTAGCCTCGTAGAACCTAGTACTTCTCTTTTATATATTTCCCAGTTAACTTTGTGGTAGACCTTTCATTTCTTCGCGCGGATCTGGATAGGTTGTTAGTTTATTGTGAGTAGTGTTGCTATACGGTCATTATAAGGTATCTCTAATGGTCCCATAAAATAAATGAAGGGTAGGTTTTAATTTGATAGGCAGATATCTGGCTTTGTTGCATGACTGTTTGTAATATAGGTAGGGAAATCAGGTCCCAGTCGTTTTAGTATTAATTGTTCTATTAGGTTTTGAGGGGTTTGTGCTAGGTTTGTTGTCACCGGTTCCAACGGCTAATGCGTTTAGGTCTCCCAAGAAGATGACTGAGGTTCTATTTTTAAATTATTTGTGGAAATTGGTAATAGGAATATTGGGGCACCGGGGTGTTTGGTACTCTGTAGTAACTATTATATTAGTTAATTCTATCTTTACTTTAATTGTGAGACATTATAGGTTAGCTTTTTGTAGAGTTTTTAAATCTATTCTCTTTTTCATTTATATGGCTGCTCCGTCGTGATGGTTTTTTTGCCCACCTGAGGAGTATCCTGTGTAGGCCTCCGATACACACGGTACCTGGAGTAACTGCAGGTCTTCTCGGCCCGATTGCAAATTGGTAGGGTCCCTCTCATTGAGTTGAATTTAATTCCTTGACGGGGCCTGAAGAAGAAGGTGCGCTTCGTCATGGGCCCTCTCAGCATTCTTTTTTACGAATATTACCTCAACCCTTTTTCTAGCTGCAGGAAAGTGGAGGGCCAACACTGCTTCTCTCTCCGTGTGCATCTAGAGGAGTGTCAATTTGCACTAGGTATCCAGAGGAACTGCACGTCCTCACTCTCTGAGTGAAAATAGGCAAGGCCCGGTCAATGGGTTGACTTTAGTATCTCTTAATGAGACGAGGAAAAGCTGCTGCGTTTCCATATTTTTCCTCTTAGCACACCTTTTTTTCTTTCTACAAATATTCCCTCATTCTTTTCTACACGTAAGAAGGTGAATGTTGTAGGTCGGGATAAAACCCCATGATACATCTCAAACATGGAGGAAAAATCAATTTCCTGTTCTCAGTGCCCAGCAATGAGGTACACTGGGATTTTTTTTTTTTATTTTATAGAGCCCATCTGGCAACTGGTACACTGATAAAACTGTTGGACTTTGTACCTGGAGGGTAGCACGTCCTTCCGGCCACATTGGCCACAAATATATTCCTTATGTTTCTGCTTAAATTTATGACAATTGTGTATTTAGATCATAATAACAAGCAATATGACTAAAACTCACACAAAGAGAGAGAGTACAAATCTATCTTCTCCATAGGCAAGGATTATCACAAGTAGAAATTATTAAAAAAATGTTCAAGATATATTCTCGCAACCAGTATATACTATATTAAAAAAATCAAGAGCTTTATATCCAAGAAGCGAAGTTACTGAAAACTTCTTTCAACACCTAGAGAAGACATCTATCATTCGGGCTTATTACGGAATGGCAGCAAAATATCCTTCAGAGGTTGCTAAGGAGTACAATGTAGCTTCAAGTTAAAATTATTGACCGGAACTTTTAAGAGATCCAAAGATCTATTGGTAAAAGGAAACAAGGTGAGAGGGAAGTCATGGATATTTGAGGTCAAGAGAATAAAACGTCTTCAGTGAGCAAAAAATCACAAAGTTGGCAAACATGAACAATGGTCTAAAGTGATTTGGTCAGATGAGAGTAGTCATCTGATATTTAGGAAAGATATTGTATCGTTGTTTTGCATATAATTTATTTAATTCCATTTTAATATACATTGGAAGAAAATTATTTAAAACTTATCTGTTTTGGAACAATGATGCACATTTTCAGCACCTTGGGGACATTGAGTTGCAGAGACATTTCACCATGTTTATGTGGTATCATTTGTGAAGCATGGATGTGATTCTATCATGATATGTTGCTTCATGCCTTTATCTTATTCATGGAAGTAATTTTGATGTCTAGAACATATACAATCATGTTTTCATAGGTTTTAAAGACATCTATCCTCAAATTGCGTTTTCTCACAACACTAAGAAATGAATGTGTTTTTTAGCAGGACGATACGCCATGCTATACATCATAACCCAACGAGAATTTGTTTAGAGAAATAGGGATCACCCCTATGGAATGGTCACTGCAGAATCCAGGCTCAAATCTAATACAGCCAATGTGGAAAGTGCTTGTAAAAGCAATAAGTAGTACCACAAGTACAAATAAAACAGAACTGTGTGTAAAACTACAAGCTTATTTAGGAAAGAAAGCGTCAGAAATTGAGAAAGTCTATGCCACAAAGAATTATGTATGTAATTACAGCAAAAGACGGTGCAACTAAGTAACTAAAATAATGAATAAATATAAAATATATCCCGAATCAATTTACCACAAGCTTCGAATTATATCAAATGAAGTATTCCATAGGGTGCTTTTAGCTATGGAGGTATGAATACCGATTGGTGAAAAAACAAATGTAACGAATATTTAAATATATTCACCCGTCTAGATCCAGACGGAATTACCATCTCCGAGCGTGGTGTGAAAACTAAGAAACATTCAACATCTTTATCTATTTTATAAAAATTTAGGACCACCTAAAAGATAAACTCGATGAGACAAATAAGGAAGCAAATATAAACCATAAAGATCACTCACAAAATGTTTCCAACTAGTAGGTCATAATTGCAGCAGGATGAATTACCAATAATTACTTAGGAAGAAAAAGAAATGAAGTAAAAGATACCATGATTAAGAGGAAGAAAAAATAACATGTAGTGAAAAATAATTGTCAAAGTAATAGTATATATATATAAAATAAATAAATAATATAGAAAAGCCACACCCAAATGGGTAACCACTAACGCAAAAATATGGTATTAACATATCAAACAGATATTCGTAAATCGAATGTAAACAAGACGGAATTAAGGCAAGTTAAAGAGATCAACGAGTTTCCTGGTAAAGTATCTACACTTCTACTCCATTTTCTCCCCCTAACTCAACTTTAATCCAAACTTTTCTCTTATTTTACTCTATTTTGTAACTCTCTTCATACTTCCCGAATCTTAAACACTTATGAAGAGAAAATAATGAAATCGATAAGGGAGGCACGGAGAAAGTTAACGCTTCAAGACGTGTAGGTATTTATGGTGACAGAGGTGTATATTAAACTGTCTGTGAAAACCTTTATTTGGGGCTAATTAAATATGTGAACTGCATGTTGAAAAGGTGGTATACATTGATATTTCCGAAAATATATATATGGAATTATATGATTTGGATTAAATTATATAAACGTAGGTTAGGTTGTCTGCTTGAAATGATGAAAAAGATTAACTCTTTACATAAATTGAGATGGCATTTTACCCTAGCACCTTTAAAATACAATATTTGTAATTAATTTGAACATATATAAATTAGTTCCTCCTTAAGAGGAGAAAATCGAACTACTTTACTAAATCGCGCATGGAATTCACACACTTATGAAGAATCATGTTTGTATATCACACACTAAATACGACCCCTGGGTTGACTATAGTGTGCTCTATGTAACATTCATACACACTATCTACTTTACCACATATCAGATAGTTTGGTTAGCAAAATAGCGACCCATCCGCAAAAGGAGAGAATACTGAATAACTTCTTATTTATTTGATTTTGGGAATTGAGTTTTGAAGTTCTGAAGTTTCGTCGTTATTTTACAGTGAAAAAGTTTGAGCTTCAAATTACTTACTTTTCTTAAACTATTTTTTACTTATGAGTTATAGAGAGCAACTCACTCAAACTCTAGATATATTTGGAAGTTTAAAATCTTCTTTCATTCTTTTGTGGACCCTTATAAGAATAAAAATGATAGGGGATTTGAAGCTGGCCAAAGGATGATACGAGAGAGACAAGTTTCTTATGGGCCCCTGAGATTGGGAGGAAGCGCCACATATCCATTTTTTAGTTGTGGCATGCCTCCCTTGTTACAGCATCCACCCCTTTACTGGTTTCTCAAAAGCGAGAAGGAAAACTTAAAATATAACGTGTCCATAGAATTATATAATTTAGCACCCCTAACTAAGACAACTATTCTGTGAAGATTTATTTGCACATATAAGCCCCACATAGATTATGAGAAAGACTAGAACTTTATGTTTAATAAGATATATATTTTTAGGCTAAAACCTGAATATGTGAAAATAATATTGTACCCTTTTGAGTTTAATGTCGGTCGTGAGTGTACTTTTTGTCCATTGTACTTGAAAAACAAATTAATTAAAGAAAAACAACCCCTTTAGAGAAGACACCGTTCACGTTTAACGTATTTCCTAAATCATTCACCCAATAACGGAAAATATGATGATGATAAGCACATAGACATTAGTTAATTTGATTTTCAAAAGGGATTCGATTCGATTCCTCTGTGAGAGAATTCTGGAAACGACTAGATTGCCCCAACTAATAGGTAGCCAATTGCATTTGGAAAAAAAGACTAATTTCCAAACCGTACAGAGATAGTAATAATAAATTTAGAATAGTTTAATTAGGATAGACCCACTAGCGAGGTAGATCATGGGTAAGTTTGGGTCCTGAGTTATTTATCGTCGTAAAAGACTTAGATTCAAGATAGGTAGGTACAAATGGCATTGTCATCTAAAAACATACTTAATTTACGTTTTCAACGTTTTGTACGACTAGCCATAGATCATATATAAATACATTGCTTCTCTTAAGCCTATACTTCTATAAACGCAGAGGAATTTCTATCACTATTCCAAAATTGATTAGATTTTACCTTATTTCTGACACAAATTCAATATCTATTAACTATCTAAATTTTCTAGTCAAGATAAGGAAGCTTATAAGAGAGAATTTGTAAAGAATCACAAACATTAAACTTAAATTAACGTTATTTCATATGACACAAGATAATATAAAATATTTTATCCCATAAATAAGATTTATTCATGAAAACTAAAAATAAACTTTTAATTAATATTCAGTTCAAAAAAACATTATATGCAGTGATTAATTAGTTTATGTATAGCGAATGAATCAACCGAATTTTCCTTCCATAGAGATCTCAAAATCACACAAATAAATATGTTTCTTCATCAGGAAAGTTTGTGCACATTCATATTAACACATTCTGCTTTCTAAGTGAATACATCTTAACAGATTACTAAATTCGGTTCCACCTTCTGTGGATAATGTATGTTACATTACTTTTGTCCTTTTCTTGTTTTTTCTCATTATTTCTATTATGAATAGACCCATTCGAGGAGCTAAAGGGTGGTATACCATAAATAAATTGGCGAATGTTGGAAAGTGCCGTAACGGATGAGTATTAGGGGAATAAAGAGGAAACAAATGCTTTTCGTTCGGACCCCCAAATTTAGAATTTCTGGGATGTGTTGGAATGCATTCTTCCCTTTTATTTTGATTAAAAATTAACGAGGGAATACTTTGGTAAATTCTCGCTGGAAGTTAGGATGTATGTAAGGGGTATAGTCAGATTTGTTAAAAGGTAGTGAGGATAACACGCGTCTTTCCATCATCCTCTCTCTACTCTTTTGATGAGTAGTTTACGTATGTACTTTCCAATTATTTTTATGTCCAGTACCTACATATATATCTTTCTGTACTCATCTTAAATTATTTTTAGTTTAAATTTCATCGTTAGTATTTAATTATTTAAAAGTCTACAATTCATAACATTCTCTGTTGCATCTCAACACTATTTCCCTTATCATACTTTATTGGGCATAAGCAATACGGCTTAACACGCTTACTTCACTTCTCTTCCTTATGCCCCATTCATCGTTCCGAGCTACATCCTAATTTAAATACTCATTTCGTGCATATTTGAACCACACCGACACTAAACCACCTAATCTTGGCTTCGTATTCTTCACTTTTCCAACTCACACTGCACACTGTTTACGTTTCAGTGAATTGTAAACATGAGCGCAATAAACCTCAAATCAGCGAAACGGGGTTTAACCATTAAAGCGAAAGACTTAAATTA
The DNA here is from genome assembly GCA_963969495.1 of Ceratothoa steindachneri. Lineage (NCBI taxonomy): Eukaryota > Metazoa > Arthropoda > Malacostraca > Isopoda > Cymothoidae > Ceratothoa > Ceratothoa steindachneri. Next base: position 42,011,783 of record OZ018329.1, read on the forward strand.
GCTTTTGAATTTGTTCTCCTCACGCTCTTGATGCATCTAGAAGCACATAAACGCACATATTTATAACTAACTATACATGCCATGCTTAGGTGTATAAATACATTCTTACGCACACGTATATGATCTTCGTAAGGAAATACAGACAATTTCCATTGCCTTTTATCTTTATTGTGTTGCGTTGAGAATTATTGCGTTTCCTGTCAGACAGATGTTCAGCCAGTACGCCAGCTTGATGAACATAAACAATCAATTAGTCCAATTTTATCGGCAGTGACTGGCTAATCATGTTAGTCATTCTTATTAACAGTGAGTCAACAACTCTCCTAATCTGATGACCAGTGAGGTAGCATGTTAGCCAGTCACTTAACCCACTATTGAGCTAGCATGTTAGCCAGTCACATGACCCACTATTGAGCTACCAATTTAGACAGTTTGATGACCATCGACCATCAAGTTCGGCAAAAGGTCTGAGATAGAATCCCTCACCATATATATGCTGAAGTTGTTGAGCAATGAAAGAGAAGATAGGAGGATTTATAACACTGGTCAACAAATGTTTTCGAAATCTCAGTTGCATAAGATTTCTTTTACTCTTTCTTACTCTCTTTTACCTGCTAAATTTAAATCTGAAAACGGTTCAGCTCTACATGCTCTAGTTTTCATGCAATTTTAGGTTTTGTGGTCGAATTAATTATTTACACGTTTATGTTATCAACAGAGATATTCAAATTGTTTTGTTTTTCTTTCAGATCTGATCATCACTACAAGAAGACGTCAATGTGTGAACAAGCCAGCGCTTTCTGTCATATTTGTGGATGCTTCACGATTATTCGTCAAAGGCGGAATATACATCATTTGTGAGGAGTGCTTATAAAGCGTAATTTGGACTTACTCCTGGCGACCAAGGCAAGAAATAGGTCCCGTATACTATGTGTCATATCTGCGAGGAAACGCTGCGTGACTGGACAAAAAGGAAACGTAAGGGTTTCCCTTTCGGCATTCCCATGACGAGGCGCGAACCGACGGACCACACAACTCACTGCTACTTTTGTCTGGTCAAACGAAAGGGCATTGGCAAGAAAAACACAAAATCTCATAGCCTACTATTCCCTTAGCGATCCGACCTACGCTGCAATCCGCTGAACTCCTTATACCAGTTTTTAAAGGATTTTCTCTATCTGAATATGTGGGTAATGACCAAGAGAAAAAGACTGCTGATGAAAGTCGAGAAATACTTTCAGAATTCGGCGATTCTTATTATGAGACTCCAGAGTCATTAACTCCTCAACAGTTTGGCCAGCCACAGCTGAACGACCTTGTGGCTGATTTGGGTCTCTCTAAAAATGCAATTGAAGTTTTAGCCTACAAGCTGCAAGAAAAGAATCAGTTGAGCCACATAACTAAAGTTTCATACTTCAGAAATCAAATCGGGAGGAGGTTTTGTACCATTTTTCTACAGAGGAGAATAACTTTGTTTATTGTCATAATATCTCAGGTTTTCTCCAGGAACTAGGAGCGCCAGTATACAATCCAAATGACTAGCGATTATTTCTAGATAGTTTTAAGAGAGGATTGAAGTGTGTTCTACTTCATAATGGCATTATCTATGCAACTGTTCCAATTGGACATTATGTGTATTAACGAGAGGAATAAAATGAGATTAAACCTGTGATTGACCTACTAAAATACTATGTATACAAATAAACAATTTGTGTGGACCTCAAAATAGTTAATTTTATCCTAGGTCAACAAAGAGGATTTACAAAGTATCCCACCTATCTTTGCAATGTGGGACAAACGAGCTTGAGAAAATTACTGGAACCGTGAGACTCTGGAAGCCGGTATGCCTACCTATTGTCAATCGAGAAAATATCATTTTTCCTCCTCTCCACATCAAGCTGGGTTTGATGAAACAGTTTGTCAAAGTGTTGAATACTGACGGTGAATGCTTCCAACACATATATTCCGTCCTCCATGATTTGTCCTTCAAGAAGATCATGGCAGGTGTTTTTGATGGACCACAAATTTCTATATTTGTACTTGATCAAAAATCTTCCAGAAAGATGAACGACAAGTAAAGGACTACGTGGCTTTCATTTGCGGCTGTGATGGCAAATTTTCTCGGTAATAAAAAGGCTGACAACTATGAAACTTTCGTAGCTAATATGTTGTCAGCTTTTTGAGAGCTTGAATGTAACATGAGTGTCAAACTCCATTATCTTTAGAGTCATCTTGATATATTCTCTAAGAACCTAGGACCAGTAGGTGTCGAGCAAGGCGAGTGGTTCTATCAGGACGTCAAGACCATGGAAGAGGGTTACCAAGGGAGATGGGACAAACATATGATGGCAGACTACTGTGGGAGCGTTAAACGAGAATGCCCCAAGACAGTCCACGAACGCAAGAGCTAAAAGCCAAACTTCATGCCTGAGTAGACCTCAATTCAACTTTGCCTCCTTATAGTAGCAAATGTCTTATCTACCAATCAGTTTTATATAAACTATAACCATTGTTTATTGGGGAAAGTGTTTCAAATCGTGATCTTGAATAGATTTATACTATCTTGCCTTTTCCTATTTATTACCTAGCTATAGTAGAGAGTTTTATAACATATTTCATCACATATTTTTTTTCTGATAGACTACGACGTCAATGTGATGATGAGGAAATTTTGAGATTTCCAAATACCTTAATTGCAAAAAAAGGTAGAGCACTGAGGAAAACACTAACTTCAGATCTGAAATCAGCGCAAGAAATTAGGTAATACCAAGTGTTTGATATCAATGAAACAAAATCTGTTTTGACCAGTGTAATCCATCACTCATTAAGTACTACGCGAACATTATCATCCATCGAAGTTGTTTTGCTCGTATGTAGCCATGCATTGATTTAGTCAAACATACCTGTCCCCATTTGATGAACGCTAGCAAACTTCAATTTCTAATTTATTTTTACGAATATGGAAACTGTAAAAGTGCGACGGAAATAAAATGAATCATGTATATAAAGTTGGAAGAGGAAGATGATAAATATGTTATCAAATTTTATAGTTTCGGAATATTAAAAATATTATAGGATAAATTAATGTTTCCAAATATGTAGAGCATTTGGACATTTATAATTTAGATGCCCCATTTCGTGCTGTGCTTTAGAAGATTCACATAAAATGTTCTACGTGAAACAACTTATTCTTGTATAAAAGTTTACAGGTAGTTTTAAAAAAAAGGTTCGGTATGACTAAAAAAAATATTTTAATATTAATATTTCAAAGTAAAAAAGCCTAATGAGGTTGCATTAGTCTAATTTCTTACTGTGTTTGAAAAATAAACGAATTCAATCGTGTTTCCTCTTTTCTTAACTTTAATCTTCTGACTAGTTACTAACGCTCCCAAATTGGTGAGATATTTTTATGAACACGACAAATTAATAATAATAATAATAATAATAGGTATTTATAATCTATTAATATTATGCACACGAAAAATTAAAAGCTGCGTTCATGGTAAGATGAACAATAAAAAAAAATCCCGCGTTGATTATACAATCAGGAAAATTAATGGGTCGAAAAAAAAGGGATAGAACTCTATGGGAAAACAAGCCCCTATTTACATATTCATAAGACTAGAAATTCCTTTAATATTCGTTTTACGCTGTTTAAATTATTGCATATAGAATTCCTAATTGGTGGGTAAACCACTTACCTGTAAAATATTTCGGTCTAAAATTCACAACAATATTTCATATTTTTGTGTTTTTTGAAATTTTGGATTTCGGCGTACATGGAAAATTTCCTTTGTTTTCTACAAAAAGGGAAATTATTGATAGTAAAATTATGTCAAAGAGTTATAAAAATTGGAATTGGGTTAACACTCAACTCGTCTGAACGTACTTCCACTCGTGACCATGAATAGAACCCGTACGGGGTCACATTAAAATATTTTCTCTCAGACCTCAACAAGATATTGGAGGAATCTATTTGCTTGATATTTTTCCGTTCTTGGTTGAATCTTAATTAGAAACTTGGACCTGGAAATTAAACGGGAGCAGTGACCTTTTATGGAGCTATGAATAGCTTAAGGAATACTGCGTTGATCGTCTAGCTTCAAGGTATTAGTTCGAACCCAGCGATTATGGACAGGCAACTTTCAGGTGTGTCATGATCTGGCTGCCATTTCGTGAATTCAGTGATACTCACATTTCGATTAAGTATTTCTACAAGCACATATAAATCAAACACCGCACTGTTGTCATACTCGTCTTCGCAGCGCAAATACCGACTCTCTCCGCTGTTCCGAACTTTCCAGCTGATGGGATACTAGTATATCTGCTGAAGTACTCATATCCACATAATACTAATGCAGAACCCAGTAAAAATAATTGTCACTGGTTGCTGTGAAAACAATACCCTCTCCTTCCAAAAGGATGACTCTGCGTCCACGAGTCGAGGGGAGAATCGCCCCACTTACTATAATAAATTGTCAAAATAATAAATATAATTAATCTCCAAAAGAGGCTATGGAATAGTAGAGCAAATGTGATAGTGTAAATTTGATCGTTGGAGTTAAGCCACATCTAGTACGTTTCTTTAATTAAATGGCCTTCCGATACAGCGCACTCTTTGAGAAGTGTCATAATTTTCAATAATCTTGGGCTTGGAACTCACGTTAAATCGTAGTTCCCTCCTTACTTTCCATGATCCTTTCCCTTCCTTTAACATTTTACAGGGCAGAAGTTGGCTATCTAAGATTCTTCATAGAACTAAGAGTTAAAAACTGAATAGGTCATAATCCGAAGGGGGATTATGATTCAGAGGACAAAATTCAAATGGAATATCACAGAATGGGGTGAAGGTGGATGATATGGAAAAGCCCTTTAACCACATAGCCATAGGGCGACTGTGGTGATATGAACCGGAGAGTAGGTAACTCTTCTAGACGTTCCAAACCTTTCTTCAAATGTATCTTGCCTTTCCAGGAATCAAATGAAAAATGGTTTCCTCTCTTTGAATGACTTCTCTCTTATTCATTTAATCAGACCGTGTTCCACAGCCCAGCTTCAAATCTCCATGATGTTTCCTTCTCCCTCGACTCTCAGAGTTCTAGGACCAACCATGATTCAGAGTGAAAATTCAATCATATCTAAAATCCCGTCCAAAGAGTTATTTATTTCCTATTGACGAACAGCATTATTGAAGGCAGGGATTTACCTTTTCAACTAACGAAAAACCGACGGGACTAATCTATTTAAGTATAAGCATTGCACGTTCCAAGGGAGAGAGTGAGACAGACAGACAGAAAACAGTGACGGATAGAGACTAAGCGAGACCTAAAGAGAAAGAGAAGGACAGATGGTGAGAGAGACAGCGAAATTGACTGAGAAAGATCAAAATTGAGTGAGAGTACGACTGATATATATTGAGAGAGAATAAGAGAGACAGAGGAAAGCAAAAAGAGATAAATATAATGGGAAGCAAAAAGAGAGAGTGACAGAGAGTAAGAAAGACAGAGACAAATAGAAAGAAAGCGTGATGATGTAAGTTTCAATAAGAAAAAATAATTTTAATGCTGTCTTTTACTAGTTCTAATATTTATTTACGAATCGTTTTCATGGATTAATTTAACAGGATTGATTTAATAAAATAATTACTATTACACTGGTCTGCGTCAAAAATGTACCTTAGATTTTCTATAGTGTTTCTTAATAAAATTGACCTCCTAAATCCGAATCTGTCATCCGTTTTTCTCTATCACCTCCAGTTTTTGCGATACAGGGGGTGATAATAATTTTATAGTTTATACATCTCCTATATTACATCAAATTTCAATAGTTTTTGCACTGCTCTATTCGCAGTAAATTTCGTGTACATTTTAAGTAATTATGCAAATAGGTTTATATTTTGCAGGTTAAAAATTGCTTAGCATTATAATAATAATAAGAATAATAATAATAATAGTGGTTGAGTTGAAAATGAACAGAAAATGTAAGAATAGCTCCGACAGATTTTGCTATGTTTGCGGCAAAGTGACTTTTCCCGAGCAGCAAAGTACAATCCCTCCTGTAATTAAATCTTTGTATCATGCATATTTTGGAGTAAGGCTAAAAAATCAAGATAAAAGTTTTGCACCACATATCTGCTGCAAGAAATGCTACATAAGTTTAAGACGCTGGAGTCAGGGCGAACAGAAGTCCCTCTCTTTTGGTGTTCCCATGGTGGGGAGAGATGGCAAGGACCACACTACGGACTGCTATTTTTGCATGACAAATCTTAAAGGTGAGCATTGTATCAAGTATTTAAGCTTTCTGTATTATACTGGCTCCTAAAAATGTCATTATTATGCAAAGACTTAGCATAAAATTAATAACTAACATAGTTCACTTGAGCATGAACATATCCTTTACTAAACATTTATGTACTATCTGCAACTCCAAATCAATTCCTTTATGTAATGTGCAATTATATTTTCCACAGGTATAAATAAGAAGAATAAACATAGTGTGGCATATCCGGATGTTCCTTCTGCCATCAAACCCCTGTCCCATGGCCCAAAAATTCCTATACCTTCTCCTCCTGAACATATAGAGGTACAGGAAGAGATTAATATGGATGTTGACCAAGATTATGACACATCTGAGTCTTATCAGGTTTCCACACATGATATGGTCGCAAGACCATTCACTCAAGTACAGTTAAATGACCTGACCAGGGATCTGGGGGTTTCAAAGGCGAATACACAACTTCTTGGCTCTCGACTTCGTGAAAGTAATCTTCTCGCTTAAGAAACAACATCTAGGGGGGTACAGAAATAGAGAACAAGAGTTTCGAAGCTATTTTTTACAGCATTCTTCCAGCTCTTTAGTATACTGCGCCAATATTAAAGGACTTGTTGAGGCCCTTGGAATTCCCTACAACCCATTAGAATGGAGACTGTTCATAGATTCCTCCAGTAGAAGTTTAAAAGCTTTGTTACTGAATATTGGTAACAAGATAGCTTCCGTTCCTATAGGCCATTTAATCCAACTTACTGAAAGTTATGAAAATATGAAAAAAATGCTGGATGCAATAAATTACTCTAGCTATAAGTGGAGGATATGTGGTGACTTAAAGGTATGATCATTTTACACTTGGCATTTCTAAGCTTTTTGATATTGACATTTTAATTTTTAATTTTTAATACTTGTACACACCTTTTGGTCAACTTACATTTTACAAGAATGCAAATGTGGCAATCATGAGTCATTTTTAAGTTATATTTTTTGTTGAAGTGTGTCCCTATAGGTTAATGCATCCCATTGGGTTAATGGGAAACTTATCTTAATTGAGAAGGTATACAACGCAACTCAATAAACTCAAAATAAGATGTACATATATCCAATTAGTTCCAATACGATGATTTAATGCATCAGCATACAGGATCTTTCAGTACATATTCATATTCGTATTGTTTTAATAAATATTACTTTGAATTTGTTTTTAGAAATATTACACTAAATTTACATACCGTGCTAAATTTTTTTCAGGTAGTGTCTCTTACGCTTGGGACGCAAACAGGCTACACGAAGCATCCCTGTTTCCTAAGTTTATGGGAAAGTCGTGCAGATAGTATGGCACTATGAGAAGAAGGTTTGGCTTCCACGAGAAGCATTTAGAATTAGATCAAACAATGTGATAGCTGAACCTTTAGTGCCTCCTCAAAAAATACTCCTCCCTCCACTGCATATAAAGCTTGGCATAATGAAAAATTATGTCAAAACCCTTGATAAAGTAGGCCAAGCTTTTAAATTTCTTCTTCAAAAATTTCCACAAATCAGTGACGCTAAGCTCCATGGGGTAATTTTTGATGGACTTCAAATCAGAAACCTGATCAGCAATTTGATGCATCAATGAAGGACATAGAAAAAGATGCCTGGAAAGCTTTCAAAGCTCTAGTTAACAATTTTCTAGGCAATAAAAGAAGCCGAGAAGAATATGTTGCCCTTGTCAATCAGCTCTTAACAAGTCTCAAACATTTGGGAGCCCGAATGTCTATAAAGATACACTTTTTACAGTCCCATCTGGATTATTTTCCCGACAACTGCGGGGATTACAGTAAAGAACAGGGGCAAAGATTCTACCAGGACATAAAAACAATGGAATCCAGGTACCAGTGTAAATAAAACGGAAACATGCTTGCTGACTACTGTTGGTGTTTGAAGCGTGATGCACCAGATGACAGGCACAAACGAAAATCGTCAGGGGCGTCTGTTCTTCGAAATTATAATTATTTTCTTTATTATGTTGCATTCTTTTATTTTTTGTTTATTGAAAGAATTATAGTTTGCATACGTGTATTTCTGTTTATATGATATAACAGTAATAATGCATTATTAGATAGAGAAAGTTTTTTTTTTTTTAAAAATCAGAAAAAATGTGGTAATCTCAATGAAAATGGTGTATGCTGTACTGAGAAAATCTGACCTGATTAAACAAATATACATTCATTTTTGAGCTCAGAAGGTTGGGGTCATTACGAAACCACAAAAAATCCTGGGGAACATAAAAAAAAATTTCAAACGCAGGCCTGTGTTATTAATCATGGATTATAACTATGTTTAACATAATAGATCAAATAAAAATATGCGAAAGAAATGAATAGTTTTTTTAGTTTAGCTTTAGAATTTTTAATAATGTTAAAGGTTTAAGATACCTTACCTAAGTTGTCATTTCTAATTAACAAAAAATAGAATTTTAACTAAATCCAATCAACCCAATTTTAATTTTCTCCTAAATACACCTTCTTTTTTCCTTTCTCTTTATCCTGTTTAACCCAATGATGACATAAAGCGCAGCCAATTAATGATTTTTTAAACTAACATTTACCGTATTTTAAAGGGATCTACGACCCATTGATTAGGCCTATATTAAAGGTCTTTCAACGAGGACGCTCGAGCTTTGTCAGGCGATAGTGGCCTAATGTTGTTAAAGTGACATCTGGCAGCCAAACTGTAAACTGTTCAGTAGTACTTCGCAAGTCACAATGGAAGGTTATAGCGTTGAACAGCGTGTGCAAATCATCAAAATCAGTGCTCCATTCGACAAACGTCCCTCGCATTACGTGATTTCTATTCTCGCCACAATCGTCCTGCCAAGTCCCCTGTTCGACGGTTGGTGGCCAAATTCTAGGCAAAAGGGTCGATCAACAATCAGCCAACACCCGTACGTCACCAAAACGCAAGGTCTGCTGAAAACATCGCTGCCGTTAATGAGAGTGTACGGGAAAATCCGAGGCAGACAGTTTCTCGTCGTTCACAAGAACTTGGCCTTTCTGCGACTTCAGTTTGGCGAATTACGCATAGGGACTTGGATCTGCGCCCGTACAAAATCCAACTTACTCAGGAACTTAAGGTAAACGACTATAGACAACGCCGTGTGTTCGCTGATTGGGCTCTAGAGCAGTTGGAAGTTGCCCCAAATTTCCCCCCAGAAATCATCTTCAGCGACAAGGCCCATTTTTGGATGAATGGATTTAAGCAAAATTGTCGGATTTGGAACGAAAACAATCCACATGAGATACAACAACACCAATTACATCCAAACAAAGTCACTGTTTGGTGCGGATTTTCTTCTAACGGAATCATTGGTCCGTATTTTTTGGAGAACGAAGGTGAGATTACCATAGCCGTCAACGGCGAGACCTACAGATCGATGATAAGCAACTTCTTGTGGCCTAAACTAGATTATATGCCTGATATGGATACTAACGACATTTCGTTGCAACAGGACGGCGCTACGTGCCGCACTGCGCACGCCACGATAGACATTTTGCACAAGCGATTTCAGGGCAGGGTCATCTCGCGCGGCGGTGACGTCAACTGGTCACCGAGATAATGCGATTTAACGCCATTAGCCTACTTTATTTGGGGCTACCTTAAATCGCAGGTCTATGCGAATAATCTGCAAACGGTTGATGTCCTCAAAGTGAACATAACAAACACCATCCAGCAAATTCAGCCAGATTTATGCGACAAAGTCATCGAAAATTGGGCCTCGCGAATACATTCCACCAAGCGAAGTCGCAGCAAACATTTGAACAACGTCATATTCCACACTTAATGCCATAAAATGTACTTTCAAATTTAAAATAAATTGAGTGCATATATCACATACAACTTGTTTTATTTACATTTAAAAATCAAGCGACCTTATTGAAAGACCCTTTATGTAAAAGAAAACAGAGACGTCTTAAAAACAAGGCCAATAAAACATTTATTAGCTGCTAAACTCGTTCCCAAAGTCATCTCGGTCCGCTTTTGCTCGATGCCACACCCCAGTAATTTCTTATGAAATACAGTGAAGTAAGTTTAGTAGGAATATATTATGACTATTTCGCTTTTCATACAAATATTCTTGAGTAGCGAAAGAGTGAACTCTTATCCGCCAAACTTCTTGTAATTAACGAAATTTGGCAGAGATTAACAACTTCCGCGAATCTCAAGATATCTTAATTTGCTTCTCGCAAAAATAATTTCTGTTCCTGATGTGACCATCATTTTTAACAATCTCTTTTTTCCATTTTTTATATTTTTCGTAATTTATTTCTTTATTTTTCTATTCCATATCAGTTTACTAGTTTTTTCCATATCATTACTTTGACTATTCATTGAGTATTAATTATTCCAATTTGGTTTCTCAAATATATAATATTTCTGATTTTCTTCTTTATTTTTAAATTAAATATATTTTATACTTCAATATTTCTTTCCAAGTCGCTAAAAGAAGTGAAATTGTTTTCGTTTCGTTAATTATAAGTACGTAGTACGTACCAATATCCATTAGTTTCAGTTTTTGTACTTTTGCTTATTCCTTTATTTATATTATAATTATAGTTGTTATATAATTATTATTTAACCTCGCTTCTAGTGATCAGCAAAGAATTAAGGCAAAAATGCATTTGATTTTTGCTCTTAATTACTAGCGACTTAAAAGGCGATCTCGGGCATCCGTAAAAGTACTTAGAAGCCAATTTAAAGATTCTCTTCCCTTCGCTCAATTGTAGCTATATAGTGCAACTTCAAGTAATCAGAAAATTAGGCTTGAAACTAAGACCAAGTAGGCGCAAAAGATACATGAACCTATAGGAATGATTTTTGAATGGATGATCCGAGATGAATGATTAAGGATTTAATCACAGATATGAAGGATCCTAGAATCCATGATCAAAGATGAATAATCCATGTGTATATTATCTAAGATGAATGATCCTTAAATGAATGATGTAGAATAATGATTAAAAATTTATGGCAAGAGATGAAAGACGATATAGTAAATCAACAAAGATGAAGGCTATATATATGAATCACTCGAGATGAATGGTCGAGTAAGTAATGATTCCTGAATTAATTAGCCATGAAAAATCAACCTTGAATGAATAATGCCCCAAAGAACAAAACAAAGCCATAGGGAGAATTATAAAACCATATTTTACTCGTACATACACCTATCAAATTTCTGCAAACGCAGTGGTGAAATATAAGTTCGTGTCCAATAAATAAATTTGGGAATAAACTAAGAAAATTTATTCTTTGTAAAGAATGCGTCTGTCATTCTGTTATTGTTATCCTACCATTTTGCTACACCTCTTCCGAATTTGCAAAAGGAATGAACATAGTGAGAACTCAAAGAGTGTAACTGCATGTCAAGTCACCGAAAACACTTATAGAGAAGTGTCCAAAACATGAACATCCTATGGGCTGCAAATATAATAAAACTGTAAGGAAAATTAAAATTCGCCTCCAAACTACTAAAGGGCGAATATGCTATAATTGGTTGTGGTTAGAGTTAACCTTTCATAGATATTCGTTAGAAGAACTTCCACCAAATTAACTTACACAAAGACAAGGCTAGATAGAAACCATTCCAGCGGAGAATTCACGTTGTTACAAGGTTCAGCCGGGAGAAATGAAGTTCAGGTAGTCAGCTTTACTTTCAACAAACACCTCAAAACTATTGCCTCTGCATTAAAATACTGCTTTGACAATTTCAATAGTAATGTTGAAAAATGCTTCGGTACAGTCCACACCTGAACTATTTGAAAAAATGTGACTGTAATTTACAAAGCGCATGAAGAAAAGAGGCCAAAAGAGTATCAGCAAATGGTTTTTTCATGTAGAATGTTACTCCGAGCACTTGGAGGAACGATACAACCTCTCACAATAGTCCTCCAAATAATCTAAACCGACGTGAGCTTTAATTCTCCTAAGTCCCTCCTCTTCACTCTTTTTTAACACTTTTTTTATGAACCTTTTCTCGTAATATAATAGTGAAAGTGGGTCTGTTATAAAATTAGTTATCTTTTATTCTATTCATTTTACCCTAGTTTCTTGTTTGATTCATTTCGTTAACAATATTTTTCTAAAATTTTATTAATGTTTACTATGTAAACAGAACCCATTTACATATCTATAAAGTGGGGTAGAGGAGGAGGCGATAAGTTTAAGTGTATTCCAATGTAAGTTAGGAGAGAATAAATTAATCTAAAAAATAGAAAATAAAGAATGTCGTATATAAAGGTTGGTATGCTGGTGGTTGTTAAAATCTCCGATAAATAGTAAGGTCCCAGAAAGGTTAGAGAATGCCAAGTGAAATAATTCTCCCAACTCAATTACGATCTGCCGTCGGGATGACCACGGGATGACCAGGAAAACGTTAGATAATTGCAATTGCAATATGGAGTTTTAGACGCAAGTAAAGCTACGCGGCTTTACAATTTCTATTTTAATGGAAAAGTGAGGGAGATTTGGGTCAGCAAATACACCAAGAGCAACCCCCCGTTCCGTAATTGTACTAGTCTAGAATTATGAATAACCCCGTAGAACACAAGTGCATTAAAAGCTTTTTTTCTATTTTGTGCAGGTCTCTGGAGATGGAGGTGAAACTAAGTGAGATATCCGCTCTACTGCCAGCAGAACAATGACTAACCAAGTGGCTCAATGTCAGCAGGATGACCGTCCACAGAGTTTCAAGGAGGCTCAAGAACAGGAAATACCTCAGAGATTGACAGAGTTTAGGCAGACCTCAAGTTGTCAACCCTAAGGCTGTGAGAAATTCCTACGAAAGTGCTCTGTAGCTCAAAATGACTATGCTCATAAAGAAGAAGAACATCTCAATGACCGCGTTCTCTAATGTCGACAAAGAGGAAAGCCTCAAGATTATAAGGTGCGTGGAAGGGCCTCTGCTTACCGACCGTATGCGAGAACAACATCCATCGAGAGCGCTGTCGAGGCTTTGTCAACGACTTGAAGAATCATAACCATCGAATTCTGCTTTCTTTTAATGAAAATTCTTCACAGACAATCCGCTCATCAACAAGAAGAACGGCTGCGTGGTAACTTTGGCCTGAACATCTCCGAGGTCCGCTACTTATCCACAATCAAACACAAAGCCTGCGTGTTGATGCCTGGCGTCCTGGCTTTGAATGGTGAGAAGATGCCGCCGGTCAGTTACAGGTTTACCGTGGCCGATTAAAAACATATCTTGGGAACGAAAGTCCAGTCTGACTACGTTTTTCAGCAGGATGGTGGCTCGGCCCACACGGCAAAGACCGTGCACGAGTGGTTTGAATCGAACATGAACTTCTGGTCGAAGGACTTTTGTCCGTTCAGCTGCCCGACCTCAATTCCCTCGAGTGTATAGCGTGTTGGCACATGTCGAGGGCAAGGCCTGCAAGCTCTTCCCCAGCAACATCGAAGATCTAAGTCCTCCCTCAACCGCGTGTGGGCCAGTATGAAGGAGAACTTCTTCCTCAACGTGTTAAAACAATAAAAACTTGTCTAACTCCGCCAAATCAATCAGTGTGTCCTTTATTAAGAGCGTCATAACGAGTGTGACAGGACTTTTTAAATACCCGCTACATCATTTCAGCAACAGCTTAGTGGTAGTGATGTTTCTACCATTCTCTATTACTATACTATAACTCAGTAAATATTAACCATTCAGATATATATTTCTATTTCACAGATCCCTATAATGATCTTGATCTCGATTAAATTGCGTGATGGTAGAATGTCATAGGTTTACCATCTCTCGGGATTATCAATTTGACAGGTCATTATTTTTTAGTTTATTGGTAAAATTGTTAGAAAATGCCCCATCTCGAAATTTTATACAAAATTAATAAGTGATTCTGAATCCGGATCTAGATTTAGATCCTCTAATAAATAATCCCCAAAACTCTTTCGACACTAAAGGCGTAGCCATCCACAAAATTTAATTGAAATCCGTCAATAGCCTTTTGAGATATCTCGTACAATATCAGAAAGACAAACATTCACAAATATATTTTGCTCTTACAAACGGAATCATGAAACTAATCGAGATCGAATTGTTTTTTCTGGTATAGTCATTGGTAATCTTCAATGGCTAGTTTCAATCTAACCAAATATTTTAGGATATTGGCAAAAATTTCGGATAATTCGGTGAATAAAGGATAAAGAATCTTCATGCGGGTCTGGATCTACTTCGAACTCAAGCAACTCTTCCTTATCCCAAGGATCATTTTCCGCAAGGTTGCCTCGACGTATGGCAATACAAATCTCCTTTGGATATCGTGTACACAAATATACAGCTATAAACATATAAAGATGATCGCATAACCTCTACCAAACTCTTTCAGCCGTAGGAATAAATTTGTTTTGTGTCTGTGTTTGTAAATGTTTAAGCAAAATTTCATTATTCTTTCATGGCTTGGCAGCTAAGGTGATCTCTTTTTGAGTTCTCTCCCAAACACCCCAATACCCGAAAAAAAATGAGCATTTGTAAATGAGATTTGTAAATCTGCATTGGCGGAGCTGAGAAGAACACCAACAAAATCAACTCTGATATTTTTCAAACAAAGAATTGCAAAATTGACTCAGAATTCGTTTAGTAGTACAAGGTTTTACCCACTCCTGGTGGTGTATAAAATTTGGGGAGAAGAAAGAGATTTAGAGTAGTGGTAGTGATATGGAAGAATTCGAATGTAGCAAGACAAAGAAGAGAGAATCGAGAGAAATATTAGAAATACCAAAAATAGGTAACAAGGAGTAACAAGGATTAACAAGGAAAGGGAGTACCCTAGGGAGACCTTACGGTCCATTCAAAGAGGGTACCTTTGGACTAGCAATCGAGCAGGCACTTGGCTGCTCAATTGTTTTGCGTCCCTAAACGGCCACTTTTCAAGACTTTATCTAGTCTTGACTTGAACTGGTCAACAGATTCACTGTTGACAACTTCCAATGGAAGTGCGTTCCACTTACCGCAGATACTGTAAGTGAGAAAATTTCCACACAGATTGCGGTTGTAACGCTTCAGTTCAAGTTTGAAGCCGTGATTGCGCGTTCTGTTTTCACTCAGTGTGAAAATATCCCGGTAGTCAACGTTGTCGAACTCTCGAAGTATTTTGAAAACTTCGATGAGCTGACCCTGCAGTCTACGAGTTTCCAGCGAGAACAGATCTAATTCCCTTAGTCTATCTTCATAACTTTTATGTCGGATAGAGGGAATCAGTTTGGTTGCCCTGGCTTGTACGCGTTCCAACCTTTCGATATCCTTTCGAAAAGAAGGACTCCAAAATTGTACGGCATACTCCAGGTGCGGCTGAACGAGGAAGTTGTACATACAGACAAAGTACTATCTCCTTGTTACGGTATCCAAACTGGCGCTTTATGTAGCCTAACATCCTTTGGGCTTTCTTATCTGCCTCGATGCACTGTTTCGAGAACTTGAGGTCGCTAGTAATAGTTACACCCAAGTCCTTCTCAGTGTCACGAGATTCAAGAGCAGTGCCCTTAAGGATATACTGAGATTAGGGGTTTCGGTGGCCGATATGCATTACTTTGCATTTGTTCTGGTAGATATTCAGAAATAAAATTAAAATGGAGTATTCCAACTCAATTTATATATGTATATAAAGTTTCAATTTGCTGCAATACCGTATCGAAGAGAGGTCGCATTGTGCAGCTCAAGGTAATTAATTATTCATTTACACATTGGCATTTTCGTTTAATGCGTATGCCAAAAGTTATTAATAGATCATTTGTGTTTATTAGTTATGTCCACATGTATGCATAAAAGCACTTGTGTTCTTTATGAATGGATTTCAGTGTGAAAGTTACGAACACATTTTTAAAAGTGTTTTGTAAATTTAATTTAAATGAGAGCGCAAGGGAGAGAAGAAAGGAAGTAGGGAGAAAGAGAAGAAGAGAAAGAGGTAAGAAGAAGGCTGTAATTAAACCATTATCCCCCTCCCTCTCCTCTCGTGAGTCTAGCAACGTGGGTAATTACATCAGAAAAGAAGAAAGCATTTAATGATTTCTTTCAATGTTGTTCATATAGATGTTGTATGTAGGCGAATGCTCGCGAACAGGATCCCAATTTCCTCCTTACGATGCTCGTTGGAAATTTGAGATAATTTGTCATTTGGGCTGTAAAGATGTGAATGGAAATGACAGCGGTGTTGTGATTGGCTATATGCATGATGTTGCGCGTGAAGGAAATTACACCCCCAGAGGTGAGTATCAGCGTATCGTCCCAGTGGGCAGCAAGCTCATGATACCACTGAATGTCTTGTGTGTGTGTGCGCGCGCTGGGATGGAACCCCCGCCTAGACATCAGAAAGCCAACGCCGCGTTAGCTACGATATCGAGATTCCTGTTGTAAATAATGAGTAGTGATGATCAGTGGTGAATAATGATTGGTGAATGATGAGTGGTGAGTGAAGAATAATGGTGATAATGAGCGAATGATGAGGGGTAAGTGATGAGTCATTAATTATCAGTGATGAATGATGAATTGCGATTAGTAAATGATGAGTGTTGAATAGTGAGGGGTGAATGATGATCTTGCATCCTTCAAAGCCAATCTGCGCTACATATTCAAAATAACGGCAAGACGAAGCCATACCAACCATGTCACATTAACCAACGAAGGAATTTATAACTTCCTCGTTCTTAAAAACGAGTGGGTAGACTCCAAAGAAGTGCGCCCCTCCTCCGTCCTATTAGATCCAGGCAGACTGTTCATGATGGAAAATATCCAAAGATTGACCATAGATTGGCTTCACACCCGAGCAATTTCTTAATTGAGATTTACATTTGTTTGCACACAAAAGTTGTCCACATTTCCGCTGCTTCGGGGGTTTGCGCCCCGTCTCGGGGTCCACAATCCATGGAATATTATGTATATGTGTGATTTGGAGCTTGAAAAATGGTATTTTAGTCCAATGATAATAAGCAGTTCAGAGGAGAAGATTCCGAGATCTTTAGTCTTTATATGTGTAAGCATTTCAGATTAATAGATGCCACAGCAGACCGAGGATGCTAATGCAAAGTCGACAATGCCAAAGGTTGGTAGGTCAATCGCAAACATCGTTAACCTAACCTAACAGGCAAATATGAGTGGGTCTGTTTTTTGTAAATGCAACAGATATTAACCGAGCATAAAAAAGTGGCTCGGGAGACAATTTAGAAAAATATCTGAGAAAAGTGTTGTGGTTCATTCCTTGGGCTATTCGAATGTCTTGAATTAAAGAAACAATAAACCAACTTTTAACTATCATAGGAAGAATAACTTTCCACCGTCAGCAAATCAGCACCAGACGTCCTGAAATCAAAGAAAGAACGAAACAGCCCCGTTTTGCGTAGGCCCTTTCGCACCGGATATTTCTTTTGTAATCGAGCCTTAATCCTTCGTCAGGTTATATTTAAGGTAAGGATTGTGTAGCAAAGAAACAGGTCAGTGTGCATAACATGAAAGATAAGCATTACTTCGTACTTTGAAATAGGAAATTTATATGTACTTATACATAAAACTTTGTACCCATTTAGGGATGTGTTTATTATTGTGAACTCATACCCAAATTAGCGATTCTATTCCCTATTTTCTCCTACGAGAGAAAATTTCTAAAAATATTTTCTTGCTGTTTCCTCTTTAAGTTATTAACTAAAATAGCAAGTTGTGTAAATTATTGTCTAGACCTTTTGTTTATAACAATTTGAATTCAATTATATCCCTTTTATTCATCTCTTCTCTTAAATTTCATGACAAAAAATAAAACTGTGTACATGTGACGTTAGACAACTCCACTGCCTCCTTGAGCTCTCTATAGAGACCATATATAAACTGAAGGAAAGAGAAAGGGGAAGGGCAGAAATCAAATAAAGTACATGTCATAAAAAGAAAGGATATGGATAAAAACAAATCTTATTTATGGCAGGTCATATTTTAAGGTAATATTTACCAATTCTATTCTTAAACATATTTTAATTACTGACCTTCTTTCAAAGACATCCCTAAGCATAGCATTTAAAGTGTATTATTTTATAAGAATTGTTTTGGGCTATCTGTTAGATTCTTTGTTTCCTAGCTTAAAATCGTCATTCCCAGTGGCCGTTATTCCTAGTCATAATTTATATTAAGCATGCGTGGCAGAGGCTCTTCGTCAAAAATTGGAAAACATTAGCAATTTTATTATAGAATGAACCTATTTCCTTCCTGTTACTTTTGAAATAAGGATCATAATTTTATAGAGAGATGGTATTAGGTTTGTTCAGAAGACTTTGGTGAGTTATGTATAGCTGAATATAGCTGTATAAATTCGCGTTGGATGTTCTCTACTCTATAAGAAATCCATTCAATATCAAAGCCAAATGGAATTCTCACTAGAAATTAAACCATCAGAGCTTAAATATTAAATCAATTTACCTTTTATGCCAATGTCAAACTTATTTTCTGCATCCATACACCGGACTAATTTAGTGTAATTACTCTGAAAATTTCTTTTCGTAGATTTCTTTTCTAATTCTAATTCCAGTTCACGATCAATCACTCCATTTTACTAACACTTAAATTAGTGTGAAATTCATACAAAATCATATACAGTATCATCCTAAAAGATCAGAAAGCTTGTATTTGTATAACAACATCTTCCATAATCTTTGCCACAGAAAATCTAAGGTTTCTATAGCTAATCAAAGATCCCAGAGATCTTTGGACTGCTTTCAGATTCTTCACTTTAGGCCTCTCCCTGAGTCTCTTTCAAACATTCCCAATGGGATTAAGCTCCGGGCTCTGCACAGGCTAAGATATAATAGTGACGTGCTCGTCGTCCAGGGAGGTCATCACTAACTTTGCCGTATTGCACTGGACGTTAACCTGCAGGGAAATTACAGGTTGAGCTTTAGAGGCTAGCAGATAATGCACAGCATGTTGTCGCAACAATTCTGCATACACTTGTGTAGGCAATGTGTCCCGTATGCGCACATGTAGCTCATTCCATTGTACCTAAATTACATTCAAACCATTGAATTTCCTCGGCCAAACTTTCCACTCTGTTTTGTGTAATTGTCAGTCAACCATTCGGCTACCATTTAACATCCTACCAGCGGATCCCAACAAATTGGACCTAGATACGCCACTGAAGTTGAGTTGGCTCTGTTTATCATCATTTGAGGTAACACTCTCAGTGGCGAATAAGAGAGGAAACTTCTTAGTATTAAGACTGATCGTTACCTGGCCGTGGATATACGAGTGTGGGATTCTTTTCCTTTGACCGACGTGACCTTTCTCGAGACAATGATGTCCCAAATCTCACTTATCTCTTGAGAAACTGCTGCATAGCTCTCTTGAAACACTTTTTCTTCGCAATATAGGTAATGTCTCAGTTTTCATTTTTAAGGTCTTCCTTGGCCAACCGGTTTATTTTACAGCATTACATATACCTGTATTTTCATGGACTGACAGAATATCATCGATTACACTTTTGAAATGATTGACAGTCTCTGCAACGGCTCTAACTAAAAGCCCATCTTGGTGGGGCAGCTTTACGATCAGGTCGAAGATAGAGAAAGAAGTGACAGATTTATAAGTCATGTTACCCCTACGACAGCTTCAAAGAAAATGATCTAGCGTATACGAAATTGAACTGAAGTTATTTGCTATGCACACAAAGCTCTACAACACAAGAAGCCTAAGCGTTTGGCTCATTTTGGACACGTTAATTTTTCTAGTAAATTGCTTATCTGCTGATAAGTTTCGTTTATTTATCCGAATTTGATCAACTTCACCCACACATAGGGCATGCATATAGGTTATCTTACATCAATGTTATAAGTCTTAGATTTTATCTGTCAATTGGTTATGAAAGATGATGTGATAAGTATACAGGCGTTGTGATATTTTTTGATTGTATTTTATCCAATTATCACTTTATATCTTACTATGGGGGATTATATATGATGCAAGCACATGTCATGAGTTTATTAGATATATGTACATTTCTTTTTAACTCCGATCGCGAGAAAAGTAAGAGGATATATCTGCCAAGGAATAATTTTTTCTCAGTCAAAACTCTTTACTTCATCTTGCTTTAACTAACGTGTAATTAGGGGTTTATTCCCCCTGCATAATTATGAATTCGCTATGTTAGATAAACTGATTCAAAGGATTACGGACGTTTCTCTTGGAATGATTTAGTTTTTAAAAGATCAATAAAAGTGTTCTCTGTAACCCCCACATATTTGTTAAAGCTCTGAAAAATTCCCAAAATTTGCATATTTCAACTTGTTTTATTAAAAATATAAATTTTCCTGAAAATAGTTCTTAGAAAGTTTTTAAAATCAGTTTAAAAATAAACCAGTGGTCTATCTAGAACCTAAAAATTTATGAACCTAAATTTTGTTTTTTATTTATGTATGTTCCTTCTTGCATAACGTTGCGGTACAAAAAAAAAACAAAAAGGGCTATAATATATTCTTTAAAAAAATTGTGAAATTACTTTCAGTAATAATATCATATATCTACATTTTATAATGTTTTACAAATATTCTTTAATATAATAACTAATTGTAATATACTCTGAAAACGTAAACATTGAACCATAAAAATAACATAAAAAGATTTATGGATGCACTGCCATCCAAGGATGTCATCGATTGTCGAATTTATAGTAACTTTTTTTCGTTTTTTTTAGGCTCAGTTTGAGATTGAATTTTCTACAATCTATGAGGCTTCGTCATTTAAATAGAGGTCGTTGAATTTGGCATAAAAATGTGCCATTTCTGTGATCGGCTTTTTCCCCTGACCTTTCAGCTTCTTGGCACGATGTGCTGTTCCGAGACTACGATAGCTCTTAGCATCCCTTCCGTGGAGACGTCATGCGTTTGAAAATAACACACCAAGAAAATGTTAAAATATCTTAAGGTAATAATCTCTTAGATGTAATGTGAATTCTCTATTTGACAATTAATGAATCAATCAAATAAACACCTCCCATTCTTCCATTCTGTTTAGACACTTCTGGAACAGTAAATATAAAAATGATAATCATGAAAGAATTATTCGGTGTTTTGAGGGATCTGTAAAATGGGAAGATTGCTGGAAACAATGAGATTAGTGGCCGAATTGATAAAATGTGATGTAATTGTGTTATATGGCGTTTAAATATGTGTCTGCCTGACGACTGGAATGAGGCTGATAGTAATGTTGTACGAGTATGAGTAAATGGGATAAATGTGGATGCAAAGACTACAGGGTGTGTCGCATATTTAATTAACAGGCGAGTGGAGGATTTAATTATTCCCATCTTCCCGTGGACAATCGAATGCTTAACAGAGACAAAAAAAAACAATCTCACATTCGCGTCGTACGATGGAATATTCTTGATATTCTTGGCTTTCCATTCTATTGTTATTCGTGGTGTCGTAAGATTATCCAAGCATTCTAACTCTATTTGTCTCTAATTTCACCTGCAATTTGATTAGTGAAGTTGAACCCAAATTATTGCTTGTATTGTACCCCAATTGTTGCCTAGTGGTTACCCGATAGGATAAATGTTTAGTTCTTTATCATTTCCCTTCATCTAATCCTATTGCTACTCTATTTAGTTCAGCGTAAACTCCATGTAAATATTTTGTGTATGTATGTATTTTAAATCGGTGCCTAAGTTAATTTAAATGTACATATATTTTTAAGGGAGATATAAGATATACAAAAAATATTAAATAAGGTTTTCTAATATACACATAGTTTTAAGATTCTATGAGTAGTATGTGTCGCACCAGTTAAGAGTATTTATATTGACCTGACCCTGGTGACCTCCCTCTCTTTCCTACCCCCTATTCTGTACCGCTCCGATGAGCTTTTGTCCTTAGCCCTCCGACATCAAAAGAAATTTTGGAAAATAAAAAATGAATTAAATAGATATCATAATAATAATAATAATAATAATAATAATAATAATAATTCCTTCATACCTGTTCAGTAATCTACTGAACCTATATATTACTACGATATACGCTCACGTACGCACACTGGGACGCGCATGTATATTCATTTTATATACACAAATATTCTATCTAATATACGCAATTGCCACTCACCCACTCGCAAACAGCCACTAGTGTGCATAGATATACAAATGCAGTTGGAGTGACTCACAATTGCACACACTCACACGCACATACACCTTATTTTCTCTTGTTGCTTCTCTTTATAAAAATAAATTTATAATACGTGTTCAAGAATTACATCCCTCTTTCCATATAAATTAGTCAATTACACATGCTTGTTCATGGGCGAATATAATCATAAATTATTCGGCTCACGCGTCGATATATCTGGGGCAGGATTTGGATGTTGGGCGAGCCATGACTTGCTCGGATAGAGGCCGTGTACGGATTGGCGCGTGACAAATGGTTAAACCTTACAAACCATTTGACCTTCGCATTTGAATGACTAAGTTCAAATGTCAAAAGGAGAGAAGAAAAATCGTATTGATGGTCATAATTAATGAAAATAGTCGTTACCAAATGGTACAAACCCCCATCTCCAACACCTAACCCCTCTTTCTTATTATCGTGATCGTCCTTTCCGCGCGCCATGCACATACTAGGGGCAATCAATAAGTTTTGCAATTCGGATATAAGGAAACGAGATATGAGGAAAATTATTTTATTTTTTTTGTAAAATAACTACCCTCAACTTCAATGCACTTGCGCCACTTGTCCCTGAGGCTTCGAATTCCCGACAACCAGAAATCTCCCAACTGCTGTTCAATCCACTCCTGGACGGCGAGCTGGACATCTTCATCGTGTCCAAACTGGCGTCCACGCAGTGCAGCCTTGAGCTGGTGGAATAAAATGTAGTCGCTAGGGGCCAGATCTGGATTGTAGGGGGCATGGTTGAGCTCCTCGTATCCGCACTCGCGCAAGGCAGCTTGCAAAACTCTGGCCTTGGGGACTTTGACGACGTTGAAGTCGATCATGGGGCGTGAGGTTTCTAGGAACCCAAGGGGCAGAGACCTTGGTCATGGCCAAATTGTCGTAGATGATAATGATAACACTTCCATGTGATATTCTCGCTCGATTTCTTCGACCTTTACCCGTCGATTTTAAGGGATCATCCTCTCCACACGGACCACATTGTCCTCGTTGGTCACGTCTGACGGGCGTCCTGGACGGGGGTCATCTTCAAGGGACTCACGACCATGGCGGATCTCCCTATTCCAGCTTGCAATGGTTACATAGGAAGGGACGGTGTCGGTGTACACTGCAACCATGCGTTCATGGATCTCTTTTGCATTCTTGCCTTCCTTGGTCAAAATTTGATCACTGCGCGGTGCTCAACCTTATCTATTTTTGAAAAATTTGTGACTGACGATCTGCGATAAGCTACTACTTCTTAAATGACAAGGCAGGAGCGTCCGGCTGCAGGTCCTACTTTTTATAACTTGTCCTAACAACCCTACAAACAGCCATCCTCCTTCCTCTGTTACAGATAACTTCCTATATGAGGAGAATAATAATAGTGGATCGTATAAACTATATAATGAAGTGAGCTGGCCACCAACCTGTTAATCGTTAATTCACGAAGTTAACCTTTTCGTTGATAATTTAACCTTTATGTTAACTTTGAAGATCATTAAAATGCTGATAAACATTTTTTAAATTAACCTTCCGTTAACTCAAGTTAATTAACCTAAAATTTATTTAAATTACATCCGAACCTTATTCCAGTTTCAGCTTCTAATTTTTTTACAATCCTGACAAGTGCGTAGGAATGACAGAGTAGCGCTCTCAGATTTCGTCTGGCAGTAATGAGGAAAGGTTGTGTATGACGGTGCGGCGGTGCGCCAGAAAGATAAATGTAATTCACGCGTGGTTTTTATTATTATTATATAACAAAGTTTTAGGGTAATGTGTGTTGTTATGGAAAAATGTTTCATGAATAACATATTTCAGATTTTGTGAATAATCAAATAATTATGGCATCTGTAGAACATGAATGGTTTGACCTTTTTGATGCTAAAACTAATAGTGTCACTTCACCTCAATAAGAAGAGGCTCAGAATGCAAAGCCAGATTTAGATGAATACTTTATGTTCAAGTGAAGAGAAGTACGAGTACATAAGTTGTTTTGAGCTGCCAGCTGGGCCTAGTCAATAGTGTCTTAATTAAGGGTCACAATATAAGCCTCAATAACTTCAATCAGCCTATCACAAGATCCACTAACATCCTACTACCGTTACCTTACTCCTTCGTATGAACAGATTCAGAGATTGAGAAGGCTACCATTACATACTCAACATCTTCTTCAGCATCGCAATCTTTATCTCTCACAAGTTTTTTCATCCCTTTGAATGTGATGATGTATTCAGTCTGCTGTTTATTGTTAGTTATTTTTCCTGAACTATTTGCTTCACACCTTCGGTTCCCGTACTAAAATTGCCTAAAGTTTCAGTTCCGTAGACCAAAAACATTCTCCATATGCATGGTACCTGTAAATATCTTTGATTTTGTGTGTTTGATTGCCTAGGAACTTACCCAATGGCTGTAATTGATTACCTTCCTCTATGATCAAGATTGCACTTTTTGTTTTACAATATTGGAAACGTTCTTAAACCAAAGAAGGGAACCCATAAAATTTGACTCTGACATAAGAACTTATAAAAGCGGCTATAGGTATATTGTCGAGCTCTGTATGGTGATATGTTGCAATATAACAATTTCCTCATCTTCATTTCGACAGATCTAGATGTTTGGGTTATGTAGGCTATCCATGAATTTTCACCATATACATCTCTAATGATTATAAAATCTTAGCATGTTTTCATTAGTCTACATCATAAATCGTTCTAATACACACCGAAAATATTTTTTTAAATTACTCGTATATTTCTGCGTGGGTTTAAATATCGGTTAAGGCAGTTTTGCTCTTAAATTGTTTTTCATGTTTTTTTCTCTATCTTATCTATTCGAATTTCTACCCTCCTCACCTGTGTTCAATTTTTGTTTCCATTATATCTTTTCCGGGTCTGTCTCCACTCTATTAGATAAACTGAGCCTCGATTTTCTATTGCAGAAATGATTTTATATAGTTATTCGAGAGTGCGTTATGCCTTTGGAATTCCCAGAACTCATATAACATCTTGATTGCATTGCTATTCGTCACTGCTAATTCTAATTCTAGAGTAGTGTTCCCCCCCTCAATTGGATGACTAGAAAGTCTAAACTTAATTAGCATGCGGAAAGAAAAGACAAAATTTTCTCAGGCAAAACCAACATTTATTCTTCAAAATAAATTCTATCTTTCTCTACGATCTTCTCCCAGCGATCAGCCAGCTTTTAAATATGTCACAGATACCAGTCAGCTAGCTTTTAATCAATAAACTGTAAACAAGCTTCATGTAGCGGTCTACACCCCTACAAATGTAAATATTTATTCCTTAATGTATATATATATATATATATATATATATATATATATATATATATATATATATATATAATTTCAAGAAGGATTGGTAACCCAGACTTAAATCGGGAGATTGCTACACCCGCTCTCCCAAGCGTCTTAAAATTAAGTCATGAGGTTCATTCGCTTTGCTGTCCTGCATCGGTGAACAGATCTGTAAATATTTGAATTGTAATTGTTTAGCTAAATATTTCCCAGATAGAATTTCCAATTAATGCTTGATTCTTTTGTCTCATTTACAGACCCATTCAACTGCCTTATAATCCAATTTACTACTTTACCCAATCTAATTATCAATCATCAATTGTTATAATCAATTTACCAATTAATATTTGCCAATCAATTTGCTTACAATTTACCAATTACTTATAATACAATTACCTATCAATCATCAATTCACTTACAATTTACCAATTTATTCATCCAATTACTCATCAATCCAATTTACTTACAATTTATCCAATTACTTATAATACAATTACTATTTATCCAAACTATTCTCCTAATCTAATTATCAATCATCATTTGTTATACTCTAATTACTAAACCATATTTATCAGTTGTAAATCCATTCCCGTTATCTCATTCAAATTTAATTCGCGCATAATTCTCAATATAATCATAAACTGTTACTGTATAAATTAACCCTCAAATAATCTAACTGTTTATTCAATAATATATATTTTTCTTAACTCTTCGTTTTTAATTTAATTATTTTTCCAACGTCCTTCAGATT
Organism: Ceratothoa steindachneri; assembly: GCA_963969495.1. Taxonomy (NCBI): domain Eukaryota; kingdom Metazoa; phylum Arthropoda; class Malacostraca; order Isopoda; family Cymothoidae; genus Ceratothoa; species Ceratothoa steindachneri. The sequence goes on from OZ018329.1 coordinate 42,038,281, forward strand.
TAGGCCTAAGAAATTCGTCTTGAAATTTAGATTCGCGTTAGCATTTAAGAATTCATCCCTTCGAATAACAAAATATAGGTTTTTATGTATAGTGTAATCTGGGATCTATCTAGGATATTGCTGCAATATTCATTTAAAACCTATACATCCTTCTCTCCATCAAAAGTGTTGAATCACTGGTCGCGGACAAAGAGCCATTGAGCAAAATAGGCCATAGTCACTCTGAGAAGTATCGGGACTGAAGGGTGAATGTGGAAGAATCTCAACATCGTCCATCTGTTCGAACTTCTCCATAGTAAACCTGGCAGTGTGGCCTCGCCTTGTCTTGCTGAAACAAAGCATATCTTCGATTGATCAAATCAGGATACTTCTTCTTTAGTTTGTCGCACACGCTGTCTAGCTGCTGGCAATGAAGTTTAGCGTTGATGATTCAACCAGGTAGAACAAACTCGAAATGCAGTACTCCTTGGAAATTCCACCAGAAAATAATCATGCTCTTCTTGTCAAACCAATTCCATTGTAGAACGGATATCGGTTGTTCACCTCGCGGAACTCATTTCCTTTCTAGATCGTGATTAACCAAGTACGCCCACTTCTCATCTGATGTAACAATTCGCCTCCAGAATCAGTTGTACATTGTGTTATTTAAAGGTTGGCTGCAAATCTCTACTCTACGGGCAGCTTGTGCTTCGCTGAGATCATATGGATCCAATCGGAGCTTCTTATGAACAAAATATATTGATACATTCGGTTCTGCACAGTCTGATGGGATGACACACCAACAACTTTCGCAAGCTCACGGCTGCTTGCAGAAGGTTTAACTTTCACTGCTACCACTAAAGCTTCACTGTCAAAGGTTGATGGGCGGCTGGAAGGTGGTTGATCGTCAAGTGTAAGTTCCTCGGAGTTGAAACTTCTGTTCCATGTCGAAACCTTTGCCGACTGACTGTGCCTTCTCCTTCAGTATTACAAATTTCCTTCCTCACAAATCTTTTCGAAAATTTTCGCTTGTAACAGTAGCGAATCAAAACTCTAATTCAACTTTTTTCCAAACGCATTTCTGTGAATTGCAGCTTACACAGAAAGAAATAAACTGCCCAGGAGCAACAAACAACAGCAGCTTAGGGAGGCTTGTAGTTGTTGTTTTCTTTCCGCTTCCTAATTGAGTCAGGACTTTTTAGCCAATCATATAATTTCTGATTGTCATTATAAGCGTGCTGTTCTAAGTTATTTTGAAGAACACAAAGGAAAGATTAGTTTCTCAAAAACTATGAATGGCAATACGGGGATTTAAGATTCATCAGTGGGTAGTAAGTTTAATCTAACGATCCCAAAGTAGTCGTTGTTTACCATGTTTATGAAATCTTTAACGTAAGGTAGATTTCTGTCACCGTCAATCTTCTCACTTTTACTCCCTCAGCATAGAAATGTTCTCATTTCATATGGGTAGGGAGAACCAAAATCTACGTAATGAATTTTCACCCATTCGCCGTTCAGCAATTTTTCTACTCTAACCACGTTTGTGGTAACATTCTTCAACAACTGATTCACTGTTTTCCTTTACTCTACATCACTCCGTAGCTTCTCTTCTTACTCACACTCAGATTGTGATTACCTTGAATACCTGACCCATGATGTACTCGTTCCTCTCTGTGCGCCAGAATCTAGCCAGCAATCTCGGTCCACAGATGACAACTCGCTACAACAGGCATCTATTTCTCGGACATCCATGGAAAAGGAACCCATGTCCATTTTCTTAGCATTTTCTAGTTTTTCGAATCTCTCAGTATAAAATTATCGACCTCATATTTATATTAAAACTTCTCCCTTCGATGCTTGCATGATGGATTTGGAGATTTATTTACTGCTTTTCATCAGGTTAGCATCGCTGCGCTTTATATGAATAGAGTTTAGGGTTATTCTGTTTACCTATGGGGATTGTCGCCACTTATGCCATTGTTTGCAGGTGCCAGATGAACACTAATTTTTTTTTTAAAATATCAGAATTGTATCGGAATTAAATTATAGGAACTGTTAATTATCGGAATTTATATGTATCAACATTATAGCTAAAATAACGTCTGAAAGAAAATCTCCGCAAAAGTTTTTCAATTTTATCGAAAAAAGAATAGTAAGAGAAATACCCTTTCTCTCTATTAGGTTCTCTACTGCTTTGGAAAGCTCCTTCCTGGAAGATACAATGACAAGAAAAGTAAGTGTGTTTGAAAATAATATTCTCTTTTGCTTATATCTAGAATATTTTCTTCAACGTATCCATCGATTAGCACTGAACAAATCACCTTCTTCCTGCTCTTTCTTAACCTCAAGGAGGTAATGAATATTTATTTTAGATTAAAAACGCGGATCCTGTAGCCCAACAAACTCATGCCTTCACACTGCATTCGCGAGGACACATTGAAAATCAGAGGGAATACCAGGTGTATAATATGAGTATGAACTAGCTTTATTTCTCATTATTTTACCGTCATATTATACAGATGGCTATGTTTGGCCATCTTTTTGGTGGCTTTCAGCCAAAACACAAAATTTGTTGCGTCAGTCTCATATTTTTCATTCCACATCTGACACGGTATCTTTACATTATAATGTACTTTATATTCATAATCGTTTGCATTCACTAACTCATCATAAATAACATAAGTTTAATTGTTCATATCTGATAATTTTTTTATGCTTGGAAAGACATGAACATAAAGAACTACCTACCCTGTACGATCGTCACAATCAACCGAGTAGTATTCCTCCTTCGAAGACACTGACCAAGAAATGGACTTCAAACAATTCTAAAACTATTCATCCAAGATATATCAAGATTTTTTACAATTTGCGTGTCTTCATGCCGCTCTCAATATTTTGATTCGTGCCATGTATTTGCCTAATAGGGTAATAGAAGACATTACCAAGTCGAGGGCCATACAAACAATTCGGTTTTCGTTCTTGGCCAACTCCACAAAGAAGTGTATGTGATACTTCTAGTGTTGCACAATTCGGGAGAAAGCGCGATTGGCTAAAGCCTTTGATTCCTTCACAACAATAGATATACATATTTATATCAGTCCGTCCTTTCTTTTCCACTATCATTTTATAAGCAATGGTAGCAGGCAAAAATGTAAAATATCGTTCACTAACAAAGGATCTATAGACCCTTTTCCACTCAAATGGAGTACGTAGGGAGGAATAGTCGAGATTCTCAATTGTTACTATACATTTGTTCTTCAATATCAAATGTAAAGAAAAGCTCTAATTCAGAGGATTAAAATGCACTGTCAATCCTTTCGCAGAGATGACTAAATAGTGAATATATATATATATATATATATATATATATATTCGGTTAGATAAGGGCAATGTTCAGAATTCCTTAATTCGCTATGAATGTCTCCTGGAGTTCCTCAACCAACTTCAGGAGCGCGACCTTATACGGCGCGAGAAGACTCGTTTTCTGGCCAAGTAAATACCATTTGTTACAAAAGGCTTCCTTTAAATTTCTTAGTTCAGAGAAATAATGGTTGCCCTATCGTATGGGTGGTGCTCGTGGAGAGGTTTTAGGAACTCTGGGAGACATTTATAGCAGACAAAGGCCTTCTTACCATGGCGCCAATTTAACCGCATTGGCATGGTTGACATGGAGGTTATTGTATATATATATATATATATATATATATATATATATATATATATATATATATATATATATATATATATATAAATATATTTAATTTCACGGTGAAGGTAAGGACACATAGGAGGCTGAGGTACATGTGATTTATTTATGGAACAACGTTTCGGGCGTATCACCCATTTATAGGTTCTAAAACATAAATTAATCTAATACAGTTAAAGAATATTAAAAATAATTAGGTTATGACTATGTAGGTAAATCAAAAATTAGAAAATAACTCAGGAATTTAAAAGTCAAGAGAATCAAATTATCAATCTAATATAACACTATTGAAACGAAAAAAAAACCCACAAAAAAACAAAAGTAAATAATTACATTATAATATTGCTTACCGATAATTCAGGAATTTAAAAAGAAGCAAAAACACAAAAGTAAAAAAATTACAGTATAATATTGCTTACCGATGAAGTTCAGGAGAAATCAGAAAGTGAAGAAATTATAAAGGATGTGGCTTAAAGAAGGATAGGAATTTGATTGGTTGGTTGTTAAATAAGAGAAGGTTGGTTGGTTGTTGAATGAGGTAATTAAAATTAAGAAATAAGAAGAGGAACAGCGGTATTATCTATGTTGAGTGTAGGAGATTTTGTACGTATTAGTAGGGATTCCAAAATTCTTAGACTATATTCATTGTTATTACGACCAATTATTTTGAAGTTATCTATGAAACATTCTGTCTTGCATTGTATACTATGATTTCTAATTACAGAAGCTTCTTTCTTAGACAATATTTTTCCATTGCGATGGCTTATTCCCATGTGAGAACAAAACCTCTCTTTCAATGAGCGAACCGTACTACCAATATAGGTTCCTTGCAAACAACAAGGACAAGTAAAAGCATAAACAACACGGCTGCTCATTTCTAGAGGAAGTTTGTCTTTTGACGAGAAAAAACTTCCTATGGAAAGTGGGTTAACAAAAGTGATTTTGAAGTTCGTATGAAAGAAATATTTTTTGATTAATTTGTTGCATTTTCTAGTGAATAATTTATTGTAAGGTCCCATTTCTGGCACCACGAAAACTTTTTCATTTTTGGCAACATTATATGAGAGAAAGGATGGAGAGTAAATTTTGGTTAGAAAATTATTGATTAGCTTGTCAACCAAAGGTGGGGGGTAACAATTATTTTTAAAATAAGACTTTAGAGTCTGGAATTCATTGTGCATTAGGGAATAATTCGAAGAGAGATGGTAACCTCTATATATTAGAGATTTAATTGAACTGAGTTTGTGTGACAAGTCACAATGGCTGAAAAAATTTATTCCTAGGCCACTAAAGGTAGGCTTTCTGTATATTGAGGTAGTTAGTTTGTCGTTTTTTTCTATAATGACTTCTAGAAAAGGAAGTTGATAGTTACTCTCTAATTCAATGGTATATTTAATGATGGGATGATAAGAATTAATAAAATTAAAAAAATGGTGGGCATGTTCTATATTATCAAAAATAGCAAAGGATTCGTCAACATACCTACGATAAAATATGGGTTTGAAATCTAAAGGGCAATGTTTCATAAAGTTATTTTCAAGATGAATCATGAAAATATTAGCAGCTATTGGATCAATTGGTGATCCCATTCCTACTCCATCTATCTGTTGGTAAACCTTGTTATTAAATAAAAAATAATTCTCATTAAAAATCATTTCTAAAATAGTCTTGAACTTTTTACGAGAGAAATTGTGAAAGGTGCCTGTTTTATTAAAAATTAGATTTAAAATAATATCAATTGTTTCATTAACAGGAACATTTGTAAATAGTGAGGATACATCGTAACTGACAAGGACTTTTGAGGGTGCAAAATTGTGTCACAATAATTCATTACCAAAAGAATAGCTGTTTTTTATGGTGTATTGACTATATATATATATATATATATATATATATATATATATATATATATATATATATATATATATATATATACATATATATATATATATTGTGAGGGAACTACACGTGGAATCTCTTGAGCAGACGGAGCTTCCATGCGCTGTAGAAGGCCCGGTTAGGCTTAAATTGGTAAGCCTCCCCCCTCCCCCTCCCTTCCACAAGCGGTAGCCTCGAACCGTGTCCACCACGATTCACGTTTACATGGGGAGAATAGCCTCTGCAAGAAGATTCGAGGCTATGTAACAGTAGAGCTGTTTCCCGCTTACCGCCCCCCAACCCCGGGGAGAGCCTTGGACATAAATAGCGCTCGACTCCCATGAAGAGACACAGAGTCGAGAAGTCTCGCCCGGACCCCAGAAGATTCCCCATAGTTCGAAGTCAGGTGCTAACAACAAAGCAAAGTGACAGCTGAACTATTTTGTGTATTTGGAATTAGCCCTAGCCAGTGAGGTAATTCCACTTAACGATCGCCACCGACTGATTTTTCGGGCTTCTCTCGTTAACTCCTGTCGAAGCCCTCCTTCGTATGCCCCTTATTTCTGTTAGCCGAAATACTTTCCCCTGAACCGGAATTTACCTCCCCCCCTCCCCCCCTGTTTTTGGAGAACCGTCATTACTTCAAGTTCCCGCTCAGAAGTTCCGAGCGGCCTCACCTCATGTGCAGAAGACATCGGTAAGCCACCTCTCTCCGTCCTTCAGTAACCCAATTGAGTTAATCCCTTCCCCCCATTTAAATAGTCTCCTCCTGTAATCCCTTAAGTTTTAACTTCATAGTTTGATTTATATCTACAACCCCCCCCCCCTCTTTGCACTCTAATCTCGCATTTCAGCCCGTCTAAACTAGCGGTGTTCCTTCCCTTCATCGGTTCACCTGTAAGTTATCGGTCCCTCCCCCATATATATAATATGGTATTGATGTAATATAATATCATACCACGACATATATATATATATATATATATATATATATATATATATATATATATATATATATATATATATATATATATATATATATATATATATATATATATATTGTCGTGGTATGACATTATATTATATCAATACCATATTATATCTATGGGGAAGGGACTAATAACTTAAAGGCGAACCGACAAAGGGGCGGAACGCCACGAGTTTCGACGCGCGGAGCAGCGAGAATAGAGTACAAAACGAGGTCAGGTAAAAGTTGGGCAATGGCACAGCTCAAGGTTATTTAAAGAGGCATATACAAAAATATAATTTTATTTACAAAAAATAAGAGAATCAATGGGCAAAATTAAATTAGTAAATGAGGGGGGAAGTGCAGAGTTATGCATCAGACTCTGAAGTTAGAAATTAATGCGTTATAGAAGGAGACTATTCCAATAGGGAGGATTAACTCAAATGAAGTGCTGAAGGGTGGAAGGGGTTGGCTTACAAAGGATTTTGGGTGAGACGTCAGGGTAAGGATTCACGAATGTCTTCTGCAGGCAATAAACGTGAGAGCGAGGGCACTCAGAGCTTCTGAGTGGGAAGTTGACGTGATGACGGTTCTCCAAGGAGAGGCAGTAACTTCAGTTCCAGGGGAGAGAATTTCGGCCACCCGAAAACGAGGAGGGAACGAGGAGGGCTTCTACAGGAGTTGACGAGTGGAGTCGGAAAAATCACTCGGTGGCGATCGTCGAATGGAACTACCTCACTGGCTGGGCTAATTCCAACGACACGAAAAGTTCAGCCGTCACTTTTCTTCGTTGTTAAGCACCTGACTTGGAACTAGGGGGAATGCTTCTTGGATCCTGGCGGGATTCCTCAACTCTGAATTTTCCACCTGGAAGACAAGCCCAATATATCCGAGGCTCTCCCGCAGAGGTGGGGGCAACATGGGGTATTTGGCCAGCGCAACTCTCGAATGGCCTCGAACCTTCACGCCCAGGCGATTCTAACCCGCGAAAAGGTGGTCCGGGATGAACGCGGTTTGAGGCTACCACTTGTGGATGAGAGGGGGGGGGGGGAAAGAGGCTTTCCAATTTAAGCCTAACCAAATTCTAGAATTTTCTTTAACGCATGGACGTCACTTCCGTGCTGGAAAGGAAATTCCACGTGGAATTCTTCCACACATCTCTCATCCAAAAGATGATGCTTTACAGAGCAGTTTCGTAGGAAAGGATCATCCCACCCGTCGAACTAGAATTATCAAGGGTCTAGGGAAATTCTGACCTGCTCCGACAGGTATATACACAAAAAAAAACGTGAATCTGAGCTAAGCGGGGAATTTACGGACATAAGCCTTAAACGGGTCAATTCTAGAGACAATTTAACTAGCACAATTTTAAACTAAAAAAATCACAAGAGAACATTGGCGACATTTCAGTAGATCCAAAAAAGGATACAATTAAATGGAGGCATGAATATGGGACTAATGACTAAACAACTTAGTGGACAAAAATAACATAATTAAGAACATTAATGAGATAATATATACATAAGAGATTATAATATCGGCAAACTTTGGCCAAGCATTTACCCTCTAGGTTATAGGAGAAATACCATATTTACAGTTATTTAATTTAGTGGCTCATCGGCTTCTTCTCCATCTCTATCTTCAGTTTGTTCTCCTCCATCTCCATTTTGTTATTCTCCATCTCCATCTCCATCTTCAGTTTCTTCTCCATCTCCGTTTTTCTTAGTTCCTCTTCCTTTTGCTCTGCCCGTTCGTTCCTCTCTTCTTCCTGTATGTAATTTAGCTGGTCTTTGCTCGAAAGACCCAACATTTCACCCTGACTCTTGAATTTTTCGAAGGATGACATTGTTATGCAGTTAACTGAGGGAACACTGACACGCGAACGATCTAGGACACTACCCATGCGAAACGAATACTTGAATATTCGTGAAGGCCTTGTTCGCCAAAAAATTATGATGCAGCTACCTACCTCTGCTGTTTCTAATCGGAAAAAAAATTAAAATGTCCTACCGGAATTAGGACACCAAAGACCTTAACTCTTTTGGATTCCTCACCAGGAGAGTCTCCAAAATTCAAACACAATAAAAAAATTAATTACCTGGGGTCCAAAACACAATCTAAATAGATTAAAGTTCCACTGATCTTCAATTAACTTGAACTTGCCTTCTGCCAGTACAATACAAAAATTAAAATTAAAGGGATAGACGTGAATAACGAGGGAACCTCTAATGTAATGTCCAAAATAAAATGACACGGGTTCGTAAAACCCCCAAACACACTTGACACCAAAATTACACAATATGTATATTAATAAATATATATGTCGAGGTGTGACATTATATTATATCAATACCATATTATATCTATGGGGAAGGGACTAACATCTTCAAGGCGAACCGACAAAGGGGCGGAACGCCACGAGTTTCGACGCGCGGAGCAGCGAGAATAGAGTACAAAACGAGGTCAGGTTAAATTTGGGCAATGGCACAGCTCAAGGTTATTTAAAGAGGCATGTACAAAAATATAATTTTATTTAAATAAAATAAGAGAATCAATGGGCAAAATTAAATTGGTAAATAAGGGGGAATTGCAGAGCTATGCATCAGATTCTGAAGTTAGAATTAATGCGTTACAGGAGACTATTTCAAATGGGAGGATTAACTCAAATGGGTTGCTGAAGGGGGGGGGAAGGGGGGGCTTACGGAGGATTCCGGGTGAGACGTCAGGGTAAGGATTTACGGATGTCTTCTGCAGGCAATAAACGTGGGAGCGAGGGCACTTGGAGCTTCTGAGCAGGAAGTTGACGTGATGACGGTTCTCCAAGGGGGGTGGGGTAACGTCCGGTCCAGGGGAGATTATTTCGGCCACCCGAAGACGAGGAGGGCTTTTACAGGAGTTGACGAGTAGAGTCGGAAAAATCGCTCGGTGGCGATCGTCAAATGGAACTACCTCACTGGCTGGGCTAATTCCAACGACACGAAAAGTTCAGCCGTCACTTTTCTTCGTTGTTAAGCACCTGACTTGGAACTAGGGGGAATGCTTCTTGGATCCTGGCGGGACTCCTCAACTCTGAATTTTCCACCTGGAAGACAAGCCCTATATATCCGAGGCTCTCCCGCAGAGGTGGGGGCAACATGGGGTATTTGGCCAGCGCAACTCTCGAATGGCCTCGAACCTTCACGCCCAGGCGATTCTAACCCGCGAAAAGGTGGTCCGGGATGAACGCGGTTTGAGGCTACCACTTGTGGATGAGAGGGGGGGGGGGGAAAGAGGCTTTCCAATTTAAGCCTAACCAAATTCTAGAATTTTCTTTACCGCATGGACGTCACTTCCGTGCTGGAAAGGAAATTCCACGTGGAATTCCCCCACACATCTCCCATCCAAAAGATGATGCTTTACAGAGCAGTTTCGTAGGAAAGGATCATCCCACCCGTCGAACTAGAATTATCAAGGGTCTAGGGAAATTCTGACCTGCTCCGACAGGTATATACACAAAAAAAAAAACGTGAATCTGAGCTCAGCGGGGAATTTACGGACATAAGCCTTAAACGGGTCAATTCTAGAGACAATTTAACTAGCACAATTTTAAACTAAAAAAATCACAAGAGAACATTGGCGACATTTCAGTAGATCCAAAAAAGGATACAATTAAATGGAGGCATGAATATGGGACTAATGACTAAACAACTTAGTGGACCAAAAATAACATAATTAAGAACATTAATGAGATAATATATACATAAGAGATTATAATATCGGCAAACTTTGGCCAAGCATTTACCCTCTAGGTTATAGGAGAAATACCATATATACAGTTATTTAATTTAGTGGCTCATCGGCTTCTTCTCCATCTCCATCTTCAGTTTGTTCTCCTCCATCTCTATTTTGTTATTCTCCATCTCCATCTCCATCTTCAGTTTCTTCTCCATCTCCGTTTTTTTTAGTTCCTCTTCCTTTTGCTCTGCCCGTTCGTTCCTCTCTTCTTCCTGTATGTAATTTAGCTGGTCTTTGCTCGAAAGACCCAACATTTCACCCTGACTCTTGAATTTTTCGAAGGATGACATTGTTATGCAGTTAACTGAGGGAACACTGACACGCGAACGATCTAGGACACTACCCACGCGAAACGAATACTTGAATATTCGTGAAGGCCTTGTTCGCCAAAAAATTATGATGCAGCTACCTACCTCTGCTGTTTCTAATCGGAAAAAAAATTAAAATGATCCTACCGGAATTAGGACACCAAAGACCTTAACTCTTTTGGATTCCTCACCAGGAGAGTCTCCAAAATTCAAACACAATAAAAAAATTAATTACCTGGGGTCCAAAACACAATCTAAATAGATTAAAGTTCCACTGATCTTCAATTAACTTGAACTTGCCTTCTGCCAGTACAATACAAAAATTAAAATTAAAGGGATAGACGTGAATAACGAGGGAACCTCTAATGTAATGTCCAAAATAAAATGACACGGGTTCGTAAAACCCCCAAACACACTTGACACCAAAATTACACAATATGTATATTAATAAATATATATGTCGAGGTGTGACATTATATTATATCAATACCATATTATATCTATGGGGAAGGGACTAACATCTTCAAGGCGAACCGACAAAGGGGCGGAACGCCACGAGTTTCGACGCGCGGAGCAGCGAGAATAGAGTACAAAACGAGGTCAGGTTAAATTTGGGCAATGGCACAGCTCAAGGTTATTTAAAGAGGCATGTACAAAAATAAAATTTTATTTAAATAAAATAAGAGAATCAATGGGCAAAATTAAATTGGTAAATAAGGGGGAATTGCAGAGCTATGCATCAGATTCTGAAGTTAGAATTAATGCGTTACAGAAGGAGACTATTCCAAATGGGAGGATTAACTCAAATGGGTTGCTGAAGGGGGGGGGGAAGGGGGGGCTTACGGAGGATTCCGGGTGAGACGTCAGGGTAAGGATTTACGGATGTCTTCTGCAGGCAATAAACGTGGGAGCGAGGGCACTTGGAGCTTCTGAGCAGGAAGTTGACGTGATGACGGTTCTTCAAGGGGGGTGGGGTAACGTCCGGTCCAGGGGAGATTATTTCGGCCACCCGAAGACGAGGAGGGCTTTTACAGGAGTTGACGAGTGCAGTCGATGTCGCTTCTGCATAAGATTAATCAGCGGCTTTTGGCAGTTCTACATGCCCTTAGAGCATGCCGAAGCCGTCTGCGAGAGCCTAGTCTGACGGATCCAATGACCTGGCCGCCATCTGTCCATTCATGTTTGCGCTCGGCTGTGGTTTTCTTACGATCCTAAAGGCTGATCCAACGCATACCACTGTCGTCACGTTGCGTACTGACTCTGGGTCGTCCAGAACGAGGTCGGTTTTGGATATTCCTACTTTCTCTGATTTCTTCAATCATTCTCCAACATCTTGATGCGAAATCTTCCTCACACTTCGTGCCTAGCAGACTTCTTTCCTCTAAAGAGGTTAGGTGTTTTCACCCTTTCAAAAAATCCTCTCGCCATGAAATATAATATTAATCAACAATTGTGATAGATACGTTACATGATGAGATTCTGATGGTAACTTATCGTATACTGATACCTGAATTTGATACATATCAATATCATTGCCAGATTAAAATATTAAAAAAATATATAAAGAAGTTTGTATTTATATTTTGCTAGTAAGAGCTTTTAGACACCTAAATGCAAATCTACACCAACATATTTATAAACAAATCTCCAAAATGAGAAAGATTAAAGGGAAGTATGAGAGTATTCATTAAAGGAGGGTGAAGTTCCTCATGATTAAATGACGTTTTTACTAACTCAAAACTTTTATCAAAGGAAGGGAGAGGAGAACAAAGTTTAAAGACTTCGTTGCCTCGATTATAAATCACCGAAATCCTTCTGGTTTCCAATTCTCTCTATCGAAACTGAAGAATTTATCTTTCTGTATTCATTTTTACTCCGTTCGTCATATTGAAGTCAAAAGATCTGTTTTTATCGCCATGTTTCTTCGTACGCTTCGCTTCGTTAGTCCTGAGTTTTTGACGCATATTTTAAAATTTTTGGCTAAAGGCACAAACATTTTTCTGCTCTCCATTTCTTGATGAATATCTCGATATCACACGTGTAAAGGTCAATGGATCATTAATGAATTCCTCCTACTCTAAATAAAAAAATTCTTGCCTTCATTTAAATTCATGCAATAAAAAATTTAAAAAGAAATTTGTTTCTTTGCCCCAATTTTTAAGCAAATATCAGATTTCCATTCTTGTTCTCACCTTTATTGTTCAAATGTATCCACGTTTATTTATCGAAATATATCAATCTAGAGCATAATACAATAATTCTAGACTTAATAACACAAGAAATACCAATAACAAAAACACGCTAATCTAACCATTGGGTACCATAATTATTAAATTTGACAAAATATGTTTATATGAATAATATAAACCTACTTAGAAATATAATAATACAATTACAAGAATTCGTACAAAGAAAATACACCTAATGAGAGTTCTCTGGCTAATTTAATCTGAGTCAGAGGGGTCCAAAATCATATTTAGGTCAAAGCTGAAATTTGATAAAATGGATCAATGAAACGCGGGACGACTTTAGACGAGTAAATAATGCCACGATTGATTTGACCAGAGAGTTGAATGTAGCTCTTATATAGACTTCAATAATATCTATGTTAATATTTAAATGCTAATCAAAGAAATAAATTACAAAATGTTTGGTGGAGCTTTTGAATAAAATATATCTAAAAGTGTAAGAAATTTTCTTGAATCTTTATCTATCCTTTTCTTCGTAGCTGGGGATACTAGGGTTTTCCTGGCCCCAGTGCCTCCGAAAATCTTAAACTAGATTAAGACTACCTAAGATTTATTGCTTTTATCGCTATTTTTTTACTAGCCGCTTCTCATCTAATTTCTTGTGCTGCGGTTAACTTCGCAGGCTAGTCGTCAACCAGCTTTTGTCTATTTATTACTAGTCTTTGCCTGGAGAGGAGAGAGTGGAAGGGCTGCTGATTTACCCCACCCTCTTGAGCTTCTAATGCCCCTCCCACCTTTCTTTTCCTCACCTATCAATTTACACACCGGTAAATGGTTGCTAAGTGTTTGATGGGGGGGTCAATCCTACTGCAGCCAACATCTTCTATATATACATATATATATATATATATATATATATATATATATATATATATATATATATATATATATATATATATATATATATATATCAGAGAGAGAGAGAGAGAGAGAGAGAGAGGCCACACCTGGTCGACCCTTTTTAATCTCCGCTAACGAGGCGCAAAAGCGCGAAGGTTGTGATGGGCTGAAGGCCCGACTTCCGCGAAGCATGAGATATCCTTAAGAGCACTAAGGTTCCCGCCGAGGATTATTCTGCGACGGCGGGACTCAGGCAAACTCCACCTCGCCTGGCGAAGCGTCTGTTCGCTGCCCCCCCCCCCTTCCTTCAGGCGCGGGGAAAATCCCCTCTGTCTCACCCCTATAAAACGTCGTTGGACGCTATTTTGGATGGGAGTAAGTAACCGCTTGTGACCTGATTAGCCGCGAGTATCTGCGACCTTCTTGTCCCCGTCAGTTCCGTGCCAACTCTTGCAGAACCCGTCAAGTTCGGTGTACTCTCTTAGAACTTGCGAGTTAACCCCGTACTCGTTGGTACTTGTTACCCGAATGCGACGCGTCAAATTCTCGATTCGGTATTGCAAACCGAAAGGCAAGATCTGAGTTCATCTTGCGTAATAGTCCTGTGCAAGCTACCCCCCCCCCTTCTTTAAGCCTCCGTCATTTAGCTTCACGTTGTTCATTTGTGTGTACGGCGGTCAAACCCGCCAGGTAGCTCTTTGGAGCCGAGACTCGTGTACGTCTCTTATGTTTATATACCTTAATTAAAACGCTTTTAATTTTCAAAAAATATTATCTGCATAGTAGAAAAGTATAGTTTTGTACTCCGTTTCTATTACCCCAGAACCATTCCTAAGATAAGCTAAGCATTGGCCAACCTAAAATTGCATTCTGATTTCTACTTATAATTTTACCCGCGCTCATAACGAATAAATCCGTTCATAGACCTCTCTCCATCGGGCTGCGGATTTTGGTAAAGGTTGGGTTCTAACGTCAGCCTAAGACAATATATATATATATATATATATATATATATATATATATATATATATATATATATATATATATATATATATATATATATATATATATATAATTGATCAAATCCTTGCAGAAGCTCAGCTGAGAAATTATTGTTGAAGTTCTCTGGTTAAGCATCAATCAGCTTTTGACAGCAGATTTTGGTACAAGGTGAAGTGACATTATTTGGCACACTACTTAGAAAATAAAATCTCTCTGCTATTTCTTTGTATATCTCTCCTATTCTCTTCATCTCACAATTGTGTAAAAGGTAGTGATACGAAATTTTTTTCTGACATTCAGATATACTTCTGGGACATCTCCGTCATTGGGTACCTTATTTCTGATACGTTTTCGACTAGTAGCTGCTTTGTAATAAAAATGAGGTAACATGTCCTTTGCATCTTTTTCCTATTTTTAGAATTCATCTCGTTAAGTGCACAGTTGGTCAGCCAATGATACATACAGATCTGCACATGTTTTTTAAGTTCACATCCTCATTTTGGAGAACTTTGCTTACTCTGTGAAAATTCTGCAAAATCTCATTCTAAAAAATCACCTAAAAATTCGAGCTCTTGCTTCTTATCTACAATATTATTTACTTCTCTTCTAGCGTCTCATTTTTATGACTGGTCTTCTGTTATATATTCTAATGCTTCTAAAATTTCAAGAAAAAATTTCGAAATTGCTGCCGTTCCCTTAGCATGTGCCTCCCATCTTATATAAGAGAGGAATTTCAAGACACTTCCATTTTTAATACTATTTTTAAAAATTTTTCACCGGCTGGTTAAGGCTGAATAAAAAAGTATAAAGTAATTGTACTGTAGGGAGAAGATTCGCCTCTTGACAGAAGTCAACAGCACCTCGGCCAAGCAGGTTTAGTAAATGTGCTGCACAGGGTACATAACTATAGCAAACTTGTTTGTTTCTAAAAGATTTTGCTGCTATTCCCTTATAGCGCCCAGACTAGTTAGCAGCATTGTCATAAGACTGACCCCCTAAATTTTAAAAAAATTAGCCTACAAGCTTCACGTAAGTACTGCAACACCTGATTTGCCATTTTCTCGCTGGTTTGGCTTTCTATTTCCAGAAATGATAAAAATCGTTCAACTTAACTAATTGCTATGTGATAAATCTCGTGTTGAATCAACGGACGAACTAAAATAACCAGAAGATTTAACATGGTCAACAATAAACGCATGGACCTTTTCTGCTATTAGATGAATAAGTTTCTCGTAGGTGGTTTTTGATAGTCCAAGAAGGATTTCCTTTGCCAGAATTTCCATATTTCGTAATTTGGTCAGCTAAAAATAAATAAATCTGTCTTAACATTTCAAGCACACCTAAAAATTCCCATTTTGCAATGATCAAACCTTTCTTGGGTAGCTCGAAAAGCCAAGCCATGTTCAGCTAACTTACAAATAACAGCTATGATACGCCTCCAGACATGTTCCCAGTAATCACACTCTTCCTGACTTTGTTTCTCCAACTGTGACTTGAGCCCCGCACCTTTTCTCCGAGTTAAATATGTTAGCAATGGGTCTCGGTGAGTAGGGCTTTGCTCATGCTTATCAATTACAATAGTATTTCGCCAGTCACTGAACCCTTCTCTTTTAACAAAATTTGAGATTTTTAAAAATAAACAGTTTACAAACAAAACAATAAACTGATCTTGTTGATGGTGAATACAGTAACCACTCTCTCTTGTATTTCTCCCCATTGGTTTTTGTCTCAATAAAACGTTTCTGTGAACAATACCTTACAGATTTGCTACGACTAAAAGGCCAGTAAGACCTATCAAATGGCCCTTTGTGGTGTTGACAGTTACCGGGTCCACACGCGATCCAATAAGACACATCATCAGCAGAGAAATCAAACCACAAGACTGGATCTTTTGCTAAATTGTTTTTTTCTTCATCTTTTACAGACATAATAATTTCACCACTTTCGCCATATTCCATTAAACTTGCAAGTTCACTAATTCTTTTAGGATTAGAATGTATTGTCAAGTAACTTAAAAAAACATTTGCAGTAGAGGTATCTGTATCAAGATAATTTACAGGCAAATGAGATCAATTATGAGACGTGTGGTAGATGAACCTGCTTGTGACACCTTATATTTTGATTCTGAAGGGATCAAAGTGGTATTTACCGGATATTAGTTTCGACCCGAAATCTGTATAGCATGTTGTGAAACTTGTTTGAAGAAATCAGTCAGCTTTGCAGTCTTGTGCTCGAATTCCCAAATCTTCTCTTGTTTCTTGTTTAATAGTTTTCGTTTTTGTGCACCACCAAACTGAATCCATTTTATCTTGGTTCTTGGGGTCTGTTAAATACAGAAATAAAAACATTATTTTGTATAAATTTTTATGCGGCAATCAACACAGTTACACATATCCTTGGCTGAACCATACGGACAATAATATTGCCAGCTTACTGCTGAATCTTGTCTTTTAGTTAATAGAGAAAGATTTTGTTTCAGAATCGTCTTTTCAAGTTCTACAAACTGACGAGAGAAAATAAAGATAGAATTTATAGTTTGTGAGAAAAAAACATCAAACACAAAAATGATATTTTTGTCATTTTTTTATAAAATTAAAAAAATATATAAAATAAATACTAAGGGAGATATCTCAATATGAAATAGTACACTTTGTAGAAATTGAAAATAAGAATCGAATGCATTTATATCATCTCCCTACGACGAAAAATGAGGGAGCCGTAACGATATAAAAATACTCGCTAAAGGTTGGGCTGGGTAGGTTATTTTTTCGGGATATCTCTTTTTTTTATGGAAAATTCGAATAGATTTACGGCAACAAAATAGTTTTTTCTTTCAATACTTTTCAAGTGTTCCAAATATCAGTACTCTAGCTTCAAAAATTAAAAAAAATTCTATAAGAAGGGGAACTTCCCTAATGTTGGAGTACACATTGTCACTTACCAAAAATAGGCCCTCCCGAAATTTTGAAGGCCGAACAATCGACTCAGATGCCTTTGGTAAGATTTTTCGGAATTTCTACTTTACTTTGCTTAGTAGAGGACTAAGTGCACCGCTGACGAAGGAAGCAGCCTAAGTCAGAAGTTTTGTGGTAAATTTCAATTATATAAATATAAAATAAATATAAAATATTTCTTTACAATCAAGGAGCCGGCTCCAAAAACTCTTGGGGGCTCGATAATATACTTGTTTAAATATCCTGAGTGTTCCCATGACAAATACATTGGAAGCTCCGTGAGTACTCTAAAGGCAAGATTCTCCTCCTCTATGGGCATAAGTAATCGGACAGGCAAGATACTTCGAATCTAAGAATATTCAGCGATCAGAGATCACGCAATAAAATGTAAAATCGATATCTCTATAAAAGATATTGAAATTTGAAATTTGCATAAATGCCTGATTACATTTAGAATCTTTGAAACACTATATATTAAACCGCTATCCCCCCACTTAAATAGTGATTTGTCATCGAATCCCCTCCTACTTAGCCAAAATTTTTTGTACATGGGCTGCGGAGCGCAGTTTGGCGTTTGACGGGTCAACCTGGAACATCGAGGAACATTGGCTGGTTTGTGATTTTATATAGCCAGTTTGTGGATAATTTTGCTTTAATTCTTGGTTTAAAATTAATTTTAAAATTTCTTTTAAGAAGATTGAATTTCAAAATCAAAACGCTATAAACTTGTGGAATTGTTCTTTTATTTTTCGTTTAATATATATTTTGAAACAGTTTTATATAAATATTAAATTCATAAATTAAACCGCTCCAAACTTATGAAATTTTACTAATTTTACAGTCCCTAAATAATTTAAATATTTTAAAATTCTTCCCTTTTTTTTACAGTAAATTTAAACTTTATTTCTAAAGCCTCTTTCTAAACTCCATTCCTAAGTCTCCTATTCAAAGGTAAAACGGTAATTTACAAGACGATAGCGCCGTCATTCCCAGTGTTTTTGAGCCTTGTAATCAAAAAGTTATAGATGAAATGTTATTCAGCTCATGGAATTACATAGGAATACCCATTTTTATGTAATTTTAAGAAACTTATTTTCTCGAAATTTTGGGACTTTTTCTAAGTTCGGAGAACTCTTTACTCAGTCTTCTCAATATGTCTTTCTTCTTCTTCCTCCTGGAAGCGCGACGCCAACGCATGTGCGACCCGGCTTCAACCTACCGACGGATGCGTGAGCCGGCAGCGACACATCTACGCATTCGTGACCTGCCACGGCCTCATTTTTTAACACTCGCCTGGTGATAGCTTTAAGCGCAATATGCATTTTCTAACGGAAATTTTACTTTTGCCCGAGCGCATCTGGTCAAAATAACCTGTGAAGGACAGTAAATAACCTGTGAAGGACAGTGCGATCTCAATCTCGAACCCTTATTTACCAAAATTCTGTGCAATCGCGAGTCTACTGTGGTATTTTGGTTGTTCACGGTGTTCTTGAAGCCACATATAACTGTCCTAAGTATAACGCTATTCTGAAATTAAATAAGTCAGAAAAATTTCGGTACGACAAACGTGGAATGCGGTTACCGCGTTGTATCCGCCGGCCGAAACATTGCAAAGTAAGGAAACGAAACTGGTTTTTTTTTGTCATTTGTGATCAAATAAAGCTAAGGCTTATATGTCTGTAGTTAAGGAAAGCGATAGAAAAATTAAAAGCCTACGACATTTAGCAATCCCCTTGTGCATTCAAATCTGAAGTTAGGCTTTTGAATTAGGAATATTACCATTTTTTTAATTGCGGGTTGAAGCCCTCCATTTCGAAAGTACCTAAGAAGTTTTGCATTTTTGGAAGAAATAGCCTAAAGTAAGCGACATTATCGTAGTCTTAAATTACTGGTAAAACTAGCTATCAAAGTTGTAGCTTTAGAATTCTGCTCAACACTGCTTAAAGTTTTGTTCGTGTATTTATTTTCTAGGCCTAAAAAGATGAGCGTATTGTAGTCGAAACGTCGCCGCTAAATAAAAAGGATGACGCCAGCTAATTTCTTCGCCTTGGGATTTCTGTTAAATATTAAATTTAGGCTCTCTAGATGCAGTCTTCATCGATATATATATATATATATATATATATATATATATATATATATATATATATATATATATATATATATATATATATATATATATATATATCAGTAATATGCCAAGAAAAATGTAATTGCTAAAAATCCGCAGTAAGCAAATAGTTAACAACATAGAATTTCGAATAGCATTGACTTATCCTCTTCAGAGTCTGAAAAGATACTAAAAATAAGCCCAAAAATGGCGATTCTAGTGAAACAATGGCGTTTACAAAGAAGTAATTATCATCCGCAGGATAAAACTACTTGAATATTTAGAACTAGTAAATAAAATTAAATGTTAAAAGATATAGATTAAAAGATGTTTTATTTTCCTCTTATTGTAAAATGCTTGCACTGTTTGTTTAATTTCAACAACTCTAATATTGATAATGGGTATGGATTTTTTTTTATCTTTCATTAAGGTGCTATTAAGGTTACCCATTTTAAGACCCGTTTATGTTTTTTTAATTCTTCTATTAAAATCAATACTTTCATCTATACATTTGGTTGGACAGTCTGTACAGTGAATTTCATATACCCAACTATACTGGGTTTGGATTTAGTCATGGAATAAAGAAAATTTATTGGAACAAGATGGGATTAGTGGAATATGATTTCCTATTTATTCTGTAGAAGTCTATAAAATATTAACATAAAATTTGAAAAAATTAATCTGCGATTTATTCTGGTTGTTTCTACAATAATAAACCTTTTTAGGCTTAAATAATGCCTCCTCTAGGAAAGAAATAGGAACTCCACTGGACCTCAGCTTGAAGTCCGTATTGTCAGGAGTCGTCGAGCATTGGGACTGGACACTCGTTCCCTCTCAGACACCTCGGAAGAATACGCTGCCGATAGCCCGGGTCCCCCCCCCCCCTCCCCACTTCACCACTCCCTCATTGTCCATCGACTTTTCTGCATCGGAATTTAACATCTCACCGTGCTCATCTCCTCCTTTGCCCCTACAAGACCCTTTGGATAGAACCGACTTGTTTGACTCTCCTCCACCGGGTGCACACCTCCCTAGAAATATCCATCCGGATATACTCGCGTGCCTCAAAAGAAACATCAATATTCTTCAAGGACGACCCTCAAGTCACACCTCTTCCTCTGTGCCCCAAGTGATTACCATTAGTGATACATCAAGTGATAATACCGAAGTGTTTAGTGATTACAGTGAGTCAGTTTACCTTAATTCACGTAAAAACATAACTCCCCCTCTGCAGGCCTATTTCGAAACAGCAGCTGCAGAACTGGGAGCTTTGTTTTTTGAAGAACCTCCTCTTCCTCCTGTGACCCTACAGCCCCCTCATGTGGTACCTACTATTACGTGTATTCCCCAAGTAGGTTTAGCCGTCCCCACCGTTATCAATGTGGTTCGCACTCCCTCTCCAGTAGATTCTTTGCCCGAAAGTGATATACCGGAAAATCCGGCCAGTGGTCCCCCAGACATACTCAGAGGAAGAGACAACAATAACAACAACGAGAACAACCAGGACAACCAGGATAACCGTCAACGGGACAACGACCGCAATGAAGACAGAAACTGGGAAAGTCCTGGCATGGATCCTTTGGAACCCAAGGCCAATAGGCTTGACTCCAACGTACCCTTGGATGTCGAGCCACCCGGCAACACGGGTAACACCCCAGGCCTGGGATCAATCAAGCAAGCCAGTGGCAACCAGGGAGTTAAAATCTTCCTAAAGAAAAACTACAAACACTGGGAATCCACCAAACCCGTGTGCAGACCTTGGATCGACTACCTCCTGAAGATAGGAATACTGGAAGAAGGAAAAATTAGGTGCGCCCACCCAGTGTTCGGCGTCCCCAAACCTAATGGTTCGGCTCGACTCATATATAATATGTCCGCCGCTTCTGATTTCTTTAACCCCCCAAAGTTCCAGCTCCCTTCTCTCACTAAAGTTTTCGGTCACAAAAATGTACATAAGTTATATGCCGTGAAAATAGACCTAAAGGACGGATTCTACCAGATCAAAATACATAGATCAGCACGACCATGGTTTGGCATAGCCATCAAAGACAATAGGTATCGATTTACTCGGTTGCCTATGGGGTTTGCGGGGGCCCCTTTCATTATGCAGATGACAATGAGCTGCATCTTTAATGAATGGGCACGCCTCAGCAACACCACATGCTTCACCTACCTGGACCACATTCTCTGCGTAGGAGACAAGAAGCATCCGAAAATTTCTCAAGCTCATCAAAAACAGCTCTTTGTTGTTTAACTGGAAAAAGTCTATGACTTCGCCGTCTAGAACCATCTCGTACTTAGGATTCCACATTGACCTAAGACATAGAAGGATAAGCCTTTCCGAAGACACGGCACAAAAAACCAAAGAGGCTTTGGAAATCATGTCAAATAACCCTGTAACCCATAAGGCTTGGCAGAGATTGGCGGGCCTCTTAAATTTCATTTCCGGACCTTTGAGACTGCCCTTCGTTTGGACACAACTTGCCCACTATCACCAAGCTATTGACACCGGCCTCTTTCGCCATCTTATTAAATTTATACAAACGGCTTGGGTCAAATGGGACCCCCCTAAGGCTCGCCCACCAAAGATCTTCGTGGATGCCTCCCCCTTCGGCCTAGGCTTATACTCAGAAGGCTTCGCCCTGGCCTGGGACATGTGGGGAACTCGTCTCAACATCTTCGAGCTGGAAACATTGGCCCTCAACACCGCAATGCTCCTTCGACCTAGAAGCCTCCTATACAGCGATAACATAGGAGCCATCTGCAACACCATCAGAGGCAAACTTCCGCTGTCCCTCCTTTCGCACCTAGATTCCAGGAACCTGGTGGATTATACAAGGGCCTTTCGCCTTTTTTCGAAGAACGTCTGTTACGTGCGGTCGGCGCGCAATCCTGCCGACGCTCCGTCCAGGACCTTTCAGGATCCTTATGATGCCTTGCACCTGCCTTAGGTACCCACTAGGTATATAAGGCGGGTGCTCCCTGGACGGAGATGGACGTTTTGCCTTGCTACCGCTAGTACCAGACGTTCTTCGAACATTTTATGTCAATTTATGTCAACTAAATATTGTATAACTTTCCTTTTTGTACTTTGATTTTGAAATAATAATAAAGAGAGGTCCTCCTCCCCCGAAAGGGGGGGAGGACCAAACCAAATTCCAAGGAATTTGTATCAAGAGAAAAAAAAACACAGCAAATGTGTCGTCAACATAGTAAAACCAAATGACGCCCATAACAATGGAACCTAAGAGAAATCCTTTGTGCGGACTTTCATAGGTATATAAGCCAAAACCGGAAGGTGGCAAGAATTCATATGATGCCCAAACCTTTTCTAATAATAATTATTATAAATAAATTATTGTGTTTGGTAACCACTGGATAAGATCAAGTTAATGTAAGATTTGTGTGGCTAGGTACTTAGCTAACGTTAGGGTACAACTGTTCACATATATATATATATATATATATATATATATGTATATATATATATATATATATATATATATATATATATATATATATATATGTTTTTTTAAAGACCAGGTTGTATTTTGATTTTATCAATTTTATTTTTGAACGTTCCAACTGGCGAATAGAGCTTTTTGTATCTGGTTGGATATTAAAGATCATTTGAGGAAGATCTATTTGATTTTTTACACCCAATTTGAGTTTTGGCCGTGATCTTTTGCCTTTCTTAAGGCATTTTCAGACGGAAGTCTTCGTTATTGTTGAGGCTGCGTTGATTTTGTGTTTGCCTTTGGTTTTACCTCCTTTACCGGTGAAGTAGCTCATTGCTGGTCGTGAACAGCGAAGAATGAAATTGATTTTCGTTCTTTGGTACTTTTATAGGTTAAAGTCAGAGTACTTTGTTTCTTTAGCAGAAAAGGTGAAGTACTCGCTCGGAACGGTGCGTTGTGTGTTAAATTTGGGGCCCATCTCTTTAATGAGAAGAGACTCCAGAATCTTTAGGTGACGAAGGTCAGGGTTTCTTCTGAGTATAGTAGGGTTTTCCACCAGAGTTGTTCTTGTAATTTGTGCGTTATACTTTTCTTTGTAATGTAGTTTATTTCTCCTCTTGCAAATGCATCGTTAAGCTCCGGTTGATGGTAGTAGTGGTCATACCTATATATTCATTATTTGGATGAGGTTTACAGTCCTCATGGGGGCATTAGAATTTGTCTACCACATTTGTAGCCTTTAAGATCGATTGCTTTTCGCGGAGGTTGTTTTTCATTAAGTTGCTTACTTTTGTGGGTTTTTTTATAATAAATTCGCAAGGATAACTTTTTATGATATCTCGTAGTATTTTTTCGTCTGTTTTGTAAGCATCCGTCATTTGCTTCTTGTAGTAGAGTGGTATTAGTTTTACTTTTTCTCTCCCTCCTTTACCTCAAACTTGAAGCTGAGAATTTTCTTTTGTAATTTGCCGATTTCTCTGTTTGGGTAGCCACTATTGATCAGGATCTGTTTTGATCTTCGAAATTCTTCATCAAGTGCGGTCCACGTTGAGAAGTTCTTGATGGCTCTTCTTATGTATGAGCTCATTGCCGATTTTTTATAGTTCTCGGCGCACTCACATTTGTCTTTAAGGCATCGACCGAAGCCTGTCCCTTTTCAATAGACGGTGGTTGTATATTTTCCGTCGCTGTTTTGTTTTACGTCTACGTCCAGAAAGGGAATACAGCGACTTACACTTAATTCATATGAAATTTGAGAACGGAATAGGATTCTGAGGTACTTTTGAGTTGTAGTAATTGGCGTTCATCATTAATTGTGAGGTATATGTCATTAACGACTCTGGTGTCAATTTTGGGAGGGTTCCTCATTTTAGTCAAGGGGATACCACATTTATATTTTCAACTTTATACTACCTTAGATTAGCATATATAAAACTTAAGCGCATTAAAACCCCTTTTATTCCTAGAAAAATAATAATAACCTCCGGCGGTGTTTTTGAGATACAGGAAATTCTTTCAGAACCCCCCCGTTGAAATCTGATATCATATTGATGGCTATAGAATTAATAAAAACAAATCATTTAAACTCAATTCACAACCAAAAGATGAACATATGATTTGGTTACATTTGAAATCCGAATTCTTTATTTCTATTAAAATTTATGTTAATGGTGGACTGAAATGTATATTTTTTGGACAAGGTCAACTATAGGCTGGGTTAGGAGAATAATAGGGGTGTTATGAATGCCCTGGAATTTAGTTCCATCTATATTCGAATGATGCTAAAAATATAAGCAGGTTCTTAGGCGCTTTTTTTTAGCTAATATTTAAATTCGCATGGGATACTTTTTGGGTTTGTTTACAAATCAACTTTAAAATTTTATGGAGAGTTTCCACGAATGTATAAAATTTTGCATCATCATAATTTTCAATATGTTCTAGTCATGTTGCCTAAAATAAAATATATACTATAAAAAGTGCATAAAATTTCCAATAAAATGATATACAAATCAATGTGTAGTTTTGTTTGTTTTTTCACAAATTAACTTTAAATATCTAAGAAAATTTTCAACAAATGTATACCATTTTGCATTATCTTAATTTTCTACTATGTTCTAGTCATGTTACCCTAAAAATAATTATACCATAAAAAGTGCATGAAATTTTCACTTTTTGCAACAAAACTCAAAAATGCGAATTTTGAACGAAAGAAATTGAATTGTGACTAATGAAAAAATGTGGCATCCCATCAAGACACTTTCTTTTAGGTTTCCCATGTAGAAGTTCATGAACGTAGGGCCTAGTGGTGATCCCATCGCTATTCCGTCAATTGGAAAGTAAAGTTTGCCATCTGAGGTTCGAAATTGAGTTTCGGTTGTGCATATTCTTAAAAGTTGTTTTAATATTTAGGGTTCCATTCGTAAAGTGCGTTTACAAAAACTCCGACCTCCCTCTACTAAGACGCAGAAAGAGGCCACGAAGAGAACCGAGAAGCTAGGGCCAACACCGATGGATTCTACAGACTCTCCGGTCTCCTCTGATTCAGAAGCTCACACGAGTAAGAAACAGAGCAAAAGGAAAAAAAAACCATCTTTGCCGATCAGATCAATCTCACTATATACGCATCCGATTCCCTGAAAATATGGATGTGGAAAATATACTTAACGGGATAAAACAAAAATATACAAATGGGTGTAGAACGCATCGATCGAGGCTGAAACGGTTGAGGAGGCGGTGCACCGCCAAATCGTGGCGTGTGAGCAGTCACTAGAAGAAGACCAACATGGAGAACGTAATGAATAAATTGAGGATTCTGACACTCAAAGCTGATGGATGAGAGGGGAAAGCAAAGGCTAATGAAAACCTATTCCGTGTGCTAGACCACGAAATAATCCTATTAATGGATCACGGTATTGACATCGCAAGGGTTCAACTGGGCTACAGAGTGCTCATGAAAGGTTTGATGGTGCTCGGATAGATGTCAGAGGGAACATTACGTTCAGTCGCCTCCCGGAACTGGAAGAATCCTTTGTGGTGATAGAACTTCCCACATTGGTAGGAAACCTCACGATAGCCGCAGCTTATCAACTCCCAAACCAAGCCTCCCTACCCGTCAACAACTTCTGCACAATGTTCGAGACCGAAAAATGGTATTCTTAGGGAGCGCGCTCAATACCAGATGCCGAACGATCGACTATCGTAGAACTAATAAAACAGGCAGTAATTTCGAAATAATTATGAAAAGGAAAAATATTTAGAGGATAGCGCCGGACCTTCCGACCTATATCGTTTACAGGTCAGCCACCAAACCTGACATAATCATGTAAAGTGACGGCTTACCCTACAACTACAAAGGCAAACCGAGACCAGTAGTTTACAGCGGCCACATTGTAATCCATCTCACTCGCGCAGATCCAGTTTCCATTCAATCCACGAAAGAACGACGCCGCAGCCGAATGGTACCGTTACAAGACGCTACTCCTTCAATACGCCCCAGCCGACCTAAGCGAGGTAAAGTTAGAAGAGATCGCCCACGAACTGGAGAGGGTAACTGCCTCTATCATTGACAGAGAGCGAGTGTGTAACCAAAATAGGGTAGAAAACGCTTTCTCAGTCCAAATGGAAAATGGAACTGAAGAGAATTGCACATGTGCACCTATAAGTGTATGAGGAAAATAGACGGGAAGGTCCAAAGGGAGAAAGAATCATGTTGACACGCTAGCTAAGCTCCAAAATTAAAGAGGCAATCAGCACCTAATAGACTAAAATTTATGACAGTCTAATAGACGGAGTAGACAGCGAGCTGAGCACGGCTTAAATTCTGGCAAAAAATCAGGAAACTGAAAGGACTGCAAGAAAGCAAAAGGCTCGGATAAAAGATAACGAGGAATATATAGAGAGAGGACTCGACCGTACTGGAGGAGAGATTCAAAACATTCTGAAAAAATGACTTCTCTATCACCAAAGAAGACAAGGGAGAGCTCTACCAGAAATTCAAGGGCCATCTGATTGATGATTAGAATCAGATGATACATCGTACGCATCCACACTACAATGAGGACATGGGAAGAGAGATGGTTGACCGTGGTTGTACAATAACAACAGAGGACGCCATGGGTACTGTGAAAATCTTTTAACAAAAAAGAGCCAGGCTGGACGGGCAACACCGAAAACAACCTGGCGAATGCCACACTGCAGATCATTCAGGATACCCCCCTACATTTACAATGCTTCCCTGAATAGAGTTTTTTTTTCCCCGATGGTTTAGTGGTAGCCAAAATAATTTTTATACCAAAGGTTGCTAAGACCCTTGATCAACTGGTAAATTACAGGCCAATCTCTCTTCTTCAGTTCGTGGGTAAAGTATACGAGAAGCTCTTAACTGGCCCCTTTAAGATCAGCTAGCCGAGCATGCAACTCACAACCGCCAGCAGCACGGGTTTCACAAGAAATGATGAACCGAAATCCGCCTCCCCCTCTTAACGGAAAAACTCGCCGAGTGCAAAGCTGAAGGGGAGTGCGTAGACATGGTGATACGTGATGTACAGAAGTGCTTCGACACGGTTTGGATGAAAGACCTACAATACAAGATCCTGAAAATCCAGCTAAGCCCAATCCTGGAAAGGGTCCTCTGTGGTTATATCATGGGAAGGAAAGCCCAAATGTCGATCGAGGGTTACACAGGAACCGAATTCGAATTCGAGGCGGGAGTTCCACAAGGCAGCTGTCATGGTATGTTACTGTGCCTCGCGTATACAATAACGGGATGATACGATGTATCTGCATTTCGCAAATGACATCACTCAAATCGTCCTTGTTCCTACATGAACGATAGAGTACAAGCAAGGGAAACAGCAACCGAAATCAATAACATCATCAGATATGGAAGTGAAAAATAAAGACCAACCGCCCG
The DNA here is from genome assembly GCA_963969495.1 of Ceratothoa steindachneri. Taxonomy (NCBI): domain Eukaryota; kingdom Metazoa; phylum Arthropoda; class Malacostraca; order Isopoda; family Cymothoidae; genus Ceratothoa; species Ceratothoa steindachneri. The sequence goes on from OZ018329.1 coordinate 42,066,418, forward strand.
AAATTCTAGATCTTCCCAATGAACCGTCGGAAGCTAGACAACTTCATCGTCGTAGACGACCTCTACCCGTACTCAGGTGAGAGGAAATTCCTGGGTTTCCATTTCACCAAGTTAGGTTACAAAACTCACGTCTCAACTCCAAATTTTCGGTAGCCAAAAGAAAACTTCGGAAACTTTACAGGTTCTGAGATCTTAATACGCGAAATAATAGGAAGCTATAAACTGCTTTTGTACACTCCTTCCCAGTGTACCCGCCAGTGCTGACGCAGATGGCAAGTTGCACCTCTCTCAAGACGACGCAGAGAGTACAAAGCAAGGCCACCCTGCAAATTGCTGGCGCAAGAAAGAACGACTGTATTAGGCAAACAGTCCTGCACGCATGAGCAGGGCTGAAGCCAATAATATGGTAGTGCAAAGGCTAGGTAAAAAAACATGGGTAAAGTTGGAAGGAAAAATCATCCCTACAATCGATAATGACAACATATCGATACCGCAGCAGATGAAACATAAAGCTCCCAGAATATTAAAATTCCCAAGCGGAAGAATCTGCACGAGAGAAGTAGGAACCTGATTTTTGCATGACCAACTAAGACGAACTACCAATTCAAGGGACATAACAACTCGAACGAGACTTACACTTCCTCACTTATTTTACCATAATACCCCCCAAATTTCTAGTCTTAATTTCTTGTTAATCTGACGAAGATCCAGAAGAGCGAAACATCAGTAATAAAGAAACTTGTACCATTTGTGTTTTTTTCCTACTATCCCTCTCTCTCTCTCTCTTTCTTTCTCTTTCTCTCTCTCTCTCTCTCTCTCTCTCTCTCTCTCTCTATATATATATATATATATATATATATATATATATATATATATATATATATATATATATCTGTCTTGTATTTATTTATAATTTTTTTTGTTAGTAACACTCGAATCTACTTATTTTGAAAAAAAAAATAATTTATATTTCAACGACTTAGTATTATCTATAATAATGAAATATAGCTCTAACTTAAAAATAATGCCGTCATTTTTGACGGCACAGGTACACTAGTATATCTATAATGTATATTATATATATATATATATATATATATATATATATATATATATATATATATATATATATATATACAAATATATTGGAAGATATCACATTAACGTGATATATATCAGTGAGAAGATAATAGTAAACCACAATATTTGAATCAAGCTATATTTATAACCACAGAACTAGTTTCGGCAAAGTTATGAATACTATTTTCAACTAAGTAGTTAAAAAAGCCAAGCAAGGAACCCAGTATATATGTATCATCCAATCAAAATACTAAACAAAATGAAAACGCAGGAAACAATCTGGAAAAACATAAGGATTTGAGGCGGACTCAAGGGAAGTTACTAATCTCCGAGAGCAATTGGTTCGTATTTATCGTAGATATAAACACCCGGAAATCCTGTTGCTTTTAAATGTGCTTTAGGCTTAGGTAACAAGAAATAGACTGAGATGGCAATCTGGGATGGAATATGATTTGCAATCAAAATTTCTTCAAAATTTCTCTCGTTAACCGTCAAGCAAGGGCAGGAACATTGTCATGAAGGAACATGACACTTTTTTCAAGCTGATCATCCTTCAACGCTTTCGGCATCCAAAGGAAAGAAAACTTGTTGAGACCAAGATGCTCTCTTGAAATTACATATCCTGCATCTTGGGAAATATCAACGCTAATCCTGCGATCTTTACCCAGAAGTTTTTGAACGGTAGCCACGTTTTTTGCATTGGTTGATGTGGATGGTTTTCCTTCCACTCGTCGTCAGTAAGGTCTTCTCTTACTTCTTTTAAACGTTTCTTCAATCTCAAAACAGTGTCTATATATGATGTAGACTGATCATAAACATGCTGCAAAGGATCGGCCATATCAGGTGATTTCCAATCAAGTTTTGTTAAAAATTTGATAACGGCTCTGAACTCAAAAGTTTGCTTTTCCATAGATAAGAAAGCTAATTTCGTGTAACCAGTCACTTGCTACCTGAAATGCGTCCAAGGAATATATGACGGTTTTTCAGGTATCACCACAAACCAAAGATATATATATATATATATATATATATATATATATATATATATATATATATATATATATATATATATATATATATATATATATATATATATATATATATATATATATATTTATATATGTATGTATATATATATATATATATATATATATATATATATATATATATATATATATAAATCAAAGTAAGAACCAGTATTCACAACATATATAATTTAGAACGTTTCGAAGGGATACGGCACTTTCCTCTAAAACCCTTCGGTCTAAGGAACTTTTGTCTAAAGAACTTTGGTCTAAAAGAACTTTAGTCTAAAGGAAATTTAGTCTAAAGTAACTTTGTTCTAAAGGAACTTTGATCTAAAGGAACTTAGGTCTAAACGAACTTTGATCTAAAGCGACTTTCGTCAAAAAGTATGTTCTTTGAGGTGTAAATTTCTGCACATATAGGTATTCTGCATAATGTATATAGATATATACTCGTATAAATACTTATATGAATTTAATTTGAGTGCAAATCATTTTTTTCAATTTTTTAAGCATTATTTACCATTTTGTGATGAAATTATTACATTAACTTTGAACAAGATTTAAATGTGTTCAATAAAAAAGGCTTGTCATATAGGGACACATAGAAAACCATTTTTAAACCCTTATTTTTAACAGTGTGAATTGATATTAAAATAAAAAAACTGACATGTTAAATAAAATGAGGGGGGTCCTTTGGCTACTCTTTCAGAAATTGCAAGCTTGTCTTATGGATAGTATCATATTTACCCCACAATCCGTAGGAAATGTAATAAATAAACAAAAATCAAATAGGCAGCCAAAATATTTATATATTTTTTATAAATTATTATTCACGCAATCAAGTATTCTTTACACATTCTTTACTTACATGAATTGTAAAATACATGTAGGTACAGCATGTGTGCAATACGTGTCTATACGTGTACAATGTAAGTAGATTTTTTATCAATGTAATTCCAATTTGAAGGCCATAAAAACCCATCCACGTCCTCACTATCCCCTTATTGGGTTCTGTCATGGCGAAGTCTGAGTGGGATTTGTGGATTATTTTAAATTGAAGATCTTTATGAATTGTAAACAGGGCTTTCTTTTCCTTTCTATGGGCGAGTGGGACTTACGAGAAAGCTTTTAATCCAACTTCCTTCCGGGAAAATTTCCAAGTCAATTTAAAAGACATGAGATGACAATCAAAAGATTAGTGAAACGGGGCTACTGGTCCGTTTCCAGATCAGAGATCAACTATGAGAAGATTATGACTTTGTGGGTAATTAGCATAAGGGTATAGTTGGTCAAAATTCTTTCTCCGGAAGTTCAGCACGCCCAATGATCTGCCTGTTCATAAATAGTGTCATTCTTGTCTTGTCGAGTAACACTCGAAGTCGACGCCAGTAGAAGGAGGCTCAGTCAAAATAACATCTAAATCTTGTGTTTACTCCCATAAGTAGTTGATTTATATACTTAATTATCTCTTTAAACCATAATGGATTGTGATATTAGTTTTGTGAAAAACAAAAGAGGAAAGGATAAATTGTGTCATAATGGATATTATTACGCAAAAAACAATTCAACAAAATGTGTAAGCTGTTGGGGTTGTAAAAATCGTAAGTGTTCTAGTGGTCTTGTGTTAAGCCAAAATAAAGTAATTAAATGTTCACATCATACTTATGCGGGTTGTAGTGCAAAATTCATGTTTTTAAAAAATGAACACTATTCAACAAACGCTAAAACAACGTCTGAACATCCGGCTGTAATTATTTTTGAAGTACTCGTAATAAGCAAAGTGCCTGAGTGTTCCCAAATGGTTCTTCCTTCAAATGGAAATATAACCAGAAATATTAAGAAATTAAGAAACAGAATGCTCCCTAAATTCCCTACAACCTTTAATGAAGTGGACCTACAAGGTAGATTTAGCACAACTATTCAAGGTGAAAACTGGCTAATTCATGATAGCGGAAAAGATGATGAGGAACGATTTCTAATTTTTGCAGCACCTTCCGCTCTACGAATACTAGCTTTTGCTAAACACTGGTATGCTGATGGACCGTTTGAAACATGTCCTAGAATCTTTTAGCAAATCTATACTATTTTTGCTGAAATCCATTTTAGAAATTCACCCTCTGATTTTTATTTTTTTACCAAACAAGACAGAAGAAATTTACTTTAGAATGTTGTCAGCCCTTGTTGATTGTGTTGAACGTTATGGATTGCAAATTGAAGTATCAGATGTAAGTGTTGCTTTGGAAATGGCTGCGCGAAATGCTTTTTTGCGTGTTCTTGGGGAAATCACCATACATTTCTTTTATTTTCATTTTTACCAAACTACTTGGAGAAAACTTGAACAGTTGGGTCTTTCTAGCCTTTATAATAATGGTGAGGAATCTTCCCTATTTTGCAGAAAGGTTATCGCTTTAGCATTTCTGCCTGTTGGTGATGTACCAAAAGGACTTGAACTTTTGCAACAAAGTGTACCTGAGGAAGCTCTTCCTTTCATTAAAAATATTAAATAAACTTATATTTTAGGCAAGCTTAGAACAAATGTAAGGTGCATTAAACCTTTTTTCTCCCCCTTTGAATGGAATGTATATGAACTGACTCTACAGGGTTTCCCTTGTACAACTAATTCTGTTGAAGCTTGACATAGAAGATTTAGTGTTTTAGTGTCAGCCAAATATAATATATGCGAGGGGCCATCAATAAGTTTTGCAATTTGGATATAAGGAAACAAGATATGAGGAAAAGTGTTTCATTATTTTTCAATATAACTACCCTCAAATTCAATGCACTTGCGCCACTTGTCCCTGAGGCTTCAAATTCCCGACAACCAGAAATCTCCCGACTGCTGTTCAATCCACTCCTGGATGGTGAGCTGGACATCTTCATCGTCCCCAAACGGGCGTCCACGCAGTGCAGCCTTGAGCTGGCGGAATAAAAAGTAGTCGCTAGGGGCCGGATCTGGACTGTAGGGGGCATGGTTGAGCTCCTAGAATCCACACTCGTGGACAGCAGCTTGGGCAACTCTGGCAGTCGATCATGGGGCGTGAGGTTTCTAGGGACCCAACAGGCCGATACCTTGGTCATGGCAAAATTGTCGTAGATTATATTGATAACACTTCCATGTGATATTCCAAGTTCTTGCTCGATTTCTTCGACCCTGAATCATCGATTTTAGAGGATGATCCTCTCAATATGGGCCACATTATCCTCGTTGTTCACTTTTGACGGGCGTTCTGGACAGGGGTCATCTTCAAGGGACTCACGACCATGCCGGAACACACTATTTGAGCGAGCAATGGTGGCATAGGAAGGGGCGGTGTTGGTGTACACTGCAACCATGCGTTCATGGATCTCTTTTGCATTATTTCCTTCCTTGGTCAAAAATTTGATCACTGCGCGGTGCTCAACCTTCTCCATTGTTGAAAGATTTGTGACTGACGATCTGCGATCAGCTACTGCTTCTTAAATAGACGAGGCAGGAGCGTGCGGATGCAGGTTCTGACTTGTCATAACTTGTGCTAACACCCCAACAAACAGCCATTTCCCTTCCTGTGTTTTACTCTACCGATTCGCAAAACTTATTGACTGCCCCTCGTATCATGTTTTTGATGCCTTGAGAAAAGAAGAGAATGTAATTAGAGCAAGAATTTCGCAGCTTGATATTGGATTAAGTCAGAGGAAGAAAAACTCCAATGCTGAAAGAAAAGAGAGACGAATCATTAATAGTGTGACAGACTACAACAATCGTTCTATGGAGAATTAACTTCGGAGTATTGCTTATAACCTGGTTGCAATATGAATGTTTTTTTGAAATAAAGTAACTTTGTTAATCTCAGCTAAAAAGGAATAAACTTTAGATAATACTATTTTCTTTTTAGAAAATACCTAGCTTTTAGACCAAAGTTCCTTTAGACCATAGTTTCTTCAGACTAAAATTCCTTTAGATCAAAGTTTCTTTAGACTGAAGTTTTTTAGACGAAAGATCTTTAGAAGAAAGTTCCCCAACCCGTTTCGAACATTAGCTATGTTCATCTTCAGCCTATAATGGATTTAAAACAATATGAAAACAACTAAGCTTAGACTACATAAATAGATATATGTATTGATGACTTACATTAAAGTAACTTTGTTAATTTCAGTAAAAAGGAATAAATTTTAGATAATACTATTTTTTAAAGAAAATACCTAGCTTTTAGACCAAAGTTCCTTTAGACCAAGGTTCCTTTAGACCATAGTTTCTTCAGACTAAATTTCCTATAGACCAAAGTTCCTTTAAACGAAAGTTCTTTTAGACCAAAGTTTCTTTAGACTGAAGTTCTTTAGACGAAAGATCTTTAGACGAAAGTTCCCCAACCCGTTTCGTACATTAGCTATGTTCATCTTTATCCTATAATGGAGTAAAACAATATGAAAACAAGCAAGCTTAGAATACATAAAAAGATATATATATATATTAATGGCTGATAATAAGTTTAAAGTTTGTTGAATTTGAGAGAAAATAATGCGACAATGAAATAAGGAATAAATTTAGAGTGTAATAAATTTTCGAGAAAACAATGCAAAAAATTACCGAGAGGACAATGCAAAATTACAAAGAAAAACACTGCAAAATTACATAAGCAAACAGAAAACAAAACAAAAATTCAAATTTAAATTAAAATAAATGAATAAACACTTACCAACTTGAGAGGACAGGAATAGAATGATATGATTTAATTTGTGGAAAATTTGAACTGAGATAAACATGGTAATTGTTTAAAATAACTGAAATATGGGTAACCAACTAAAAGAGCATTATAATTATCGGGTCATTGAGTGAGTTGTTATTACATTTTAGGTAAAAATTAATTATAAAAAAACTAAAATTAAGATATTTTAATTAATAGATGTAAAGTGGTGTGGACGACTGCCTCGAATTTAATTCTGGATTAATCATTTAAATAAATAGTGATTCTAAAATGTTGAGATCTACGGATTTATCCGCAGAACGCCAAACCATGAAATTTGAAGGGGACAATAATGAGGTGCAATTATCTGAATGATTCCTTATTGCAGAGAATTCTGGTTTATTAATGGGTCTGTCTGTGCTGGGGGAAACCCCCTTATGTTTGCAAATCCTCAGATTCAATTATAGCGTAGTTTTACCTACGTAACGAGTTTGGTATCTCGCACACATAATTAATAAACGAGAGAGGACCTGATTAGCAAGAGTAGTTTCTTCTTATGAGGCAAGTATGTTTTAAGAGAGATAGTATCAATTGGTATACAGTAGAATTTGATTTGTGGATAAACTTCAAATAATAATTGTTGTAAGTCCAAGATGAGTTTGTTGGTCAGCGAGCCTATGTAGGGAATTTTGAGATACATTTTCTATTTTGATACATTAGATTTGACGAGAGGAATCACGTGTATTTTATTTAGAAAACTTTTACTCAATTTGTCGAGTAATGATGCTGGCAATAAATTAAATTTACAAAATTGTTTGAGATAAGACGTCTCTTTATGAAAGCACAGTTTATTCTGCAGATTACAGATGATATTTTAAAACAATTTGGTAAAGACGAGAAATAATTAGTGCCGAGCAGAGTGGATGTGGGTTTTCTATTTACTGAAGTGGAACTTTTGTTGTCTGACCAGGTAATCTTAATGTCCAAAAATGAAAGAGATACTGGGAAAATCTAGGCTCTATTACAGTGTCGCATTATTTTCTCTTAAATTCAACAAACTTCAAACTTATTATCAGCCATTAATATATATATCTTTTTATGTATTCTAAGCTTGCTTGTTTTCATATTCTTTAACTCCATTATAGGCTGAACAGAGCTAATGTTTGAAACGTTTCAAATTTTATATGTTCCGAATACTGGCTCTGGCTTTAGTTTACATACTAAAATCGAGGTTTCCGAAGAATGTCCCAATTTCTACTTTTCTACATGTATATATATATATATATATATATATATATATATATAGACATATATACACAATATAATTTTAGGAAAATATTTCACTACAGGTTCTTAGAGTTTTTGACGTTAATGAATCCTAAATGCGTAATTTGAATCCATTTATTAATATTTTTTTATTTATAAAACCGCCTAAATTTAGTCCCCTCTGATGATGACAAATATTGAGCGCAGAGCAGTGATTACATTTCTCACCATGGAATGTGTTACCCCAGGGGGGAATCGATCTCCGAATGGATTCTATCAGTCTATCAGGTTATTTCAGATAAAATATAGTTTAATCACATCATAAGGCATTAAATTGAATATTGTAGTTTTAACAACAAAATATCTTTAACTATTTTCTTAGCCTTGAGTTTTCTGTTCCCTATAAAATTCAAGCTTTATAGAAAAAAATTATATCTATTATATTTGTCTTTCTATATATCGAATTACTTTAGGTCTAGAAATTTAATTAACCTAACCTTAGATTTTGTTATGCATATGGAAATATACGAATCTACAAAGTTTGGTGTAAATCCTTTAGTATTAAATGTGCTGCATCAGACAAAGAAAGAGTAAATGATTTAATTTTAAATAAGCTGCAATGACGAGCTTAGGATATACGGTTACCATAGTAATCTTTCACCCCATTAATACTGCATCTTGGCACCTGGGATACGCTGGTTGACCACGCCAAGAATGTGGTTTATTGGATACCACCACTAACTTGGCATAGAGGGGAAGCCTCTCCTAGTCGTTTACGATGCAGAATTAATGGGGCGAGAGATTGCTACGAGAAGAACAGGAAATGAGTTATAATTTCTCCTCCAGTCATGTTTTGCCAATGCAAGTGGAAACAAACAAGTCTTGAAATTGTATCATCGTGTGTCGCGCATAAAGAATTCGGGTGGGGCAAACACTTCAGCATTAGCCTTGAACCCCCAGAGCATTCTTTTTCAATTCGAAAGCTTTACTTATTTTCTAATAGGATGGTAGATTATTTTTTCGCAACATTGAGCCATTTGGATGAATATCTAGCAATTCTAGTTTATAGCCACGATGATCAAATATGTTATCAATCCTCACATTGAGTTCTAGAACTTTGAAAACTATACGATATATAATAATAAATAACCTGAATAATTAGAACGTCTACATATAATAATCAGTTGCGTACGCATAATAAATGTTTGCTTCTCCATAACTCCAAAACTATTGAAGCCAGACTGAAACTTTTGGCAGATTTAGAATCAGACGTCAAAGTTTAGGAGCTCCGTGTGTTTGTTGTTTAAACCCGCAATAAAAAAGATTTTTAATTTTTTTTCTTTCTTTTTTTTGGACCAGTAATCCCGGCTATCAGTTGCAATTAAAATACCAAAATTTGCTGTAAAGATATTATGATTTGACAGACCAATTTTGTGATTATCATGTTAAAAATACGCGATAATACGTTTATAAGCCTGGCCAAGACTCGGATAATTTAGTTATTTAGTTAAAACTCCGCCCATTTGCTTGACGTTAGCTGTAAAGTCTGTTGCTGCTACTAGCATCGTCACTCTTGCCTGCCCACACGCCCACCCGATTGCTCTCAAGGCCACACTACTGAAAAGTGAAAATCATTCCCTTTTAAACTTTCACGATACACTACTCCTTTTACTCAGAAGTAAAAATGAATCTTATATTTATAGAAGTACCATTTTTTAATTATGCAATTTAACTCAAGCAGAGAATTTCCCTTGTTCAAGATAGTTTTTTACGTCTGAGCATTGACGAGCTTGGCTAGTTATAGATAGAGTTAAAGAGCATGTATTTTGATACGATAGCCAGCGAACAGAAGCTCAAAAGAGTGCTTGTTCTCTGATTTAAACAAACAAAAAACAACTTACTTCTTTCTTATTAATGTTATTACATTTTTAAAATTCTCGTGCATGTTTTTATCACCTGTTTTGGACCTTTTTCTGGTCTTGATAGATCTTTGTTTAAAAGATTGGCTTCTGCAAAAGCTCACTTAAGAAACAGCAACCCCACAATGACTATCGGGAATTGTCTGATTTCTCAAACATAGAACTTGGAGGTATTCTTAAGAGAGGCAGTGGGTTTATTTACCCTGTACGATAACATCGTGCACAAAGGATGGAACAAATTATGTAACAATAATTTATTTTTCGAAAACAATTCGAACTTACTCGACAAGAGCAGCAAAGTCTTCAACGCGTTGCTATATTTACAGTAAAAATAAAAATTAACTACTTGGTTTGAAGCTCCATTCACTAACTTAGCATCAGCTAATAAATTCAGTTTATACAAGCAAAGATACGAGTATATAATAGAAACTGTCTGGGAAATTTTTGTATTCTCTAGGCATTTTAGCTCTATCTTCTTTAGAGAATAAACACTGCAGTATGTGACAAATAATATAAATCGTAATAATAACAAATATTAAATAAAACAGGAAAATAGGAATCATTTATAGTAGGTTACGTAATTAGAAAGCGTTACGTAAGTTTTACCACGGATTTAGACACATAAAACTAAAAACTATTGAGTATCATTTCATAAATTTCATAGGTTAGGTTGAAAAATACCATAGGAACACCTCATTAAAATTATATCAAAAGCTGATTATAAATTTTAGAAGTTGTCAGTTTCGGCCCAAACCTGTTTGCATTTAATCCTTACGGAATCATCAGTATATTTAACCTAATAAGATGGTAATTTAAGATAAACTGGAGGGTCGCAGAAAGAGACGGATGTTATTTTCGTGATTTACGCAAAAATACCCCTATAAATCATTATTCTCATTTCCTGTTTTATTTTATTGTTGTAGAAGGTTAGTGCCACATAAGGAACATACTGTTTAGTGTTAATTCTGAACACGCAAACTATAAATACCTATATTAGGGTGGTCCTTTAAAAATATCCGTGGGAGCTAACATGGGATATAATTACCTGACTTATATAAAGATTTTATATAAAATTTCAACTCATTTTTAGTTCATATTATTTGCTGATTCAAAAAAAACTAATTTTACTGACATAAACTTTAAAGAATAGCGCCACTTTAATGATTGAAGCATCTATAATTATTCTAACCATAAAACAAATATATATATATATATTTAACCATCATAGAGAAAAATTAATAAAAATAAAAGATATAGTATCAAAAGAATATTTCGACTTAAGAAATGCTTTTAATGCATTGGGCAAATGTTTTTCTGATTTTCATCAGCCTGGAGGAGGAAGTTTCACTGCTCTCTTCATCTGATTAAAGTCATTAATCAGTTTGAGCCTCTTTCAGTACAACCATTGATAACTTGAATAATGCTGATGCACTGAAAAGCAATCCTATAATTTATTCTGCTTTTTCATTCCAGAGAAATTCAATTGGCAGATTTAACGCTTCAAATAGATAACGAGATTTTGAAGTGATGGATGTTTATTTTGTTGTTTTTTTCTTTAAAAATCATTTCCTTTAACATAAATTCGCATTGCAGTGTATTCTAAAGCTCACTAATGTATGGCAGTAAACATTCAGTTTTTTTCTTCTAATGTGATTTTTTCATCAAAAATTACAGCCCAGTTAATTCTGCCCAAATTGCCATAAATATAACGCGATTCCTTTGAATCATTGCCAAAATTTATCTGTCTTCATAAATATACGAGGGGCGGTCAATATGTTTTGCAATTCGGATATAAGGAAACGAGATATGAGAAAAAGCGTTTTATTATTTTTCAATAGAACTACCCTTGACGTCAATGCATTTGCGCCACTTGTCCCTGAGGCTTCGAATTCCCGACAACCAGAAATCTCCCAACTGCTGTTCAATCCACTCCTGGACCACGAGCTGGACATCTTCATCGTCCCCAAACCGGCGTCCACGCAGTGCAGCCTTGAACTGGCGGAATAAAAAGTAGTCGCTAGGGGCCAGATCTGGACTGTAGGGGGAATGGTTGAGCTCCTAGAATTCGCACTCGCGTAGAGCAGCTTGTGCAACTCTGGCCTTGTGGACTTTGACGACGTTGAAGTCGATCATGGCGCATGAGGTTTCTAGGGGCCCAACGGGCAGATGCCTTGGTCATGGTCAAATTGTCGTGGATGATGTTGATAACACTTCCATGTGATATTCCAAGTTTTCGCTCGATTTCTTCGACGTTCACCCGTCGAATTTTGAGGATGATCCTCTCCACACGGGCCACATTGTCCTCATTGGTCACGTCTGACGGGGGTCATCTTCAAGGAACTCACGACCATGGCGGAACTCCCTATTCCAGCGAGCAATGGTTGCATAGGATGGGGCGGTGTCGGTGTACACTGCAACCATGCGTTCATGGATCTCTTTTGCATTCTTTCCTTCCTTGGTCAAAAATTTGATCACTGTGCGGTGCTCAACCTTCTCCATTGTTGAAAATGTAAATTTGTGACTGATGATCTGCGATCAGCTACTGCTTCTTAAATAGACGGGGTAGGAGCGTGCGGCTGCAGGTCCTGACTTGTCATACCTTGTCCTAACACCCCAACAAACAGCCATCCACCTTCCCCGGTTTTGCCCTAATGATTCGCAAAACTTATTGACTAACCCTCGTATATAAATCATTTACATTAAGACAACACAAGAGTCAGTTACTAAACATGTGAAGAAACTTTAAGAGCTCTACTTTGGAATTAAAGTAGGTGACCTCACATATATTGTGTCAGTTGTATGGCAAAGGCATACCAAAGGTCTGTAGGGAGCCAAAGTACCATTCAAAGGATTGCTACTTCTGCTTTACAGATATTAAAAGTGGGTATTAAATGTGTTTTCTTCCGTGGTCTTTAACATATTTTCAAAAGATGTATCAATTTAAACGATCAAAATTCATATATACTATGTTGTACTTCCACTATTTCTGCAAGTGATCACTTTTAGTATGATTTTATTTTATTTCACTGCAGGTTGCAACAGAAAATGAATAAATTTTTTCAGGTATACAGAGCTTCAGTCTGCTATTCGCCCAATTCAACATTCAAATGTTATTCGTGTACCAAATTCGTCCTCTGAACTACCGGGTGATGATGCAAACAACTCACACGATTCAGAATCTTAAGATACACCATATGTGGTACAGCTAGAATCTGACAGGAAGCCACACCTCATCACCCAATCACCCAGGTCGTTATCGAAGACTTACTAAGCAACAAAGTGAAATTCTGGCCTCACGTCTTCAAGAATGGAACCTGTTGGATGAACATCCTCGAATTGCAGTATTTAGGAATTGTTCTGCAGATCTACACCATTTCATCACTTTTGTAAACAACCTAACTTATTGTATTGATATCAGAGACCTATGCAATGCTATTGAGCTGACCTATAACCCAAATGAGTGGAGGTTATTCATAGATGCATCCCTTTACAGCATAAAAGCGGTACTGTTGCACATTGGAAACACGATGCTTTCATTACCAGGTGCTCCCTCAGTCATTTTAAGAAAGACATATGAGAACCTTGCTTTTATTCGAGACCGCATAAGTTATAAGGACCATGAGTGGCTAATTTGTTCGGACTTGAAAGCATTAGCTGTTATTAATAGGTAACAAACTTAATACACCAAGTTTATGTGATTCCCTTACAAGTGGCATATTATGACCATATCAGAACAGTATGTACGCTCAGGTTGGTTACTTCTGGAAACTATGACACCTGTATGCATAATGTAATTCATGAGCCACTAGTTAAGAAAGAGAAAATCATTTTGCCACCACTGTATATAAAGCTAGGCCTAATGAAGCAATTTACCAAACCACTGTAACATAACAAGCCATGTTTCCAGTACCTCAAAGTGATCTTCCATAAAATAAGTGATGCCAAGATTAAAGAAGGCATATTCGTAGGCCCTCAGATTCGTCAACTTATATATATTAAGGACTTCGAGGCGACAATGGTTAAAACTGAGCTAGCAACCTGTCATGCATTCAAAGATGTATGCAAAGGACTCCTTGGAAAGCACCAAGGGGCCCATCGAGAGCATATAGTGGGAGCCTAATCAAGTGCGACCAAGATCTCAGATGCAATATGTCACTGAAGATACACTTTCTTTATTCTCATCTCTACTTCTTCCCATAGAATGTAGCTGTGAGTGATGAACATGGAAAGAGGTTCTCTCTAAATATAGCGTCAATGGAAAACAGGTATAAGGGCAAATGGATCCCTGCTATGCTGGCTGACTTCTGCTGGAAGTCAGCCACATCCGAGAAGTCTTATAAACGAAGAAGTAAATAGTAAAATATAGGTTAATACATTATAATATAATGCTGACAAACATGCTGATTCATTATATATTAATGAATTAATTACAATGGACACATTTAATCTACCTGTAGGAGCGAAATACATTTATGGTATCGTGGAAATCGGTATCAATCGCATAAATCGGCAATTTCCTAGAAAATGTTACGTGATGGGAAATCTTTGTTATCAAATTCGAATTCAGCACACTCAACTTCATGATAAAATGCACATGAGATCTATGTGTTTTTCATGACACTGAATTTGTTGTACAGAGGTATTACCGACTTTACACAACGATATGAGAACCAACGGGGCAGCTCCTCCACAAGGCTTGTAAGAAAGAGCTATTTGTTTGTATAGGCGTCCTCTTCACGCTAATCAATCTAGATAAAAACTAATATGAGTTTCTTTTTATTTGCCATGGAGTAATCGTACTGAAGCTTCTCGCCTCATCTTTCAGCTAAAAGATGATGAGAAAAGCCTCGTAACACATATTTTTGTGACTAATAAAATTTTGTTCTCGCATTGCTTTGTTTATCGAAGGAGAGATTTGTAACGAAGGTCGTGAAGACGAAGGAATTGAAATGTTATGGTAGATATATAGTGGCAGATCTACTTACATGCATGGAACATGGAATGCACGTAATTATAGATGTCAAGTGCACACTAGTTGTCATGCTACACCTGATATTAATTACTTGGCCCCACTTTGGTAGGCATCGGACTAAGAGAAATACTACCAGACTCAAAACAACACGTTGTTTGAGGTCAGTGATGGGGGGCGTAATTTTGCCTCACAAAGAGCACAAACACCAGAAACTAGTCGATAGCTAGCAAAGGTACGATTATAAATTTGGAAAATATATATGGGTCCACTCATGAGGCGTTCTATTTAAATAAGGACTGCGTCTTAGACGGATGGAAATACAAGGTGGGGCAGGGAGGACGGACGTTTTTTGAGAAAATTCACAAAATAAACTAACAAGGTAGTGAACCATTTAACAAATTAAATAACTACCTACTAGTATGTAATATCTAGTCAAAGACTCATTAGACAAAATTGAAATATTAAAATCAAATAATGTGCCGCTGGTGTTGTCAGCCCCCCTGGGGCTGAATAATAGACATTTCAAAAACGTCCGTCCTATCTGCACCACCCTGTACCTCTTCCGAATACAGCAAACATTTTAATCGGAATTCTTTTGAAATACAGAAATACAACCAGCAGGGTTTTTTTCTGGGTTTTCGGGGCTAGTAGCTGTTTCCTAGTAGACTTCAAGATTAAAATGGAAAATCTATTTTAAAAAGAAATTTTATATATCCTTCGAATATACGGAAAAAAATAAAAACAGCCATGCCTTAATTGTAATAAATTTTCTCAGTTTTTTATCTTCACCTATTTTTAATTCTCTTTGTTTTTAAAAAATCCAAAGCCTTCGCTTATCATATTTATCTTTAAATTTTTATTTTCTTTAAAAATTTGAATTAAATAAACATGGTCATTCTCTAACTTAAAAAAAATATCATTGAAAATATCCCCAAATTTTTGTTAAATATATTATTATGGATCATTTGTTTCTCTGACCCTTTATTCACCAATAATTTAACTATAATTAATTAACTTCTTAATTTGGCATAAAATGTATAGAAATTTTCATTCTAGATCATTTAAGTTTATTTCTCATTAATCTAATCTAAGAACAATATTTCTTTATATAACTTTTGAGGTTCATGATATCATCCATTTCATTTCTTCTTCCCAGTGGAATAGATACTAACCATAAATTTCGAAATTCTAATATTCATCTATCTATAACATGTCTATATACAAGAGAGAGTCACTCTCACTCCAAAGACCTTTTACTAACCACAAGTAATGTAGCTCCATTGCTATATTACCACATTTATTGCTTGATTATGTTTGATCAACCAAACTTACTTCCTTCAAGTAAACTTACCCTCATACCAAATTCTGGTTTTCTTTAGTAATCATTCGTACAATACTCTGCCCATAAGAATTCCAGGTAAATTACACCTGCCTCTTTCTCACTATCAAATTCTCGATTTATTCCTTTAAAAATTCAAATTTGTTTGTTCTTCTAAAGCTATAAAGGGGGTTTCAGGTAATTAAATTGCGGGTGCAAATATTCGACATCGTGGCATTAACCCATTTATGTCGGAAAAACTTGAAGTTCATTATGGAGTTACGAGTGTTATATATGTTGAAATATATGCACAAAACAGCAATACATCCTATTTTAAATGGTTATCATATGTTTTAAAGACATCTTATATCAAAAAAATCATTGTTGCAAAAACGGAATAAGTGACATTTTATACCACAATTTGTTGCAAAATATGCAACGTCAGGAAGAGTAGGTTCCGGATTTGCAGACATTTTTCTAATAAAAACGTTTGTGAAATCTCTCTATATTTCCATTAAAGGGCGTTTACACTAGGCATGAGTGGCACAATACTATTGGAAGCGATTGTAGCATTGGAAATTTGTAGCACAGTGTTAATACAAAGAGTAATGCTTAATGCTTTATAGTTAGTATGTAGCTCTGGTGTATACTTTTTTTGCACCTATACTAGGCTATAAATTCTCAATCGTCCAATCGGTTGGCCCAGACTAGCTGAAATTCTTAATTTTGTTTTAGATTTCCATAGACGTCTGTTCTTTTGGATTCAGTTGTGTTTACTTCAAAACCCTTTGTGTAATCTTATTAAACCATTTATCCATACTCCTAAGATCTCTTAGAAGTTTTCACGGGCTAATAGGTTGAAAATATTTTGCGGCGCCTGCCTCAGGGGCGTCGGCATAAAATTTGGTCTTTCCAAACCTTTTTAGCCTGCCTCTAACTTTCGGTCACATTCAAATATATATTAGCAGGAGTATCTGGCCGCCCTGGTCTCCCTTATCCTTTATCCCAGGGCTCATACTTATTCAGATAACATGGCAGTCTTTTGTAATATTAGGTGAGGTAAACTTCCGAAACAGATCCTATTGTTATTATCCTTGTCGTACAATGCCCCTTTTGATCACTCCACACCTGACACCACTTTTGTCGTGGTATACCTTGAGGTCGTGATATACTTCTTTGATGAAGTACGCTTTGTTTTAAGAGTGCTAATTTTGTTTTTTTTAAGGAAGAGCCGCTTCAAACACGTAAGGATATAGAGAAACGAACAGGAATTCCCAAAATAAACTTATATTTTAAATTTAACAATTTACTACACCCAAAACAAAACATGAACCACAGAAATACTACGAATTTTAAAATACACAAAAAGGACTTCAATAATTTCTAAGTAAGGCTCTCTAACGTAACCTACTTGACATTATAGTGATGGTTAACCGACCTTTACTGGCCGCAACTACCTTTGTGGATACCCCTTGGAACGGGTTTGCGTCTGACCTTGAACTCAATGAGCACTTTACCTCGAAGACGTCTCGAAGACGCGTGCCGACCGGCCAGATGGAGGTTGCGGGCGAATAACTTGAAAGCCACCAAGGAATTTGGCGAGTGTAGCAGCTGGGGTCCACACGCTTTCGGCAGAAAGGGATATCACCACGAGATAGTGAAAGAAGGTTCCTTTCTCCTCTTCGAATTACTTTGAGAAGTAATTCGCACTGTCTAGCGATGCGCTAAGGCTTGAATACCTTGACTCATGGGAGTGCAGGAGTGAGTGTACTCTGGGGTGGAGGTCTTCTTCAGGGGCAAGGACTGTACTAAGGAGGGGTCTTCTTCAAAGGCGAAGATAGAGGAGGCGGGTTTCTCTGACGAAAATAAGTTGAACAAGAACAAATAACTTAAAGGTCGGTTTGGTAACAAGGAACTAGCTCGAGGATGAGCTTCTTCTTAGTTCCAGTCTTCCTCAAGGGCGAGGCATAGCAGGGGGGGGGGGTTCTCTGACGAGAATAAGTTGAACTTGGTTCCTCAACCAAGTTAACTTATGAGTTTGGTGTGGCCACCGGGTAACGGGCTCGAGGGGGAGCCTTTTTCCTCTTCTTTTCTTACTTCCTCAAGGGCGAGGACTATCCCTGGGCTTTAGGATGCACCAGGATAAGAGGAGTCTCTCTGACTAGAGTAAGTTGAACTTGAACAAGTTAACTTAACATTCGGTTTGATAACCAGGGACTAGCTCGAGGATAAGCTGCTTCCCTAGCCCCCTTGGTAGCCCTGCCTCTCTTGCAGGGGACTTCGTAGCCTGGCGACTCACGTATTCTACCTGTTCAGTCTTGGTAGCCCGGCCTAATTTCTGGGATTTCGTAGCTTGGTGACTCACGTATTCTACGTCTCCAGTCTTGGTAGCCCGGTTTCAATCCGGGGACTTCGTAGCCTGGAAACTCACGTATTCTTCTCCGATTTTCCAAAGTATTTGTCATTTATACCTCGTCACCTCACTGGGGTAGGGGTAGGATGGGGGGGGGTCTTACATCGGCTCCTGTTGCTTCGAGCTTGAGAGAAACGCGTCTCCAAGTTCTCACTTGAGGTGAAATTGAATATACTCTCGTAGAGGAGTTCTTGCAGGTTAAAACCGTTCGGCTTTTCATAGAGACGAGTGGCAAGGTGCTGTGGTTACGAGTTTGACCCATGGTGCCGGGCCCGGTTTCTTTGCGGTTACCGTCCCGTGTCTCCACTGGGAGAGTACGAGGAAGTGAAGATTCCTCTACACACCTCCCTTCGAAGAACTTAATGGGGGAGGGCGGACTCCAGGAAACTCAAAAAAAGTAAATTTAAGCCCTCTCTTACTTCAAATTTCTGTAAACTTGATTGCACACGCGCGCGCGTACACGGGCATTGGGTCGCACTAGACTTCGCGAGCCTACTGGGGGGATAAGTTACATAGCGAACTTAGCATACTCGCAATAAAATTTAACTTTCAAATAACAAAAACCTAATTCATGGATTACACGCAACAAAACAAAAACAAACAAAACAAGTTATTTCCTTACATTTCTAAGCTTTTAAGAACTTAAATCCTACCGATAACTATTAACACGAAAAGTAAATGAAAACATGGTTTCACGCTTATTAGGTACTGACATAACCCTCAATGGTATTTCGTCTCAGCTTATAGAGCGGCTGTACTTCATCGGCTCCTTTGATGTAGCTTATATTAAAATGGTGCTCTGTGACCATTACCTTACCTCGCCTGAGTCGGCCATTCGATTTATGGGGTCTACCAAAGTAAGTCACAAAATGGCAGTGATACTCCAACTTATGCGAACTACCCGTATTATGGTACTGGGATACTTTTAAACTAACCCTCATGGCTAAAGCGGCCTGTTGCAGTGGGGAATAAATGCTGGCAGCAGGGGTCCCATAGTCCTCCTTTATCAAGGTACCTTTGGAAATCGAGTTTGTGTTCGATCTAATTTGTTCGTAAACCATTTTCCTTACCGGGGCCTGTTGCAGTTGGGCATACTTAATGGGAGCGTGGGTCCCATAGTTCTCCTTTAACCAGGTACACGGGGAGATCGTGTCTGGGTTCGATCCTTGGGGGTTGAAAATCTTTTCCTTGCGGGGTCGTTAATAGGCGTGGAGCTCATTACGACTTGGAGTTTTAATGGTAACTCCATCGACGTTCCGTTCGGGGAGGAGATTACTAGGGTTAGGGGATACTCATCCGCGTCTACCATCTGACTAGTTTTACCTGAGTGTATCGCATTAATACCTCTTTCCTCCTTCCTTGTCAACCCATTTGACTCAGTTCTCTTTGTAGGTAATTCCTCAGGTACACCTGCTTGTACCTCTTCCCTAATTATTACTTCGTCCATAATTACCCCCATTTGACTGGGTTCTCCTCGTAGGTTCTTCCTTAGGTACTCCTGCTGGTACCTCATCCCTACTTACTACTTCCTCCATCATTACCCCATTTGGCTGGGTTTTCCTCGCAGGTTCTTCCTTAGGTACAGAGCGGGCTAAAGCTTCCTCGACCTCCATCTGGTTCTCGATGGATGTACTTTCGAGCGCGAGCAATCTTTCTTTTTTCTTCTCTATCTTCTCTTTCGGATTGAGTAAGTTCTTTTTCCTCTGTATTCTTCTTTCATCTACTCTTATTTTATGTTTATTCTTCTCTCTTTGGACTCTTTTTCCATCTTCATTCTCCTTTATTCGGCTTCGTTTTCCCGTCGGGTTCTTCTTTCATCATCTTCTCGTTTTATCTGTATTCTCCTTTCTTCATCTTTCATTTCTATCCTTATTCTGAATTCTTTTGCTTCTCTTGTCAACAGTATTATTCTTTTGTTTTTTTTAATTCCTCTCAGTATTCTTCTTTCCTCTGTTTCTATTTTCCACTGTATTTTGTCTTCCTCTAATTTTAGGTCCAGAGAAATGGAAAATATAAGAAGAGAGGGCAAAAGGCCCTCTCTTCTTATATTTTCCATTTCTCTGTCAAAATGTATTATTTCTTCTTCTTCTTCTTTTAGTATTCTCATTTCTGACTGTAATTAGGCATCCATATCCTCGCCTTCAAATCCCAGAATTTGGGCTTGTTGGTTGAGTCTTTCGACCGGATCCATTTTGTGTTTGTCCGTCAATTTTTCCTTGCTGTATTCTCAGGTACTTATGCTACCACTCACCAGGTAGTGCGAAGCCTAACTTACCCCTTACCCTTAATCCCACTACTATGCTGATTATAATACCACTCCGAAAACAAATTTACCACTTGGCCTGACAATTACCTTCAGATTGTTTCTACCCCTAACTTTACCAATTTTCCTCTCGTCAATTATTCTCTTATTCCTGGTATTCCTTTATGTGTTGGCTCTTCCGTAATCAGACGCTGCTAGGATCTTTCTAATAAAAACCTATAGACTTAACACCACTTTTGTGGTATAATGCCCCTTTTGATCACTCCACACCTGACACCTGGTCGTGATATACTTCTTTGATGAAGTAGGCTTTGTTCTAAGAGTGCTAATTTTGTTGTTTTAAGGAAAAGCCGCTTCAAACACGTAAGGATATAGAGAAACGAACAGGAATTCCCAAAATAAACTTATATTTTAAATTTAACAATTTACTACACCCAAAACAAAACATGAACCACAGAAATACCCCGCCCCCCGTTCACTCGTGATGCAGTCCCAAGGCGGTTACCGCAACGACATCCGTCGAAGGCATCGGCGGGTCAGTGCTTAACCACAACGTGACACAACCCAGTGCCATGAAAGACCCTAAAGGTCAAAAAGGTAAGATCTCCCCCAGGAGAGTGAGATCCAGTTTCACGTCGAA
Organism: Ceratothoa steindachneri; assembly: GCA_963969495.1. Lineage (NCBI taxonomy): Eukaryota > Metazoa > Arthropoda > Malacostraca > Isopoda > Cymothoidae > Ceratothoa > Ceratothoa steindachneri. Next base: position 42,087,978 of record OZ018329.1, read on the forward strand.
CAAGAAATTGGAGACGGATTTCTCCCAATCTCGATGGCTAACGAGGAGCCGATGTTTGACTTCGTGGGAAAGACCGTTTGGAAAAAGAACTCTCCTGGGGCCGTCCTCAAGCCCCTCTCCCCCTTACCACTCCCCCAGTGGGGGTGCGAGGTATAAATGAGAAACTCTGAGGAAAATCGAGGTAGTATACGTCAGGCCAGGTGACGAAGTCCTCGGATCCAAAACCGAGCTACCTAGACTGGATTGGTAGTATACGTCAGTCTCTAGGTGACGAAGTCCTCGGATCCACAACCGAGCTACCGAGACTGGAGAGGTAGTTTACTTGGGTCGCCAGACCAAGAAGTACCCTGCAAGAGAGGCAGGGCTACCTACCTTAAGGGGCTAAGAAAAAGCTCATCCTTCAGCTAAGTCCCTGGTTATCAAACCAAACGATAAGTGAACTTTAGTAAGTTCGACTTACTCTCGCCAGAGAGACTCCTCATATCCTGGTGCACCTTAAACACCAGGGGTATTCCTCGTCCTTGAGGAATTAAGAAAAGAAGAAGGAAAAGGCTCCCCCTCGAGCCCGTTATTCGGTGGCCACACCAAACGTTAAGTAATTTATTCTCGTCAGAGAAACCCCCCTCCGTTATCCTCGCCCTTGAAGAAGACCCTCCCCGAGTTCAGTCCTCGTCCATAAGGAAATAAGTAACGAAGGAGAAAAGCTTCTCCTCGAGCTCGTTACTCGGTGATCACACCACACTCCAAGTTAACTTGATTTAAGAAACAAGTTCGACTCACTCTCGCCAGAGAGACCACGACTGCCTAGGTGTTGCATAAAGCACCGTCTTGGTTCTCGTCCTTAAAGAACCCTTCCCCCCCCGGAAGAACGTGTGGACCCCCCAGCTGCTACCCTCGCCAAAACGACCGTGGAATTTCCATCATCTACAACTGGACATCCGGCACGCGTCGTGAGTCAATAACATTTCTGAGGCCTTTAAACTCCACATGAGTCCGTAAGCCTAATTCTTATATTATTGTTTTGTCTAGAGAAAACGTTAACCAATTTTTGTGGGGAAACTAATTTAATTAATTCTTGTTTATAATAATATTTAGAATATTGCTGTAGTTAATGTATAAAGGTTGTGTATTCAATGGTTAAAGATAAAATATAAGTTTATTTTGTGAATTAGTGGGCGTTTCTTTTATATCCTGACGTGTTTGGTAACGGCTCTGTTCTTTAAGATATTCTTATAATATCAATATATATTAGACACTCTTAGCACTCTTAGAATAGAACAAAAAAAGGAGGGGCATTCTACGACACTAAATAAAAGTGGTGTCAAGGTAAGTAGGGTTTTTATCAGAAAGAATTCTACGACAGTGATGGTTAACCGACCACTCACTTCAATTTAAAAAAAAAAATGCTAACGGCCTTTACTGGCCCCAACTACCTTTGTGAATATCCCTTGGAACGGGTTTGCGTCTGACCTTGAACTCAATGAGCACTTTACCTCGGGAATGTTATTGTCTCGAAGACGCGTGCCGACCGGCCAGATGGAGGTTGCGGGCGAATAACTTGAAAGCCACAAAGGGACTTTGGCGAGTGTGGCAGCTGGAGTATACACGCTTTCGGCAGAAAGGGATATCACCACGAGATAGTGACAGAAGGTTCCTTTCTCCTCTTCGGATTACACTGAGGAGTAATTCGCACTGTCTAGCGATGCGCTAAGGCTTGAATACCTTGACTCATGGGAGTGCAGGAGTGAGTGTACTCTGGGGGAAAGGTCTTTTTCAGGGGCGAGGACTGTACTCGGGGGGTCTTCTTCAAGGGCGAGGATAGAGGAGGCAGGTGTCTATGACGAGAATAAGTTGAACAAGAACAAATAACTTAAAGGTCAGTTTGGTAATCAGGAACTAGCTTGAGGATGAGCTTCTACTTAGTTCCAGTCTTCCTCAAGGGCGAGGCTTATCTCGGTGTTCTGGGATACACCAGGATAGCAGGGGGGAGGGGTTCTCTGACGAGAATAAGTTGAATTTAGTTTCTCAAAGCATCTCCGCCCTTTCTTTCTAAGATTATTTTTGCCGCTGAGGTTGGAAGTTTAAATACGAAGGAAGTTACGAAGAACTACATCTGTAAATCTGGAAGAAAATTTACACTCGTCAAAAGAAGATTTCAAGATAGAAGAACATCTCAACCTTACTCCCATCCTCATTCTCATTTTAATTTTATATATTGTCTTCTACACCTTTTCCCTACCACACCCCAAATCCTCCCATTCTCGAGGTACTAAAAAAGAGATAATTAATAATTTCTATTAAACGCATCAGCACATCATGAGTGCCTAATTCCCCACCCTTATCACCAACCTGGGTACTATGCCTTGACTAGTGGACGCTGCCATTTCAACCTCGTCTCAACTATGCAGTGCACTTGCGATGGCATAATTAGGGGCATGATAGGAGGAAGGTCTGAGGAATAGCCCGCTGCCATATACCCGTATCAGAGAAGCCCCCGGATAATGGGCCGGGTTGCAACCTTCGCAGGGAAGCTTAATCACTCCGCCTCTGAGTCGCTACCAGAATCGCTGAGGGACATACAACCATTTCAGCGTATGTCGGATACAACCGCGGTTTTTAACTCCATCGAGGAGGCGGCCACACCGGTTAGCACTGGTTGATTCCACGCTAACCAACAAAAAGTCCGTTACATTTCACCCCTCGAGAGGAGCCCACCCGAGTCCACCATTTCATCTATCATCAACTCATTCTTAACAGCCAAACTAGTGAAGGCGGGGCCAAAAGCAAGGGGAAGGGTCCAAAACACCGCACCAACATGGATAACAATATGGAGTATAGAAGACTCTCACTGAGAACTTAACCCTGAGCACAAAACTTGAAAGAGGAGTACTAATAAGGACTCTTTACACTGATGTGAAAATTGCCCTTACTAAATTAATAGAGGTCTCCATAAAAAGAATTAATAGAAGTTGTCATAAACAGAATGATGTAGAACGCCTGGTGGCGCCCCAAGGACTAGAAGCTCTAAGGAAGATCGAACTTGCCCCCAAACTGCCACCACAACTCCTGGCAAACCGCTCCTTCGTCTGTCGAAAGGTAGACCTCTATGTGGATCTAACACAAAAGAGTAACTGAAAGAGGAGATCGAAAGGAAAACTCAACGTCTGAAGATCGCAGAGATCATCAAATTTGGACACCACACGCACATGTTCAAACTCATATGCGCCTCGGCGGAGAAGACAAATAAGACAACCAACAACGGGACCCTCCTTGCCCTAGGAATGAGGATACCCTTGAAAATATGGAAAAGGAAAAATTTGTAAACGTACAAACCTGCTTCCAATGCTATGCCATTCAGGAGTACGTGGCAAATAACTGCCCAAATAAGGACAAAAAGTATGCTCAGAATGCGAAGGTAACAATCACACCTTCAGGGAATGCACAAAGACTACAAAGAGATGCGTTAACTGCCAGGGTCCACATAAGAAAATTGCAGTGAACCTTCCAAAGAGAAAAGAAATAATAAACAAACAAAAACAAGAGCAGAAGAAAGAAAAAGAATTAATCAGTGATCAGAAATACGCCAGTGTAGCAAACGCTACGGTAAAAGAAATAGAAGAAACATAAGAGCACAAAATCAATATCAACGTTAATGAAGGAAAAAGGCTGGACATTCTAGTATGTATTATGTACGCGCACGTACAAAACATCGTACAACCAGAGACCTTCTCAGACACCCTCAATCTTCTCTTAGAGAAAAACGGAGTAAGGAAGATGTGGTTTCCCCCGAACCCCCCAATACGTGGTAACGGGGCAAGAACTCATCAAATAAAAGATATGCTGAACATAGGAGCAAAGATGGAAGAAAACGAAGAAACATTCGAACCTGCCGAACCCAATGAAGAGGAGAAAAGAAACGGAAACTTCAGAGAATGAACTAAAAGAGGAAAAAAGAGCCAACAGAAAACAAAAAACACCCAATTAAATGGAACCAAACCGAATGGGATACAAACTGACACGTAAAGAGAAACAGAAAGAGAGGAAGGCTTTTGTTACGAAGCAAGAGAATTTAAACCAAAGATCTTCCTAAACGAGGCCTATCCCCTACCCAAAGGTATTAAATTAAAGGATATAAATAAAGGTATCGAAAAAGGGGCCTGTAAATGAAACTACTTGGCAGATAATGATGAAAGGACTATCCAAAAATTACTAGCAGAAAATAAAATAAGGATCTTCCCCAACGACGTAAGAATTATCAAGGGTTATACCTTCGAGAAAAAATCAAACGGCTAATTGAAAAATACCAAATCAAAGAATTAAAAAGAACAAGATTAATAAGACATAAAAGATAACGAGACAACTAAACTAAAAATACATGTTTTAAACACCTTCGAAAGGAAATCAAAAGAAGAAAACAATCAGGAGAATAAATGAGATCTAGAAATAGAGAACAAAAATTAGGACTGTAAGATCTTCCCCAGCAGTAGACTCCGCCTGCGACGTGAGGAAGACCCAATAATAACATCAAAATAAGCTGAACGAGCAAAGCCATCAAAAAGGAATGAACGCCTGAAAACAAAAAAAAGGTAACTATACAAAACAAAGGAAATTAGAACAACCCAACCTAACATAAAGTAAATAAATACAGTACAAAAACCGAGTTTGAATTAGAAGAACGTTATCGAAAGGTAACCTAAGCAAAATTACCAATAGGATATAAGAAATAAAAAGGAAAACGAAAAAAAATTTAGAACCAACCTGTACAACACAAACCAATATGCAATTATAAGAGCAGAAGATAGAAGACCGTCAGAAGAAAGAGGTCGGCCAGTAACCTAACAATTATTAAACTGCACACATTTTACACTCACCCCACCCCACCCCCCAAAGCTATCATGCTATCTACTTTTATCCTCCCCACACTCTTCTCACCTCATAAACCATATCAGTCTGTTCTTTGACCGCCAGTGCCCGGTCAAAGTTTGTTCGCTCCCTGGATCATCCTGACAGTGTTCCACTCCCATGCTGCTTTCCGTGCAGTCAAAAAGTGACTATTCTTCTACGGCAGTGTCTTCTCCTCTCGTTAAATCGTTAATTTTGGTAACCCGTGAGGGTAACCCAAGCGCTGTCCTCCTATGCCGAAGAAGCAACTTATCACGACACCCAAGAAACTGGCATAGGAACACCATCTTCCGGAGGACTTCGAACAGGCTATTGAGAGTGGAGAAACACCCATATAAACGTTGGTACAACGTCTCACAAACTCAGTCAAAAGCAGCCAGGACCATACTTTCTAAATGTCCGCCCCGCCTTCGCTGCATCATCCCGTGTCTCCAACAGCAGCGGCAGGGGACCTGATGGGCCCAAGAACCAGGAAGAGGACTCTTATAATGAACCGGGTATCCTCTTCAGCAAACCCCCCTCATCGGTCCAGGCAGATAGAGATAGGTTACCTCTTAACACTTGCCAGCTCAATCAACCTGACGGAAAATTTGGGATCCGTTAGTTTCAAACGCAGGGCCCGTGAGGACATTGCCACACTCGTCACTCTCAACAAATACCGGAGGTACTTGAAGGACGAGGAGTACGACCATCTCTTCTAACGAATCCGTCTTTATTTTGTGGTACTCAATTACGGGTAGGATACAGCACTGGTGGATGCCAGGGGAAAGGAAACGCTGGATACTAATCTTACATTAAGTGGAAACGCGCTTAAGGCTAGAACTGGTTTCCCGAATTACCAGTATGGACAGCAACAACAATACCAGCAGAGAGGAAAACAATCCGCCAGGGTGGCTGGCAGAGGCGGAACAGGCCGTAGGGGACGGCCTCATGCTAGCGGAACGCGTGCTAAGTGAGCTCGTTCATAAGCGTCAAACTACAGAAGAATTAGAAGACCTTAGTGCTTCCTTCGGCAAACTTAAACTTTCCTCTCAAACGAGGGGCACTCCCCCACTCTTCTCTCCGCCTAGACCTGTGATCTCTTCCATAAAACACGCCCTTTCATTTCCCCTTCGGACCGACGATACCACTGCTCGTAAGACCCGTGGCATCGAAATTTACAGTGGTCCTTCGAGGAAGCAACGCGTAACTCGGGGTCTACAACATTGAAAACCCAAACCAACATCGTGTGTTTCCACGCTCGCAAGTTTGGCCCAGGACGGACATGATAAGGGTCATAACAACTCTCTGGTATGTATGTCGCTACCGTTTTCAATATAGGCAAATCTGAAGTCTTGCAGTCCCGCGAACTCTCTATGGTAAGTGGTCCGCCGTCTCCTCCATAACCGGACCACTTCTGGGAGGGCAATATTCTAAAAGACGTCCCCAATTAACGAAGACAATCCGTTTGAGGATGATGACCTGGCGAAATACGTCGCAGAGGAACAACAGCAGCAGGACCAGGACCAATGATAACAGGAGGAACGACGGGATCAACATCAAGACCAGGCCTGGATGCCAACAAGGACAGGGAAGCTATCCTCAGAAAGGATGCGCACTTCTCAACTTGCATCGACCCTTTGAACCCTCAGTGAAACCAGTGTGTAGTAAGCTTACGTTGGGGGATCTTAGTACAGGCACACTCCGTAACGTGCCTCATGTTTCCAACCTTGTTAAAAGTGCTGCCAAAAATGGCTTTAAAGTGTTTTTCCATTAAGGTTATTCTTCCCGACAAAACTTATATTCGTACATATAATTTCTATCGTTGCATAAATGAAACAAGTGTGGTTCCCTATAATGCTGGTTGTTGCGTTAAAGCAACATTCATTTTTTCAAACTTTAGCTGTCGTAAAATAAACTTTAGTAATATAATCATATACCATGTTCCGAAACCATTAAAGATAAACATACATAGCCTTCATTAGGGTAGCACACAAGATAATTGGTACATACCTTTTAAATGATGAAGATATGGTATCCAAAAAAATGTGTCCTTGTCAAAATGGAGCTAAAGCTTTGCTTTCAATTGTAGAGAGCTGAAACATAGCACACCCACTTCCCCTTACTCTCTGCTTGTGACTAATCGATATCTTGAGGTTGCCGCATAAGCCTGTTTGCATACATGTCCTGAACAGTATGGGCATGTTTTGTGTTGCAAAAACGCAACGAACTGTAAAAATTGGTATTAATAATCGATTAAAAGCATGATAATCAGGCGTGTAAAGTTGAATATTATATACTTTTCGGCTAAAATTCAACTCCTTTCTTTTATATGAGTGCAATATTCGGTGCTTTTAAATATGAGCAAGCGATCTACTAAAGACGCTAGTAGAATCATTCCAATAACATTTTTCGATCACATTCAAGCGTTTAGTTAAACCACATTTGATCATAGAAATTTACTAATGTGTCAAAGTTTGTTGCATTTCAAAATTAGATGTTTCTCAAGTCATTTCTTCCCCTCAAATTGATCATCTAAAGTAATAAATGCTGAAAATGGAATGACAGTTTATTCATCAAGCGGTAAAATAGAACAATCAATCTCCTACAGTTACATGTGACTCATCATAATTGCAAACATATGTGTTTGTAGTTTGATTAATACGCCTGAAAACTAAACTGTAAAATTATATTTATTTTATCTTATATACCCTGACCTTTTCCCCATTATTTTGCTTGCTAATCCATTAATAGGCAAGGCAAGCCATCAACTTCATCAAAATTTCACTTAATGTCGTATCTATTCGATGAATCAACAGTCACCTGGGAGTTACACGATAAATCTTTGACATAAGGAAGGTATTTTATAAACTCTAAATACTAAACAACTACTTTTTATAGATATTTATCTTCATCTGCACATAATATCCAGAATGTTCCGCCTCCTGGTAGGGCAGATCGCCAAAATGCCACTTGCCTCCCGTTCCCGCCTTGTGAGAATTTCCATGTCTCGCTATTTCCGATTCAACTGATAAATTGCTCAGCAGAGATTCATTAAAAATTTATGTCCGTGTTTTAAGGCTCACTTCAATCCTCAAATTCAAAGGACTCTGACTGAGCACGACCGGAATAGGGACCTTATTTGGTCTGAGCGAAAAAATAACGGGGCTATTTTGTGATCTGGAAAAGGAAGATCACTCCGGGATTGATTCTATTTCATCATTATCTAAACATTCAGCATCCAATTTTGCTTATTCATTTTATACTTTTTTATCCTTAGCGTTTCATTATTAAAATTCAAATTCATACTACATATACACATACTGAAACGATTAAAGCAGTAATTGGTCTACCTCAATTCGTGTGTAGAGGCTTAAGATGTGAATCAAATGTTTTTCATGTGTATTCGTTGCTGGTCATCCTCTTCCATTTCGAATGTTCTGCCTATTTTCATTAAAAATACTTTTCTTTTTCTATATCCTTCACTCGAACTTGTGTTTATATCAAATTATTTCTCTTATTTTGCCTGCATGTTAATCCTAACTTCTTCATCTGTACCTACTATTTGTCTGTAGTTTATGAGTGATTTTGTGCGGTGGCCAATTCTCTTCTCCGCAATTTATAACTGCTTAATTTGTAATCGAAGCAGAGAGGCGTCGCTTTTGAAGACGAAGCTAAACTTCCCGGCGTACCTTAAACCATGTCCATTTTATTATAAAGTTAAGTGTTCTGAATTCAAATTTGATAAGGAAAATTCTCCATCACGTAATATTTTCAGGGAAATTGCCGATTTAATAATTATGCAATTGGTACCGATTTCCACGATACCATAAAATTATTTCCCTCCCAAAGCCAGATTAAATGTGTTCATTGTAATTAGTTCATGAATATATAATGAATCAGTATGTTTGTTAGAATTATATAATACATTAAACTACATTTTAGTATTAATTTCTTCGTTTGTACGACGTCTCAGGTGTGTCACGCGTCAGGCTCCAGTAGAATTCAGCCAGCATAGCTGAGCTCCATTTTCCCTTATACTTCTTTTCCATTGACGCTATATTTTGATCGAACCTCTCTCCATGTTTATCACTCACATCTCCTGCATCCTCTGGGAAGAAGGACAGATAAGAATGAAGAAAGTGTATTTTCAGTGACATATTGCATCGGAGATCTTGGTAGCACTTGATTAAGCTCTCCACTATACGCCCTCGTTGGGCTCCTTGGTGCTTATTCAGATGTCTCTGTGCATATATCTTTGAATGCATGCCAGGCCGCTAGGTCAGTCTCATCCATTGTCACCTCGAAGTCCTCATTACCTATAAGTTGAAGAATCTGTGCGCTTACGAATATGCTTTATTTAAACTTAGGATCACTTAATTTATGGAAGATCGCTTTGAGGTACTGGAAACATGGCTTGTTATATTGCAGTGCTTTGGAAAATTGCTACATTAAGTCTAGTTCCATATTCAGTGGTGGTAAGATGATTTTCTCCTTCTTAACTACTTGCTCATGAATTACATTATGGCATTTAGGCGTCATAGTTTCCTGAGGTGACCATTCACAGCGTAAATAATGTTCTGATCTGGCCCTACTGTCTCACTTGCAAAGGAAGCACATAAACATGGTGTATCCAGTTTGCAGCCTACTAAGTAGTGCTACTACTTTCAAGTCCGTACAAATTGGCAACTCATGTTCCTTGTAACTTATGCGGTCTCGAATAAAAGCAAGATTCTCATATGTCTCTCTTAAAATGACTGATTGAACAACTAGAAGTGAAAACAGGGTTTTCTAATGTGCAACAGAACTGCTTTTATGCTGTAAAGGGAAGCATATATGAAGCTTCTCACTCATTTTGTTCATAGATCAGCTCAAGGCCATTAAATAGGCCTGTGATACCATTACACTAAGTCAAATTGTTTTTAAAAGTGAAGAGTTGATGTAAATTTTTAGAACGCTTCCTAAATATAGTAATTCGAGGAGGTTCATCCAAAAAGTTCCATTTCTTCAGATGTGAAGCTTAGTAAATGTTAGTTCACGAACTAAACAATTAAGCTTCGGTTGGGTGGTTAGGTGTGGTTTCTTGTCAGATTCAAGCTGTACCACACATGGTGTATATTGAGAGTCTGAATCGTGTGAGGTGCTCGCGTCATCACCCGGTAGTTGAGAGGGCGACTTTGGTACAGGAATAGCACTTGAATGTTGAATTGGGCGAATAACAGACTGAAGATCTGGATACATGATCGGTTTCTAGCCTTTTCTGTTGCAAAAATAGTGGAAGTACAACATATCATTTATGTATTTTTATCTTTTTAATTAGTACATCTCTTGAAATTATATTTAAGACCAGAAAAGAAACACTTTAAATACCCACCTTTACTATCTATTAAGCAGAAGTAGCAATCCTCTGAATGGTCCTTTGGGTACACCCAGATCATTGGTGCGCCAAATGTGAGACCAGGCCCTTTGCCATTCACCTAGTCAGAAATTGAACTTGTACACCTGACACAACATATGTGAGGTACCCATCGTTTGTCCTGGTCACCCACTTTACATTCAGAGTACAGCTCATAAAGTTTCTTCACATGTTTAGTCAACTGTCTCTTGTATTGTCTTAATATATCTCATCCACATATATAACATAAAATATCTAGGGACTGTTTGCATTCTCTAGGCATTTTACCTCTATATCCTGAGAATAATAAACACTAGTATGTGGAAAATAGTAACAGCAACAAATTTTAAATAAAAAAGTAAAGGTAGGAAGCATTTATATAAGTTACAAAACTATCAAGCGTTACGTAAGAGTTACCATGGATTTAGACCCATATAACTAAAATACTTTTATGGATATTTTCATAAATTTCATATGATAGCTTTAAAAATACCTTAGGAATATTCCAGTAAAATATTATCAAAATCCGTTTATAACTTTTAGAGTTGTCAGTTTCGGCCCTATTATCTTTGCATTCAATCCCTACGAACCATCAGTGTATTTAACGTAAGTAAGATGGTAATTTACGAGTAACTGGAGGGTCACAGAAAGAGACGACTATTATATCCATGATTTTCTTAAAATATACCCCTAAAAAATATAATTAACATTTCCGTTTTTTTCATTTTTGTACAGTGTTATAATTAATTATATCTTCTAAATTATTCTTCATTATATTCGACCTTGAAAAGTTGCTTTTCAATCCGGCGTTTGCCTCATGATAATTCTCTCAATAATGACTGATTTTTATGAATTAGAGGAAAAATACTTCGATAACGTTAGTAGCCATTGGTGCCTTAAATATCTTTGGTTCCCAGTGCCAATTCGTGAAAACCATCCCAAACACCGTTGAAACCGTTTAAAAGCGAAAGGTTCATAATCTATCTATCCATTTTTTTCTTTGTATTTTGTACTGATTAGTAGCACCTAAATGACGATAGCTGCGTGACTGTATATGTGGATGAACATGTCAGCGTAGGTCTTTCTATGTATTTAATTCTGTAATGATTTTAGTGATGAATATTTTTTGTATCAATCTTAGTGATCAGCTTATGATTTTTTTAATTAAAATTATTACATATTAGATAGACAGATATATAGGTAGCTGGTTGTGGTCAGATTAATATATTGGAAATATTTAATGGTGGAATTACGCTTAATTGTGAAATGGGAAGGAGGTAATAGATTAGCATGACATACAAGGTTCCTGGTGATCAAACTATTTAATATTGTTTTATTATTTGCTCACTATAACCACATACACTGTATTTTGTGTGTTGCTGAGAATAAACTAATCGAGCTTACCTATTATGGAAACGATACAACTTAACCGTTTAACCATGTTTTGCGTAATGCCTTTTACTTTAAACATTATGTACACAAAGTTAATCTACATAAAGAGCTTTTATCATGATATTTTAATGTGTATAAAAGTTTCCTTTCATTACTAGAGGACTACTTCAATGTACCTAAATGTTATTTGCCGTCTGTTAATTGCTAGTTGCGTGTCATCTGTTATAATGAGTTGCTATTTTCAGCATTTGTTTTTCGCTTGATTAATGTAACAAGCCCTATAGGGGTCGAATTTTGACCCTTCTATTCGTTTTTTTATAATATCATATACATTTCAATAATCTCTTATTTAATCACTTAAAAAATATTACCGAACTGTAAATTGATAAAATAGCTTTATATATTTTACATATTTAATCAAACTTTTAGGAATGTATTATATTTTTCATAAATATTATGATAATAATGTGTTCTGCTAATATGTTGGAATTACATAGCATTTTATTAAACGTGTGTAATTAATAACGTATGCGTTTTGTAAAATCAGAATTCAACAACTATTTCTTGTTTCAGCTGAATTTAGAACTAGTTTTTATTCATTATCGCTGTGAATATGTAATATGACAAAAACTAAAGAACTGACTGAAACACAGAGATCACTAATCCAACTTCTCCATAGTTAAAGTTTATCACAAAAATAAATTGCTAAACAAACCACTATAAACGACATTATGAAAACAAGAGCTTTGTATTAAGGAAGAGAAGGGATAGAAAACGTCTTAAAACAACTAACGAAGACTTATACTTCGGGCTTTATGTGCTCCTGGGGAGCACATTGAAGCTTAAAGTTAAAAATATCACCCAGTACAGTTAATTAAAGGAGACCTAAAGACTAAGTTATACAGGGGTGCAGAGGGAGAAAGAAACCGTGGCTATCTGAGGTCAACAAAAACAAACATTTTCAATTCGCCAAACATCGCAAAAATTAGACACATGATTAACGGTCTAAAGTTATCTGATCAGATGAAAGTAATTATCATGTACGTATGTAAAGAACACTACTGTATTGTTGTTTTACATTTAATTTATTTAATTTTATTTCAATATAAGTTGGGAGAAAATTATTTAAAAATTTAAAGTTCGTAACATTTTTTGTAGATTTTCAGTACTTTGGGGGCTACATTTGTGGGAGGAAAAGTATCAACTATGAAGCATGAAGGTGGTTCGATCATGGTAAGTATCTAGATGTCTTCATCGGGTGCATTTGAGATGTTTTAAGCTAGGAAAGAATGCACCCAACAACTTATACCACCATGAACTCACAGGTTTTAGAGCCATCTATCTATAAATTCCATCCCGCATTAGCAATAAATGAAGTTATATTCCAGCAGGACAATGTGCTAGGCCATACATCAAACCCTGAAAAGATTTGTTTGGAGAAATGGTGATCACCTCTACGGAGCGCCAGCACAGAGCCCAGAGTAAAATACCCTAAAGGACTTATGTGTAGTGCTTGGTAAAACAATAAGAAGTAGCTAAAGGGCAAACAAAACAGAACTGTATAAAAAATTACAAAATGAGCGGGGCAAAGAAAGCGTCAGAATTGTGTGAACAATTTGTGAAGTACATCTGATGAAGACATAGCTGTAATTAAAGCAAATGAAGGCCAACTAAATATCAAAATATAATAATAAAAAAAAAATATATATATATATATAATATATATAATGGATTTATTTACCACCTTATATGAATGATTGCTTAGGAGGCTTTATACGTTTAGCAAGTGGTGGATGTGAGGGAATCCCCACGTGCTGCTGCCTACACGGATTTGTAGAAAGTTATGACGCCTCGGATAGACAGATAACGTAACGGAAGTCCTTACATCTTCCACCAAGTCTCTGCACCATTTGATAAGGCTAAAATAACCCAAGCTTTGATGCATGCCTGTTTTCCTTATAGCTCAACCGACCTTAATCCACTGGACTAGTACATTGGGGATGTCTTCGGTCTTCGAGAGAGTCGGCGATCATCACCCTCATAGAACTCTTCAATCTCTAAAATCAGCTATAACAAAACAATGTCCGAAATTAAAGAAGATCATCTGATTCGAGCATGTCAACGCTTTAGACCCTGAATCAAACAGTCATTGAGGTTAATGGTGTGTTTATTTAATAGGTATGTTTTTTGATCCTCAGCTTTATTTGTACAGAATTCCATTTAAACAGTTTTTCTCCGGTGTGTTATGCCCCTTTTTCTACGTTCCTACAAATTACCTCAAAATAATCAAAATCTGATGTTGAAAATTAACAATTCACCTGAAGAAAAATAATTATACATGTAGCATCGCATAATTCCCTTTTATTTATCTAAGTATCTTTGATATCAATTAAATGCATTAAATAGTATGTTTTCCTCATTAGTAAAGAGCTGGGCAAAAAAGAATGAAATTTATAAATTTAAGACCAGATTTAAAGAAATTTTTCAGAAAACAGAGATGGCCGCCAAATCCTCGGTATCAAGACCTATTAAGTCTCGTACTAATGTCTAGTCCGTGTGTATTAAAAGAAAAACACGCAACGAAAGACTGCAAATTTGAAGAAAATGTATGTTCAGAATGCGCATATCCAGGACAAACATAGGAGAGAGTGTACAAACAGTAACAACAAAGTGCAAATGAAAAAAGTAAAATTACTGAGGAGAAGAACAGAAAGCCGAATACCATATACGCACAAGCGCAAAATTCCCAGAACAAGGTAAGCAAAGCCTACAACTTGATCCATCAATGAAATCAGATTCAGTAATGCGCTTAATTTATACCCATTTTGTAAACATCGCTTACCCGGTGAGCTACGCAATAAAGTTAAATAAAATGATATTACAAAATGGAGTGATTCCCGTACAACGTCCATCAGGTGATTTGCATCAGGCACAACGAGGGATAAAACTCGAAGCAACCACAAGATCTCGCTCCAAATAGATTAAATAAGGTAGAGAACCTGAACAAATAGAAACTTGCCAAATGTCTCAAGAGAATAATGTACCTCGATGAACAACGACTGAGCAAAGGAGACCAGCAGAAACAACCAAAGAAAGTCCATGCATCCAAACTACTCTGGATCTAAATAAGAAGATATAGGCTTTACCGTCGGCACTGCTTTCTAAATTTACAAAAGGCAAAGCAATTATAAAAAGAATAACTAAAGGTAGATTCAAGTTGGAATTAGATAATTATGCGTATAAGGAAGATATACTAACAAAGTTAAAGCAATAACAATTAAAAAAAAGATCGGGTAGAGTCCAGAGAGAGGGCAACAAAGTCTAAGAATATAGAAGAACTGTAAAATGGAAAACAACATAAGATGCATCAAAAATAAAGATCTTTTCGGTAAACGTTAAAGTACATATGAAAGCATAAATTGAAACAATATACAAGGAAAAAATCCACAGCAAGAATTAAAAGATATGGAAAACTACTTTTCTGGACAAATTAAATTTTATCAACCAAATAAATGACTTCATATTTTTTCAAAAATAATAAAAAAGTGTATATATACATTTACCTATATATATGCACAAAATGTAAATCCCAGTTAAAAAAATCTAACCCTTACAATAAAAAGAAATTCAAAAGTGGACAATGAAAACAAATGATACGAAATGGGCCAAAGAAACAAAAACAAAATAAGATGCAAAATTTATAAAAAGAACAACGACAAAACACAACAAACATAAATGTAAAAAAAAAAAATAAATAAAATATATACACACACATTAAAATATAAGCTCTATAAGCAAATGTAAAGGCAAAACGAGGAACTAAGTTCTCTCGGCCCCAAAACAAGAAATAAATAGGTCCACAGCAAGGTGTTTAGATACCTGCGAGGGTATAATGATACAATGAAGGATTCAAATGTATTAAATAAATATAGTGCACAAAAGGATCACATTAAGTACAATGTAAACGTATGAGATAAATACAGTGCACAAACAGGTGCATTAAATATGTCACAGGATTAAACCAGCAACGACAACACGTCGTTAGAAAATAAGCGCTGCTACTCAGGACAATCGGTACAGGAACGGAATATACCTTCCCGTCTTACGTCCTTTATAAATAGGTGTAGGTCTCGATAACGAGAACGTAAGAATGGGGCGTAAGATGAAACGAAATATTCAAAATACCTGTCACGGAAGTAGTGAGGAAATACACGGATGGCAGTTGTCCTAGTAACAGGAAAAGTCGTACGAGCCCAAGGGTATTCCGACTTCCTGATTAGAGCGAGAGAGACGAGTAAATCGAGAGCTTGCATTCGATGTAGCGGCAGATGCTGGCAGCGGTCTGTAGGTATCAGCAGGTCCTTGCTATACGAACTCCTGATTGGATCAATTTTTTAAAATCAGGGGGTCCCTATTTATACTCGTCACCATGAAGGCCTAAGTGATGAAATTCAGCCTGCTTTGAGTTTGTCAACCCTCGCTCCAGTAGCTACGGCATAAACTAGGTAGTAAGTTATCGAATGCGCTTCCCAGGAGTTACGACGTAAGTTACAAAATGGGTCATAAACCACGTGGTAGGTTATCCTTACAACAAAATAGACTTGAATGCTCACTGTAAAAGAACAGCCTCTGCCCCCCCTCCCTTCCAAATTTATTGGAGACCACGTTCGATCGTATCCCGCCATAGGGAATGTCATTTCCTGTTCGGGAACATTTGCGAATTTGCAAAATTTAGAATCCTGAACGCATTGGAGAAATATTCCCCAATCCTGCGAACTCGTCCCCCCAGTGACGAGACCAAAAAAAGCCGTTGTGTCTCGCACCTTGTGGTTAAATGATAAATCGACTCCCTCTCCGGATTAAGATGTCTGGAGCTTGTGACTCCTTTCTCCAAATTCCCACTTCCCCTAAGAATCGGACATGCAAATACTCGCGTTTTATTGTAGTTCGTGGAGTCCAGGACGCAAGTCAAGGCCGTCCTCATCGTCAAGTCCCGTGAGCGTTATCCGACAAGCAAGACTTTCTCCCCCGTGATTCTACCATAGTCAATTGGTAACTTCTGTGAAAGGCAAACCTTTGAATTTGTGCAACAGTCTCTCTTCGTTTAATCGAACTAAAGAAAATCTCCATTGATTACCTTTGAGGAAAAGAAATTTCTTCTTCCAGTGGAATTAGGAGAATTCCCACATTCCCCGTCGAACGTCATCTTGGAAGATTGGCTATCTTCATCTTATGGTTGGTTTGGATCGTGCCCCGCTTGCCTCATTAGGACCGTGCCCTACTTGCCTCATTGGATCGTGCCCCACTAGCCTCATCGGATCGTTCGCCACTCGCCTCATCGCAATAAGGACCTTCCTCGAAGTCTCTGACCCGTAAGGCTGAAACCCCCTCCATTATTAGTATTATCAAGTTCCCTTTTTTGATCTGAGCCTAGTAACGCTTATCAATTAATTCTATTTGAGAATCCCTCATAATAATTATCTAGCGACTATTTAAATTTGAAGAAGAACATATTTAAGAAGGAACATATTTAAATCTGAACAAAGTTCGTTCGGATTGTAGGAAAATCATATGGACAGTAGGAGATATTGAAATTTTTTAGGATGGCACTTCTTCAAAACTCAAACCTATCAATCAAAAAGAATGGCTTCAAATTGCCATAGTTAACATTAAACTGCGTTTTAAACACGACTTTAAATGGCATTTTTCTAAAATGTATGCATGGCACTAACTTCTTGAAATTGATTTTCCTCGTCGTAGACAATTTTGAGAATGTCTTCTCCATAAACCTTCTTGTTTCTTGGCCAACATTCTGATTGGTGATGAGGCTGCCTTTTTCATGAATTTGGGAAGTATATTTTCGTCATAGGATGTTCTTATGAAAGTGACCGCTAATTTCGTATTAATAACTTTTTTTTTAGCCTTTCGATTTGTCGTATATTCTCATTTTCTTCTTGATTAATCTCATGAATAAGCTCAAAAAAAGCTCATTGGAAACTAATGGGTTCTTTTATCCTGAGAGTCGTAGTAGAAAATGAAGGCACTTCTTTGTGCAGTATTTTTATTTTTATTTGACTGAGGCGTTTCGATTCAATTCACTATGTATCATTTTCGGAGAAAAAGTAAAGAAATGCCAGAAGAAATAGGTTTATATATTAGAGTAAGTGGTTATAGAAGTACTAAAATACAGAAGATGAAAAAGTAGGGGCTAGTTCAATAAAGGTGGTGAGTTCGTTTTCAATTGTGATTTTGGCATTGAGAAGAATAGATTAAATGCCACTTGTTGATCGAATCTGTCCTCTTGTACTCAGAGTTATTTCATGAATATTAAACTTTATTTTTAATTTTGATTGTTTTTCTTGTATATGTATAACTTCGAGACAGGGCAATTGGCAGCGATTTGGGGCAGACTCTAAAATTTTTGTGTTTTCCTAATTCATTTTCCGTTTGAAACAAACTCTGTGTTTCTCTCATGTGTGTTTTCGGCGCGTCACTATTGAGGGCGAAGGTCATTCTTATTGAGATATTGTTTTCCTTACGCAATAAATGGAAGTAATTACATTCATATGTTGATGAATCATTTGCTGAATTTTTATGCATGATGGTGTTCAATCTCGTAGGTCCCAGGTAGTGACATCTTTCCTTAATTATTATAATTTTAATGTCTTCTATTAGACAAATAATTCCTTTTACCTAAACCTAATAGAAGTCACATGGATTGTCATGAAAAAAAGGTTCAAGAGACAAGATTCAGCAACATCAAGGACCCACTGACCAAGCTGTGAGTTACCATGGATGCCTCCTACTTCACCAATTTTGCTAATTCATGCCCAACGAATGCAGATGGTCATCAATTATAAGGAAACAGCCAAGTATTAACTCAAAGGAAATATCCATAATAGAACTCATGTAAACTATATTTGGCATTGGTATCTTCTTTGCCCGCATTGTACCGACTCAATCTCACCCAGATTAAGATATTTAGAACTCCTATGAAGCACTCAGGAATTCGCAACCCAAGGAAATAATTAGATGAACATGATTACATAGAACACTATTACAAAGAATGTAAGATGAAGCCATGATTATCAATAAGTAAATAAATAACAACTGAAGAAAATAAAACTATGAAAAGATAAGCAGAAAGAAAACCATTGCAATAAGCATTTTATCATTTAAAAAAAATAAAGCATACGAGGGTCAAAGATAGTGTCAGACACAAAAAATTAAAATGAATTACTGAACTTTAGGCAGGAAAAAAACTAATAAAAGCATATAATTTATTGACTTTATCCATAAAATCAGTGACTACAGCTTGGTCAGCAGGAGGAGTGGAACCAAACTACTAAAAGAAATTAACGTTTCTGTAAACAATTCAACACATGTATATATATATTTCGTCGTGGAATGACCAGACTCTCTCTCCCTCTTTATATATATATATATATATATATATATATATATATATATATATATATATATATATATATACCTTTTGGGAGTTTGGGTCGAAATTGGTTAAAGATTCGGTCTAGCCGGTTCGTGAACGGGAAATAGCTATGAATTCAGTGGGGCTGGTTCACTTTTTAATTTGCGGGATCCTTTCAAAGCAAATAATGCAGAGTGCAAGTTTTTCAAAGATTAACAGTAGCTAGTACTCGTTTAGGGTTGTAATAAAAAAAAATATGTACTGGTACAAAGTTTGAAGGGAATGATCGTAAATGCGAAAAATAACTGTCAGCGCGAGACACAGGAGGGATAAATATAGGGTTAGTGATCGGGTTCAGGTCAGTGATTACAATAGAATTTTAATCGAGGGCTTACACAAAGGATGCGACGGTTTGGGTAGACCAGATTATAGAATAATATGTAAGCGTCAACGATTGCAACTGCTTACTTGCTGGTTGAAGAGAAGGGCCTGTCGGGATACGATGACTGCCATGGGAAAGCTGGGTTACCTCACTGGGCGGATGAGGGAGCACACGTAGGTTAGCCTTCAGAGATGGAAAATCTCGTTAGCTACTCTCCGATTGGCTATGGCAGAGTTCACGGATGACGATTTAGCGTTTATCCTCCAATTGAAATCGCCAGTGTCTGAAATCGCAACGAGTTAGCTTGTCCTTTGCTCTTACGCGGTGATAGGTGAAAAAGTTCTGGAGGGCTACACGCTAAACCGAGTCGGTGAATTATATAAGCGCTCACTGGTGGTTGAGATGACCTGGCGGGAGCCTCCACGACTGGCGCGATCTTGGGGAAAGGCAGCGACTTCTTTGGGGAAACCAAGATAAAGATGGTGTAAGATGTTCGACCAGCTTCAATTTATGCCGGAGGGCAAGAAAATGGCTGTGAGGACGTACTAGACGAGAAGAATGTGTCGCTAAGTAAATGCAGCTGGGGCGCATCAAAACGTCATGGACCTCATCTTCACCATAGGTCAGCCTCGCTTCCAACGCTCCATGCGGTGAGCTTGAGACCACGTGGGTACAGAGGGTCACGTATTTCCCCTTCCACCTTATTTATATATATATATATATATATATATATATATATATATATATATATATATATATATATAGGCAAAAGGCAGATGGAGATAGAGGCAGCTTATCAATCATATATTTACCTCCCAAACGTTTCAGCCCTTAACCTAGTACCACCTTCACGGGCTCTAAAAAGCAAAAACTTCTAAGTAAAAATAACTAATCAACAGAAAAATAAATTATATATAAAACCATAGAAGGAACGTAGAGCCGCAGCAAATATCCTAAGAATTTTAGAATGAAAACGCATACAAATGGTGAAGGTTAAAATACATTTAGAAATGGGAAAGATGAAAATTGAAAAATCGTTGTGTTGGTTGTTGTAAATATTTTAGTTGGTCATTGCTCGTTAAGATGCGTGATGGAAGCCTGGGAACACAGGGGAATAATTATGATCATAATTTCTGTTGAGTTTAATTTTTAAATGCTTTAGACAAAAATTTTCATTCTCATTTCAGCTCTCTTCTATCACGATGAGGTTTCTTTAGTCAAGTGCGAGTCTTATCGCGGGCGAATCTATGTCCCACTATGTCGGTCGGTCGGTCCCTGTTTTGCTCTTTTTTATTGGTAATAACATTTTAACTATTCCGCGGATTCTAACGAAATTTGAAACTCTTAAGTAGTATTACATTTTATTTCAAAGGATATAAACACCAAATAACGTCATAACTATTCCGGCTGATTCTAATCACATTATTGCCAAAGTCCTCTCAAGTTTAGCCCGGGAAATATTTAGCAATAACATCATAACTATTCATCCGATTCTAACGAAATTTGAATTTCTTATGTTGTTTTAATTTCCCTTTCAAGTGATATAACTATTAGCGTCCTCCCAAGGTAATCCGTAAATATTAAAAGATTTTGAGGTTGTAAGTTCATAAATCTGAATAGTAAGAGCACGCGACTTTTGGTCAGCAGATCTTGTTTCTGTTCAGCATACTTTCTGATTAAACACAATTGTAATTTTTTTCCGTAAGTAATAGGATTGGTTAGTAGATTGTATTTATTATTTTATTATTAAATTATTGCTAATAATAAATATTTGAATGAAAAAAGACAGAAATTAGGTATTTTATTAAGACTTTGACCGCAACGGCGGTCTATTCAGTTTCATGTGAGAGAGGCGGTTAGCGGTTGTGTGCTGCTCTATATATGCGATTACTATCATACTCAGCGAACAATACATAAAAGTCAGTATATATGTGGTTAGCAGACCTTATGCAAAATTTTTGTTTATCTAAGCATGTCACTGCTCAACTTATTTTTTTAGTCACATACTTACATATTTCCTTTCTTTCTAATCATGTCTGCCTCTGCTACTTCTTGCCATGAGTACCTATACTTCAGCAGTTTAACCATTCACAGTCAAACTGCAAACATCAGTGCATTTGTCAAGCAAATCAAATTTGCAAGTTGTGCAAACATTTTCTCGAGTGTTTGCGGATGTAGACCAAGGGAACACGTTATGAAGTGGCATTTGGTATACCTATGACTTCTCAAGACTCAAAAGATCATTGCACAGACTGTTAGATTTGTTTAGTGATGAAGTCAGAATTATAACCCAGAAAACAAATTTAAATTCAAGTATCCTCTTCTACCTTTAGGTTTACGTCCAGTGCCTTATTAGCTGAAACTCCAGTGCCAGTTTTCGTCCAACTACTCTTAATTGAAGATATGGACTATGATGAAGAACTTAGTAAGAGCAATGCAGCCGATTTTGAAATTGAAGATTACTCGCCTCTTAAGGGATTCGATCAGCATGAGTTTAATGATTTGGCACGAGATTTAGGACTATCAAAAAAAAGCTTAGAACTACTACTATCGACACTCAATGAGAAAAACTTGATTGACAAAGGAGAGAAGGCATCCTCCTTTCGATCCAGAGAATGTGCATTTCTGCAGTACTTTTCAAGTGCCAGTAGCTTTGTCTATTGTAATAATAAACATGGTTTCTTGGATGAATTAGAAATTTTATTCTCCAACTCAACTGAATGGCGACTCTTTATTGATAACTCAAAGCGGATCTTAAAGTATCTCATTCTCCACATTGGAAGTTGAAATGTGTCGGTCCAAAGTGGGCATTCAGTTAGGTTTCGCGAAGAAGATGGAGACATAAAGAGAGTCATTGAAATGCTACAATATCACAAACACAATTGGATCATCTGAGTGGATCTTAAAATTGTATGCTTCCTTCTTGTTTACCATTGGAGGTATACGAAGTATGCATACTTTCTGTAAGATCTGATCTCAAACCTGGGGAAATTTATATTCCCACCTCTGCACATCAAATACGAGCATACAATGTGTGAGGCATCGATCCAAGATAGGCCTCGTATTTTATCCTAAGTAGATCTAATTTTAAATGATGGGGAACCGATGCAACAAGAACTTTGTCTAAAATATTAGTCAGAATAACTCAAGTATCCAGGTCACTTTGATCTTGACTAACATTCATGTCATTTGAGAGAAGGATAACTGAATTATCTATTTAGTTGCAATGTTGTGTATTTCTTTAATTAAATAATCATAAGTAATATCATATATTGAATTTGTATTAATACTGAACTTTTCTGATCTTTTGATTTTGTGTGTGAAGAGAAAACATCTAAAGAGAAGAAATTTATTTTCTTTCCTTTTATTTAGTCATTTATTTAACTTAAGTAAATATGTGTGATATCACCATGTCTGTTTAATACATTTATGGATGGAGTGGTGAGAGAAGGATGAAAATAAAAAATGAGGAAAAGTGTGGGGATGAGAATTAATGAAGGGTTATTTCTATGTTGGTTTATGTTGAGAATGAAAGGGATTTGCAATTATTGATCAAAGCATTCTAAATGGAATTTGTGAGAATGGAATAAAAGAAATGGAAAAAATTCTACAGTAATATTATATATGAGTGTGAGTGTGTATTTTAGTGTGATATCACACTCCGTGTTATTATCCTATAAATATTGCGACGTTGGTGAATGATGTGGCAGGATGAAGCAGATTATGAGTCTAGAGTTGAAATGACATGAAGGTCTGTGGGGTGATACGAGCTTCAGTGAGTGCTTTATGTTTGAATGTGGAATGTGCGAAAAAGCTGATGGGAGTATGTTGGTCCTAACGTTGGTGTATGGGATTGATATTATGCTGTGAGAGAGGAGTGAAGTTCTTAAGAGCGAGAGTAGTATTAAGTTTAGATCTCTTACAAGATCATATAGATCAAGTTGTGGGAAAGGTTTTGGAGTAGTAACAACAGTTTCAGGAACATAAATTTCAGTGTCTGGTTCACATGATTCCATATCTGATTCATCAGAGTTAGACAAAACAATTTCTGCAGGTGGTTCAGATATTAGAATGTCCTTTGAGTGAGGTATGGGCCAAATAGCAGATATAAGGTTGGGATATACCCCATCTGAAGCGCACTTCGTTGTTTTACCTAAAAGTATGGAAATTATATGCATAAAATTTAATTTATAGTTATGTAAATATGTGTGATTACAATTAAGTGGTTCTAAACTTAATTAATTTTATATTTTTAAAAAATAATATTAAATTATACTACCTCAAAATATAGGTACAGTGGACAATAAACAATTACTTACTTTGTATGTCTACCAAACAGAAATAGCAGTCAGTGGCATGATCTTGGGGCTCTCCACATACCATTGGAACACCAAATTGAATAAGCTTTTTATTTTTCATTTAGACCATTTTGATAAAGAATTAAAGCATGTCGTGCAACAGATATGTGGTGCCTATGGTTTATCTTGGTCGCCAATTTTACATAAAAAATACAAATTATAAAGTTTTTTCACGAGAGACGAAATTTTTCATTGATTGTTAAAAATGTTACTGAACCAGATATGTAGCAGAATTTATCTGGGGTATTTTTATAGTCCTCTTGGCATTTTAATTGGAATTGTTGCTTTTATTTAAAATTTTATTTAGTTAAATAACTTTAAAATAAGAAATAAAAGAATGAAATTCGTTAAAATTTTCCAAATTTGACAAAAATAGAAATTGGCAACTTACAAAAAACTGGAGTCATTTCGATAAAAATAACTTCCATTTTTTTACATAAAACTACATACATTAAAAAAATGTTACTCTAACCTTTGTAATCGACAAAAAGTTAAATTTGGTAGACAGTGTAATTAAAAAGTGATTAGAAAATAAGGATATTAAATAGAAATAATGAAATAATCATAATAATGAAAATACTAATATTAGTAAATAATAGGGCATTACTAGTATTACTGGTAATACTAAAATAAAAATTAAATTAAAAATAGTGACATTCTGTGGCTTATCCTAACTACCTCAAATTACCAACTTTGGTGGAATATTCAATCAATCCATTGATCGAATTGAGACACCTAAAATAAAACTTGTATATGACATTGCATCATTCCCAAAATTGTATTTCTACTCTATGGGTATGTCAGACTTGTGTGTAACTTTATAAACTCTTACGTTATAAAGAAGTGCTAAACGACTACTGCACTGTAGTACATAGATGAAGTACATATTTATTTTCAAAGTTGTCCTTTGCTGAAGACAGATGTCGCTCAGTGCGTAGATTGGAACGAAAGTTGCTCGTGGGGTAAGTAACGAAATAGTTCGTGGCCTCCCTGATGACTGATAAGGTCAATTATTGGTTGAAAGGTCAGCCAGAGATTTAAGCAGCCGCACAGTTTCGCGAGGGTGTGTGTCTTCACGTTCTCCACATCTATGTGGCGGCTCAATGTTGTCACGCTTAGTAATCAATACTAGAGCGGCAATTTCCTCGGCAAAGCTCGATCTTGGGCAAGGTATATCTTTTCAGTATGTAGCTTATGTGGTCCATGTGCCTCTTATATTGTCATCACACTATACGAGATCCGATGGATAATTCGTCGTAGAGGACTATGCGCAGATGTCAGTGTTCCGACATGCGGTGCGCATGTCCTACCCACCTCAGTTGACCTGGGGCGATTAAGCTCTCCAGGTGCTCTATATTTTTATGACGCTTTATCTCTATTTGAGGCACTTTCTGCTACCACCAGAGTCCCAACATGAGCAGTAGACTTCTAACATGAAATGGAGCCGCTGATTTAAGGTGATGCATGTAGGAATCTAAGCGTTACATCCATAAATTAGTATAATAGGCCATATTTTCTTGTATACTTCGACTTTAGTCTGGAGTGGTCGATTATTGTTGTGAAATACTCTGTAAAAAGTTTGTCGAAGGAATTAGCTGCCAGTCCAATGCGCCACCTCAGCTTATTTCCGAGTTGACAGTTATTGTTGAGGAAGATCCGAGATATTGAATTGCTCCAGGCACCTCGAATTTTGTTGAATTAGAATAGTCAATCCAGCCCTCGCATCGGTGCTAGCAACATATGCCAGCATGTTACAAGTCCAAAATATCGACAGACGAGGTAAAATATCTAGCTTTGAGTCATCTTGTTCCGAAAAATCCATCTAACCTGTTTATGATAGACAAAAGTTTTCCCTTTTCACGATGCACGTTGCAAGACTCGTTACTGTTGTTAGTAAAATGTTGAAGATAAGAAGGGGGTAGTGCGTACCTCTGTTTTGCACCCAATTCAAGTAAAAATGAAGACCGTCGCTTCTGAGCATCACTCAAGCCTTGGTAGCTTCACGCAGTGCCATAATAGCCATAAACCGAAGAAAATAAATTATGTAGTTATATTTCATAACATATATCTACAATCGCACTGCGTCTCAGGTAACTCATCCTCAGCAACACACTCTAAGAGCCAAACCAGCATGATTTGTGCCTGCACCTTCTAGCTGCTGGCACCAAGGATAAGTTCTGGCTATTATCATATACTACTCTTTTCCTTGTAGATGTTTGAGATATTGGCGTTATTCCACTGTTGATTACTACAACCAGTGTTCCATATTGTGGTAATAAGTGTCTCAAGGCAGAGCGCAACAGCCTTCCTACGATGATTTAGTACTTCTGCTGTAAGCCTGTCAGGTATAATGGCCTTGTTGATTTAGAAACCTGCAATTGCTTCTTGTATTTCTTGTCTGCCACGAATGTCATCGATTTTCCTTATTATGGGGAGATTAAAGAGTTTTTCCAGCATACTTAGGTCATTTTGCTTTTGCCACTTTTGTAGTACCTGATAGAGTTCAGCTCATCTATAAGGAAAGCTCACATGGTCTGTAAGTTAAGGCCATCCAATGCTACCTCATACATTTGCTAGGACTCTATAGACTGGATGGAAGGCAGATTTGAGGATTTTATAAAACTCTTGATGATTTCTTAGGTCTGCGTACCACTGTATCTCTTCAACCATGTATTATGCATCTCTCTCAACTTTGGCTGTAATCTAGCGCGTAGTTCGACATAATTTTCACGTTCTTAAGGGAGTCACTATTCAGGTTTTCTACATTAGCCATATTTATCTTCTGCCACAGCAACTGAATTTCTAGATAATATTTGTCAAACTAATCTCTATTCTTTCTAGTCTCACACTTAGAAAAGATCGAGCATCTCTTAGCAATATTTCCCCATTCAGCAGTCAGTTTCTCAGTACTATTACAGTCTTATGCTTTTGTGTTTAATATCATTTGTAAAGTGTGCTGGAGGCGAGTTCCTTTTTGCTCCGTCTAGAATAACTTTTATGTTAATACAACTAATAGGACTGCTACTATATAAATGCTGCTTCAGATGTATTGCAAGGAGGGAACGCACCATTCCGTGGTATGTTTTCCCCTCGGATTGCCTCATGAGGTGTTATTCTGTCATCAAATAAATGCCACTGCATAGACTATGGATGCATCCAGGATTTTGTCACTTGTGCTTCAACTGAAATCCAGGGATTGTAATTTTAAAGCTAAAACGAAAGCCTTTTTCGTGCTTGGCCCTTCTATGTGCTTTGATATAGGCCACCCATATCGTTCCAGTTTTGTGAACCCGATTTCTCGGCTCCTTTATATAAAATATTAATTAGCTTAAGAATGGAATGTATCCACCTTACTAAATTGTGTGTCATGTTTTGGTTATTCAACCTGAAGCACTGCTTCATTCAAATAATTTACACAGTTCTCGTTATTGGGTATAATAAAACCCTGAAATTTACTTTAACTATTATCTAGTGCACATAATTCTATAGACGCTGACTTTTTGCAAGTTTTCTTCGCGTGAACTCGAGCCTCCAGGGACCCGTATTTTGATCGTGAAAATAAAAGGCAAAAAACATTCCTGCTTAGGCTTTTTGTTCCTTGGAAGAACCAAACCAATGCAGATTGGTTGGTGACCAGTCTCGAGTGTTCTGGCAGTTGATTTACCCGGAAACGAAAGTTCGCTTGATCAGAGAAGAGAACTTTTGAAAGAAACGTCTCAGCACTTACACATTGTTCTTCTGCTCATTGACTAAACTACACTCGCTTATCAGGATCATCTTCACTTAATCGCTGATGGAGTTGCAGTTTGTATAGATGCCAGTGATGACGTGTCAAATGCGGTGTATGCTGCTCTTGGATATCTCAGTTTCATTGGACATGCGTCAAAGTTACTTCTTTGGAGCTGCAGGCACCAAATCTTGACCGAACTTGAACTCTCTCCACTCTATTGAGGTGCATGGTTTACCTTAAGCATAATAAACAATATAATTCCTTATATTATAGTTGCTGGCTGTCGCACCATGTAGATGCGAAGAAGATCTGGGTCGTTTAAAAAATTGAGAACTTCCGCTTTGAGAGCCGCTGGCTGGTGATGTTCTCGTAACTCATGTTCCTGAAAAACTGTTGCATCCGTGATGCCGAATCCCAGCACTTTAGATAACCAAAACAGAAGGGCTCAATATCCAACAACATCAAGCTTGTTAACCATTACTGCACATCCTTCCGTTTAACAATTAATTTTGCAGATAAAATGGATAAGAAAGTTGGTGTAGCTTTGGAAACTAAAAAATATAATTGAACAGCAAATTTAATGAATTATAGTTTTCATTTTGTTCTCCATATTTTATTTTCTAAATTTATTGTTTTGTAAAGAAAACTAGAAACAAAATTCTTTACAAAAATGAAATTCTTGGCAAAATACTTTTAACTACATAACAACGTACTTTTCCCTTAATTAGTGACATTTTAGGACGAGTTTAGCTTAGTTAAGCTATTATGTAACTAGGACTAGGTTCTGCTATTACCGGAAACAAATAATCAAATTTTGGTAAACGAACAGGCTTGAACTTGTTAAACAGAATAACGATAGCCTAATTCCTCCTTCCTAGTGTTCATGGTTCGCTCATTAAATACAGAGGTGTGGCTAGCTAAAAAAAAAACTCATCAATTCTTATTTTGATTAATATTTAGGGAGCTGCAATGCTGAAAAATAAATATAGTCACTCGTATTTCTTTTAGAACAGTTTTGGGAATCCATTTATATATGATTTATTGAGCGGTCAATGATACTATTATTACAATAGCAGTTTGAATCTCAATATTTTTTCTTTTCTTTAATTGTGATGACGTCATGGTGGAGAAGTATTTTGTCAAAACATTTTTACTGTGAAGTCACATTGTCTACATAATATCAACCGTGCTTTTCATCATCTAATTTCCCATTTGTCTTTGCTTGGCTTGGGCAGATTTGCGTTTAATTGTAATAGACGTAAATTATATTTCGAACACCGAATTTTGGGGGGAACAATCGTGCGATTCGAAACTCTTGTGGCGGGGGGGGGGGGGTAGACGCAGCGTAAATTATTTTCCTCAGATCGCCGTTTTGTTTGCACAAAAAAGTAGTGGAGAATATAAATTACCGCCGGCTTTGTAGATTTACTCTCTCTCTCTCAATTTGCAAGCAAATTTTAGGTTATTTATTCCAATCTACGCTTCATTATGGGGGGTCGTAAATCAAAATGGGGCCAAATTGTAGTGGGGAGTGTTCTAGATGGATATATTAAGAGATAGTTTTAAAAAATCGGGGTTTGTGGGGATGGTGGAATTCCCCACCAAAAAGATGGATTATGAGAAGTCTTCGCCCCTTATTATTAGGTAGGTACAAAAAGTTTGTATAGTTTCACCATTTGGTAATTTGAAAATTGAAGGTTAGGTTATGTTGGATGTTAGTTTTTCTAGAACCATTTTTTATTCTGTGTTGAAAAACTGTTCTTCATTTTGAGGAGTCATATTGGCGAAATGCGGCAAAAATGAGGTTTACTCCGATTTCGACCTAATCGGTATGAAACCATTCTCCCACATTTGGCTTTCAGACCACCAAAAAAGATCAACAGATTTGAACAAAGCACAAAAAACGCTAAAGGAAAAAGTTGATAAAATGTATAAAAAAGTAAGGACGGTAAAGTAAACAATAACCCTTATTTTTTTCACGAAATTTCTTTATGTCAAACTAATAATTTGGTAAAAGGTTAAAGAACAAAATTTCACTTGGTTAAATCTACATAAAAATATATATTTTCATGATTTTTCAAGGCAGTACCAACTTTCCGGATGACCAAGTATAAAAACATTGATATCTGAATGCAGTAATTATTTGTGAATGCGTCTACTTGGTTACAAAGAGTAAACGTCCTTACGATACAGGAACGTTAGAAAAATAATACTGTGCACTATAAATTTCCAAAATTTTAATAATGAACATTTTAAATACATGATGTAAAATTAAATATTTTAAGTATTACAAAGTGCACTCTCTTTGTAATTTATTTTTAACCTTACCAATTACACCTCATCTGTTGAGCCTTCATTTTCGGCAAGAGAAACGATAAAGACTTAAGAAATACTCCATGAGAAGGAGAAGAAAGAATATCGAATCTTTCTTAAAAGTGCATTCAAAATTTTGTTCCTCAAAACAAATAAAAAAAACAGAACAGTTTTAAAATAATACCATTAAAGAATTGTGTAAGAAATCTAGAAGTGGCAGAATTTTAATTTAAATAATTTAAAAATTTAAAGGAAATCAGGAAAAAAACAGATGCAACTTTTAATCAGTTATTTTACGGCAATAACTATTTATATTAAACTACTATTTTTATAGATAGCATAATTTTCTAAATAGGGATTGACATCCAAAAATAGCCCCTTTTCTTAAAGTTTTAATTCAAAAATAAGTATCATTGCAAAGAATAATATTTGAAATTTTATTCGTTAGGTCATGTAAACAAAGGCTTACCGTGGATAGTCTCTCCCATCCTAAGCTAGAATATCTTTGCAGATATTAAACGGTTCTGTTTTAGGCTCTCAAATATGGCCTAATTAACTCTTGAACAACGCAGATTTGTCGTAGAATGAATGATTCGACATGGCTCCATTATCCAGTCAATTCGTTATTTTCAAACAGATATGGTATACGATTAGACAAAGAAAAAAACAATCTAGACAAATTACGTCAAGTGGAATGCATAAAGTACAATTCGTAATTTAAATAAAGAAAATTTTGGTCGTAAGAAAAGTGTTGGAAACAAAAAGAATATTGACGACGTAAGGACTTTAATTGATGTTGATGAGACAAAGTCAGTGAGAAAATTGGCTCCTGAGATACATTTTAATAGAGAAACTGTATGAACTATTCTCAAACAAGAGTAATTAATTCTAAAGAATAAAGCTTCTATTTTGACTCATAAACATCGAGTCAAACGAACAAATAAAAGTAATCTGACTAAAACTTTCCTATATATCAAACCAGTCCCAATCATAAAAACAACACATTTAAACAATCTAACTTATAAATAAACACGTTTACTTAGAACTCTTTAAATTAGCTAAAATGGAGTCGCATTAAACCTTAACAACGCCGGCTCTGTGCAATCAACGCCGGGTCTTTGCTAGAAATGTCGGATCTCTGCTAGCAATGCTGGGGCTTTGCAGGCTACGCCTGGTCTCTGCTGTCAATGCCAGATCTCTGGAAGCAACGCCGGGATTTTACTAGGAACACCTGTCTCGGCAAGCATGCAGGATCTCTGTCTGTGAAAATTAACGTTTTATCTAAGTAATTATATTTAATTGACTAACAGGTTTCGATTCATTTTCAAGAGCTATAATATCAATAATAGCCTTATTCCTGTTAAGATTTCTTATGAAATTATATTTATATATAGAGACATATGCATGAAAGGGGAAAAGATAAATACAGTGACAAAATGGGAGTTTTAACCAAAGAAACTAACAATATTGGCAATTAAAAAGAAAGGGAACTCCAAACAATCGAATTGAAATATTAACACATTTAAAACTGAACAATTGAACGAATCTCAAACCAAGATAACTTTGAGCAGTTTTGAGGCTCATCAAAAAGAAAAATGTGTAATATTTTAAAAATTAAGTTATTTTAGGAACTTTGGGGTGTAATCACCATGATATGTATTGAAGCAAAGGTGATTGATTTTCAGTTGTTCAGGTTAAAAGGCCCTTATATCTTAAATAGAGCACTGCATTTATTTAACAAGGCCTCATAAATGAAGAAAGGGTGGCAAAATATTTAACATTATTAAAGAAATATTTTCGGACAAGCGGCCAACTGCTTGGCGGATAGAAGGAATGAAATTTGTGGATAATAAATAGCCTAAGATCCTTGAGTAGGGTTAGGGGAGAAATTCCAGAACTACACTATGTATTTATGACATACTTCCCACATCAAACATAAAATAATGCAATTACTGATAAGATTTGGCAACTAATTTTAACTTTTTGTTTGTTACAGACATGTGAATAAGTGTTTCTAATTAGTTCGAGGGCGTTGAATCCGAATTTGAAAACAAAGGTTCTCTATCATGTCTAGGTTTTGTGTAATGGCCCCCCTCCCCCCTTTCTATATTTGTTCCGATTAATAAATAGAAAAATCTTTTGATTTTTTAAATTTTTTAATTTTTAAGCAAAAATATTTTAAAAGTGGGGTACTTTCCTTCTTTATTCTGGCTTAAAACAAACAGTGTACATCACTGGCGAAGTTCCCCCCCCCCTTTCTCTAAAGTTATGAAGATTTTATTGTATTGGTTAAGTTTGTTATGCACTTAATGTTTAAAGAAACTTCGCTGTAGCCTTCTCGTGTTTTATTTTGTGATACATCACAGTTTGTTTTTGTAAAGACCAGCAACAATCCCTCATCATATTTGGATTAAATTTTCTTGTTACCTCGTTACCATAACCAAAATTTGTTGATGAAAACGTTCAACATTGTCATCACTAACTGCTCCCAGATTTTCAGGAAAAAAGTCGAGATGAGAATGCAGAAAATGCATTTTAAATGACATTATACATCCCATCTTTACATAGGCGCCCAGCATATTGTTTACTATTTCTCGTTAATTTGGAGATTTACAATTGCCGAGAAAGTTTTAAGTAACTTCCACAAAGGATGTCCATGCCTTGCGTTCCTTTATATTGAGACGCAAAGTGAAGAATCATCAGAAACAACTCAGTTAATAATCCTTTGATTTGTTTTTCAAATATTGAAAGCCTCCACTTCTTTGATCCATACCCTTTACAAAATTATTCATTAACCCTAATTTAATGTGAAGGGGTGGAAGATGAACTTTTTGGGGATCTACTAGAGCATCATGCTTAACATTATGTTTGCCAACAATGTGTTCTTCTCTGGATGGCCATTTTCGCTTTTTTATAGTGATTTTTATCATCTCTGCTATCCCATTGACATAAAAAGCACATGTACTTTGTGTATCCAAACTGTAACCCAAGAAGAAGTGATACAACTTTCAAATCTCAAATCACAACAGATGCTCTAGTTATGCTCTTTGTACTCAATAAGTTTCAGCAATAGTTGCACTGATGAATATGTTTCTTGAAGACCTATAGCATGGCCTACAGGAATTGCAGCTTTTTTATTCCTATTGTGCAGCAGAACAGCTTTAAGACTTACCTTACTAGAGTCAATGAAAAGTCTCCACTCATTAGGATCATAGTCACATCCGATTTCCTGCATCAAGCCATTAATATTGTTATAGTAACATACAGTATTTTCTCTTGAATAAAAATTTTATAACTTCTGGTGACGATTTTAAAGGAAAGATACCCTCACATCTGGAAGGATAAGATTTCTTTCTTATAATCTGGAGGCAAGTAACTCAGCCTTTTCTTTACTCAGATCTAAATCTCGTACCAAGGCGTTTAAACTTTGTTAGCAAATTAAATTTGGTTATGTATCTTGATAAATTGGAACATATGTTTGATCTTCTTCCATTTCTCCAGAAATCATCATCTGAACTAAAATATTTACTTATTGTAGTAGATGGCTTCGGTACTGGAGTAGATTCATCATGTGGTGCCGGTTTCAACACTGATGGGCAATTTAGATAAACAATTTTAGATTTGTTTTTCTTTGAAAATCCAGCCACATTTGCTAAGCAGAAATAACAATCATCAAAGTCATTTGAGAGCTCACACCATATCATTCTAACAGCAAATGGCATTGCCTTCCTCTTTCCACTTAGCCAAGCAGTCAACATTGTGTTACACTGTGTGCAGCAAATATGAGGCGCCTAATCTTTATCCTGTACCCTACTTTGCATCAAAAATGGTATCTCTAGGCTTGCTTCATCGTTACTGCTGTTTCAATTGTTCTCCTTTTGTGCCACTGGTGTGAACTGCCCAAAAACATAACAAAATATGTTGGGGCTGTTTACACATCCGCGTCTAGAACTTTAAGCCATAACAAGATTTCAAATACTAACTTGAGCAAGCAAACTATATAAAATGTGAGATCCTTATCATAAGGTTCTTATCAGAGCAAAATTTTGATAAACGTGTTATCTTCTTTACCAATTACCAGTTATTAGTAGCAGAGAAGCTATCACAAATAAGTATGTATTAATCTGAAAATCTGATAAAAGACCCAGTAATTAGAATTCAATGATATTTGAGTTTCAATATAGTCTATTTTATATATATTAAAAATTTTAATATATATTATTTATTAATATATATTATATATATTGATTATATATATTATTTATCAATATATATTATATATATATATATATATATATATATATATATATATATATATTAATTATATATATTAAATATATTAAAAATTGCATATTGGTACAATATTGGACAAAAGTGTGAGATGGCTCAAAAAGTAAAATTCAGATTACACAAAAACTAAACGTGATATGCAAATTATAAAGACAGATTTTTAATCAACGCCTAAATATTATCTAGAATCACCTATTTTCTGCTCTGTAACAAAATGTCTATTCCCTAGTGTAATTATCCCCATATCCCTAATTTGAGCTCTAGAATATCATTCAAACAGTCACTTATTTTTACACATATAATAATGTACATAACTCATGCACGTTTGTGAACAACCATATTCACTTCTACACAAATCAACCTCACGTCTTTGAAAAAAAATATTAGGGTTATTTTTCAGTTATTATATTCTATATTTTTCCCTTGTTCGTATGTTTATTTTTTATATTAATTAACAATTGTTTCTATTTGCTTTGTTTGTTTTGTTCTCATTATTTCTTCTTGCTGTGTTAAATTTGAGAGCACAATTTTCTTGTTTACTTAGGTTATCATTGAACCAGCCAAGTCTTTCAAACATTGTTGCGAGTTATTGGAAATAAATATTGAATAGTCAAGTAAATAGAAGAAAATTGCTTTGGGGATAAATAAAATTGTTATAATCCTTTGGAATAGTCGCTGCCAAAATGTGTCGAAAACCTTTTAGCCTCTCTAATGCGTTGAAAGAATAAATGATGTGAGTAAGAAGTGCACTTCCCGATTCTATGGGGAGCGTAGAAAATTAAGTCAGATATATAGACAGGCAGAGTGAAACGGAATTACAACATGGAAACTGAGTCAAACATATATAGACAGAGCGGGTGAAAGTCAGAGGGTCATTTTTCAGAGGGAAAAAGTATACAGTATATACGAGGGGCGGTCAATAAGTTTTGCCATTCGGATATAAATAAACGAGATACGAGGAAAAGTGTTTTATTATTTTTCAATATAACTACCCTCGACTTCAATGCACTTGCGCCACTTGTCACTAAAGCTTCAAATTCCCGACAACCAGAAATCTGCCGACTGCTGTTCAATCCACTCCTGGACGGCGAGCTGGACATCTTCATCGTCCCCAAATCGGCGTCCACGCAGTGCAGCCTTGAGCTGGCGGAATAAAAAGCAGTCGCTAGGGGCCAGATCTGGACTGTAGGGAGGATAGTTGAGCTCCTCGAATCCGCACTTACGCAGGGCAGCTTGGGCAACTCTGGCCTTGTGGACTTTGACGACGTTTGAGTCGATCATAGGGCGTGAGGTTTCTAGGGACCCAACGGGCAGAGACCTTGATCATGGCCAAATTTTTGTGAATAATGTTGATAACACTTCCATGTGATATTCCAAGTTCTCGCTCGATTTCTTCGACCTTCACCCGTCGATTTTTGAGGATCATCCTCTCCACACTGGCCACGTTGTCCTCGTTGGGTACGTCTGACGGGCGTCCTGGACGGGGGTCATCTCCAAGGAACTCATGACCATGGCGGAACTCCCTATTCCAGCGAGCAATGGTTGCATAGGAAGGGGCGGTGTCGGTGTACACTGCAACCATGCGTTCATGGATCTCTTTTGCATTCTTGCCTTCCTTGGTCAAAGATTTGATCACTGAACTGCGATCAGCTACTGCTTCTTAAATAGACGAGGCAGGATCGTGCGGCTGCAGGTCCTGACTTGTAATAACTTGTCCTAACACCCCCACAAACAGCTTCCCCTTCCTTTGTTTTGGCCTACCGATTTGCAAAACTTGTTGACCGCCCCTCGTATGTTCTCTATATATTACGCCTTAAAAAAATGGATTGATAGCGATGCCCTTCTTTATGCAATTTTACATTGCATAAAAAGTTATAAAATTCATACGTTTGTGACTTAAAAGTAATTTTAAATACTTTACACTCAAACACATGTTGAAAATGTGTAATTTGTGATCCTTGGCCAGATTCTAGTGATGTAGGCCTGCGGTTAGCTTGGTTGTCCACGTTTGAGGTTTAATTCATTATCGTGGGCTTAGTGTGGAATTTTTTATCGTTTGCCTTTGGTTTAACTCGTTCTCTAAGAGTTGTGATTAAATTTTCTCTCCTGGATATATGATTAGATTCATTATCAAGGTTGGGTACAGAGTTTTTATCTCGAATCTATACTTAGAATCATTCTTTGTAATCCACGGGTAGAATTGCTATCTGCAATCCGACTCGTTGACCAAAGACTGTGGCCGGATTATCTTTTCTTGGATTTGCGATTTAATTCATCTTCCAAGTTCGGTCCTAAATTTATTCTTTCAATTTTTTGAATTTTTATTCGTAAATTTGAGACTATTCGGATTCATAAATCAAGCCTTTGTAAACGAAATTGAAAGTCCGATATTTGACTTTAAAACGATATTGGAGTGACTCAACCCAAAATAATTTTTCAACTTCAAGAATACTCAAGTAGCTGAAGGAAATAAACATCTTTCTCGAACTTTTTATTTCACTTATCGAGATTTTTTATTTGATCTTCCCAACCGAGAAAATAGTTCTTTAAATGAGTTTTCGAGCTGTTGATGCTAACGTTGTAGTTTTCGATTCCACGATAGAAGTATTAATTACTTCTAAAATTAATACTTTTAATTCTTGTTCCTTCTTCATACTTGTATATTTTAGACAAAGTATATTATTTAACTATTATCTAGAGGAAGGCTTTCAGCTGGGCTGCATTAGCACCATAGAAGCGACAGCTATTGAAATGGGGTACTAGAAAATCACCTGAGAATTAGAAGTCAATAAGGGGTAATTATTTTCAGTTGTTTATCTTGTTCTTTGTTATCTTGTTCTTGCTTTCTTTGTACATCAAAACACGAAGAGAAGTTCCGAGAAAAAGTGTGAGGCACTCTCTGAAGGCAGTAGTGCCAGCAGTGGAGTCTAATGTGGGAGAGCTTTTTTTTTATTATTTCATTTGGCGACTCTCTTCTAGGGAATAGGTCGCCGTATTCAAGCTAGCCAAATTAAAAAACGAAAAAAAAAGGAATTGAGAAAATATAGAGCGAGCTCGACCACAAGAGAAGGCCCACCCTCCCCGGCCGAAGAAGACCGCGATCCATATGTGAATATTAAATAACGGGGAGAAAGCCGGCCTCATCCAAAAGTCTAAAAGTCAAAAGGCAGGTGAGCACAAATCCGTCCCGAGCAAAAGGGAAAAGCGAGAGCGGCCCCGCCCATCCCGGTACCGGGACAGGTAACGTGCGCGAAGATCACCCAGACTGGGATAATCGAAAAGAATGTGCCAAACAGTCTGGGAGACGATGCAGACGTTACAATAGGGCGCAGGAAAGAGCTCCATCATATGGCGATGCGTCACACGAATATG
The DNA here is from genome assembly GCA_963969495.1 of Ceratothoa steindachneri. Classification (NCBI taxonomy): domain Eukaryota; kingdom Metazoa; phylum Arthropoda; class Malacostraca; order Isopoda; family Cymothoidae; genus Ceratothoa; species Ceratothoa steindachneri. The sequence goes on from OZ018329.1 coordinate 42,125,520, forward strand.
CCTGATTCGGAGACGACAGAAAGTGACCTGAAGCCATTCTGTAATTGGTGTATAGGTTCATGAAAACAGTTGTGGCGCAATGGCACGCAACTTAATGTTCCCTTCGACCGTCTCCCATCTTCTTTGTAAATCAGTCCGAAGAGCTACCCGCATTTCTGCCATGTAGTCGGTGTGAAGAAGAGCGAAACGCTGGTACGGTCGCAGAGTCCTAGCGGAATATTTAGTGCCCTTATCGGCGCGCTCAATCAACGCAAATTCCTATATGTTCCGGAACCAGGCAGAATATAATCTCGACATCCGCCAGGCTCGCCAAAACCGTGGCGTCACAAATATCGCGAACCAGGAGATGCGGAGATTCCAATGCACCGAGAACACTCGAGGCGCTTTGTGAGTCGCTATAGATCACAAACCTGGCACGTTGCGTAATCGCATGTACCAAGTGGTGTAATGCAACCAGCTCGGCCGTGAAGACAGACGCAGCGCCTAGCAGAGCCCCGCTAACTTCAAACAGTGGGGATACGGCGTGGAAACAGTGGCCCTCTTATGACTTGGAGCCATTCGTATACACTGGAACGGCTCCAGCGTGACACAAGGTGTGCTCCAAAAAGGTAGAAGGCAATACTTCAGGCGACGTACAAGATTTAGGAGCAGAGGCGTTGTAACAAATAGCCAAATGTGGTACCCTCCAGGGTGGCGTCGTGGGCAGAACTAAGGACGCCACCCGCCCGAGAGCTATATCTAGCTCTTGAAGTAGTTTCCTGTCCCTAAACCCAAAGGACTCAAGGTATGAATGATGTCCCTTGGCGGCATAGGCATCGTCGAGATCGGCTGCGGATGCAGTGAGAGCTGTTGACGACTGAGGGAGGCGCCAGGCTCGAACGTACAGGCAAGTGATGCACTGCACGTGGCGCAGAGCAAGTGGAATCTCTCCAGCATCAACCAACAGGCTCTCAATGGGGGAAGTGCAGAAAGCACCGGTCACAAGGCGAAGGCCGGTGTGGTGGATCGAATCCACCTTCCGAAATAAACGCTCGGCTGTGGATGCAGAAAACTCGCATCCGTAGTCGAGCTTCAAACGAACAAAGGATCGATAAAAAGTATGGAAGCAGCCCTATCAGCGCCCCAATCGCTGAACGTCACCAAACAAACAATATCCATGGCGCGGGTACAAGAGACCTTAAGGCTGTGAACATAAACCTCCAGGGTGAAGCGTCAGTCAAATTCAAGACCAAGGAAACGGTGCGATTCAACCACTTCCAAGCGCACCCAATTTAGAAACAAATCCGGGTCGAGGTGGAGCCCTGAATGGTGGCAGAAGTCACCACCTTAGTCTTAGCCAAAGAAAACTGAAACCTGTGCGCTTTGGCATAGCGAGAGACGCAGTTCAATGCATGTTGGAGTCGACACTCCAGAGTTGGCATCTTAAACGCGCCAAAAGAGATCGAAATGGTCGTCCACGTAGAGCGTAGCGAGAACATCTTCCGGCAGCACCGAGGTGATGCCGTTGATGCTCAGGGCAAAGAGTGGGACACTAAGGACACTTTCCTGCGGGACACTCTATCCCTCCTCCATTGGGCAGGGAAATCTCTCTCCACCCGTAAAGCGGAATCGACGATCTCGCAAAAATTCCGATATAAACATTGGGAGGCGTCCCAAATTCCCCCATCGTGTACAGAGTCTACATAATACCGTATCGCCATGCGGTATCATAGGCCTTCTTCAGATCGAAAAACACCGTGGCGTAGTGGTGTCTACGAAGGAAGGCCTCACAAAAGGCATTGAGTGGAACTTGCTGAAGTCACACTGTGCAGAAGACAGATGGCCTCCGCTGTGGAGGAAAGGCGGCTAATCTAACATTTGCCAATTTCTCCATCAACTTGCACACGCAAGAGGTTAGAGATATTGGGCGAAAACCAGCCGAAGTAGAGTGATCTCTCCCTGGCTTGCGAAAGGCGAGCACAGTAGCGATTCGCTAGGAATCTGAGAACAGACCGTTCACCCAGATCTTGTTGAACAAATCTAACAGAAATTCCATGCCCCGCTCCCAGGTGGGGTACGGGACATCGTCCGAAACATGGGCAGTGTCCACGCACGAAGCAAGAGCGGAGCGCAACTGACTCACAGTAAACCTGTCGTTACAGGGTTCTCCGCCTCTGGAGGTAAAGTCCAGTCATGGGCCTTCCGCGACATCACCACGTGCATTGAATGCTGGCGGAGCAGCATCCAGGCTAGATAATGTAGAAAAAGCGCTTGCAAAAAATTCCGCCACGGATGCGGGGTCCAAGATTGCGGTCCCATTCTCTTGGAGAACGGGAGGAGGTCGTGCGAAAACTTGCCCCAAATCTTTTTGACTCGCTTCCATACCTCTGCGAGAGGGGTATTCCAGTTAAGTGAAGACACGTATGCCCGCCAAGAAGAGCAGCAAGCGGGCTTCGAAATATACCGGAACCTAGCCCTAGCCCGTCAAAATTCAGCGACAATTTAATCGTTCAGGCGGCGCATGTAGGCATAACCCTTCTGTTTGAGGGCCGTCTCACACCCGGCCGACCACCATGGGAGTGGTCGTCGTGCAAAACGACCAGACGTTCTGGAAAGAGTAGTCAGGTCCTCGGCGATTAGTTTACCGCAGAAGAACTCAACGGCCTCCTCTACCGACCTCAACTTCTGTTTGAGGGCCGTCTCACACCCGGCCGACCACCATGGGAGTGGTCGTCGTGCAAAACGGCCAGACGTTCTGGAAAGAGTAGTCAGGTCCTCGGCGATTAGTTTACCGCAGAAGAACTCAACGGCCTCCTCTACCGACCTCAACTCGACCTAAAAAGAGAATTCGGTCATTTCCTGAAATGCAGGCAGTGCCCTGAAAATGATATTTGAATGGGAAAGTGATCACTACCATGGAGGTCATCGACCACCCCGCAATCAAAATCAGGCTGTGCATCCGAAAAGCACAAAAATAGATCAAGGCAAGAAAATGAAGCGATTCTCGGGCAGTGATGCGTAAACTCATCCACATTTAGGACACCCATCTCAAGCTTTTAGATCAGATTGGCAAGGACTTGTCCCTTGGGATTTACTGAGTAATCCCCCAGAGAGGATGACTGCCGTTTAGATCTCCAAGCAAGAGAAAGGGCCTCGGCAAACCTGCCATGACGCGGCGGAAGTCACCCGCGTCAAAGGCAGCTGACGGAGGAATGTACAGTGAAGTGATAGTATAGTTACAAGGAGTCACAAAAAAAAAGTACCCCTAGGATACCTTACGGTCCATTCAAAGAGGGTACCTTTAGAGTAGCAATCGAGGAGGGCACATGGCTGCTCAATTGTTTTGCGTCCCTAAACGGCCACTTTTCAAGACTTTGTCTACTCTTGACTTGAACTGGTCAACAGATTCACTGTTGACAACTTCCACTGGAAGTGCGTTCCACTTAATGTAGATGAAAAAAATTCCACACAGATTGCGGTTGTAACGCTTCAGTTCAAGTTTGAAGCCGTGATTGCGCGTTCTGTTCTCACTCAGTGTGAAAATATCCCGGTAGTCAACATTGTCGAACTCTCGAAGTATTTTGAAAACTTCGATGAGCTGACCCCGCAGTCTACGGGTTTCCAGCGAGAACAGATCTAATTCCCTTAGTCTATCTTCATAACTTTTATGTCGGATAGAGGAATCAGTTTGGTTGCCCTGGCTTGTACGCGTTCCAACCTTTCGATATCCTTTCGAAACGAAGGACTCCAAAATTGTACGGCATACTTCAGGTGCGGCCGAACCAGGGAGTTGTACAGACAAAGTACTATCTCCTTGCTACAGTATCCAAACTGGCGCTTTATGTAGCCTAACATCCTTTGGGCTTTTTTCTCTGCCTCGATACACTGTTTCGAGAACTTGAGGTTGCTAATGATAGTCTCACCCAAGTCCTTCTCAGTGTCACTCGATTCAAGAGCAGTGCTCTTTAGGATATACTGAGATTGGAGTTTCTGTGGCCGATATGCATCACTTTGCATTTCCCCACGTTAAAAGGCATTTGCCACGTGTCCGACCACTCCCCAATCTTCCCAAGATCTTCCTGCAGGCGGGCAGTATTCCTATCCTTTGCAACGTTCATACCAAGCTTGGTATCGTCGGCAAATTTGGAAATCTTCTCAACCATATCACCGTCCATGTCGTTCACGTAGATGATGAATAGTAGTGGTCCCAGGACAGAACCTTGAGGCATCCCGCTAGTAACGGACACCCACTTAGAAGCCTGTCCATTCACCACAACCCATTGCCGTCTGTCACTTAGTCAGTTCTCGATCCAGCCGGCTACTTTTCCGTCTATGACCAGCGCTCGCTCTTTCCGGAGAAGGCGGTGGTGTGGTACCTTATCAAAGGCGTTCTGAAAGTCTAAGTACGCCACATCCACCGCCTTGTCCCCAGGTTTAAGCTACACAGCCACTGCATGGAAGGAGGTATCTGAAGTGAAAGAAAGAACGGCGACATCATGCCGGGTGTAAACCGCGCATCCCCCAGCCCGGCCATCCCGTTGTGGTACGGTCGCAAAACCCTTAAGCCCGGGAAGGTGGGCAGGGGTCACCCGCCTAGCATTGGTCTCCTGACGAATAATAGCTAACGAGCAACGGGACAAGACAAGCCTTCACAGCTCCTCCCAGTTGGCCCGGAGTCCACGGTAATTCCATTGAGAAATATCCCTTCCAGGCCTAGCTCGGAGAAGACTCGGGGGCCCCCTTCGAACAAAAGACCTTCACGGGAATGTCCGTACGTTTTCTGGAGGCAAAACCCCGGGCGCTTTTGGCCAGACAATGCGCTGACGGCGCTGTTGCCCCCAAGCACTTATTGGGGAAAGTTGGGCTCACCATGTGAGTCTTTTCCTCCCTCCGCCTCGAAACCTTAGGCGGGCGTTGTGGCTTCGGAGGTGGGGGGAAGGCCTCTTTTCAAGGAACCACCGTCTCCGAGCCACTCGGTCCAACACTAGGCGTGGGCGAAGGAGCCGAAGGTTCTTTGTTGCTATTCTCCTTTCGGGGGACTGCTTTAGAAACCCCGGAAGATGGCCTGGCGACAAACTGCATATGTGTTGCCTCCTGTGAGTCTAACGACTCGGTGTAGACCAGTGGCCGTTTCGCCTTACGGGAAACGCTCACGCTGGAGGGAGGGGGGGGAGCTTTGGTTTAAGCCGGGGCTGCGTGTGAACCCTCTGTGCCGCTAGCTTTACCAGGGGAGCGCCCGGGTTGAGTATAACTCGCAGAAGAGCTCCAAATGGGCGCAGGAACAACCGTGCTCGTTGGCCTGGATGGGCCAGGAGCAGAGGGTGTCTTTCTAAGCATTGAGGCGTAAGACGTCCCAGGCAGAGCCCAGCGCGCCAGGACCAAGTCCTCAGCCTCGCAGAATGAGAGTTGATCCTGGGCCTGGACGGCCAGGATTTCTTTCTTAAGGAGATATGCACCACAATGCTTTGAAGAAGCGGGTTGCGGCTCTTCGCAATTGACACACTTGAGGAGGACCTTGCATAGGGGCGGATTCGGGTTCGGTGCTTGGCGCCGAGCCCGGATTTCCTCCCATGGAAGGCCCCACCGTCTGATGCTGGGTTGCTTCAAGGACCATGTCTATCTCAGGGCGAGCCTCCAGTTGGCTATCCCTCCCAGGACATCATAGGTCCCTTTGACAAGGCTGTCTCTAGTCACGTCTGGGGAGGCACAGGCCTTGGCCCCGGCAAGGTTTAATATCCTTGCCCGCAGGTCTTTTCAGGAAAGCGACCGCAGGGGCCTGACTTCCCTCTTCCCCCTAAAGAGGTTTGCCGCACTGAACGGCTTTAATGGGGAGCGGTCGGCTATGGGCTGCATGCTGGCTTTCTTGACAGCCCCCTTGGAAAGAAAAGAGAGGACTGCGGCTGGTAAGATTGAGGTGCCCAAAAGCACGTCAAGAAAAGGGGGTGAGAGAGAGGCTCCTACACTCATAGGCGTAGGAAAGGAGTAAGCCTCCCCTCCGGTTAGAAAAGTTTGGAGGGTGCCTTGCTCAAGCACAAAAGGGGGACCTGTATTTTTTTGTGGAGCTGCATGAGGGCGGCTCCGTTAATGAACAAGGGGAAATGGGGATGGATTTTGTTTTTTTGGGTTTGCATTCATGAGCATGACGACCCTATTTTATCAACGGAAAGCAATCAATCATCACCCCTCGCAGTAGCCCGCCCTGCAAGGGGTGCGTGCAGGCCTGGCAGAGCCAGGTGCCGCCATTCAGGAGCACCCCTCCAGCCTGATGGGTTGGCAGTCAATTGGCCTGACCGTTCCACCTTAGACACGGCGTAAAAACAAAGATAGATGATGAAGTGAGAAGAAAAGGGGATATGAGGAAGGTATCGATGGGGATAGAACAGGTTGTTAAAAACCCACTATCCCAAACCAGAGCTTTGGGGTTAGGGAAGATTGTCCCCTCCTCCCCCCCAGCCCCGATGAGGAAGGGTTGGCTGAGAAGAAGGTCAGCATCTACCCTATGAAAATAGAGGCTGACCAGAGAAACTTGTGGGAGAGGCTGTATGAAAAGCAACGAAACAGGGGGGAAACACAAGTGTTTTGAAGGAAGGAGAAGAGGCCAAGCTGAGGTCGGACGACGTGCTGAATCCCGTCAGCACGGCGGCCAGGATGGCAAATCGCCGCGCCCCTTACGGGGTATAGTGGTAAAGAGTATGGTAAAGAGGCAGAGTCATCAATAGCTGGTCAAATGAAAATAATCGACGATGGTGAGAAAAGAGAGCAAGTGTTACGAGGAGTTAGAGTAATGGAGGCGAGAGAAACAGAATTAGATTAGGAATTTATCAGAAATGGAGTAAATGTAAATTGAGAATGACGACTTTGCAAGATTAAATATATTTTGAATAACTGGGTAGGGAAGAAGACAAATAGGGAGAGGAAAGAAAGACCCCCAAATGTCCAGAAGTTAGAGATATGAATGAGTATCGTGAGTGATGAGGAATTCACCAAGGATAAACAAGGTTAAGGTAAAAAAAAAAAATTTTAATGGGTTATCTGGTGACTGCCCACTTGTGCATAAGTTGCCGCAAACAAACAGCCTAGTTCCAGGCTACTTTAAAATAAAAATTTTAACTGAAAAAATGAAAAGAGATAACAATTAGGAAGCAAGCTCCGGCGTCGGGGGGAGGTCCATCTCCACCCGGCGTAGGAGCGTGTGACCTAGAAAGAAAACAATAACAATAACATAAACGACAACAAAACCGAGTTAAATGAAGAAAGAAAGCCGGCGTCCCCCCAAAATTCAATACGTCACTAGTCAATGTGCATGCACTTGTCCCGAGTACAAAGGACAGGCGGTAGCGACCCCGCCAATCCCGGTACCGGGACAGTCAACGTGCGCGAAGATCACCCAGAATGGGACATTCGACAAGAAGGTGCCGAACAGTCTAAGGAACGATGCAGTCGTCGCAATAGGGCGCAGGCGAGCGCTCCATCAAATAGCGATGCGTCACACTAGTGTGTACGATTCGGAGACGACACGCAAGCGATCTTAAGCCGTCGCAGCATTGGTGGATAGGTCCATGGGAACAGTCGCGGAGGAATGGCACGCAACTTGATGTTTCCTTCGACCGTCTCCCATCTTCTTTCCTAAGCAGTCCGAAGAGCTGCCTGTATTCCTGCCATGTAGTCGGTGTCAGGAAGAGCGAAACGCTGGTCCGGTCGCAGAGTCCTCGCGGACTCTTTCGCGCCCTTATCGGCGCGATTATTCCCCGCAATTCCGACATGTCCAGGAACACAGCAGAATATAATCTTAACATCCGCCCGTCTCGCCACAACCGTTGCGTTACGGATATTGCGAACTAGGGGATGCGGAGAATCCATTTCTCCGAGAGCACTCAGGGCGCTTTGTGATTCGCTATAGATCACAATCCGGTCTCCGAACCGGGCACGTCGCGTAATCTCCCGTACCGTAGGGTGTATTGCAACAGCTCGGCCGTGAAGATAGGCGCAGCGCCTGCCAGAGGCCCGCTGACTTCAAATAGTAGGGATTCGGCGTGGAAGCTGACCCCCTCTGGGGACTTGAAGCCATCCGTATACACTAGCACGGTTCAAGCGTGTCATGAGGTGTGCTCCGAAAAAGTCGAACGCAATACTCCCGGCGCCCTACAAGCTTTATGAGCAGAGGCATGGTGACAAATAGCCAATGTGGTACCCTCCAGGATGGAGTCGTAGGCAGAACGAGGGGCGCCACCGGTCCAAGAGCTATATCTAGCTCTCGTGGGAGTTTCCTGGCCCTAAACCCAAAGGGCTTAGGGTATGACTGGCGTCTCTTGGCGGCATAGGTACCATCGAGATCAGCTGTGGATGCAGTGAGAGCTGTTGACGACATAGGGAGGCGCCGGGCTTGCGCGTACAGAAGAGTGATGCACTGCACGCGGCGCAGAGCAAGTGGCAGCTCTCTAGCATTGACTACAGGCTCTCAATAGGGAAAGTGCGGAAGGCACCGGTCGCAAGGCGAAGGCCCGTGTGTTGGATCGAATCCAACTTCCGCAATAAACGCTCGGCTGCGGATGCATAAAACTCAAATCTGTAGTCGAGCTTCAAACGAACAAAGGATCGATAAAAAGTAGGGAAGCAGCCCAATCAGCGCCGCAAGTGCTGAATATCCATGACGCGGGTACAAGAGACCCTAAGTCTGCGAATATGAGCCTCCCAGGTGAGTCGTCGGTCGAATACAAGACCGAGGAAACGGTGCGATTCCACTAGATCCAGGCACACCCCATTAAGCAACAAATCTATGTCAGGGTGGAGCAGTGGATGGCGGCAGAAGTGCACCTCCTCAGTCTTGGCCCAAGAAAACCAAAACCTGTGCGCCTCAGTATAGCGAGAGACGCATTTCAATGACTGTTGGAGTCGACGCCCCAGAGTTGGCATCTGGGCCGCGCAAAAAGAGATCAAAAGGTCGTCCACGTAGAGCGTAGCGAGAATATCTTCCGTCAGCACCGAGGTGATGCCGTTGATTCTCAGGGCAAACAGTGTGACACTGAAGACACTTCCCTGCAGGACACCCTTTTCCCGCTCCTTTGGGCCGGAGAGGGCTCCGCCACTAGTACGCGGAATCAACGATCTCGCAAAATTCAGATATAAACATTGGGAGGTGTCCCCTCGCCCCCATCATGTAGAGAGTCTCCATGATACCATATCAACATGCAATATCATGGGCCTTCTCCAGATCGAAAAACACCGTGGCGTATTGCTGTCTAGAAAAGAAAGCCTGGCAGACGGAAATTTGAGTGTCAGAGCTGAGCTAGGCATTCGACGTGGAGTTGAAGTTGTTGCGGAAGCCGCAATGTGAAGGAGACAGATGTCCTCCGCTGTCCAGGAAAAAGGCTAGTCTAACATTTACCAATTTCTCCATCAACTTGGGCAGAAACCGGTCAGAGTAGAGTGATCTCTCCCCGGCTTGCGAAATGCGAGAAGAGCACAGTAGCGATTCGCCAGGGGTCTGGGAAAAGACTCTCCAACCAGATCCTGTTGAAGAAATCTAAGAGAAAGGCCATGCCTCGCTCACCCAGGTTTCGAAGCATGGCGTACGGGACATCGTATGGACCATGGGCGGTGTCTTGGCACGAAGCGAAGCGTAGCGTAACTCACTCACAGTAAACTTGTCGTTCAATGGTTCTCCGCTTCTGAAGGGAAAGTCCAGCCGGCGGCCTTCCGCGACATGACAACGTGCATTGAATACTGGCGGCGCAGCATGCCGGCTAGAGAATGCGAAAAAAAAGAGGTCGCTAAGGATTCCGCCACGGACGCGGGGTCCTGGATTGCGGTCCCATTCTCCTGGAGAACGGGAGGGGGGTCCAGCGAGAACTTGCCCCGAATCCTTTTGACTTGCTTCCACACCTTTGGTAAAGGGGTCTTCCCGTTAAGTGAAGACACGATGCCCGCCAAGAAGAGCGGCGGGCGTGCTTCGAAATATACCGGAACCTATCCCTAGCCCAAAGAAATTCAGCCACATTGATGTCTTCGGGCGGCCCTTATAGCGCATGTAGACATAACGCTTCTGTTTGAGGGCCGTCTCACACTCGGCCAAACACCATTGGAGTGGTCGGCGTGCAAAACGGACAGACGTCCTAGAAATAGTAGTCAGGCCCACAGCGATGAGGTTGCCGGAGAAGAACTAAACGGCCTCATCTACCGACCTAAAGTTCCCATTGAGATAGAGAATTCAGTCATTTCCAGAAATGCAGGCCACCGCGCCCGCGCCAAGCGCCACCGAGGTGGGCTCTCAGGCGGCAGTTGCCCTGAAAATGATATTTAAATTGGAAAGTAATCACTACCATGGAGGTCATCGACCACCCCCAAATCAAAATCAGGCTGTGCATCCGAAGAGCATAAAGATAGGTCAAGGCAAGAAAATGAAGCGGTTCTCGGACAGTAATGCGTAAACTCATCCACGTTTAGGACACCTATCTCAAGCTTTTCGATCAGATCGGCAAGGACTTGTTCCCTTGAATTTATTGAGTAATCTTCCCAGAGAGGATGCCTGCCGTTCAGATCTCCAAGCAAGAGATAGGGCCTCGGCAACCGTGCCACGACGTGGCGGATGTCCCCCGCGTAAAGTCAGGTGACGGTGGAATATACGCAGAAATGATAGTATACCTTTTATCCAGGTGCAGCTGCACAGCCACTTCCTGAAAGGAGGTATCTAAAGAGAAAGGAAGAACGGAGACATCATGCTGGGTGTAAACCGCGCATCCCCCAGCCTGGCCATCCCGTGGTGGTGGGGTCGCAAGACCATTATACCCCGGGAGAAAGGGCAGGAAGCACGTGCCTAGCATGGAACGGGACGACACCGAGCCTCTGCAGCTCCTCCCAGCTGGCCTGGATTTTTTTTTTTTTTTTTGATTAAGGGGCTATCTGGCGACTGCCGACTTAGGCACAAGTTGCCGTAAACAAACAGCCTAGTTCTAGGCTACTTCAAAATAATTCAACAGGAAACAACAATAAAAAGAAATAACAATAACAAAGCAATAACAAAAACGATAACAAAAACAACAACAACAATAAAACCGGGTTAAATGAAAGGGAGAAGGCCGGCCTCCCCCCAAAAGTCAATAAGTCCACTAGTCATGGTGCACGCACTCGTTCGGAGTATAAGGGACAGGCGGTAGCGACCCCGCCCATCCCTGTACCGAGACAGGTATCGTGCGCGAAGATCACCCAGACTGGGACATTCAACAAGAATATGCCGAACAGTCTGGGGGACGACGCAGTCGTCGCAATAGGGCGCATGCGAGTGCTCCATCAAGTAGCGATGCGTCACACGAGTGTGTCCGATTCGAAGACGACAGAAAGCAACCTGAAGCCGCCGCGGCATTGGAGGATAGGTCCATGGGAACAGTCGCAGCGCAATGGCACGCAACTTTAAGTTCCCTTCGACCGTCTCCCATCTTATTTGCCAAGCAGTCCGAAGAGCTGCCCGTATTCCTGCCATGTAGTCGGTGTGAGGAAGAGCGAAACGCTGGTCCGGTCGCAGAGTCCTCGCGGACTCTTTAGCGCCCTCATCGGCGCGCTCATTCCCCGCAATTCCTTACATGTCCAGGAACCCAGCAGAAGATAATCTCGACATCTGCCTGGCCCTCCAAAACCGTGGCGTCACGGATATCGCGAATCAGGGGATGCGGAGATTCCAATGCCATGAGAGCACTCAGGGCGCTTTGTGAGTCGCTATAGATCACAATCCGGTCTCCGAACCTGGCACGTCGCGTAATCTCCCGTACCGAGTGGTGTATTGCCACCAGCTCGGCCGTGAAGACAGACGCAGCGCCTGTTAGAGCCCCGCTGACTTCAAACAGAGGGGATACGGCGTGGAAGCCGCCCTCTTCTTGGGACTTGAAGCCATCCGTATACACTGGCACGGTTCCAGCGTGACACGATGTGTGCTCCAAAAAGGTCGAACGCAATACTCCCGGCGCAGTACAAGCTTTGGGAGCAGTGGCGTGGCGACAAATAGCCAAATGTGGTACCCTCCAGGGTGGCGTCCTGGGCAGAACCAGGGGCGGCACCGGCCCGAGAGCTATATCTAGCTTTCGAAGGAGTTTCCTGGCCCTAAACCCAAAGGGCTTAGGGTATGACTGGCGTCTCTCGACGGCATAGGCACCATCGAGATCAGCTGCGGATGCAGTGAGAGGTGTTGGCAACTGAGGGAGGCGCCGGGCTCGCGCGTACAGTCGAGTGATACACTGCACGCAGAGCAGAGCGAGTGACATCTCCCCAGCATCGACCAACAGGCTCTCAATGGGGGAAGTGCGAAAGGAACCGGTCGCAAGGCGAAGGCCGGTGTGGTGGATCAAATCCACCTTCCGCAATAAACGCTCAGCTGCGGATGCATAAAACTCGCATTCGTAGTCAAGCTTCGAACGAACAAAGGATAAAAAAAAGTAAGGCAGTAGCCCTATCAGCGCCCCAAGCGCTGAACGTCACGGAACGGAGAATGTCCATGGCGCGGGTACAAGAGACCCTAAGGCTGCGAATATGAGCACCCCAGGTGAGGCGTCGGTCGAATACAAGACCATGAAAACGGTGCGACTCAACCACATCCAGGCGCAACCCATTAAGAAACAAATCTGGGTCGGGGTAAAGCCGTGGATGGCGGCAGAAGTGCACCACCTTAGTCTTTGCAAAAGAAAACCGAAACCTGTGGGCTTCGGCATAGCGAGAGACGCGGTTCAATGCCTGTTGGAGTCGACGCTCCAGAGTTGGCATCTGGGCCGCGCCAAAAGAGATCGAAAGGTCGTCCACGTAGAGCGTAGCGAGAACATCTTCCGGCAGCACCGAGGTGATGCCGTTGATGCTCAGGGCAAAGAGTGTGACACTGACGACACTTCCCTGCGGGACACCCTCTTCCTGCTCCTTTGGGCCGGAGAGGGCTCCCCCCACCCGTACGTGGAATCCACGATCTCGCAAAAATTCAGATATAAAAATTGGGAGGCGTCCCCTCGCCCCCTTCGTGTGCAGAGTCTCCATGATACCGTATCGCCATGCGTTATCATAGGCCTTCTCCAGATCGAAAAACACCGTGGCGTAGTGCTGTCTACGAAGGAAAGCCTCGCAGACGGCATTTTCCAGTCGAGCAGAGCATCTGACGTGGAGGGAACTTGCAGAAGCCGCACTGTGCGAAAGACAGATGGCCTCCGCTGTTCAGGAAAAAGGCTAATCTAACATTTACCAATTTCTCCATCAACTTGCACACGCAAGAGGTTAGAGAGATTGGGCGGAAACCGGTCGGAGTAGAGTGATCTCTCCCCGGTTGCGGAGGGCAAGCACAGTAGCGATCCGCCAGGAGTCTGGGAGAAGACCTTCCACCCAGATCCTGTTGAACAAATCTAACAGAAAGGCCATGCCTCGCTCACCCAGGTGTCGAAGCATGGCGTACGGGACATCATCCGGACCATGATCGGTGTCCGCGCACGAAGCGAGAGCGGAACGCAACTCGCTTACAGTAAACTTGTCGTTGAAGGGTTCTCCGCCTCTGGAGGTAAAGTCCAGCTGGCGGCCTTCTGTGACATCACGACGTGCATTGAATGCTGGCGGAGCAGCATCACGGCTAGAGAATGCGGAAAATGTGGTCGCTAAGGATTCCGCCACGGACGCGGGGTCCGAGATTGCGGTCCCATTCTCCTGGAGAACGGGAGGGGGATCCTGCGAGAACTTGCCCCGAATCCTTTTGACTCGCTTCCAACCTCAGCTAAAGGGGTCTTCCCGTTAAGTAAAGACACGTATGCCCGCCAAGAAGAGCGGCGGGCGTGCTTCGAAATATACCGGAACCTAGCCCTAGCCAGACGAAATTCAGCGACAGTGAAATCGTTCGGGCGGCACTTATAGCGCATGTAGGCATAACGCTTCTGTTTAAGGGCCGTCTCACACTTGGCCGACCACCATGGGAGTGGTCGGCGTGCAAAACGGCCAGACGTCCTAGGAATAGTAGTCAGGCCCACGGCGATGAGGTTGCCGGAGAAGAACTCAACGGCCTCATCTACTGACCTAAACTCCTCGACTGAGATAGAGATTTCAGTCATTTCCTGAAATGCAGGCCACCGCGCCCGCGCCAAGCACCACCGAGGTGGTCTCTCAGGCGGCAGTTGCCCTGAAAATGATATTTGAATGGGAAAGTGATCACTACCATGGAGGTCATCGACCATCCCCCAATCAAAATCAGGCTGTGCATCCGAAGAGCACAAAGATAGGTCAAGGCAAGAAAATGAAGCGGTTCTCGGACAGTGATGCGTAAACTCATCCACGTTTAGGACACCCATCTCAAGCTCTTCGATCAGATCGGCAAGGACTTTTCCCCTGGGATTTATGGAGTAATCTCCCCAGAGAGGATGCCTGCCGTTCAGATCTCCAAGCAAGAGATAGGACCTCGGCAACCGTGCCACGACGCGGCGGAAGTCCCCCGCGTTGAAGTCAGCTGACGGTGGACTGTACGCAGAAATGATAGTATACTTCCTATCCAGGTGCAGCTGCAGAGCCACTGCCTGAAAGGAGGTATCTAAAGAGAAAGGAAGAACGGAGATATCATGCCGGGTGTAAACCGCGCCTCCCCCAGCCCGGCCATCCCGCGGTGGTGGGGTCGCAAGACCCTTGTACCCCGGGAGGGCGGGCAGGGGGCACGCGCCTAGCATGATCTCCTGCAAAATGATAGCTCACGGGGAACGAGACGAGACGAGCCTCCGCAGCTCCTTCCAGTTTGCCCGGAGTCCACGGCAATTCCATTGAAGAAACATGCCCTCCAGGCCTAGGTCGGAGGAGACGCGGGGGCCCTCCTCGAAGAGAAGACCCTTACGAGAATGGCCGTACGCTTTCCGGAGGCATAACCCCGGGCGCCGTCAGCCGGACAAAGCGCTAAAGGCACTGTCCCATTCGAGGACTTATTGGGGGAGGTTGGGCTCGCCATGCGAGTCTTTTCCTCCCTCCGCCTCGAAACCTTGGAGGGGCGTTGCGGCTTTGGAAGCTGGTGGGCCCTCTTTTCGAAGAACCACCGTCTCCGTGCAACTTGCACCACCTCTAGGCGTGGGCGAAGGAGCAGAGGCTCCTTTGTTTCTGTTCTCCTTTCGGGGGACAGCTTTAGGAACCCCGGAAGATGGCCTGGCGACAAACTTAAGGAGTGTTGCCTCCTGTGAGACTAACGATTCGATGTAGGCAGGTGGACGTTTCGCAATCCGGGAAACAGTCACGCTGGGGTAATAGGGGAGAGCCCTGGTTTTAGCCGGGGCTGGGTAAGAACCCTTTTTGCCGCTAGTTTTACCAGGGGAGCACCGGGTTGAGTATAGCCCGCAAAAGGGCTCCGAATAGGTGCGGAAACAACGTACTCGTTTGCCTGGAACAGCCAAGAGCAGAGAGTGCCTTTTTAACTATTGAGGCATATAACGTCTCAGGCAGAGCCGGGCGCGCCAGGACCAAGTCCTTAGCCTCGCGGAATGAGAGGATTCTGGGCTTGAACGGTCAGGATTTCTTTATTGAGGAGACATGCACCACATTGCTTCGAAAAAGTGGGGTGCTGCTCTCCGCAATTGACACACTTGGCCACAAACACTTTAGACTTATCGTGTGCGGCCTTTGAGCAATTTACACAGACTTTTGGTGACCCCGACTTTGCCCGTTTACAAGAAAGATTAGTATAGCTGAAGCAGTGACAGTAATAGCACCTCCGGGGCAGTGGCACGAATGCGTTCACGCGGTAGCGGTACCAACCAGCACGCACCGACTCAGGGAGCTTGTCACAGTCTAACGTGATGAAGAGTGTATAGGTGGGTCTCTAGGCCCCTCTCTATTTTATCATTACACGTTCGACCTTGACTTCCCCCATGGTCGGCCAGCTCTAAAGCGATGTCCTCTATGGAGTAGTCAACGATTTCCCTCGCATAAACTACTCCTTTCACAAAGTTTATGGTAGAGTGCAGCGTCACACTCACCGGGGTGCCATGAAGTGTCCGAAGATCACTTATCTTGGCCGCCTCGGCGGGATTCACCTCATTCGCCAGAAGGATCCCGTCCGAGAAACGGGACATCTTTGACTCTCTTCCAATTGCACTACTTAACCCTCTTCTCTGATAGATCATGTTGCCCTTAGCCAACATTGTGCCATCAGTGGAGCAAATAACGAGGAAGCGTTTGAAGCCAGCGGGCTCGAAAACGCCAGGTAACCTATGAATGAGGGGCCCCGATGTTATCGAGGCTCTAACCTGTACCCTTTTGTTCTTAGTCGGGGGCTTCGGACCCGGTGGGGCAGAGGGGGCCGGATGTGCCGATTCCTTTTTGGCCGCCTACCAAAGTGGCAGCAGACCCATCCATCCCCGCAGCACCCGCGGATGGAGAGGAGCCACGAGTCTTTTTAGTCTTTTTCTTCTTTTTTTAAGGAGTGTAGTGTGGGTAATATAGGTGAGGAAATACTCAATGCAGGATTTACTTAGCGAAAAATGATTGCCATCTATTGGGATTCACAAACTTTATTACAATTACGGATGTTATTTAAAAGAATATAAATAAACTGTCAAATTCTTCCAGCACTTGATATTCTGTGCTAAGGGAAGATGACTTAGAAAAAAATTATAAACTACTGAATTACACGTCTAAACATTTCAGCATTGAAGGTGTGTAAATGTATGTAAGAGAAAGGAAACAAACAACGAATCAAACACATTTTTAAGGGGTGGATGAATCAAACGTTTCCTACCTAAGGGTCGCCAATCCTTACAGCTGACTCCCTGCCCCCCCCCCAGCACAACATTTAGTGTTTATAAAGCTTACTTTTGCACATCCTTTGCCCTTTATGTCTATTAAAACAACCCTTATTCTCCCCCCCTCTTCCTATTCATTGTTACACCCGAGGGCAAAGAAAGCATTAAACTTCTCGTAAAAAGATTTTCTCCAATTCAGCGTTCCTCAACCCCATACGGAGCCTCGAACATTTATTAACGTGAGTGCCTAAAGGTGTGGCACTGTTTACTGGAGTTATACATGCCACTCCATTTCAGAGACCGGAAGGGAGGGAGTGCCAACATAAACCTAATTAACTTCTTTTGTGTAAATGAGAAAATTATACGGTGGTATGTAAATATAAAAAGTAGCACACACAAGAGGTAAAAAGAATCCCGTGAGAATGAGGAATATCCCCCCCCGCAGGAAAAGGAAATATGCAATTCCAAAAGCATTCGTCTTTATTTTTCAATGCATCATTCGCGGAACTATATATAAAGGAAGATGGCTTGGAATCCTTTCGAACATTCTTACACATACAAAACCAAATACAGGAAGGCAAACAAAAGTAAAAAAAGTAAGAAACAGAAAGAGAGGTCGACAGTTAATGGAAGAAGCAAAGAAAGAGATCAAGGAAAGAATTTGAGGGAAAAAGCAAACAATCCCCATTCGAGTGGCAAACAATCCGTAAAAAGGAGGATCAATTTATGCTAGGGCAATTAAGGCAGTATAATCGATGAAGAGAGATAATTAGGGAGAGGAAATTTTGAAAAAAATGATAAGGAGGAAAAGAGATTTTTTTTTATAGAGCCCATCTGGCAACTGCCCACTTGGGCATAAGTCGCCGAAACAGGACACAGCCTAGAACTAGGAAACTTTAAAATACAAATATGAAAACATAACTGATAAAAATGGAAAAAACTTAACAATTAAGAAGCAATCTCCAGCAGCAGTGGGAGCTCCCCCTCACCACCACATCCAGGCGCACCCCATAAAGAAACAAATCTGGGTCGGGGTGAAGCCGTGGATGGCGGCAGAAGTGCACCACCTTAGTCTTTGCAAAAGAAAACCGAAACCTGTGCGCTTCGGAATAGCGAGAGACGCGGTTCAATGCCTGTTGGAGTCGACGCTCCAGAGTTGGCATCTGGGCCGCGCCAAAAGAAATCGAAAGGTCGTCCACGTAGAGCGTAGCGAGAACATCTTCCGGCAGCACCGAGGTGATGCCGTTGATGCTCAGGGCAAAGAGTGTGACACTGACGACACTTCCCTGCGGGACACCCTCTTCCTGCTCCTTTGGGCCGGAGAGGGCTCCCCCCCCCCGTACGTGGAATCGACGATCTCGCAAAAATTAAGATATAAAAATTGGGAGGCGTCCCCTCGCCCCCATCGTGTGCAGAGTCTCCATGATACCGTATCGCCATGCGGTATCATAGGCCTTCTTCAGAACGAAAAACACCGTGGCGTATTGCTGTCTACGAAGGAAAGCCTCGCAGACGGCATTTTCCAGTCGGAGCAGAGCATCCGACGTGGAGTGGAACTTGCGGAAGCAGCACTGTGCACAAGACAGATGTCCTCCGCTGTCCAGGAAAAAAGCTATTCTAACATTTACCAATTTCTCCATCAACTTGCACACGCAACAGGTTAGAGAAATTGGGCGGAAACCGGTCGGAGTAGAGTGATCTCTCCCCGGTTTGCCAAAGGCGAGCACAGTAACGATTCACCAGGGGTCTGGGAAAAGACCCTCCACCCAGATCCTGTTGAAGAAATCTAAGAAAAAGGCCATGCCTCACTCACTCAGGTTTCGAAGCATGGCGTACGGGACATCGTATGGACCATGGGCGGTGTCCGCGCACGAAGCGAGAGCGGAACGCAACTCACTCACAGTAAACTTGTCGTTCAAGGGTTCTCCGCTTCTGAAGGGAAAGTCCAGCCGGCGGCCTTCCGTGACATGACAACGTGCATTGAATACTGGCGGTGCAGCATGCCGGCTAGAGAATGCGGAAAAAGTGGTCGCTAAGGATTCCGCCACGGACGCAGGGTCCTGGATTGCGGTCCCATTCTCATGGAGAACGGGAGGGGGATCCAGCGAGAACTTGCCCCGAATCCTTTTGACTCGCTTCCACACCTTTGCTAAAGGGGTCTTCCCGTTAAGTAAAGACACATATGCCCGCCAAGAAGAGCAGAGGGCGTGCTTCGAAATATACCGGAACCTATCCCTAGTCCAAAGAAATTCAGCCACAGTGATGTCTTCGGGCGGCGCCTATAGCGCATGTAGACATAACGCTTCTGTTTGAGGGCCGTCTCACACTCGGCCGAACACCATTGGAGTGGTCGGCGTGCAAAACGGCTAGACGTCCTAGAAATAGTAGTCAGGCCCACAGCGATGAGGTTGCCGGAGAAGAACTCAACGGCCTCATCTACCGACCTAAACTCACCATTGAGTCCACCGCGCCCGCGCCAAGCACCACTGAGGTGGGCTCTCAGGCGGCAGTTGCCCTGAAAATCATATTTGAATGGGAAAGTGTTCACTACCATGGATGTAATCAACCACCCCCCAATCAAAATCAGGCTGTGCAACTAAAGAGCACAAAGATAGATCAAGGCAAGAAAATGAAGCGGTTCTCGCAAATTGATGCGTAAACTCATCCACGTTTAGGACACCTATCTCAAGCTCTTCGATCAGATCGGCAAGGAATTGTTTCCTTAGATTTATTGAGTAATCTCCCAAGAGAGGATGCCTGCCGTTCAGATCTCCAAGCAAGAGCAAGGGCCTCGGCAACGTTGCTACGACGCGGCAGAATTCCCCGCGTTGAAGTCAGCTGACGATGGAATGTACGCAGAAATGAAAGTATACCACCTATCCAGGTGCAGCTGCACAGCCACTTCCTGAAAGGAGGTATCTAAAGAGAAAGGGAGAACGGAGACATCATGCCGGGTGTAAACTGCGCATACCCCAGCACGGTTATCCCGCGATGATTGGGTCGCAAGACCCTTATACCCCGGAAGGGAGGGTAGGGGACACGCGCCTAGCATGGTCTCCTGCAAAAATATAGCTAACGGGGAACGGGACGAGACGAGCCTCCACAGCTCCTCCCAGTTAGCCCGGAGTCCATGGCAATTCCATTAAAGGAATATGCCCTCCAGGCCTAGTTCGGAGGAGACGCCGGTGCCCTCGTCGAACAAAGGACCCTCACGGTAATGGCCGTACGCTTCCGGGAGGCAGAACCCCGTGCGTTGTTGGCCGGACAAAGCGCTGAAGGCGCTAACGCCTCCGAGGACATATTGGGGAAGGGCGGGCTCACCATGCGAGTCTTTTTCTTCTTCCTTGCCTCGAAACCTTAGGCGGGCGTTGCGGCTTCGGAGCCAGGGGGCGCCTCTTTTCGAGAAACCACCGTTTCGAGCTACTCGCTCCACCTCTAGGCGTGGGCGAAGGAGCCGAAGCTCCTTTGTTGCTGTCCTTTTTTCGGGGGACAGCTTTAGGAACCCCTGAAGATGGTCTGGCGACCAACTTCAGATATGCACCCCCATTTCTTCGAAGAAGCATGGTGCGGCTTTCCGCAATTGACACACTTGGCCACACATGATTTAGACTTATCGTCTTCGGCCTTGGAGCTATTCACAGACTTCAGGTGACCCCCACTTTGCACGTCTACAAGATCGATTCCTATGGCTGAAGCGGTGACATTAATATCACCGCCGCGGCAGTTGCACGAATGCCTTCCCGCGGTAGCGGTACCAACCACCACGCACCGACTCAGGGAGCTCGTCACAGTCGAACGTGACAAAGAGTGTAGGGGGTGGGTCTCGAGGCTCCTCCCTGTTTTCTCATCACACATTCGACCTTGACCTCCCCATGGTCGGCCAGCTCTAAGGTAATGTCCTCAATGGAGGAGTCAACGAGTTCGCTCGCATAAACTACTCCTTTCACAAAGTTCATGGTAGAGTGCAGCGTCATACTCACCGGGGTGCCATGGAGTGTCCGAAGAGCACTTATCTTGGCCGGCTCAGCGGGATTTGCCGCATTGGCCAGAAGGATCCCGTCCGAGAAACAGGTCACTTTTGGCTCTCTACCAATTGCACTAGCTAATCCTCTCCTCTGATAGATCATGTTGCCCTTGGCCAACATGGTGCCATCAGTTGATAGAATAACAAGGAAGCGTTTGAAGCCAGCGAGCTCAATTTTTTTTTTTTTTAATTAAGGGGCTATCTGGCGACTGCCGGCTTAGGCATTAGTCGCCGTAAACAAACAGCCTAGTTCTAGGCTACTTTAAAAATTAAACAGGAAACAATAAAAAGAAATAACAATAACAATAAAAAAGGAATAACAAAAACAACAACAACAATTAAACCGGGTTAAATAAAAGGGAGAAGGCCAGCCTCCCCCAAAAAGTCAATAAGTCCACTAGTCATGGTGCACGCACTCCTCCCGAGTACAAGGGACAGGCGGTAGCAAACCCGCCCATCCCGGTACCGAGACAGGTATCGTGCGCGAAGATCACCCAGACTGGGACATTCGACAAGAATGTGCCGAACAGTCTGGGGGACGACGCAGTCGTTGCAATAGGGCGCAGGCAAGCGCTCCATCAAGTAGCGATGCGTCACACGAGTGTGTCCGATTCGAAGACGACAGAAAGCAACCTGAAGCCGCCGCGGCATTGGGGGATAGGTCCATGGAACAGTCGCGGCGCAATGGCACGCAACTTTAAATTCCCCTCGACCGTCTCCAAACTTCTTTGCCAAGCAGTCCGAAGAGCTGCCCGTATTCCTGCCATGTAGTCAGTGTGAGGAAGAGCGAAACGCTGGTCCGGTCGCAGAGTCCTCGCGGAATCTTTGGCGCCCTTATTGGCGCGCTCATTCCCCACAATTCTTACATGTCCAGGAACCCAGCAGAAGATAATCTCGACATCTGCCTGGCTCGCCAAAACCGTGGCGTCACGGATATCGCGAATCAGGGGATGCGGAGATTCCAATGCCATGAGAGCACTCAGGGCGCTTTGTGAGTCGCTATAGATCACAATCCGGTCTCCGAACCGGGCACGTCGCGTAATCTCCCGTACCGAGTGGTGTATTGCCACCAGCTCGGCCGTGAAGACAGACGCAGCGCCTGTTAGAGCCCCGCTGACTTCAAACAGAGGGGATACGGCGTGGAAGCCGACCCCCTCTTGGGACTTGGAGCCATCCGTATACACTGGCACGGTACCAGCGTGACACGATGTGTGCTCCAAAAAGGTCGAACGCAATACTCCCGGCGCAGTACAAGCTTTGGGAGCAGAGACGTGGCGACAAATAGCCAAATGTGGTACCCTCCAGGGTGGCGTTCTGGGCAGAACCAGGGGCGCCACCGGCCCGAGAGCTATATCTACCTCTCGAAGGAGTTTCCTGGCCCTAAACCCAAAGGGCTCAGGGTATGACTGGCGTCTCTCGGCGGCATAGGCACCATCGAGATCAGCTGCGGATGCAGTGAGAGCTGTTGGCGACTGAGGGAGGCGCCGGGCTCGCGCGTACAGGCGAGTGATGCACTGCACGCGGCGCAGAGTGAGTGGCATCTCCCCAGCATCGACCAACAGGCTCTTAATAGGGGAAGTGCGGAAGGCACCGGTCGCAAGGCGAAGGCCGGTGTGGTGGATCGAATCCACCTTCCGCAATAAACGCTCGGCTGCGGATGCATAAAACTCGCATCCGTAGTCGAGCTTCGAGCGAACAAAGGATCGATAAAAAAGTCAGGCGGTAGCCCTATCAGCGCCCCAAGCGCTGAACGTCACAGAACGGAGAATGTCCATGGCGCGGGTACAAGAGACCCTAAGGCTGCGAATATGAGCCTCCCAGGTGAGGCGTCGGTCGAATACAAGACCAAGGAAACGGTGCGACTCAACCACATCCTGGCGCACCCCGTTAAGAAACAAATCTGGGTCGGGGTGAAGCCGTGGATGGCGGCAGAAGGGCACCACCTTAGTCTTGGCCAAAGAAAACCGAAACCTGTGGGCTTCGGCATAGCGAGAGACGCGGTTCAATGCCTGTTGGAGTCGACGCTCCAGAGTTGGCATCTGGGCCACGCCAAAAGAGATCGAAAGGTCGTCCACGTAGATCGTAGCGAGAACATCTTCTGGCAGAACCGAGGTGATGCCGTTGATGCTGAGGACAAAGAGTGTGACACTGAGGACACTTCCCTGCGGGACACCCTCTTCCTGCACCTTTGGGGCAGAGAGGGCTCCCCCAACCCGTACGCGGAATCGACGATCTCGCAAAAATTCAGATATAAAAATTGGGAGGCGTCCCCTCGCCCCCATCGTGTGCAGAGTCTCCATGATACCGTATCGCCATGCGGTATCATAGGCCTTCTCCAGATCAAAAAACACCGTGGCGTAGTGCTGTCTACGAAGGAAAGCCTCGCAGACGGCATTTTCCAGTCGGAGCAGAGCATCCGACGTGGAGTGAAACTTACGGAAGCCGCACTGTGCAGAAGACAGATGGCCTCCGCTGTCCAGGAAATAGGCTAATCTAACATTTACCAATTTCTCCATCAACTTGCACACGCAAGAGGTTAGAGAGATTGGGCGAAAACCGGTCGGAGTAGAGTGATCTCTCCCCGGCTTGCGAAAGGCGAGCACAGTAGCGATTCGCCAGGAGTCTGGGAGAAGACCTCTCACCCAGATCCTGTTGAACAGATCTAACAGAAAGGCCATGCCTCGCTCACCCAGGTGTCGAAGCATGGCGTACGGGACATCGTCCGGACCATGGGCGGTGTCCGCGCACGAAGCGAGAGCGGAACGCAACTCACTCACAGTAAACTTGTCGTTGAAGGGTTCTCCGCCTCTGGAGGTAAAGTCCAGCCGGCGGCCTTCCGCGACATCACGACGTGCATTGAATGCTGGCGGAGCAGCATCACGGCTAGAGAATGCGGAAAAAGTGGTCGCTAAGGATTCCGCCACGGACGTGGGGTCCGAGATTGCGGTCCCATTCTCCTGGAGAACGGGAGGGGGGTCCTGCGAGAACTTGCCCTGAATCCTTTTGACTCGCTTCCACACCTTTGCTAAAGGGGTCTTCCCGTTAAGTGAAGACACGATGCCCGCCAAGAAGAGCGGCGGGCGTGCTTCGAAATATACCGGAACCTATCCCTAGCCCAAAGAAATTCAGCCACAGTGAGGTCTTCGGGCGGCGCTTATAGCGCATGTAGACATAACGCTTCTGTTTGAGGGCCGTCTCACACTCGGCCGACCACCATGGGAGTGGTCGGCGTGCAAAACGGCCAGACGTCCTAGGAATAGTAGTCAGGTCCATGGCGATGAGGTTGCCGAAAAAGAACTCAACGGCCTCATCTACCGACCTAAACTCCTCGACTGAGATACAGAATTCAGTTATTTCCTGAAATGCAGGCCACCGCGCCCGCGCCAAGCACCACCGAGGTGGTCTCTCAGGCGGCAGTTGCCCTGAAAATGATATTTGAATGGGAAAGTGATCACTACCATGGAGGTCATCGACCACCCCCCAATCAAAATCAGGCTGTGCATCCGAAGAGCACAAAGATATGTCAAGGCAAGAAAATGAAGCGGTTCTCGGACAGTGATGCGTAAACTCATTCACGTTTAGGACACCCATCTCAAGCTCTTCGAACAGATCGGCAAGGACTTGTCCCCTTGAATTTATGGAGTAATCTCCCCAGAGAGGATGCCTGCCGTTCAGATCTCCAAGCAAGAGATAGGGCCTCGGCAACCGTGCCACGACGCGGCGGAAGTCCCCCGCGTCGAAGTCAGCTGACGGTGGAATGTACGCAGAAATGATACTATACCTCCTATCCAGGTGCAGCTGCATAGCCACTGCCTGAAAGGAGGTATCTAAAGAGGAAGGAAGAACGGAGACACCATGCCGGGTGTAAACCGCGCATCCCCCAGCCCGGCCATCCCGCGTTGGTGGGGTCGCAAGACCCTTATACCCCGGAAGGGCAGGCAGGGGGCACGTGCCTAGCATGGTCTCCTGCAAAAAAATAGCTAACGGGGAACGAGACGAGGCGAGCCTCCGCAGCTCATCCCAGTTGGCCTGGAGTCTACGGCAATTCCATTGAAGGAATATGCCCTCCAGGCCTAGCTCGGAGGAGACGCGGGGGCCCTCCTCGAATTGAACACCCTCACGGGAATGGCCGTACGCTTCCCGGGGGCAGAACCCCGGGCGCTGTTGGCCGGACAAAGCGCTGGAGGCACTGTCGCCTTCGAGGACTTATTGGGGGAGGTTGGGCTCGCCATGCGAGTCTTTTCCTCCCTCTGCCTCGAAACCTTAGGCGGGCGCTGCGGCTTCGGAGGTGGGGGGGGCCTCTTTTCGAGGAACCACCGTCTCCGAGCCACCCGCTCCACCTCGGGGCGTGGGCGAAGGAGCCGAAGCTCCTTTGTTGCTGTCCTCCTTTCGGGGGACAGCTTTAGGAACCCCTGAAGATGGCATAGCGACCATCTTCAGGTTTGTTGCCTCCTGTGAGTCTAACGACTCGGTGGAGGCGCGTGGCCGTTTCGCCTTGCGGGAAACGGTCACGCTGGGGGAAGAGGGGGGAGCCCTGGTTTTAGCCGAAGCTGGGTATGAACCCTTTTTGCCGCCAGCTTTACCAGGGGAGCGCCCGGGTTGGGTAGAGCCCGCACATGGGCTCCGAATGGGCGCGGAAACAACCGTGTTCGTTGGCCTGGATAGGCCAAGAGCAGAGGGTGCCGTCGAACTACTGAGGCATATGACGTCCCAGGAAGAGCTGGGCGCGCCAGGACCAAGTCCTTAGCCTCGCGGAATGAGAGTCTATCCTGGGCCTGAACGGCCAGGATTTCTTTCTCAAGGAGATATGCACCACATTGCTTCGAAGAAGCAGATGGGGCTCTCCGCAATTGACACACTTGGCCACACACGATTTGGGCTTATCGTGTGCGACCTTGGAGCGATTTACACAGACTTCGGGTGACCCCGACTTTGCACGTCTACATGAGCGATTCGTATGGCCGAAGCGGTGACAGTAATAGCACCGCCGCGGCAGTGGCACGAATGCCTTCACGCGGTAGCGGTACCAACCAGCACGCACCAACTCAGGGAGCTTGTCACAGTCGAACGTGACGAAGAGTGTAGGGGTGGGTCTCGAAGCCCCTCCCTGTTTTCTCATCACACGTTCGACCTTGACCGCCCCATGGTCGGTTAGCTCTAGGGTGATGTTCTCAATGGAGTAGTCAACGAGTTCCCTCGCATAAACTACTCCTTTCACAAAGTTCATGGTAGAGTGCGGCGTCACACTCACCGGGGTGACATGAAGTGTCCGAAAAGCACTTATCTTGGCCACCTCGGCGGGATTCGCCGCATTCACCAGAAGGCTCCCGTCCGAGAAACAGGTCACCTTCAGCTCTCTACCAATTGCACTAGCTAATCCTCTTCTCTGATGGATCATGTTGCCCTTGGACAACATGGTGCCATCAGTGGAGCGAATAACGAGGAAGCGTTTGAAGCCAGCGGGCTCGAAAACGCCAGGTAACCTCTGAATGAGGGGCCCCGACGTCATCGAGGCTCCGCCCTGTGCACTCTTGGTGTTAGTCTTGGTCAGGGGCTCCGCACACGAGGGGGTAGAGGGGCCGGATGTGCCAATCTTGGCTTGGTCGCCTACCAAAGTGGTAGCAGACCCATTCGTCCCCGCAGCCCCCGCGGATGGAGAGGAGCCCCGAGTCTTTTTCGTCTTTTTTGTGTTTTTTCTTTTTTGGAGAGGAGGGCGGGGAATGAACCTGCTTTTCACCTCCGCCGGCAGAAGCCCCTAGGCCAGATGGACCGGCCTCAGCCAGGTCCCTCTCCAAAATGGAGAAGGTCCTGGTTGTCGTAGGGGCACCTGTCGGAGGAGATCCCTCCCCTCCTTTTACTGCCTCGGAGCCCTCAGCCATTTGAGGAGGACCTTGCATAGGGGCGGATTCGGGTTCGGTGCTTGTCGCCGAGCCCGAATTCCCCCCCATGGAAGGCCCTACCGTCTGAGGCTGGGTCTCCTCAAGGACCATGTTTATCACAGGAGGGGCCTCCAGTTGGCCATCCCCTCCCAGGACATCGCAGGTCCCCTTGGCATTGTTGCCAGTCTTGTGTGGGGAGGCACAGGCCTTGACCCCAGCAAGGTTTAAAATTCTTGCCAGCAGGTCTTTTGAGGGAAGCGACCGAAGGGGCCTGGCTTCCCTCTCCCCCCTAAGGGGGTTTGCCCTACCGAGCCGCTTTGATGGGGAGCGGCTGGCTAAGGGCTGCCTGCTGGCTTTCTTGTCAGTCCCCTTGAAAAGAAAAGAGGGGACTGCCGCTGGGAAAAGGGAGGTGCCCGAAAGCACCTCCAGAGAAGGGGGTGAAAGGGAGTTTCCTGCACCCGTAGGCGAAGGAGAGAAGTAAGCCTCCTCTCCGGTTAGAGAAATATGGAGGGTCCCCTGTGCAAGCACAGGGGGGGGGGGACCTACATTTTTTCGGTAAAGCTACCCGAGGGCGGCTCCGTCGATGAGCAAGGGGGAGTTAAAGGGGTTTGAGGTTTTATTAATTCATCCATGGGCATGGTGACCCTATTTTTGCTACGGGACGCAATAGCTCATCACCTCTTGCAGTTGCCCGCACTGCAAGAGGTGCTTACAGGCCTGGCAGAGCCAGGCGCCGCCATTTCGGACCACCCCTCCCGCCTGGTGGCCTGGCAGTCCATCGGCATGGCGGCTCCACCTTAGACAGGGCGTAAAAAAATATAGGTTGTAAAGAGGAGAGGAAAAGGGATGTGTGGAAGGTATCGGTGGGGATGAAGCAGGTTGTTAAAAACCAGCCACCCCAGACCGGAGCTCAGGGGTTAGGGAACATTGTCCCCCACCCCCTCAGCCCCGATGCGGGACGGTTGGCTGAAAGGAAGGTCAGCATCTACCCTGTGAAATTAGAGGCTGACCAGAGAAAGTTGTGGGAGAGGTTGTGTGAAAAGAGAGGAAACAAGTATTTTGAAGGAAGGAAGAGAGGCTAAGCTGGGGCCGGACGGAGTGCTGAATCCCGTCAGCACGGCGGCCAGGATGGCAAATCGCCGCGCCTCTTACGGGGCAGCGAGCTCAAAAACGCCAGGTCCCCTCTGAATGAGGGGCCCCTATGTCATCGAGGCTCCGCCCTGTGCACCTTTAGTCTAAGTCAGGTGCCCCGCAACAGGAAGGGAAGAGGGGCCGAATGTGCCGATCTTGGCTTGGTCGCTTACCAAAGTGGCAGCAGATCCATCCCTCCCCACAGCCCCCGCGGATGGAGAGGAGACCCGAGTCTCCTTAGTCTTTTTCTTTTTTGGAGAGGAGGGCGGGGAATAAACCCGCTTCTCACTTCCGCCGGCAGAAGCTCCTAGGCCAGATGGACCGGCCTCAGCCAGGTCCTTCTCCGAAATGGAGAATGGTATGGTGGTCGCAGGGGCGACATACGGAGGAGATCCCTTTCCTGATTGTACTGCCTCAGAAACCATAGCCGTTTGAGGAGGTCCTTGCATAGGCGTGAATTCGGGTTCGGTGTTCGGCGCCGAGCCCGGATGTCCCCCCATGGAAGGCCCTACCGTCTGAGGCTGGTTTTACTCAAGGACCATGTCTATTTCAGGAGGGGCCTTCAGTTGGCCATCCCCTCCCAGGACATCGCAGGTCCCCTTGGCAGTGTCGCCAGTCTTGTGTGGGGAGGCACAGGCCTTGACCCCGGCAAGGTTTAAAATTCTTGCCAGCAGGTCTTTTGAGGGAAGCGACAGAAGGAACCTGGCTTTCCTCTCCCTCCTAAGGGGATTTGCCTCACCGAGTCGCTTACACGAGGGGCGGTTCGAAATGGGCTGCCTGCTGGCTTTCTTGGCAGTCCCCTTAGAAAGAAAAGGAGGGACTGCCCCAGGAAATAGGGAGGTGCCCGGAAGCTCCTTCAGAGAAGGGGATGTAGGGGAGTCCCCTGCACCCGTAGGCGTACGAGAGGAGTAAGCCTCTTTTCCGGTTAGAGAAATATGGAGGGTCCCCTGCGCAAGCACCGGGGGAGACGTCCATTTTTTCGGTGGAGCTGCCCGAGGACGGCTCCGTTGATAATACAGGGGAAGTTGAGAGTTGTTTTTTGGGGGTGGGGTTGTGCATCCTTGGGCATAGTGACCGTAAATTTTTTGCGGGACGCAATAGATCATCACCTCTCACAGTTTTCCGCACTGCAAGAGGTGCTTACAGGCCTGGCAGAGTTAAACGCCGCTATTTGGGACCACCTCTCCCGCCTGGTGGCCTAGCAGTCCATCGGCATGGCGGCTCCACCTTGAACACGGCGTAAAAAGTTAGATTGTGAAGAGGAGATAAAAAGGGGATGTGAGGAAGGTATGGTTGGGGATTAAGCAGGTAGTTAAACAACCATCATCCCGACCTGGAGCTCAGAGGTTAGGGAACGTTGTCCACTTCCTCCTTAGCCACGACCCCGGACGATTGGCTTGAGAAGAAAGTCAGCATCTACCCTGTGAAATTAGAGGGTGACCAGAGAAACTTGTAGGAGAGTTTGTATGAAAAGCGACGAGGTAGGGGAAGAAATACAGGCTTTCTGAAGGAAGGAAGAGAGGCTGAGCTGGGGCGCAACGGATCGCTGGATTCCGTCAGCACAGCGCCAGGATGGCAAATCACAGCGCTCCTTACGGGGATTGGAAGAGAGACAGGCGATAATCGATACAGTCTTTCCAGCCCGGTTTTCAACCAAAAATCGATGAAATATATCTATAAAAGTCCATAACAAGCTTTATAACCGGTTATCAACCAAAAATTCCATAATACTCTTTATAAAGGTCATCGAAAAAGTATTAAAAAAAATCCAAAAAGACTTCTCGAAAATTAAGCAAAACGTACTTGAAATCTTTTTTTCAAAAAAGTCCGTAAATTACCTCAAAAAGGTTTCAGACAACTTCCATAGAAGACTTTTTTTTTAATCTTTTTCCCTCAAAGGTGCACAAAATAAAAATCAAAATAGCTTCTCGAACACATCTGGAACAAGCCTTGAAAATATTTTATCAAAAAAAGTCCGGAAATTAATTTCAAAATGGTTTCTCGAAAATTTATAAAGTTGCTCACAAAAGCTAAAAAAAAAAACATTTTGATAAAGTCCCCCAAATTTTTAAAAAGTTTCATGAAAACTTCGAAGAAAAGGCTTAAAAAATGGGGCAAAAAATATTCCAAAAGCCTCTTACCTCGAAAGAATCCACTAAAAAGCTTCGCAAAAGATTTAAAATCGTCACCATCATTTAGACCACAAAACAAATAAGCCACTAAAATTTACACAGACTAGAAAACGATCTACGAAAATATAAGGAAACCAGGCAATGGCTTCGCTACTAAGCTTAAAATTTAAAATCGAAAAAAAGCAGCCATGGTTAAATTTTTATAAATTTTCTGAACTTTTCCAATTATAATAATTATAAAAAGGAACTCTAAACTAAATTTGCCCCCTTTTAAAAATATCACGTGCTAAAAAAAAGTTATAGAAGATATATAAAAATAAATTTTCTGAACTTCGCCATTTTGTTTTTTGATATTATAAAAGAATTATTAGAAATAACTTTGATAAAAAACATGTCATAACCAAACTAAGATAAAATTATTATTCAAATACTCAAAAAAATCCCCTTCTTAAATTATAGAGTTAGTGAATAAAAAAAAAATGAGAAAGTTCCTTAAAACGTCATAAAATTCCACCAAAAGTCAACAAAAGTCAAAATTAGACATATCTGAGCAGATTATTGTCTATCAAGTAATTCTCAAGGGCTAAATATTGGTTCCTCCTTTCCTACCGACGGAGGTAGATAGTTATAAGTTGAGGAGTGACTTGGAATAATTATTTAGAAGATGTATTTAGTTTCTGAGAAACCTGATATGATCCAATAAAGGGAAGAACTCTTTATTAAGAGGGGGTGGATCAGCTGGAAGATGAAAGGAAGATAAGCACTAAATACTTTAGAAATGGGCTGGGAAATTGGATCCGAGATGAGAATTCTGACTACGTCAAACCACTCCACCTCAGGATACCGAATCTTAAAGGCGTAGGTTAAAACCTCCAAATATAAACGTGTACATAACAACGTAGATTCAATGGAACACAAGTACGAACAATAAACCCATATTGTGATAAATTTGTGAATCTTTGTCATCAAGTTATTCCAATCCAAAATGTACGTCAGTGTGCATGTTATATTCTTCTCTCTTTTAATACATATGTGCACACGCAAGATCTTAAGGTTATTTTTGTCATTATAAAATATCTTCGTTGAAAGGGAAATTTTGCTGTCAAACTCCAAATCGTTTTATTTTCCTCAGCTGCAATCTACGACTTCAATCAATGTAATCTCTCTCCGCTTTGGCAATGACCTGACCAGCTCCCTTCCCCTCGGATCACTCCCCTCCGTAGCTAGTACCTTAATTGGCCCAGCGAGGAGAAGGCTGAAACGCACAAAGCTTTCCTCTTCCTTTGATGGTCAGTAAACACCAGCGTTTATTGTGTGCATAAGACTTATAACATTGATAGCGAATATTCACTCTAAACGTCTGTAATGGACATATCAATACAGTTATCTATGCCATATATATATATATATATATATGAAATGAAAAATTCACAAAGTAGCACGTGAGGGTAGCAAATGAATGCAATGTCCCGCAGGAAAAAATGAAAAGGTGTTTCCAAGTACTTTCGAACTTTATTAAGTTCCTTAAACTCCCTCGTTAGACTATCACCATTTCTTTGAATCTGATACCCTTTCATTCGACTTAGTTTGACCTTACTACCTGCTTCTTCTAATTCTTAATGTGTTTCTTTACCTTCCCCCTTCCGTCTTCCTCATTGAAGATTTCTTGTTTTTGAGGCGGTCTTTCATTCTTTTCTTTCGTATATATACCTCTAATATAATACTATTTCGAAGACGACCCTATCATCTCAAACTCCTATTCAGTTTGCCTCTTAATACATGGAACCTGAATTCCTCTTTCTAAATATAACTCCGGGTTCTCAAATCATGTGTATTACTACGGACACTAAGTCTGATTTTGAAGATAAAGAATAATCGATTTAGTTTTGCTCTCGCTTTCACAAAAAAAAACATCTTTTTGGCTTAAAAAAGCAATTAATAAATTCCTCTCCTGTTCAAATATTAAAACGAACGAAATCGTAAGAAAAAAATATAACAAAATAAACGAAGTCAAGTGAAAAATATATGACAAAGCGAAAAGAACTGAAAGGAAACTACAAGAAAAATATAGGTACAATCATTTTTTTTTTTAAATTATAACGGCATTAATATAGATTTCCAAGGCGTAACAAGCCAAATGTTATATATATAAATATATATAAATATATATAATATATATATATATATATATATATATATATATATATATATATATATATATATATATATATATATATATATAATACTTTTCCCCTAGCGTTATTATTGTCTTCTCGGTAAAGGATTGCTTTCATTGTGACGCCCTCCTCTCTCTTTGTTTCTAGTGTTCTTATAATGTCACTTTATCTTACCACTAAAAAACTCCGGTTTCTTGTCTCATTGCTCATTTACGTCAAATTTACCTTTCACGTCAAATTTCTTTGGCCACTCCTGGCCAAAAGAAATATTTATAAACTCGCGGTGCCGTTTTGTTATGGCCGAAATGTGCGGCGATTAGGCAATCATGAGCCATCTTTATAACGGGTTCGATATTCGTTCTCAGCACACCCAACGCGTTGGTCGGGGGGGGGGGGCTCTCTAGTTCAACAGAAGAACGGTATACAACGCGTCCTTCACGGTGTATTCGATCTTCCGATCGCCTCGCAACGTTTTAGTCTCCTTCTTCCTTTCTTTTTTCCACAGGGGTTGTAATGGGGGGCAATGCATCTGTGCCTCAGCAAATTGGACATTGGTGGCGAGGTCGATGTCTGGGGATGATAGGGGTACTAGAAGCGATACATCCTTCTCGGCCTGGGCCCTGGTAACGCCTGGCTGAGAAATTGGGTTTGGGGAGAGCTGTGCGCTCTGTCCAATGAGGAAGGAGCCGAATTTCATCGGGGCCGCGACTACCTCAGCCCATCCGGTGAAGTACTGGCACTCAATATGGCACTGTATCACTTGGAACCTGGTGGCACGACCTAAAAGGTCATGCACCAAAAGCAAACCTGTTATGCTGGGGGCTTACGGGGGGTAGTAGTTTGTCGAAAACTACTATACAGGTGGAACCTGTATCTCTAACTGTGCCATTTTCAAACCGCAGCCAACCGGGGAAACTCTTGTTGAACAGGAAATTTACCTGTTGATCCGGGGAAGAGGGGGCAGGGGCCGCTGGCAATGCGGCTGGCGGATTAGGCAAGAGGGCAACAGAGATTTGGTGGACCTGGTGACTCGACGAGCTCCTCAGTTGAGAATTTTGGGAGCAATTGTAACTTAAGTGCCCATGGGTGGCACACATAAAGCATACAATTGGTCTACGCGGGTAGTTGCTAGGCATGGAGGGGAGTAACGGGGAATTCACGTCCTTTTTCTCTCGCAGCAAGTAAGGCCGGTACATGCTCGGCGCCTTCACTTTTACGAAGCCATTGTTGCCCTTGGATGGGCTTCGGTTAAACCCAAACTTACGTTTAGGGAGGAAGGATAGTTTTTCTTGACCTCCTAGGGGTAGAGGTCGTGACGGAAAGCGTGAAAGTCGACTTATTCCACACACTCCTTGAAAGTGGACGCTCTTCTGCCCACTACGAAGGCCCTTATTTCGCGAGGGAGGGTCGATATCAGTTGATACCTTAGAAGGATGTCAACGAGCAACTCATAATCATTTGATACTTGGGCGGAATCCAGCCAAAATTGGAAATTACGTCGAAGCGTGAATTCAAATTGCCTGTAGGTTTAGCCTGGCTGTATTCGCGCAGAGCGGAATCTAACCCTCTCAAATTCTGGATTCATGTTAATAGCAGAAAGAAGTTCTGCCTTTAGGGTTGAATAATCAAGGGTGGCTTTCGAAGGAAGCGAAATGAATATGTCGCGAAGAAGAGGACTCAAGAGTGGAAATAACCGGGCGAAACCATTTTATTCTAAGTCCCAATTGTTGACTTTGAAGATCTTCTCTAAGTGAGTTAAATAAGAGTAAAAATCTTCTTCATCTTTGTATGCGGGGAGTTTTAATTAGGGCACTTGAGCCTGTTCATTTCGAGATCCTACGGAGTTTATCTTGATTTGGTCAAGGCTTATCTCTCCCTCATGCTACCTAATTCTTTTCTTCTTTTCTGCTTCTCTCTGCGCTTCTGCGCTTCTCTTTCTTCTGCTTCTCTCTATGCTTTTCTTTTTTCGCCTTTTGCTTTTCTTTCTTCGTTTTCTCTCTGTGCTTTTCTTTCTTCTTCTTCTCTCCGTGCTTTTCTTTCCGCACGTTCGTTACGTTCCTCTTCCTGGACGTAAGCGATTAAATCTTTCCCAGATAAGCGTAGGATTTGCCCTTGCTTATGAAAGCTATCGAATGAAGACAACCCGGATATGCTACTCCCAGCCTTTGCACACGAAAAAGCTGCCAGAGCTATTGAAGCTTTACCCAAAACAAATATAAATTCTACTAACGACAAAAATGATTGAAATTCCTAGTAAAAATCGGGAAAACTCACACACAAAAAAAAATAAATAACGGGCGAATCCGATTCACGACACAATAAAAGGGCCGTTACTATTACCACTTAGTAGTATCCTCTTTTAGGGAACTAGAAAAACTGTGGACACACCACACAAGAATGGACTTAAAAATTGGTTGTTACCCGTTAATCAAATAGAAAATTGTCCTAAAATATTGGTGTTCAGATATTCTTGGTAATGCAGCTGCTATCAATTGGACTTAGTGCTTCAAAATCAGGTAGGGAACACCCCACACCTGACACCAAATTATATATATATATATATGTATATATATATATATATATATATATATATATATATATATATATATATATATATATATATATATATATATATATATATATACCTGTAATTGATTTGTTCCTCGGGAATCTGATATGTAGCAGGAATATAAAGACCCAGGTAATTACACTAATCATTTATTGGCCGGACGTTTCGGAACTTTACGAGTACCATCTTCAGCGACTATGTCGACTAATGTGAAGAGGAAGGAACATTAATTGATAACGGTTAAAAGAATGTTTTAAATAATGGCTCAAAAAGCGGAATAAGGCAAGTTAATATAATAAAATTGACAATTATTAAAAATTAAAGTGAAAACAGTAATAACAATATATAGAATTAAATAATACTACCCAGTGTGATTTTAAAAAAATAATAGAAAGTGAAATTATAAAAAAAACTGACTTGAATATCACATTTCAAAAGTTACTGGAGTAAACAAAAAATAACCTATTGTATTAAATTGTAAAATACAACAAAAAACTTGAAAACAGATTAGAATGAACAAAGTGACTAACCTTTATCGTGAGTTGAGAAATCAACTAACTAAAGATATAAAATTACTAACAAAATTTGTTCGGTTGGTCGGATGGCTAGTTAATCTATTGAAGTGTTGGTTGGTTATATTATGAATAGTTTAATTGAGGAGGAGTAATTATTTAGGTTTGGATTTATTTTATGTATATACAGTGACTAAGATTTTCAAATCGAGAGAAGTTAAGACTGAAGATAATATAGTAAATGAATTAGAATTAAGAGGATGATGGTGATACTCAGAATGTTGCCTGATGGAAGAGGCTTCAGGTTTAGAAATTGGGAAACCAGTCCTATGAGACAAACGTCAAGTGCTTCGCGATCCTGCATTTGAGTTGTAGGCCACTTTGGCTTACATAACGACTGTGACAGGTCATACATGTATAATCGTAAATTATACAGGATCGCAAGCCCAAAGGGATTTGTTCCTTGTGGAGGAGAAAAAAGGAATTTAACGGTACAGGGTTGGAATTTATAGAAATCAATTGGCATTGAGGGAAATGGCGATTGAGGGTAGAGATAAGGAGTTTGTTAAACTCTGATGTTAAATGCTTGAGATAGGATAGTCTAATGAAAACCTTCTGTTTAGAAACAGTAGTGAGTAAGGGTCGAGGATAATATATTTTGGAGAGAAATTCTGATACTAACTTGTCGAAAATCGGGGTAATAATTAAATTTGAAGAAATCCTTTAAATAAGTCAGTTCTTCATGAAAGGATATCCAGTTAGAGCCTACCATATATGCTGTAACTGGATATCCATTCCAAAACGTCCGGCCAATAAATGATTAATGTAATCACCTGGGTCTTCATATTCCTGATATATATATATATATATATATATATATATATATATATATATATATATATATATATATATATGTCAAAGTATGGCCAAGTGTACGGGAATATGCGCACAGGCTCTAAAGTAGGCCCTTCAAGGCGACAACTGTTATTGTTTTAAGAGTACGATTTGAATAGATAACGGCAGCTGCGTAACCAAGGAATATACCAAACACAACGACAAAAATAGATTTTAATACACACTAAATAAAAGGCACAACTATATATATATGGATATATATATAGGTACATGAATAAGACGGAATTAGGTTCCGAATACTAATTAGATAACCTAAGTTTTTCAATGGTTATTCATGGGAGATTTAGGGTAGTGAGTGATTTAGTTCCTTTGAACCTCGAGAGTAGAGCGGGGCAAACTTTGGGGGAGGTTTTGGTAACCTTAATTACCCACGAGAGGTAGCCACAAACAAGCAGCGGGTGGGATCCTTTCTCGAACCTGTGTTTTGCGAGATGTGGGCCTCTTGTCCTCAAGAGTTCACCGGACGAACTTCAAAGCGGGGGAGATGGGGTATGACTTCTCCACACTTGGCTTGAGCGAGCTAACGGGCCTCTTGTCCTCAAGAGGTCACCTGAAGAACTTCAGAGGAAGGCTGCTCCAATCCTTGATCTGAAGGCGGTTGTGAAAGGCTGACGTTGCCTCACGAGACTCTTCTCCCTGACCCGAAGATACGGGTGTGATTTCCAGCTCTTCCGTGGCTTGCGACCGTCACTCACACTTCTCGGGAGAGAGCTCGTTGAATTACACTCCTTTCGGGGAAGTGTTGTCTAACAAAATCTATCTGTAATCCTGGGGAGGGTGCATATATACTCGGAGTTCTCCAAAACAGGGAGAGAGAGAGAGGCTTTCTCGAACCCTCGTTATCAGGCTTGACAAACCGTGCGTCTCCTTGCGGTGAAGTGTCAAAGGCAGGGATCAGCGGGCCAGACGGACGACCAGCGACTGGAGCCATAAAAGCTGTTCACGGCGGACCTACTAAATAGAAGTGAAATCTCAAGACCCGAGGGGGGGGGGGGGAGAGAAGATTGAGGCGGCGGGAAGGTAGCCTTCAATTTCAGCGTCATGCCTCGGTGTGAATTTTGCGGAGACCTGGCGGCAATTCCAAAAAGGGTAAAATATCCACCCCCTAGAGTTAGTTAAGAACTCTTCTCCCCGTAAGAATGCCCATCCGACTCCGCTCATCGACGCCATCTATAAACAAGAAACAAGTCTTATCCTAAAAGGCTTCAGTGAAGATTCATCTGAGCGTAATACCCCTTTGATTACGCATATCCGACTAAACAAACCTTTGAGTCTCGGAGAATCTCACCCTCCGTTTTCTTCAAAGGAATTTACACCGGAACAATTACCAACCTCCCTTCTCGAAGACTCTGCTCTCCCCACCCCCTGTCATCTCAAACGAATATTTCACTACAAGCAAGTTGACCTTGGACCCCGTCGAAGTGACTCAACCATCATCTTCCCGCTTCACCGGAAACGACCATCGTCCTCCCCAACCCCTCCATTTGTGTACAAGGTATCGTAACGAATATTTTAGCTTTCCCAAATTTATAATTGCCGTCTACAGTTCCCCATTATAATTTGTGTAACTATTTGTCTCATATGTCTGTGTATTGTTGTATCATATTAACTTTAATTATTAATATTTATTAAAGTCTATTTTTGCCTACTCCTTTACTTTCTGGCCCTCGACCTCATCATAGCCGTATAACAACAGCCAGTAACTAAGTAAGATTTGGAACTCTCAGCCAATACTAAGTTTTAAAGTAGCATCTATTGGACTAGCCCTCCCTTACGAGGATTTGACTTGTAACCGGACCTCGGCCTACCCAAACCTATTAAAAGGAAAGCCCGCGCACTCTCAAATCAAATATAATAGATGTATGTATGATATATGGAGTTATACCATGACACTTAATAATTACACATCTTCAATTAAACTATTTACTATATAACCACCCAACACTTCATTTCATTTCCTGCCCAACTGACCAAATCTCGTGAGTAGTTTTCTATCGTTAGTTAGTTTGATTTCACAACTTCAACGATAAAGCTTAGTTATTCAAATTAGTTCGTGCACATTTTTTTATGTTTTTTGTTGTTTTATTTTATTAATAGGTTATTTTATTTTTTATCCCAGTTCCCTTTAATTTTTGATACTCAAGTCAGTTTATATCCAAACTTCACTTCTTCCTATTATTTTTTTTTTTAAATTACACTGGATAGTATTAAATAATTCTATATATTGTTATTTTGTTTTACTTTCATCTGAATATTTGACAATTTTATTGATTTACCTTGCCTTCACCGGCTTTTTTTAGCAATTATATAATGCTTGTTTCTAACTCTTTGCCTGCGATTGTTTATATTTCTTTCCCCTTTTCATTAGTCAATACAGTCGCTGATGATGGTCCTAGCGAAGGTTTAAAACGTCCGACTAATAAATTACACTCGTGAACACTAGTTTTATTTCTTTAAATGCTTTTAGTGTTTCTAAGGTGATTTTACCCCCCGGGTTAAAAAAATTACCATTGAAAATTGCATAGCATCGCTAGTTTGGGAGATAATTGGAATTTTGTATATAAAACTAACCAAAAATAGCTGCCATAGTTCATTTTATTTAGCATATTCACATTGTCCATGAATAATAGCTGATAATATTTTATCCTTGTATTCTTTTTTACACTAATGAAAAAATGTGATTATAAGAGATAACCTTCTAAAGGTGCACTGAAGAACGTGCTTTCTTACTGTTAGCTCCTTAATCTTTACTCACCAGTGACTATAAATAGTCCCCGATTATAGCAGTGTCCCATCTTCCTTGGTATCTTTTATCCATCACAGCAATGTCCTGAATGAATCGCTCACCATGCTCATCACTCACTTCTCCCAAATTTTCAAGAAAAAAGTCCAAATGTGAATGTAAAAAGTGCACCCTTAGTGACATTATACATCCTAAATTCTTATAACTTTGTAAAGGTTTTGCTACCAGCTGCTTGTAGTTTGGGTCTTTATTTTTAACAAGGAATCCATTAACTATATTTCGAAATTCACACCACGACTCAGTTTTGAATTCATTCATTGCATTCTAAAGTTGTATTGACTTCAACATTTTCCTTGCTTGCGGTCCTTAACTTTGGCCTCTGCTTGCTTTGGAAAGAGTAGACTAATCTCTGAGACTGCTTCTCACCATGATCTAATGAATTTTACAAACTGTTTGACCAAACCAAGCTTCCTAGGAAGTGGAGCTAGCAAATCTTTGGCATTTTTTTTTTGTAGAGCCTATCTGGCAACTGCCCAATAGGGCATAAGTCTCCGGAAACACGACAGCCTAGAACTAGGCTGCTTTAAAATAAAAATATGAAAACATAACAATGATAAAAATGTAAAAACTTAACAATTAGGAATCAATCTCCGGCATCGGGGAGAGGTCCCCCTCACCCTGGTAGAGGAGCGTGCAACCTACTAAAAAAATAACAAAGCAAAAAAAAAAGAACCTTCTTAAATAAAGGGGAGAAGCCCGGCCTCCCTTCAAAAGTCAACAAGTCCACAAGTCAATGTACGCAAACTCGTGCCGAGTAAATAAGACAGGCGGTAGCGACCCCGCCCATCCCGGTACCAGGAGAGGTATCGTCCTCGAAGATTACATAGACTGGGACATTTGACAAGAATGTGCCGAACAGTCTGGGGTTGGAGGACGAAGCAGTCGTCGCAATAGGGCACTGGCGAGTGCTCCATCAGATAGCGATGCGTCACACGAGTGTGCCCGATTATGAAACGACAGAAAGTACCTGAAGCCGTCGCGGCATTGGAAGATAGGTCCATGGGAACAGTCGAGGCGCAATGGCACGCAACTTTAAGTTCCCTTCGACCGTCTCCCATCTTCTTTGCCAAGCAGTCCGAAGAGCTGCCCGTATTCCTGCCATATAGTCGGTGTGAGGAAGAGCGAAACGCTGGTCCGGTCACAGAGTCCTCGCAGACTCTTTGGCGCCCTCATCGGCGCGCTCATTCCCCGCAATTCCTACATGTTCAGGAACCCAGCAGAAGATAATCTTGACGTCTGCCCGGCTCGCAAAAACTATGGCATCACGGATATTGCGAACCAAGAGATGCGGAGATTCCAAAGCCCTGAGAGCACTCAAGGCCCGTTGTGAGTCGCTATAGATCACAATCCGGTCTCCGAAATGGGCACGTCGCGTAATCTCGCGTACCGAGTGGTGTATTGCCACCAGCTCGGCCGT
The DNA here is from genome assembly GCA_963969495.1 of Ceratothoa steindachneri. Classification (NCBI taxonomy): domain Eukaryota; kingdom Metazoa; phylum Arthropoda; class Malacostraca; order Isopoda; family Cymothoidae; genus Ceratothoa; species Ceratothoa steindachneri. The sequence continues at coordinate 42,165,779 of OZ018329.1, forward strand.
GAAGACAGACGCAGCGCCTGGTAGATCCCCGCTAAATTCAAACAGAGGGGATACGGCGTGGAAGCCGACCCCCTCTTTGGACTCGGAGCCATCCGTATACACTGGCACGGTTCCAGCGTGACACGATGGGTGCTCCAAAAAGGTCGAACGCAATATTCACCGCGCAGTACAAGCTTTGAGCGCAGAGGCGTGGCGTCAAATAGCAAAATGTGGTACCCTCCAGGGTGGCGTCCTGAGGGGAACCAGGGGGCGCCTCCGGCCCGAGAGCTATATCTACCTCTCGAAGGAGTTTCCTGTCCATAAACCCAAAGGGCTTAGGGTATGACTGGTGTTTCTCGGTGGCATAGGTACCATCGAGATCAGCTGCGGATGCAGTGTTAGCTCTTAGGGACTGAGGGAGGCGCCGGGCTCGCGCGTACAGGCGAGTGATGCACTGCACGGGGCGCAGAGCGAGTGGCATCTCCCCAGCATCGACCAACAGGCTCTCAATGGGAGAAGTGCGGAAGGCACCGGTCGCAAGGCGAAGGCCGGTGTGGTGGATCGAATACACGTTCCGCAATAAACGCTCGGCTGCGGATGCATAAAAATCGCCTCCGTAGTCGAGCTTCGAACGAACAAAGGATCGATAAAAAAGTAGAGAAGTAGCCCTATCAGCGCCCCAAGCGCTGAACGTCACGAAACGGAGAATGTCCATGGCGCGGGTACAAGAGAACCTAAGGCTGCGAATATGAGCCTCCCAGGTGAGGCATCGGTCGAATACAAGAGCAAGGAAACGGTGCGATTCACCCACATCCAGGCGCACCCCATTAAGAAACAAATCTGGGTATAAGTGAAGCCGTAGATGGCGGCAGAAGTGCACCACCTTAGTCTTGGCCAAAGAAAACCGAAACCTGTGCGCTTCAGCATAGCGAGAGACGCAGTTCAATGCCTGTTGGAGTCGACGCGCTAGAGTTGGCATCTATGCCGCGCCAAAAGAGATCAAAAAGTCGTCCACGTAGAGCGCAGCGAGAACATCTTCTGGCAGCACCGAGGTGATGCCGTTGATGCTCAGGGCAAAGAGTGTGACACTCAGCACACTTTCCTGCGGGACACCCTATTCCTGCTCCTTTGAGCATGAGAGGGCTCCCCCCACCCGTACGCGGAATCGACGATCTCGCAAAAATTCAGATATAAACTTTAAGGGGCGTCCCCATGCCGTAATCGTGTGCAGAGTCTTCATTATACCGTATCGCCATGCGGTATCATAGGCCTTCTTTAGATCCAAAAACACCGTGGCGTATTGCTGTCTACGAAGGAAAGCCTCGCAGACGGCATTTTCCAGTCGGAGCAGAGCATCCGACGTGGAGTTGACCTTGCGGAAGCCGCACTGTGCGGAAGACAGATGGCCTCCGCTGTCCAGTAAAAAGGCTATTCTTACATTTACCAATTTCTCCATCAACTTGCACACGCAACAGGTTAGAGATATTGAGCGGAAACCGGTCGGAGTAGAGTGATTTCTCCCCGGTTTGCGAAAGGCGAGCAAAGTAGCGATTCGCCAGGAGTTTAGGAGAAGACTTTCCACCCAAATCCTGTTGAAGAAATCCAGCAGAAAAGCCATGCCTCGCTCACCCAGGAATCGAAGCATGGCGTACGGGACATTCTCCGGACCATGGGCGGTGTCCGCGCACGAGGCGAGAGCGGAACGTAACTCACTCACAGTAAACTTTTTGTTGAAGGGTTCTCCGCCTCTGGAGGTAAAGTCCAGCCGGCGGCCTTCCGTGACATGACGACGTGCATTGAATGCTGGCGGAGCAGCATGTCGGCTAGAGAATGCGGAAAAAGCGGTTGCTAAGGATTCCGCCACGGACGCGAGGCCCGAGATTGCGGTCCCATTCTCCTGGAGAACGGGAGGGGGGTCCTACGAGAACTTGCCCTGAATTCGTTTGACTCGCTTCCACACCTCAGCTAAAGGAGTCTTCCCGTTAAGTGAAGACACGTATGCCCGCCAAGAAGAGCGGCGGGCGTGCTTCGAAACATACCGGAACCTAGCCCGACGTAATTCAGTGACAGTGAAATCGTTCGGGCGGCGCTTATAGCACATGTAGGCATAACGCTTCTGTTTGAGGGCCGTTTCACACTCGGCCGACCACCATATGAGTGGTCGGCGTGCAAAACAGCCAGTCGTCCTAGGAATAGTAGTCAGGCCCACAGCGATGAGGTTGCCGGAGAATAACTCAACAGGCTCATCTACCGACCTAAACTCTTCTACTGAGATAGAGAATTCAGTCATTGCCTGAAATACAGGCCACCGCGCCCGCGCAAAGCACCATCGTGGTGGGCTCTCAGGCGTTAGTTGCCCTGAAAATGATATTTGAATGGGAAAGTGATCACTACCATGGAGGTCATCGACCACCCCCCAATCAAAATAAGGCTGTGCATCCAAAGAGCACAAAGATAGGTCAAAGCAAGAAAATTAAGCGGTTCTCGGACAGTGATGCGTAAACTAATCCACGTTTAGGACACCCATCTCAAGCTCTTCGATCAGATCGGCAAGGACTTGTCCCCAAGGATTTATTGAGTAATTTCCCCAGAAAGGATGCCTGCCGTTCAGATCTCCAAGAAAGAGAAAGGGCGTCAGCAACCGTGCCAAGCCGCAGTGGAAGTTCCCCGCGTCGAAGTTAGCTGACGGTGGAATGTACGCAGAAATGATAGTATACCTCTTATCCAGGTGAAGCTGCACAGCCACTGCCTGAAGTGAGGTATCTAAAGTGAAAGAAATAACGGAGACATCGTGCCGAGTGTAAACCGCGCATCTTCTAGCCCGTCCATCCCGCCGTGGTGAGTTCGCAAGACCCTTATACCCCGGAAGGGCGGGCAGGAGGCACTCACTTAGCATGGACTCCTGCAAAAATATAGCTAACGGGTAACGGGACAAGACGAGTTTCCACAGCTCCTCCCAGTTGGCCCGGAGTCCTTGGCTATTCCATTGAAGGAATATGCCCTCCAGGCCTAGCTCGGAGGAGACGCGGGGGCCCTGCTCGAACAGACAACCATCACGGGAATGGCTGTACGCTTCCCGGGGGCTGAACTCCGGGCGCTTTCGCATTCGAGGATTTAATGGGGGAGGTTGCTCTCGCCATGCGATTCCTTTCCTCCCTCCGCCTCGAACCCTCAGGCGGGCGTTGCAGCTTCTGAGGCGGAGGGAAGGCCTCTTTTCGAGGAACCACCGTCTTCGAGCCACTCAGTCCACCACTAGGCGTGGGCGAAGGAGCCGAAGCTCCTTTGTTCCTGTCCTTCTTTCGGGTGACAGCCTTAGGAACCCCGGAAGATGGCCTGTCAACCAACTTCAGGGTTTTTGCCTCCTGGTTTCAGCCGGGGCTGGGTATGAACCCTTTTTGCCACCAGCTTTACCAAGGGAGCTGCCCGGTCGAGTAGAGCCCGCAGAAGGGCTCCGAATGGGCGCGGAAACAACGGTGCTCGTTGGACTAGATGGGCCATGAGCAGAGGGTGCCTTTCTAACTATTGAGGCATATTACGTCGCAGGCAGAGCCCGGCGTGCTAGGACCAAGTCCTTAGCCTCGCGAAATGAGAGACGTTTCTTAGCTTGAACAGCCAGGATTTCCTTCTGAATGAAATATGACCCACATTCCTTTGAAGAAACGGGGTGCAGCTCTCCGCAATTGATACACTTGGCCACATACGATTTGGACTTATCGTGTGCGGCCTTGGGGAAACTTACACAGGTGTTGGGTAACCCCGACTTTGCACGTCGACAGGCGCGATTATTATGGCCGAAGCGGTGGCAGTAATAGCAAATCCACGGCATTGGCACGGATGCCTTCACGTGACGAAGACTGTATGGGTGGGTATCAAGGCCCCTCCCTCTTTCTCATCACACGTTTTATTTTGAACGCCCCATGGTCGGCCAGCTCCAAGGTATTGTACTCTATGGAGTAGTCCTCGAGTTCTCTCACATAAACTACTTGTTTCAAGAAGTTCATGGTAGAGTGCGGCGTCACACTCACAGGCGTGCCATCAAGTGTCATAAGGGCACTAATCATGACCGCCTCGGTGGGTTTTGCCGCATTCGCCAGAAGGCTCCCGTCCGAGAAACGGATCACCTTCGGTTCTCTACCAATTGCACTAGCTAATCTTCTACTCTGATGGATCAGGTTGACCTTGGTCAACATGCTGCCATCAGTTTAGTGAATAACGAGGGAGCGTTTAAAGCCAGCTGGCTAGAAAACGCCAGGTTTCTTCTGAATGAGAGGACCCGATTTATCACGGCTCCGCCCTCTGCACTTTTGGTTTTAGTCATAGTCAGGGGCTCCACACACCGATGGAGGTAGAGGGGCCGGATGTGCCGATCTTGGCTTGGTCGCTTGCCCAAGTGGCAGCAGACCCATCCGACCCCGCAGGCCCGCTGATGAAGAGGAGCCCCAAGTCTTTTTTGTTTTTTTCCTGTTCTTTTTCTTTTTAGGAGAGGAGGGCGGGGAATGAATTCACTTGTCCCCTCCGCTGGCAGGAGCCCCCAAGCCAGATGGACCGGCCTCAGCCCGGTCCTTCTCCAAAATGGAGAATGTCCTTGTGGTCGCAGGAGCACTGGTTGGAGCAAATCCCTACCCTCCTTGTACTGCCTCGGAGACCCCAGCCGAGTGAGGAGGACCTTGCATAGGGGCGGATTCGGGTTCGGTGCTTGGCGCCAAGCCCGGATTACCCCCCATGGAAGGACCTACCGTCTGAGGCTGGGTTGCCTCATGGACCATGTCTCCCTCAAGGGAGGGCCTCCAGTTGGCATCCCTCCCCAAGACATCGCAAGTCCCGTTGGCTTTATTGTCATTAGTCAGCTGGTGTGGGGGGGCACAGGCCTTGACCCCGGCAAAGTTCAATATTCTTGCCAGCAGGTATTTTGAGGGAAGAGACCGAAGGGGCCTGGCTTTCCTCTCCCCCCTAAGGGGGTTTGCCCTACCGAGCCGCTTCAATGGGGAGCCGTCGGCAATGGGCTGCCTGCTGGCTTTCTTGGCAGTCCCCTTGGAAAGAAAAGGAGGGACTGACGCTGGAAAAAGGGAGGTGCACGAAAGCACCTCCAGAGAAGGGGGTGAGGGGGAGTCCCCTACACCTGTAGTCGTAGGAGAGGAGTAAGCCTCCTCTCCAGTTAGAGAAATATGGAGAGTCCCCTGCGCAAGCACAGGTGGGGGTACCTCTATTTTTTCGGTGGAGCTTCCCGAGGGTGGCTCCGTCGTTGATACAGGAGAATTTAAAGGGGGGGGGAAGCAGGTTGTTAAAAAACAACCACCTAACACCAGCGCTCAGGGGTTAGAGAATATTTTCCCTTCCCCGCCCCCAGCCCCGATCCGGGACGGTTGGCTGAGAATACGGTCAGCATCTACCGTGTGAAATTAGAGGCTGACCAGAGAAAGTTGTGGTAGAGGTTTTATAAAAAGCGACGAAGTAGAGGAGAAATACAGGCTACCTGAAGAAAGGAAGAGAGGCTAAGCTGGGGCGGGACGGAGCGCTGGATCCCGTCAGCACGGCGGCCAGGACGGGAAATTGCCGTGCCCCTTACGGGGGGATGCACGGTGATTGCTTCCAGAGAAAATGGGAGAGTGCAATTATCCGGGAGACTCACGTAAAGTGTTATTGACTGGAGGCTTGAATACGCCTAGTAAACGGGACGCTGCCAAGTTGCACTTGCAAAATTTCTTATTCCTTTCCCTCGCTGAGAATTGAGCGAGGAAGTACTCCATTCGTTGAACGAACTCGATAACCAAGTGATAGATGCCTGTCCGTGAGTATCGTCTGTCCGCGGGAACTCTGGCCTTGGGTAAGAGCGAGGGCGAGTAGAGAAGTGACGTATCGCGTTCGTAGCTGGAAGTCGTTGGGAGGTGGAACAGTGCGTACGAGACTACGAGACTGCTAACCAAGACATGGTTGTATGGTACTGCTTTCTCAATGCTTTTCTTGAAGTATTTATGCTGTCTCGGCGGAAGCCGGTCGCCGGGGGCCCCCAAAATGGGGGCGGGGACTTTATTCGACTTGGTGCGCCAGAAGGTGGGAGGATGGTCTTGGCGGTCTTTTAGCTTTACACAAAGGTACATTGCGCCAGGGTCTGGGGTCGATCAGTCGATTATACGGGAAGATAAAGAGAGCCCAACCGGTTCAGCCGACCGCGCGAAGTCTCGATGCTCCCTTGGGGCTGTCTGGCCATACAGGTGCATGTTTCAGGCGCCACAGGTAGACGTTGGGTTCTAAAGGGTGGGTGTGTGTCTCTCTTTCTCTCTCTCTCTCTGACGGTAAACAAGCCATTAATATGTTTTCAAAAGCAGATATACTCACTTATATCAAATTAACACTGACTAATTTGGAGCTATTGGTTGTGATGGTACCGCAGTGAACACAGGTAAATAGGGTGGAAGCCATTCGCTTGATTGAAAAAAAACCCTAAAAAACCACTTTGGTGGATCATATGTTTATTACATTGTAATGAATTACCACTGCGTGTGGCTGAAAACAGAAAATAAATTTTTACTTCTCTATATTTCAAACAATGAACCATTCAGCACTTTTACAGAAAATTTAACTTACGATTCATTATGACAGTTTACGCACCAATTTGGTTTAAGATAAAGAAAAACTCTTCTTTTACTGAAAGTGTAAAATTTTTTTAAATGATGCGTCTTTCTCAGACCATGTCTCAAAGATCTAAAACAATCACCAACAATGTTCTATGTAGAAAATCCTTTTTTGCTCACGCAGAAAATCTTTTCATCTCCATGATACATGACGATGAATAACGCATAAAACAATTAGGATGGAAGAGACTATTAAAAACACGAACAGAACAATTACTAGGGCAAGAAATTCGAGCTTTCGTCATGCTTGAGCTACTATACGACCGTCAATCCTATTACGAAATGATCCACTGACAAACAGCTGAAGTGGCTGGATCCCCTATAACAAAAACAATATATGATACTCGAATAATATATAATAGAGACGGAGACCAACCGAAAGGACTGATCCTATTATTTCCCCGTAATACTCAAGCGATTGAGAGACTCATCATATTTGTAACCGATGCCTCTCTCCGTGTAAATGGGATAGAAGAAAGGGACGGATTCATCCAATCCCGATTTCACTTTCGAACAAATATTTCTCGATTTGATTCTAATAAAGTTTATCTTATGCAAATCGACACGCAGCCAAAGGAAGGGCGGTTGGGGCTGGATAGGGTGGAACTCGACGTACAACTACCTCCTCGTTGTGACTTCTTGAATGATATTTTTCTAAAATTAAACAAGGGAGGAGCTGTACTCAGTAATTATTGTCCTTATAACATCAATTCAACGTTACTATAATCAATATTTAGACGTTATTTGCCGTATAAATGCATTAATTAAGACATGGAGTCAATCCTAATATATGAATATAAAATACCTAATTTTTCAATATTTGATGTTGTTGCCGGGGGCAAATATATTAATTTAGAGCTTAGGTCAACACGCTTTAGAAAACGATCACATTATGTCTCCTTTTTTCGCTTTTTTTAGCTATAAGAGATAATCTTTAACTCTATAATTTAACTTGGTGAATTTTTGAAATTTTTGAAAATGTTTTTTTTGCTTAGTGGACAAGTAACCTTTCATGTTTTTGAGTTTAGGTTTATTTGAACCTTTTATTCGCAGGGCTGTTTTTTGTATGTTTCGAGCTTTTATCAAAGTTTTTTCTAAGAGTTCAGAAAAAATAAATATAATTATCGAATGATTTAGGATGAAAAAAATACAAATCGTGAAGTTCAAAAAATGTATTAAAATTAAGGCTTTGGCGCTGTTTTACTATCATTTCGTATATAAAACAAATTTAGATGAAAAAAAAGATCTGACGAAGGGTTTTTTATTTATCAAACCGGGTGAAATAACTTAAAAAAAAAGGTTTCAGGGTGTCTATGTTGAAAAAAAAGTTTGGGAAAATTCCCAAATATATATAAATCTTCAAGGGATAAAGACAATATAATAAAAGGTAAAATAACTTTAAAAAAATGTTTCAGGGTATCTATGTTTAAAAAGGTGTTCAGGGTGTTAAAATAAACAATATAAAGGGGATTAAAAAAAGTGGTTTAGAATAGCAAATAGGCCGTAGGCCACACGCCAAAGGAGTGCCTGTGGAACCAAGTTCTTTCTGTAAGAAAGAATACGAAGTATCGCTTGTTTATTGTATATTGAAATATTTTCAAAATTACAAGCAAATAATTATTTGACTAGTAAAACATAATTTTCATTGCTCTATCGGGGGCAGAAGATCTATAATGGTAAGATTTTGCCAAGGCTATTTAATCATGGATTCACAAATTTCTGTCTATTGAATATGAAAATAAAAGACATTCGATCTATCCTTTTATATATAGGAAGGGTTGATGAAAGATCACAAGGAAGGAAAGGGGGAATATAGGAAAGCATAGATTAAGGAACAGGTAAATTTGTAACCATTTTAAAGCAAGTTTTGGGCTGAGAGAATTTTTAATAACAATGTTAAACTTAAATGAGTACTCAGATATATTGAAGTTTGGAATTTGTTGAATCAAGATTGACGAATTATTGAGTCAATCTTTATTAAACTACTACCAAGCAAAGAATTTTAGCAAGCTCCTCTTGAAAAGCACTATTTGTACCCAAAATAGCAAAATTAAATCAACCAAGATTCTTTAGGAATTCTCATGCCCACATGAAGGGTGTCAAGCCTTGTTCAAAATCTAAATAGGCTACATTGACTACAAAAACCGTCTCTCGTTGCCTCACTATCATTTGCTGAATGGAGCTCCAAAAGACAACAACATGAACACAAAAACAATAACAAAGTCAGAAGAAATATCCCTGTTAATAATACTATTATAAAGCTTCGTACAGATGCATGTACGCCTTCCACTATTTGAAGCCTTAACCATTATAGAAGAGAAACCCGAATTAAACAACCATTTTAATTTAGCCATACGTGTAATTATGGTCTTTGCTGATTGGCCAAGCATCCATACATAACATTCTCTTCCACTCTATGATAGAGATATTCTACTATCTCTTTCAGTCCGTCCTCGATAAGAACAGAGAGAAGAACAGCCCTGAAGAGAGTCAATGGGAACCTTTGCTTGGCAAAGAATTTTAATTTGTTTTAACTTACAAAATTAATTCATTTTTCCGCTCTTCTTTGGCGGGGTCCATATATATATATATATATATATATATATATATATATATATATATATATATATATATATATATATATATATATATATATATATATATATATATATATTAGAACATATCACATTAGCGTGAAATATATCTGTAAGAAGATAATATTAAACCACAATATTTGAATCAAGATTTATTTATAACCACAAAAGTAGTTTCGGCAAAGTTATAATTGCCATTTTAAACTAAGTAATGAAAAGAGCCAAAATACTGAACAAAATTAAAACACAGAAAACAAGGTGGAAAAACACAAGTATTTGTGTAGACTCAAGGGAAGTTACTAATCTCCGAGAGCAATTGTTTCCGGAGGTTTATAAATACGATTGGCGACTTTATTCGATATATATTTGTTGAATTTGTATTGCCCTTTCGCCAATATATCGCATTACATATGAGATGACCTAATATTTAGAAACTTCCTTAGAGCTAAATGCTTCTGTTCGAAATTGCTTATATATTTTGTTCACTAAATATGTGATCCTAAATAAAATTTAATATTTTGTAAAGATGAAAATGCAATACACAAATACGTGGAATATTAGAAAAAAAACTTTTGATTTTGGGAGAGTAGTTTTAATACTATATCTTAAGAAGTAAAAGAAAGGGAGCTGATTCCGAACTTCATTCAAGAATTGATTGGATCTGATTCCAGATGCGATGGGAGACATATAAGAGACAGGATTTTTAAAATCTAAGTTAAGCCAAAAAACATTTATTGGTTAGCTTGCTATCGTTTCATAAATTATGTCTTTCAATAAAAAAGTTAATAAGTATTAAATTTTTTAATTTGTTTTAGATTTACCGGAAACTATAAATATACCGACCTTCATCACCGAGAAGAAAGCCAAACTCATTCCCCCTAGAAACGTGTCTCGCTCTTCACTTTATAGGAATGAAAGGCACTCAAGAACGCCTTTTCGATCAATTTGCCGCACTTTATTCGTTTGAGTTGTGTGCCATCTGTTTGGCTGGCACCCTTGGACAGTTCCACAGAATGCGATATACGCTTAATGGTGAGAAAGTGTCACGAAGCTGTTTCAGAGATGTCACAACCGGAGTTTCAAATTAAGAGTGACATCCAGTGTTACCGAGCGGCTGTCAGCTATCGTTTCACTTAGACAGTGCCAGTGTGCCACAAGCAGTCCCTTCTCTTAAACAAATTCATTGGAAAACGAACGAAACAAAAGTAAGTTATTAATGGCAGTCATGAAGAAAAAGAATCTTCAAGTTAAAAGTCGACGAATAAAGTTTAGATTTTCATACAAATTGATTATATATATATATATATATATATATATATATATATATATATATATATATATATATATATATATATACATATATTTATATATATATATATATATGTTTATATATATATATATATATATATATATATATATATATATATTTATATATATATATATTTATTTATATATATATATATATATATATATATATATATATATATATATATATATATATATATATATTCTGTTATTTAAATTCATGTCTTCTTCAGTAAGTATCTTTCTGTACTCATTAGTTTGCCTGTGACTGAAGATGACGTATATCTTCGTCGAAACCTATTTTGCAATAAATTGGTGCAAAATACTGTGGTTTCATTCATATATACAAATACATATATGAATTTAAATAACAGAATTTAATCAGTGGTTTTGCGGGAAGAGAATTATACTTAGAGGTCAGATGAGTGTTAAACTGACCGTCGGATGAAGTGAATTGTAGAATTCCATTATAAGCGTCGATTCATTTAGGTGTATATGGACATAATTTTTGCAATTATAAATTATATTTGCATTAAATTGAAACCAAGTTCTTCCTGAGACAAAGAAAAACCAACCTAGAAGATAGGAAATCTACCGCTTTCGAAAATGTATATTCTATCTCAACTTTCAGAGGAATATAAGAAACGCCCTGATCTTTATCAGTAGATATTCTTAATGGCCTCGAACTCATGAAAGCACTTCCCTATTCTGCTAGCGAGGGATTGTGCAGAAGCTCTGAACAATCTGAAGTTAGCTTCTTCAGAGAATCTCTATTTTGCCCCATTTTTCAACAATTTTTTACATTTCCTACAAAAGTGGAGCCTCTCCGTAAGGTTTTTATACGTGAGATGAGGCTTCTTCCCTTTCCTTCTCGACTTAAGACCTATGTTGAAACGACTCCAACTCACTGTGTGCGCTGAAATATTCGGATTTGCTTTCTAATCGTGGGCAAGCTTGGCGCTAGACGCAACCCGATTCATGAGCTGGGATCAGGTGATCTTGGCGTCTAGAAGACTTCTTCACATATGTAACCATTTTTTTTTTTAAGTAAGTAATGATCTTTTAAATGCTGCTCCTTGATGCACTACACTTGATAACTATCTCCTTGAATTTCAGGCCAGTTTGGTGCAGAGCAATAATCGTTGCACGCTTTGCATTGTAAATAATAATTTCTGTAAATATGAAAGATTAAAAGAAATATTTTTATAGAATATATTACAAAATATATTGTGTACGAGATAGATTATGCTTACACAACTTCATTCATTTAACCCATATTTTGCATCCTTTTACCATTTCTATCATATAGCGATGCTCCTGTGTATGAAAGTCACCGGCTACTGGAACACGACCAGAGCACGATTCTATATTGAGCAAAGGAATGCAGTTTTTTTATTATTACTTTTGAAATTGTGAATTTTGAATAAACTTGCAATAATTTAAATTTCAAAATAATTATCTGTATTACGTAAATTTTAAAGACGAATGAAAAAAATAAAAACCTATTGTCTCAAAACCTTTGTCCATGACTGTCCTGTCGTTCAGATATTGACCAATGAATAAAAGTACTCTGGTTTCTCTTAGGCAATAAATTCCTCGGTTTATGTGAACGCAATGATGCCAAGATTGCTTTTCAATCTCTAAGCACATGGAATTAGGGACCATCGATCATGTGTCTGATTTTTTTTTTTTAATAAAGAGCTCATCTGGCGCCGTATTAAAAACTGGCCTAAAACTTGGCTACTCTAAGATAAAATTAGGATACCCCCCCCCTCCCCAAAAAAGGAAAGTGAGCAGGAGGTCGCCCCAGCGCAGGAGCGTGCGACCTATAAGAGGAAAAAACAAACAAAAAAAAAGAAAAAAACACAAAAAACCTTGCTTAAATAATAGGGAGATGGCCGGCCTTCCTCAAAAGTCAACAAGTCCACCAGTCAATGTGCACGCACTTGTCCCGAGTACAAAGGACAAGCGGTAGCGACCCCGCCCATCCCGGTACCTGGACAGGTAACGTGTGTGAAGATCACCCAGAATGGGACATTGGACAAAAATGTGCCGAACAGTCTGAAGGACGACGCAGTCGTCGCAATAGGGCGCAGGCGAGCGCTTAATCAAATAGCGATGCGTCACACGAGTGTGTCCGATTTGGAGACGACAGAAAGCGACCTGGAGCCGTCGCGGCAAAAATTCAGATATAAACATTGAGAGGCGTCCCCTCGCCCCCATCGTGTGGAGTCTCCATGATACCGTATCGCCATGCGGTATCAGAAGCCTTCTCCAGATCGAAAAGCACCGTGGCGTAGTGCTGTATACGAAGTAAAGCCTCGCAGACTGCATTTTCCTTCTTTTTTTTAAATTTCATAAAGCTTATCTGGCAATTGCTCACTTGGGCATAAGTCGCCGAAAAAAACGACACCCTAGAACTAGGCTACTTTAAAATTAAAATATGAAAAAATAACAATGATATAAATTGAAAAAACTTAGCAATCAGGAAGCAATCTCCGGTTGCGAGAGGAGGGCCCCCTCACCCCGGTGCAGGAGAGTGCAACCTACAAAAAAAAATAATAACAAACAAAAAACAAAAAAAAACCTTATATAGAGGGAAGAAGCCCGGCCTCCAACCAAAAGTCAACAAGTCCACAAGTCAATGTGCACGAATCCGTCCAGAGTACAAGAGACAGGTGGTAGTGACCCCATCAATCCCGGTACCGGGACAGGTATCGTGCGCGAAGATCACCCAGAATGAGTCATTCGCCACTATCTGCCGAACAGTCTGGGAGACGACGCAGTCGTCGCAATAGGGCACAGGCGAGCGCTCCATCAAATAGCGATGCATCACACGAGTGTGCTAGATTCGGAGACGACAGAAAGCAGCCTGAAGCAACCACGGCATTGGGGGATAGGTCCATTAGAACAATTGCGGCGCAATGGCACGCATCTTTAAGTTCCCTACAACCGTCTCCCATCTTCTTTGCCAAGCAGTCCGAAGAGCTGCCCGTATTCCTGCCATGTAGTCGGTGTAAAAAAGAGCGAAACGCTGGTCCGGTCGCAGAGTCTTGCGGACTCTTTGGCGCCCTCATCGGTGCGCTAATTCCCCGCAATTCATAAATGTCCAGGCACCCAGCAAAAGATAATCTCGACATCTGCCTGGTTCGCCAAAACCGTGGCGTCTCGGATATCGCAAGCCAGGGGATGCGGAGATTCCAATGCCCCGAGAGCACTCAGAGCGCTTTTTGAGTGACTATAGATCACAATCCGGTCTCTGAACCGGCCACGTCGCGTAATCTCCCGCACCGAGTGGTGTATTGCCACCAGCTCGGCCATAAATACAGACGCAGCGGCCTGGCAGAGCCCCGCTGACTTCAAACAGAGGGGATACAGCGTGGAATCCGACCCCCTCTTGGGACTTGGAGCCATCCGTATACACTAGCACAGTTCCAGCGTGACACGAGGTGTGCTCCAAAAAGGTCGAACGCAATATTCACCGTGCTGTACAAGCTTTGGGAGCAGAGGCGTAGTGACAAATAGCCAAATGTGGTACCTTCCAGATGGCGTCCTTGGCATAAACAGGAGCGCCACCGTCCTAAAAGCTATACCTAGCTCTCAAACCAGTAACCTAGCCCTAAAGCCAAAAGGCTTAGGGTATTACTGGCGTTGCTCGGCGGCATAGACACCGTCGAGATTAGCTGCGGATGCAGTGAGAGCTGTTGGCGACTGAGGAAGGCCTTGGGCTTGCTCGTACAGGAGAGTAATGCGCTGCACGCGGCGTAGAGCGAGTGGCATTTTCCCAGCATCGAACAACAGGCTATTGATGGGGAAAGTGCGGAAAGCACCGGTCGCAAGGCGAAGGCCGGTATGGTGTATCGAATCCACCTTCCGCAATAAACGCTTGGCCTCAGATGCATAAAACTTACATACGTAGTAGACTTTCGAACGAAAGAAGTATCGATAAAAAAGTAAGGCAGTAGCCCTATCACCGCTCCAAGCGCTGAACGTCACGGAATAGAGAATATCCATGGCGCGGGTACAAGAGACCCTAAGGCTGCAAATATGAGCTTTCTAGGTGAGGCATCGGTCGAATACAAGACCGAGGAAACGGTGCGATTCAACCACATCCAGGCTCGACCGATTAAGAACCAAATCTGGGTAGGGGTGAAGCCGTAGATGGCGGCAGAAGTGCAGGGTGGACCAGGGATGGCAGCAAAATTGCAACACATTAGTCTTGGCCCCAAAAAACCGAAACCTGTGCGCTTCGGCATAGCGAAAGACACGGTTCAATGCCTGTTGGAGTCAATGCTCCAGAGTTGGAATCTGGGCCGCGCCAAAAGATATCAAAAGGTCGTCTACGTAGAGCGTGGCAAGAACATCTTCTGGCAGCACCGAGGTAATGCCGTTGATGCTCAGGGCAAAGAGTGCGACACCGAGGACACTTGACTTAAGGACACCATCTTCCTGCTCCTTTGGGCCGGAGAGGGCTTCTCTCCCCCACCCGTACGCAGAATCGACGATCTCGCAAAAATTCAGAAATTTAAAATTGCGATGCGTCCCCTCGCCCCCATCGTGTAGAGAGTCTCTATGATACCGTATCGCTATGCAGGAACAGAGATCTTCTCCAGATCGAAAAACACCGTGGCGTAGTGCTGTCTACGAAGTAAAGCCTGGCACACGGCATTTTCCAATTTTTGTTTTTTTAATTTTATAGAGCCCATCTGGCAACTGCCCACTTGTGCATAAGTCGCCGAAAAAAACGACACCCTAGAACTAGGCTACTTTAAAATAAAAATATGAAAACATAAAAAATTATATAAATTAGAAAAACTTAACAATCAGGAAGCAATCTCCAGCAGCTGGGGGAGGTCCCCCTTAGCCACGGTGTCGAAGATTGCAACCTACAAACAAAACAATAACAAACAAAAAACAAAAAAGAATTTTAAATTTAGTGGAGAAGCCCGGCCTCCCCCCAAAAGTCAACAAGTCCACAAGTCAATGTTCACGAATCCGTCCCGAGTACAAATGACAGGCGGTAGCGACCCCACTGATCCCGGTACCAGTACAGGTATCGTGCGTGAAGATCACCCAGACTGGGACATTCGATAAGAATGTGCCGAACAGTCTGGGGGACGACGCAGTCGTCGCAATAGGGCACAGGCAAGCGCTTCATCAAATAGCGATGCATCACACGAGTGTGCCCGATTCCGAGACGACAGAAAGCAACCTGAAGCCACCGCGGCATTGGAAGATAGGTACATGGTAGCAGTCGCGGTACAATGGCACGCAACTTTAAGTTCCCTACAACCGTCTCCCATCTGCTTTGCCAAGCAGTCCAAAGAACTGAAAGTATTCTTGCTATGTAGTCGGTGTGAGGAAAAGCGAAACGCTGGCCCGGTCACAGAGTCCAGCGGACTCTTCAGCGCCCTCATCGGCGCGACAATTCCCCGCAATTCCTACATATACAAGAACCCAGCAGAAGATAATCTCGACATCTGCCTGGCTTGCCAAAACCGTGGCTTCACCAAAAACGAGAACCAGGGGATGCAGAGATTCCAATGCACCGAGAGCACTCAGGGCGCTGTGTGAGTCGCTATAGATCACAATCCGGTCTCCGAACCGGCAACGTCGCGTAATCTCCCGTACCGAGTGGTGTATTGCCACGAGCTTAGCCGTGAAGACAGACAGGTCAGCGTGGAAGCCGACCCTCTCTTTGGACTTGGGGCCATCCGTATACACTATAGCGTGACACGAGGTAGCTACAAAAAGATCAAACGCAATATTTACCACGCCATACAAGCTTTGGGAGCAGAGGCGTGGCGAAAAATAGCTAAATGTGGTACCCTCCAGGGTGGCGTCCTGAGGGGAACCAGTGGCGCCACCGGCCCAAGAGCTATATCTACCTCTCGAAGGAGTTTCCTGTCCATAAACCCAAAGGGCTTAGGGTATGACTGGCGTCTCTTGGCGGCATAGGTACCATCGAGATCAGCTTCGGATGCAGTTTTAGCTGTTAGGGACTGAGGGAGGCGCCAGGCTCGCGCGTACAGGCGAGTGATGCACTGCACGCGGCGCAGAGCGAGTGGCATCTCCCCAGCATCGACCAACAGGCTCTCAATGGGAGAAGTGCGGAAGGCACCGGTTGCAAAGCGAAGGCCGGTGTGGTGGATCGAATACACCTTCCGCAATAAACGCTCGGCTGCGGATGCATAAAACTCGCTTTCGTAGTCGAGCTTCGAACGAACAAAGGATCGATAAAAATTTAGGGTACTAGCCCTATCAGCACCCCAAGCTCTGAATGTCACGGAACGGAGAATGTCCATGGCGCGGGTACAAGAGACCCTAAGGCTGCCAATATGAGCCTCCCAGGTGAGGCGTCGGTTGAATACAAGACCAAGGAAACGGTGCGATTCAACCACATCCAGGCGCACTCCATTAAGAAACAAATCTGGGTCGGGTGAAGCCGTAGATGGCGGCAAAAAGTGCACCACCTTAGTCTTGGCCGAAGAAAAACGAAACCTGTGCGCTTTGGCATAGTGAGAGACGCGGTGGAATGCCTGTTGGAGTCGACGGTCCAGAGTTGGCATCGGGGCCGCGCCAAAAGAGATCGAAAGCTCGTCCACGTAGAGCGTAGCGAGAACATCTTTTGGCAGCACCGAGGTTATGCCCTTGAATCTCAGCGCAAAGAGTGTAACACTGAAGACACTTCCCGGCGAGACACCCTCTTCCTGCTTCTCTGGGCCGGAAAGGGCATCCCCCACCCGTACGCGGAATCGATGATCTCGCAAAAATTCAGATATAAACATTGGAAGGCGTCTCCTCGCCCCCATCGTGTGGAGAGTCTCCATGATACCGTATCGCTATGCAGTATCATAGGCCTTCTTCAGATCCAAAAACACGGTGGCGTAGTGCTGTCTCGAAAGTCTCACAGACGGCGTTTTCCAGTCGGAGTAGAGCATCCAACGTGAAGTGGAAGTTGCGGAAGTAACACTGTGCAGAAGACAGATGGCCTCTGCTGACCAGGAAAAATGTTAATCAAACATTTTCCAATTTTTCCATCAACTTGCACACGCAAGAAGTTAGAGAGATTTGGCGAAAACCGGTGGGAGTAGAGCGATCTCTCCCTGGTTTGCGAAAGGCGAGCAAAGTAGCGATTCGCCAGGAGTCTGGAAAAACACCCTCCACCCAGGACCGGGTTGAACAAATCTAACAGAAAGGCCATGCCTTGCTCACCCAGCTGTTTAAGCATGGCATACGGGACATCGTCCGGACCATGGGTGGTGACGCGCACGAAGCAAGAGCGGAGCGCAACTCACTCACAGTAAACTTGTCGTTAAAGGGTTTTCCGCCCCTGGAGGTAAATTCCAGGCGGCGGCCTTCCGCAACATGACGACGTGCATCGAATGCTGGCGGAGCAGAATCTTGGCTACGGAATGCAGAAAAAGCGGTCGCTAAGGATTCCGCCACGGGGCCCGGGTCCGAGATTGCGGTCCCATTCTCCTGGAGAAAGAGAGGAGGGGTCCTGCAAGAACTTGCCCCGAATTCGTTCGACTCGCTTCTAAACCTCAGCTAAAGAGGTCTTCCCGTTAAGTGAAGATACGAATGCCCGCCAAAAAGAGCGGCGGGCGTGCTTCGAAATATACCGGAACATAGCCCTAGCCCAACGAAATTTAGCGACAGTGAAATCTTTCGGGTGGCGCTTATATCGCATGTAGGCATAACGCTTCTGTTTGAGGGCCGTCTTACACTTGACCGACCACCATGGGAGTGGTCGGCGTGCAAAACGGCCAGACGTCCTAGCAATAGTAGTCAGGCCCACGTCGATGAGGTTGCCGGAGAACTCAATGCCCTCATCTACCGACCTAAACTCCTTGACTGAAATAGAGAATTCAGTCATTTCCTGAAATGTATGCCACCGTGCCCGCGCCAAGCACCACCGAGAGGTGGGCTATCATGCGGCAGTTGCCCTGAAAATAATATGTGAATAGGAAAGTGATCACTACCATGGAGGTCATCGACCACCCCTCAATCAAAATAAGGCTGTGCATCCGAAGGGCACAAAGATAGATCAAGGAAAGAAAATGAAGTGGTTTTCGGACAGTGATGCGTGAACTCATCCACGTTTAGGACACCTATCTTAAGTCCTTCGATCATACCGGCAATAACTTGTTCCCTGGGATTTATGGAGTAATCTCCCCAGAGAGGATGCCTACCGTTCAGATCTCCAAGCATGAGAAAAGGCCTCGACAACCGTGCTACGACGCGGTGGAAGGGTTCCCGCGTCGAAGTAAGCTAACGGTGGAATGTACGCAGAAATGATAGTATACCTCCTATCCAGGTGCAGCTGCCGAGCCACTGCCTGAAAGGAGGTATCTAAAGAGAAAGGAAAAACGGAGACATTATGCCGGATGTAAACCGCACCTACCCCAGCCTGGCCATCCCGTGGTGTTAGGTCTCAAGACCCTCATACCCTGGGAGGTAGGGCAGAAGACACCCGTCTAGCATGGTCTCCTGCAAAAAGATAGCTAACGGGGAGCGACACGAGACGAGCCTCCGCACTCCTCCCAGTTGGCCAGGAGTCCACGGCAATTCCACTGAAGGAATATGCCCTACAGGCCAGGCTCGGAGGAGACGCGGGTTTCCTCTTTGAACTAAGGACCTTCACGGGAATGGCCGTATGCTTCCAGGAGGCTGAACCCCGGGTGCTGTTGGCCGACAAAGCACTGAAGGCGATGTCGCCTTCGAGGACTTATTGGGGGAGGTTGCTCTCTCGATGCGAGTCTTTGCTCCCTCCGCCTCGAACCCTTAGGCGAGCGTTGCGGCTTCGGAAGCAGGAGGGCCCTCTTTTCGAGAAACCACCCTCTCCCAGCCACTCAGTCCACTACTAAGCGTGGCCGAAGGAGTCGACGCTCTTTTCTTGCTGTCATTCTTTCTGGGGACAGCTTTACTAACCCCGAGGGATCGCTTGGCGACCAACTTCAGGGGTGTTGCCTCCTGCGGTGGAGGCGCGTGGCCGTTTCGCCTTACAGGACCGGTCACGCTGGAAGAAGAGAGGGGAGCCCTGGTTTTATCCGGGGCTGGGTAGGAACCCTTTTAGCCGCCAGCTTTACCAGGGGAGCGCTCGGGTAGAGTAGAGCCTGCAGAAGAACTCCGAATGGGCGCAGAAACAACCGTGCTTGTTGGTTTTGGATGGGCCAGGAGCAGAGGGTTCATTTCTAACTATTGAGGCATATGACGTCCCAGGCAGAGCTGGGCACGACAGGACCAAGTTCTAAGCCTCGCAGAATGAGAGTCGATCCTGGGCCTAAACAGCCAGGATTTCAATCTCATGCAGATATGCAACACATTGCTTCGAAGAAGTGGGGTGCGGCTCTCCGAAATTGATACACTTAGCCACACACTATTTAGACTTAGCGTCTGCGGCCTTAAAGCGATTTACACACACTTCGGGTGACCCCGACTTTGCACATCTACAAGAACGATTCGTATGGCTGAAGCGGTAACACTAATAGCACCGTCGCGGCAGTGGCACGAATGCCTTCACGCGGTAGTGGTGCCAACCGGCACGCACCGACTCAGGGAGCTTGTCACAGTCAAACGTGACCCTGAGTGTAGGGGTGGGTCTCGAGGCCCCTCCCTGTTTTCTCATCACACGTTTGACCTTGACCGCCCCATGGTTGGCCAACTCTAAGGTGATGTCGTTTATGGAGTAGTCAACGATTTCCCTAGCATAAACTACTCCTTTCACAAAGTTCATGGTAGAGTGTAGCTTCACACTCACTGGGGTGCCATGAAATGTCCGAAGAGCACTTATCTTGTCCTCCTCTGGGGGATTGACCGCATTTGCCAGACGGCTATCGGTAGCAGCCCCCAAGCCAGATGGCCCGGCCTCAGCCAGGTCTTTTTCTGAAATGGAGAAGCTCCTTGTGTTCGCAGGGACACAGGTTGAAGGAGATCCCTCCCCTTCTTGTACTGTCTCGAAGACCCCAGCCATTTGAGGAGGACGTTGCATAAGGGAGGATTCGGGTTTGGTGCTTGGCGCCGAGCCCGGATTCCCCACATGGAAGGACCTACCTTCTGAGGCTGGGTTGCCTCAAGGACTATGTCTATCACAGAAGGGGCCTCCAGTTGGCCATTTCCTCCCAGGATATCGCGGTTCCCGTTGGCAGCGTCACCAGTCATGTGTTGGGAGGCACAGGCCTTGACTCCGGCAAGTTTTAGTGTTCTGTCCAGCAGGTCTTTTTAGGGAAGCGACCGAAGGGGCCTGGCTTCCTTTTCTCCCTTAAGGGGGTTTTCTTTACCCTCTCGCTTCACTATGGGGAGGTCGGTTATGAGCTGCCTGCTAGCTTTCTTGGGATTCCCCTTGGAAATAAAAGAGGGGACTGCTGCTGGTAAAAGGGAGGTGCCCGAAAGCATCTCCAGAGAAGGGGGTGAGTGGGAGTCCCCTACACCCGGAGGCGAAGGAGATGAGTAAGTTTCCTCTCCGGTTGGAGAAATATCGAGGGTCCCCTGCGCAAGCACAGGGGAGGGACCTCCATTTTTTCGGTGGAGCTGCCCGAGGGCGGCTCCGTCGTTAGAACAGGGGGAATTAAAGGGATTTTTTTGGCACATCACTGGGCATGGTGACCCTCTTTTTATTACGGGATGCAACAGCTCATTACCCCTCGCAGTAGCCTGCTCTGCAAGAGGTGCTTACTGGCCTGACAGAGCCAGATGCCGTCATTAAGGACCACCCCTCCCGCCTGGTGGCCTGGTAGTTCAGCGGCATGGCGGCTCCACCTTAGACACGGCGTAAAATATATAGTGTTTGTATCGGAAAGGAAAATGGATGTAAGGAAGGTATGGGTGGAGATGAAAAAGGTTGTTAAAAAAAAAACATCCCGGGCCGGAGCTCAGGGGTTTGGGAACATTGTTCCGTCCACCTCAGCCCCGTTCCGGGACGGTTGGCTGAGAAGAAGGCCAGCATCTAACTGTGAAATTAGAGGCTGACCTTAGAAAGTTGTTTGAGAGGTTGTATGAAAAGCGAGGGAACCGGAGTGAAGCACACTTCCCCTTACAGGAAAGTGAGGTGAGACATTTTTGAACAAGCTCGCGTGTCTTTCTGGTCTTGTGTGTGGGAGCTGAGTTCTATTGGAAAACGTAAGGTTTTCCAAAGTTATTCGCTCGATCCAAGGCTTGAATACAATTTTCAGCACCTCAATGTAAACTTCAACATAGACCTTGATACCCTGGTGGAAGGTGTGAAGAGACATAACGTGGCCCTAGCTGGTGGCCATAACCAGAACCGTCAAAGAGGCGGGAAGTTTTCTAGGCTGGTCCATAAGGACTTCTTCCTTATTTGTAACCTTGTCATACTGCTGTTTCACTTGGAAAATAAGGTTCCTCGAGTAGTTAAAGAAATTCGCAATCTCCTTTACACTTCTCCCACCGAGTTTACCTAACATTCTCAGATGATCTCTCGTATAATGTTACCCGAAGGAAGGTTAAGCTCCTCCCGAGCGTTTGCAACGTCAATTAACCTATATTTGTGTGGTCATTAGCCGGCACATTTTTGACTTTGTATTGATTTACAAAAAACGCATGGAATCATAAGATTTGTCGGAGTGAAATTACCAACTTCAGAAAATGACTACCATAGTGACTTAAACAGTAGGAAAGATTTGGTAGGAGACGAGCACCATAACAAACGCCATCGATGTGAGAAGAAGATTTATTCAGATTTAGTTAACTAAGAAATTGAGGACCTCTCGCTAGAATAGTGCAGATGGCGTTAAATTTCCAACGTCAAGCGCGGGGTTGATTCTCAGAGAATGCGGACAAAAGGGTTTGAAGGGAGTCGTGACTTGGCTTCCCATTGGCTGATACGCTGATATTCACTCTCCTGGGGTTAAATGGCACATAGCTAATCAGAAAAACGCAATCATTTTCCTTCTTGTCATCACAGCGCAACATAACCAATCCTTCCTCTGTCTTTCCCGGAACCCTGCGATGGCGTACTAGTGTCCCGTATAAGGACACTCATATCTACATACCCCTCATTTAAAATGGGTGGCCAACCAAAGAGGTTTAAGCAGGGTCCCTCCATCGCTTACTGTTTGTCTGCTCAATCAGTTTAAAACCAGAGGAATTTAGTTACCTGGTCAATGACTTTTAGGACCATAGGAATTTGGTTGTCTGGTTCCCCAGCAACGCCTAACGCCACAACAGGGGAAACTCTCAAGAGGCCCCACATACATACACATGACAATAGGCTATGTTGGCATTGAGATACCCCGCAGCCCTCGACCACGCCCACCCAATATCGAATTGACACATCAGTTAACAGTAACACAAACAGGTAGTTTCCTTGAATGCGCGACTTTCCTTCTACGCATCCTCGATCACCCCGCCGCTCCAGTACTCAATACCTCTACCTAATATCTCTACCAACACGCACAATAACACCACACATCGGTGTATAACCACCTAGCTGTCAACTCCTCCCAACCCCTCTTAGGTTTTATCCAAACCCTTTCCTTTACGACTACATGAACTTTTGTGGTCATTCCCCCCTGATCCCTCTCGGTTCTTTTTTACTCACCCTTACTTGTTTCATAGTACCTTGCTGCTCACCAGTGATTATCATTCCGATCTTTATATTAATTTAATTATCAGATCAGGAGACCTATCTTAGGATGAGAGAAACGAATGGAAATTATCTACTGTGAATTAAAAGCTAATTCTATTTTTTTTTTATAAATATCTGGGCACAGTCACCTGGAGGATACGGTGTAGGTACGGTTTCCACTAATATCTTTGAATGCCTGACTGATCTGTTTATTCCTTATTTTCTATGTTCTTAAAAGTAATGGACCGGACAACCAAATTCTTATGGTCTTAAAAGTCATCCACCAGACAACCAATTATCTATGTTCTTAAAAGTAATGGACCAGGCGACCAAATTCCTATGGCCCTAAAAGTCATCGACCACGTAACTAAATTCCTATGGTTTTAAAACTGATTGACCAGACAACCAAATTTCGGTTCTTAAAAGTCATCGACCACACAACCAAATTCCTATGGTTTTAAAATTCATCGACCTGACAACAAAATACCTATAGTCGTAAAAGTAATCCACCAGACAACCAAATTCCCATAGTCTAAAAAATACTTACCAGACAACCAAATTCCTATTGTCTAAAAATTCATCGACCAAACAACCAAATTCCCCTAGTCTTAAAATTCCTCGACTAAACAATCATATTAAAAATCTAGCCGGGGGCAAAAACGGTTCAAAGAGATCAAATTATTGAACTAATTCTCACTGTAACACGACGATTAAAACGGGAACGAAATCCTTTTTTTAAAAAAACTTCAAATAACTCAAAGGCGTTTACAAGATGAACACAATTTCTCAAATAGTCAAAATAAAAACCTATTCGTCTACCAAATTCTAGATAGGTTATCTCCTCAATGACCTGTGACTTAGGTAAGATATAGGAATATACAATCAGATAAATGACTTAAAACTATAGATGGACCATTCTAATATATATCAGAAATTCTGTTTGTATATATATATATATATATATATATATATATATATATATATATATATATAACCTCTATAGAAGGCCACTTATAGCGACCTTGAAGGTAAACAAAGGTCACCACTGGGTGTATCTTGACCCAGGGCGTAACATAGGCTACTCAGATTTCAGAAAGGTGGCGTCACCTAGTTGTCACAATGCAAACTAATAAAGGATAATTCTTAGAAATGCTTACACATTAAAATATGAATCTGTCACACCGTAGATTTGTCAATAGGGTACTTCTTTACATACCTAGAAAATAAAATAAAAGGGAACGTCAGAAGACGATGAAAAAATCGTGTGAACCTTCCTCCTTCCTCACTAGTCCCCTTAAAAGAGGTCACGGCGAGTGGAGGGAAGGCTCGGTGCTCATTTGTAGTCCTCTGCACCCTCATTGTCCAGAGCCTTATTAGGATCAGGGCAGTGTGGATACGGTTGATAGGAGTGAGAGGGAAGAGAAGAGGAAGGTTTTAGGATTGGAGAGCGAAGAAGTATAGTAAGAGACAACAAAGGAAATTTAGGTAGTCATGGGACCTACGGTTTAATCTGAAATCCGGACCAGCATGTGTAGTATGTTAACTATTCTACTTAATTACTATTTTGTTACTCCTGTTCACCTTGTCCGCTGTGAGTTCCAGGTGTAGGTATCATAGGCGAGAATAAAAATGCTAAAATATGATTCATAGAGATTTTAAAAGAGATAAACCTCTGTTTGCGACAGGTTTTTTATGCAGGGAAACGCCGGATACCTATGCTAGTTCGATACAATCAACGCTTTTCTGTTACACTGAACGTGATGAAATTGACCTTGTCTTCGGTTTTTATCTTTATTAGTTTGGAGCTTATTATTAACAACCATACAAATGGAATAAAAGTTCATAGGGTCATAAGAATATCTGGTTCAATTAAAGCCACTGGGTCTTTTATAGGATAATATTGTCCCTGGTACAAAAGAAACGTGAAAGAACGGTAAGCCCTCCAAACTCAAATGCCCCAAGAAAAAGACCTAACTCTATCTCATTAATCAACCAAATGATGCAGTCAATTATATTACTAACAACACCAAGCAATGAATCTGCAAGATGGTTTCTATTCAAAAATGGAATTAAAAATAGTCAGTACAAAATAAAGTAGGGAAGAGCTCTTCTTTGAAGAGCGAGTTGAAGTCTATTTGTGTTCTCTTCATTCCGAAAGAAATTGCGCTAAGATTTAGTAAAAGTGTAACTTAGATAAATGTGATGAATGGCTTCAGTACACAGAGATATTTTAATCTTGGGTAATTCAATGGGCTGAGGTGGAGCGGACAGGTGGCAAGGTGGAAGAGACGTGACACATCTATGTGCTACAGAGATACAAAATGGTTTTCATAATAATACTTAGCGATATATAAACAAAGCTTAACAATTAATATTTTGTAACACGATGAAAGTAACGAGATGAATCAGAGCGAATCAAATAAAAACAGGCAAACAATGATTCACTGGAGGCGGGACGAGTAAACTAACGAGCAAATTCACTACTTTACAAAAGAACACAAAACCTAACAATACCAACACCACTAAATTATGCGAGTCTGGCAACACGAAAGACAAATAAAAATAAAGAAATGACAAACAGCGCAGTCTCCCAAAGGACACGACCTGTTAGCCAAACTAGAAAACAAGTGCATCACTACTTCTCTCATAAACACAAGCTTAAACACTACAAACATCACGAGAGAAGGAGGAGGCAAACATCTAGAAATATAAATCAAGTTTAGAGAATTATTTTGTTTTTGTATGAGCGATTTGGTCGGTTTAGAGGCACTCCGTTAGAAACCAATTTAGGGTTTATCTAATATTTTAATAATTAGGAATTTATTACAAATTTATGAAGAAATAATCTATTGAAAATGATAAAGGACTATATTAGCAATTTAAGACTGTCTAAGGATATTAAAATTAGGTCTAATTTCAAGAACTTCCTGTCACTAGGTATTTGGAGTGGAGGTATTATCAAAATGTTGACAGTTGGGCTTCATATTATACAACTGTGACTGTATAATGACTTAAATCGTCATAGAGTCTCGTTTGGAAACTTGGTTATATAATAATCACTTGAAGGTATAAAATAGTTTTTCGCCAACAGCGATTGACTCTTTGAACCTCAGAGATTTCACGAATGCCAACGCTACTTCTCTGTAATTTGTATAAATTTAGACTAATTTAGGATTTCCTCTTCCTTAACTAAAGTCAAAGAAATTTGTTTAAGTTGGTCAGATGGCAGAATGGCGTATCCAACACAAACGTGTCAGGAGAAGAACAGTATATTTTTCAGTCACTAAATTCTGCTTTCTGCTCAGGTACACCTTTTCCGTCCAGCCCCGATCTCTGTTTAGCCCCTTCTCCCTCTCCCCCAAAATAATTGTACCAACAAGCAGCCACTTTCCTCACAGGCATCTAAAATAGGCAAAGCAACACGCCGTACGATCTATTCCCGTAGATTTATTCGCGGTTATTTCTTTGTTTTTATTAATTTCATCCCCTTTGTTTCCTTTTTTTTTTCACTTACATTCATACAGGGACTTTGCTCTTCCCCATTATTTTAGTTTTCCTTTATCTTTTATAAGGAAAGGTACCCTGCGTTTGCTGTGATAAATAGTCCGGTAGCAAATAAATATAAATGTATATTGTTTGAAATTCTTATATTGTGGCACAAGGATATTTTTATTTGATGATTATTCTTATTTCTTAAAGAGTAAAGGCAGATTCAAGAGAGTTACGCACTCTCCTTATCATATATCATATAATCTAGTATACTATTTAATATCTTATAATACATAATATAATAAAATATCATATAATGTACTTAAAAGGAATTAATGTTTCACCGCGCGCGCTCAGCATTTTACGCACACGCGTGAATGGCCGTTAGTTTAGAGCAAAAAAACGTTGTGGCCATACGAAGAGATTGAGCGTTATATATGTATATATATATATATATATATATATATATATATATATATATATATATATATATATATATATATATATATATATTATATGCGTTATTCTACGATTCGCTTTCTTTCTGTTTATTTAATAATGAGTTAATGTTTTTGTTTTTGGTTGCACCACGGCGATTAGACACACTAGACACACAAATATAGACACAAGCACATGTGCTCATATGTAGAATTAAAGCTACCAGTATTTATTTTAACCAAGTGGAAATGCCTCAGAGATAGAATAGGCAAAGCTTTATGCGAATAGTTTAATTTAACTCTCTCACTTCAGCACTGGCCTTCTTTCAATCTTGCTTTACTCACGTGCGCCAACTCGTAATTCAGAGCCTCTTCCATTGAAGGACGGTTCGAGAGCCGAGTTAATTATAATAAACTTGGCAATAAAGTGCTGATAGTTGCGTTGTGCTTTTGTACTTTCGGGAAACACATGCCAGCAGCTCCACCTTAGCTGAACTAGTGGGCCTTAGTTCCTTAGATTTAAATTACCATTTTATTTGTTGCTGTCTGAGGTTTTTATCCTGAGTCTGAACATAAGAGTTTTCATCTAGCAAGTCAATCTTTCCTTCTATGCACGATATGATTAATAGCCATCATTATATTCTCCGTAGTCAATTTTTGAGTACTTCATGTGTTAACAGGAGCTATAACTGCACCAGAAGCTAAAAAACTAAAGTGAAATTGAGTACAACACAAGAAAGGTTATTTAGAAAACTTCTATAATAAAAACCTAAACTCTTAAATAGAAAGAAAATAAACCAAGTATATTTCTCTTATGTGCTGCTCCAGATTTATCCTTTTTCAAACACCGACAGTAATAGGCTATCAGGTTCATATCCCAGCGATCTCGTTATCTTTTCCCTATCATCCCCATATTCTAATGGAACATGTTCTCCCTGTTTCTCATTGTAATCCCTCCCAATATTTTGGAAAATAATTCAAGTACGAGCTTAAATAATGCAATTTTGTGGACAAACGAGCTCTCAGGTTCTTGAAGATTACTAACGATGGATTCATAGTCGGGCCTTGATTGCTTTCCGAGAAAGTTAATAAAAATTAATTTGAAATAAATCGAAGCTTTCTATATATTTCATCCATAGTCTTCTCAAACTCAAAATCCTTCATTAAGCTTTTAATATGAGCACCATCCCAGAAAACTCTCATTCAGTTTTGTATCATTTATATAAGGAAACCTCTTGATAGTCTTAGATGTCTTATGAAATAAGTGAGCTGTGTTTTTATTAATGTTTTTGATTGAATGAAACGAAATGATGGCAGAGTGAATGTTTCAGAGTCAGCCTCATTGTTTCTTTTATCTTTATCCAGATCCAATCTTTCAAGTAATTCTGGAATTGGAATATCAGGTCCAAGGGGGATTTGCTTTATGCAGAGGGTATTTAACAGCGAGTTATTTTGTTTACTATTAAATCAAAATATAGATATTTAAGATCATTTTACCATGTTTAATTAAAGGAGGACAACGCTACATTCTTGACGTTTGTAGACAGAAGGCATTAGATTCTAGCTAAAATAGTAGCTGTTCTTTAAATTATCAACCCTTAGAAGTTACTACATTTCATTTGGTAACCAGGTGATAACCATAATTTATAAGCCATTATAAACATTGGCATGGAAATGATTTTCACTTGTTTACGACAAGTAGCTTTTAAATTTGGAGAATATTCGAAGGCTCACAAATTTCGCATCTCTGTTTTCGAAAATGAACAAAAGATTGCACGAAATTACCTACCTTGTAAGCTCTTGATGAAGAAGTAGCAATCCGTCACATGGTCTTTTCTTTCTCTTCCCACCTTAGGTATACGAAAAGGTAATGGCCGCAGGCTTCTTCGTCTTCTTTGTCTGAAGCATTCGCCATATGTTTGGCTGCATATGTAAAGAACAAAATCATTATCCTGATCTCCCATCTTTATGCCAAAATAGGTATCATAGCAGGTCTTTAAAAACGCTGTGTTGTTATATTGTTGCCCATGCAACACAAACTTTGCCACATACGTAGTGCAATCATTTTTAATTTGATATTCATGCTGATTTAAAAAAAAATTAATGAATAGCTCTATATTTGTAAAACCAGGTCTGTGATAACTTTTCAATCAAAAATCTAACGTTATCAAATAAAGATTTCTGAAAAACCGAGTAATTACAGCATTTACATAAAAATGTGCATTGAAAAGTGAAAACTGCATAAAAATAGTGTAGGAAAGAACTTGAACTCATCGGCAAAGACAGTTTGCAGATTTGAATTCAGCGCGAAAATATCATATAAAATCATTTAAAAGATCTTATATTTAAAAAATTAGGCAGACTGGTGTAATATCAGAAAAGTTTGATCAGTTAGAGCGTGGAAACACCTAGTGTAGACTGATATTTATTTATTTAAGAAAACATGCAATATTACACGATGATTATATTAAAACCAAAGGAAGAAATATGCTAGAAGAAAATGTGAATAAGAATTATTTATTTATGAGACATTGAAATCTGTGTATGACATGATCGCAAGTGGCACACAGGGATTCAACTGATATTTTATCCCAGCATTTAACCTGGTACAGGCTTTCTTCTCAAACATCGGGGTCAAAAGAAATAAAAACCTATATGGCCGTGTGTTTGTGTGTGTGTGTGCGTGTATATATATATATATATATATATATATATATATATATATATATGTATCTATATATCTATATATCTATGTATCTATATATCTATGTATCTATATATCTATCTATATATATATATATATATATATATATATATATATATATATATATATATATATATAATAGAAAGAGAAAATGAAAGTTCTGTGGGTCATAACAACCACCACAGGGCTTTCGCCATATTTATTTTCTGCCTTTCAAAACAATTTTGAAGACAGAAAGAAAGGTGCAGAAACCTTGCATTGCAGAATATATAGTAATATAGTGCAATAGAAGAGAAATTGGACGCGAATGAGCAATGAGACAAGAAACAGGAGTTTTTTAGCCGTAGAGTCACTGTGCCTGGTAGCTTAGCGTTAGAGCATCTGACCGTCAATCAGCAGACCCGGGTTAGAGTCCCGGCTATAAAATTTTAAACTTTTTATTCCTTCGCTTTATCTCTGTCTTCCCGCAAAAGGATTGCCTTCATTGTGTCGCCCTCTGCTCATTTTTATTCTAGTCTTCTTCTAATGTCCCTTACCTCTAAAAATACTGCTGTTTCTTGGCTCATTGCTCATTCGCGTCAAATTTCTCTTCTCTTGTACTATATAAATCATATATATATATATATATATATATATATATATATATATATATATATATATATATATATATATATAAAACAAACGTTTCTTTGCAAAAAAAAAAATTAACGTAAAACAGAATATAGACAGGAGTATTTGGACTGAACTTATAATTACTTATAATTTAGGTGACTCATTGGAGGAAATTTAACGAAAAGAACCTGGAAAAAAAATGATAAGTCCCATTAAAAGAATTTTAAATACACCTGAAAGCAGCTTCGCTCTGGGCTATTTTAAACAAAGTTCGAAGAAAAGTCATTTTTACACAGGATGCCGGAAAATTGTCTCGCGCTATATTTAATAACTACGAGTTTGTGTGAGAGAGAGAGATTTTTTTTATAATTTGAAGAGCTCATCTGGCAACTGCCTACTTGGGCATTAGTCGTAGTATTAAAAACTGCCTAGAAGTAGGCTAAATTTAAATTAAATGCATTAACATACACAAAAAAAACAAACAACCCAAACAACAACAGAAACTAAAAAAAGGGGGAAAAAGAAATGAGTAGTAAGCAAGCTCCTGCGTCGGGGGAGGTCCCCCCGGCGCAGGAGCGTGCAACCTATAACGAGTAAAAAAACAACAAAACAAAACAAAAAAAACCTGGTGAAATAATATGGAGAATGCCGGCCTCCACCAAAAAGTCAACATGTCCCCTAGTCAAAGGCACGCACTCGTCCCGAGTACTAGGGAGAGGCGGTAGCATCCCCGCCCATCCCGGTACCGGGACAGGTAACGTGCGCAAAGATCACCCAGACTGAGACATTTAACAAGAATGTGCCGAACATCCTGTGGGACGACACAGTCATCACAATAGGGCAAAGGCTAGCGCTCCATTAGATAGCGATGCATCACACAAGTATGTCCGAATGGAAGACGACAGAAAGCGACCTGAAGCCGTCCTTGCATTGGGGGATAGGTTCATGGGAACAGTCGCGGCGCAATGGCACGCAACTTTAAATTCCCTTCGACCGTCTCCCATCTTCTAAGCTAACGAGTCCGAAGAGCTGCCCGTAGTCCTGCCATGTAGTCGGTGTGAGGAAGAACGAAACGCTGGTCCGGTTGCAAAGTCCTCGCGGACTCTTTAGTGCCATAATCGGCGCACTCATTCCCCGCAATGCCTACATGTCCAGGAACCAAGCAGAAGATAATCTCAACATCCGCCTGGCTCGCCAAAACCGTGGCGTCACGAATATCGCGAACCAGGGGATGCGAAGATTCCAATGCCCCGAGAGCACTCAGAGCGCTTTGTGAGTCGCCAACAGTTCGGCCATGAAGACAGACTCAGCGCAGAGAAGAGCCCCGCTGACTTCAAACAGAGGGGATACGGCGTGACATGAGGTGTGCTCCAAAAAGGTCGAACTCAATACTTCCGGCGCTGGACAAGCTTTGGGAGCAGATGCGTGGCGAAAAATAGCCAAATGTGGTACCCTCCAGAGTGGCGTCCTGGGCAGAACCAGGGGTGCCACCGGCCTGAGAGCTATACCTAGCTCTCGAAGGAGTTTCCTGGCCCTAAAACCAAAGGGCTTAGGGTATGACTGGCGTCTCTCGGCGGCATAGGCACCGTCGATATCAGCTGCGGATGCAGTGAAAGCTGTTGGCTACTGAGGCAGGCGCCGGGCTCACGCGTACAGGCGAGTGATGCACTGCACGCGGCACAGAGCGAGGGGTATCTCACTAGGCATCGACCAACAGGTTCTAAATGGGAGAAATGCGAAAGGCACCGGTCGCCAGGCGAAGGCCGGTGTGGTGGATCGAATCCACCTTCCGCAATAAACGCTAGGCTGCGGATACATAAAACTTGCATCCGTAGTAGATCTTCGAACGGACAAAGGATCGATAAAAAAGTAAGTCAGTAGCCCAATCAGCACCCCAAGCGCTGAACGTCACGGAAGGAAGAATATCCATGACGCGAGTACAAGAGACCCTAGGCTGCGAATATAAGCCTCCCAGTTAAGGAGTCGGTCAAATACAAGTCCAAGGAAACGGTGTGATTCAACCACTTCCAGGCGTACCCAATTAAAAAACAAGTTTAGGTAGGGGTGGAGCCGTATAAGGCGGCAGAAGTGGACCACCTTAGTCTTGGCAAAGGAAAACCGGATCCTGTGCGGTTCGGCATAGCGAGAGACGCGGTTCAATGACTGTTGGAGTTGACGCTACAGAGTGGCATCTGGGCCGCGCCAAAAGAGATCGAAAGTTCATCCACGTAGAACGTAGTGAGAACATCTTCTGGCTGCACCGAGGTGATGCCGTTGATGCTTAGGTCAAAAGGTGTGACACCTAGGACACTTCCCTGCGGGCCACCCTCTTCCCGCTCCTATAAGCCCAAGAGGGCAACCCCCACCCGTACGCGGAATCGACGATCTCGCAAGAATTCAGATATAAACATTGGGTAGCGTCCCCTCGACCCCATCGTTTGGAGAGTCTCCATGATACCGTATCGCCATGCGGTATCATAGGCCTTCTCCAGATCAAAAAACACCATGGCTTAGTGCTGTCTACAAAGAAAAGCCTCGCAGACGGCATTTTCCAGTCAAAGCAGAGCATCCGATGAAAAGTGGAACTTGCGGAAGTCGCAATGTGAAGAAGACAGATGGCCTCCGCTGTCCAGAAAACAGGCTAATCTAACATTTACCAATTTCTCCATCAACTTGCACACGCAAAAGTTTAGAGAGATTGGGCGGAAACCGGTCGGAGTAGACTTATCTCTCCCCTGCATGCAAAAGGCGAGCACAGTAGCAATTCGCCATTAATCTGGTTAAATACCCTCCACCCAGATCCTGTTGAACAAATCTAAGAGAAAGGCCATGCCTCGCTCATCCAGGTGTCGAAGCATGGCGTACGAAACATCGATCGCACCATGGGCAGTGTCCGCGCACGAAGCAAGAGCGGAGCGTAACTCACTCACAGTAAACCTATCGTTGAAGGGTTCTCCGCCCATGGAGGTAAAGTCCAGCCGGCTGCCTTCTGCGAAATCACGACGTGCACTAAATGCTCGCGAAGCAGCATCCCGGCTAGAGAACGCGGAAAAAGCAGTCTCAAAGGATTCCGCCACGGACGTGGGGTCCGAGATTGCGGTCCCATTCTCCTTGAGAACGGGAGGGGGGGTCCTGCAAGAACTTGCCCTGAATCCTTTTGACTCGCTTTCACACCTCTACTAAAGGGGTCTTTCCCGTTAAGTGAACATACGTATGCACGCCAAGAAGAGCGGCGCGTGGGCTTCGAAATATACCGGAACCTAGCCCTAGCCTGACGAAATTCAGTGACAGTGAAATCGTTCGGGTGGCGTTTATAGCGCATGTAGGCATAACGCTTCTGTTTGAGGGCCGTCTCACACTCGGCCGACTACCATGGTATGGTTGGTGTGTAAAACGGCTAGACGTCCTAGGAATATTAGTCAGGCCCGTGGCGATGAGGTTGCCGGAGAAGAACTCAACGGCCTCATCTACCGACCTAAACTCCTCGACTAAGATAAAGAATTCAGTCATTTCCTGAAATGCAGGCTACCACGCCCGCTCCAAGAACCACCGAGGTGGGCTCTCAGGCGGCAATTTCCCTGAAAATGATATTTGAATGGGAAAGTGATCATCACCATGGAGGTAATCGACCATCCCCCAATCAAAATCAGGATGTGCATCCGAAAAACACCAAGATAGATCAATGCAAGTAAATGAAGCGGTTCTCGGACAGTGATGTGGAAACTCATCCACGTTTAGGACACCCATCTCAAGCTCTTCGATCAGAGCAGCAAGAACTTGTCCCCTGTGATTTATTGAGTAATCTCGCCAGAAAGGATGCCTGCCATTTAGATCTCTAAGCCAGAGAAAGGGCTTAGGCAACCGTGCCAGGACGCGGCGGAAGTTCCTTGCGCCGAAGTCAGCTAACGGTGGAATGTACGCAGAAATGCTAGTATACCTCCTATCCAGGTGAAGCTGCACAGCCACTGCCTGAAAGGAGGTAATTAATCTGAATGGAAGAATGAGGACATCATGCCGGGTGTAAGCCGCGCTTCCCCCAGCCCGGCCATCTCGGGGTAGTAGGGTCGCAAGACCCTTATAGCCTGGGAGGGCGGGCAGGGTGCACGCCCCTAGGATGGTCTCCTGCAAAGAGATAGCTAACGGGGAACGGGACGAGACGAGGCTCCGCAGCTCCTCCCAGTTTGCCCCGAGTCCACGGTAATTCCATTGTGAGAATATGTCCTCCAGGCCTAGCTCGGAGGAGACGCCAGTGCTCTCTTCGAACAAAATAACCTCACAGGCATGGCCGTATGCTTTCCGGATAAAGAACCCCAGGCGCTTTTGCCGGACAAATTTCTGAAGGCGCGGTCACATTCGACGACGTATTGATGAAGTTGGGCTCGCCATGCGGGTCTTTTCCTCCCTTCGCCTCGAATCCTTAGGCAGGCGTTGCTGCTTTGGAGGCAGGGGTCCTCTTTTCGAGGAACCACCGTCTCCGAGCCAATCGCACCACCTCTAGGCGTGGGCAAAGGAGCCGAAGCCTCTTTGTTGCTGTCCTCGTTTCGGGGGACAGCTTAAGGAACCCCGTCAGATCGCCTGGCAACCAATTCCAGGGGTGTTGACTCATGTGAGTCTAACGACTCAGTGAAGGCGCATGGCCGTTTCGCCTTTAGGGAGACTGTCACGCTGGGGAAATAGGGTGGGAGCCCTGGTTTTAGCCAGGGCTGGGTATGAACCCTTTTTGCCGCCAGCTTCACTAGGGGAGCTCCCGGGTTGAGTAGAGCCCTCAGAAGGGCTCCGAAAAGGCGCAGAAACAACCGTCTCGTTGCCCTGGATGGGCCAGGAGCAGAAGGTGCCTTTCTAACTATTAAGACATGAGACGTCCCAGGCAGAGCAAGGCACGCCAGGACCAAGTCCTTAGCCTCGCGGAATGAGATTCGATTCTGGGCCTGAACGGTCAGGATTTCTTTCTCAAGGAGATATGTACCACATTGCTTCGAAGAAGCGGGGTGCGGCTTTCCGCAATTGACACACTATGCTACACAAGATTTAGACTTATCGTATGCGGCCTTGAAGCAATTTACACAGACTTTGGGTGCCCCCGACTTTGCACGTCTACGAGAACGATTCGTATGGCTGAAGCGGTGACTGTAATAGCACCGCTGCGTCAGTGGTCCGAATTTCTTCACACGGTAGATGTATCAACCGGCACGCACCGTTTAGGGAGCTTGTCACAGTCGAACTCGACGACGAGTTTTTGGGTGGGTCTTAAGTCCCCTCCCTGTTTTCTCATTACATGTTTAACTTTGACTGCCCCATGGTCAGCCAGCTCTAAGGTGATGTCCTCTTAGAGTTGTCAACGAGTTCCCTAGCTAAACTACTCCTTTCACAAAGTTCATGGTAGAGTGCGGCGTCACACTCAACGGGGTGCCATGAAGTGTCCGAAGCCCACTCATCTTGGCCGTCTCGGCGGGATTCACCGCATTCGTCAGAAGTCAGAAGTCTCCCTTCCAAGAAACGGGTCACCTTCGGCTCTCTACCAATTACACTAGCTAATCCTCTCCTCTGATGGATCATGTTACCCTTGACTAACATAGGGCTATCAGTGGAGAGAATGAAGAGAAAGCGTTTGAAGCAAGTGGGCTCGAAAACGCCAGGTAACCTCTGAATGAGGGCCGCGATGTTATCGAGGCTCTGCCCTGTGCACTCTTTGTCTCAGTCATAGTCACAGCCTCCACACACGGGGGGGTAAAGTATTGCCGAATGTGCCGATCTTGGCTTGGTCGCTTGCCAAAGTTGCAGCCGACCCATCCGTTCCCGCATCCCCCGCGCATGGAAAGGAGCCCCAAGTCTTTTTTGTCTTTTTCTTGTTCGTTTTCTTTTGGGGAGAGGGCGGGGAATGAACCCGCTTCTCACCTTCGCCGGAAGGAGCCCCCAGGCCAGATGGATCGGCCTTAGCCAGGTCCTTCTCCGAAATAAAGAAGTTCCTGGCAGTGGTAGGGGCACCGGTCGGAGGAGATCCCTCTCGTTCTTGTACTGCCTCAGGAACCCTAGCCGTTTGAGGAGGACCTTGCATAGGGGCGGATTTGGGTTCGGTGTTCGGCGCCGAGCCCGGATTCCCCCCCATGGAAAGTCCTACCGTCTGAGGCTGGGTTGCTTCGAGGACCATGTCTATCTCAGGGGCGGCCTCGAGTTGGTCATCCCCTTCCAGGACATCGCAGGTCCCGTTGCCAGCGTCACCAGTTATGTGTATGGAGGCACAGGGCTAAACCCCGGCAAGGTTGAGTATTCTTGCCAGCAGGTCTTTTGAGGAAAGCGACCGAAGGGGCCTGGCTTCTCTCTCCCCCCTAAGGCGGTTTGCCCTACCAAGCCGCCTCCATGAGAGGCGGTCGGCAATGGGCTGCCTGCTGGCTTTCTTGGCAGTCCTCTTGGAAAGAACAGAGGGGACTGCCGCTGGAAAAAGGGAGGTGCCTGAAAGCACCTCCAGAGAAGGGGGTGAGGGGGAGTTCTCTACATCAGTAGTCGTAGGAGAGGAGTAGGCCTCTTCTCCGGTTAGAGAAATATGGAGGGTTTTCTGCGCAAGCACAGGGGGGAGACCTCCATTTTTTTCGTTGGAGCTGCCCGAGGGCGGCTCTGTTGATGATCAAGGAGAATTCGGAAGAGATTTGTTTTGTTTTTTTAATTTTCATCCATGGGCATGGTGACCCTATTTGTTCGATGGGAAGCAATAGCTGATCACCCATTGCAGTAGCCCTCTCTGCAAGTGGTGCTTACATGCCTGGCAGAGCCAGGTGCCACAATTTAAGGCCACCGCTTCCGCCTGGTGACCTGGCAGCCCTTCAGCATGGTGGCTCCACCATGGGCACGGCGTAAAATTCATAGTGTCTGAAGAGAAAATGAAAAGAGACGTAAGGAAGGTATGGATGAAGATAAAGCAGGTTGTTAAAAAAACACCATCCTGAACCTCAGCTGAGGGGTTAAGGGACGTTGTCCCCTCCCCCCTACGCCCCGATATGTGACTGTTGGCTGAGAAGAAGGTCAGCATCTACCCTGTGAATTTAGAGGCTGACCAGAGAAAGTTGTGGGGGAGGTTGTATGAAAAGCGACCAAGTAGGGGAGAAATACAGGCTATATGAAGGAAGGAAGAGAGGCTGAGCTGGGTCGGACGGAGCGCTGGATGGAAAAGGAAGAAGATGAAAGAAAAAGAAAGGAAG
Organism: Ceratothoa steindachneri; assembly: GCA_963969495.1. NCBI lineage: Eukaryota > Metazoa > Arthropoda > Malacostraca > Isopoda > Cymothoidae > Ceratothoa > Ceratothoa steindachneri. Next base: position 42,203,313 of record OZ018329.1, read on the forward strand.
ATAAGGAGCTGGGTAGGCGAAGGAGAGAATAGAAAGAAACTGAGAGGCGAAAGAAGAAATAGCCTAGAGGAAGGAAGAGAAGGAAACTGATATACAACAACGTGAGAGGCCAATGCTGAAAGAGGAAGAATTTGAAAAGAGAAGAAGCGATGCTTAAGAGCTTGAAGATGGAAGAGAAACTGAAATAAAGAATGAAGAGCAGTTTAAGACGAGGAAAGAATTAAGCGAAGAGAGTGTGGTGGAATCGCGCGTTAGAGCAGGTGGGGCTGAGCTTAGGAGGTACCCTTTAGTGGATTCGGCGATGGACGAAGGCGAAGGTGACAATATTGAATTCATTGGACACAAAATTCAAGATGGGGCTCTATCTCTTTATAACACAAACGTTCAGAAATTCAAATGCGCCAAGTACCCCACCACCATGAAAGAAGTAAGGTCCTTCTTTGGTCTGAAGGGATTCTACAGGAATTATATTCCCAATTACTCCTCAGTGGCGACTCCTCTGACAGATTTTACCAGAAAAGGGCGGCCAAGTAGAATTCCTTTGAATGAGGCACAAGAAAAGGCATAAACCACGCTTAAGGCGATGCTGACGAATCGTCGTATTCTCCGTCTTCCAGATCTATCTCGCCAATTTGTACTGCGTACTGATGCATCCGATTACGGTATTGGTGCAGTACTGCTTCAGGAACTCTAAGGAAAGCCATTCCCGGTTGGGTATTCCAGTAAGAAGCTCCTAGATGGGGAGACAAGATATTCAGTGGTTGAAAAGGAATGTCTGGCTGTTGCATGGGCTGTAAATAAATATTCAATGTACCTTAACGGGCCTGAGTATATATTGCAAACTGATCATAATCCTTTGGTTTATCTCAACTCATGTAAGCACCTGAATGGACAAGTTATGAGGTGGGCGTTGGTATTACAAGGTTTGAAAATGAAAATTGAATTTATAAAAGGGAAGGAGAACTTAGGGGCAGATTTTTTGAGTAGGGTTAGCACAGTAGATTAGATTGGGTATTCTGGAAGATCCAACGTGTGTGCCTGGGATTAATTTTATTGGTAAATTTATTCTCAGTGGGTGGATATGTCACACACGTAACATCTGATAGTTTGCATTTTTTTATGATGAGGGCTATGAGGTAATATCATAGGACCTTCGTTCGATTATTTTGAGGCTGACCGGTCATCCTAGAAATTCTAGAATTTTCGTTCGCCTTGATTGGCCAGTTCCCTCCTAGTTATTTAATTGAATATTAAAGTTGGATAAGAATTAGGGCGATTTTGTTATGAAAGAAAGTTATTTGATATATATAGTTAAAAATTTTCATTATATATTGATATAGCATTGTGGTTTTAAAAGATCCATATTTATTATTGTTCCATGTAATTTGATGTCGAGGCCTTCATTTTTCACAGAAGACAAACCATTTTTTTGTGCTTGGAGAAGAAAGTTGTGTTGAGGAGCAGAGTGGTTTCGTGCACTCATTTTCCCGTTTGGTGCTTCTCGAAAGGCTATTGTGATTTATTGCCTTGGTGTAAGACAACCGGCAGAGTTGTACCCTTTGTACTTTAGTGCAGGATTACCGCGAGTGTTGTACCTCTCGTGCATTTTTGCTAGGACAACCGTGTGTGGTGTCCTTGTTTTGTGTGGCCCATAAGAGGCCTGATTTTGGTGGTCGTAAGTGACCCTTATTTTTGGTATATGCCTTCCTATCTATCTATGTATATATATATATATATATATATATATATATATATATATATATATATATATATAGTCGTTCATTGCGCGTTGGTGCATTTCGGTCACGTTACCGGAGAGTGCTGCCCTTTTTCCTTTGTGGCTCAACCTTCTTTCTCCATGGTCTGATATAGATAGGAATATTATATGTCCATGCATGTATATAGATATCATCTTTTGGTTTGCGGTACATCTGTAAGTATTCATTTCTTAGTTTGAGGGAAGGATATACGACTATTTGAAATTATAATGGGTAATTGTCGTAGCTGCCCGTCAGATTCAGTTAACACTTAAGTCCGTAAATTTCCTTATTTTGGGCAATACTATTTCCTTCAGGAGCGAAACTCAACCTAGGACAGATCCCTTTTTTCATTATATCCCTTTTTGTGAATAAATTTTTGTTTTAAGTCGACGCGTCTTCTATCCTTGGCTATATACCTTTTGGTTTAAAGAATCTGGGCATGTCACCTGAACCCAGTTTGACTCAGTGGGTCAATTTTCTGTCAACTCACCCAACATATGAATTCCATGTAGAAGCACACCAAATCCATCATACAAGATCATATTTAATGATCTTGTATGATGCAATCCTATAGGAAAATCAATCAAAGTACTATTTGAAGGTCTTTCCAGTATCGTCGAGACTACCTTAAAAATCAGTGAAAAAGAGAAAAGTCGCTAACCGTCTCATTTTTTGAATGTGTCCAGATTGAGCCAGATGGCCACTTTTTCTGTTAACTCACGCAACATATGAATTCCATGTAGAAGCACACCAAATCCATAATACAAGATCATGTTTAATACTAATTTATGACGCCATATACCCTATGGTTCCATAAATTACTGATTAATATACTTTAACGGTACGTTCATAGATTCCTTTGATGGCATACAGGACAATTCTTTAAAATTCGATCCTTTTAAACGTATTTATTTACATTTAAAGAGATTTTTACTGAGAAGGATAATATTTTCTTGTTATATCTTCTCCCTAACTTAGGCAATTCAGTCTACTACTCACGATCTGAATTACAGGAGCAAATATCGAACTATGGCGGCCCAAAAATTTGGGGGGACCGGTGGATGGTTGTCATAATTTAAGGGTTTCCGTTTGATGCGAGGACGAAAATTAAGAAAGTCGAGCTTCTGTAGGGGACCCAGCCTTCTATAAGGAAATAAAAGATCATGATACGATTTTCCTTTTGGGGAAATTTAGTTCACTCCACAAGTATTAGAGAGCAAGAAGTCTCTTTATACTCGTATATACAGAAAAAAACACTACAATCATCTCGTATCACTTTTACCGCACTTCTTGTGGTTATGTGTCCCTTTGCTGTCATGCATTGCTACGAATTTATTTTAAGAGTCTTGGTTTCATCGACAAATACACAAACGCTTGACTCATTGCACACACATTCAAACTTCCCAAAGGATGCCGCACGAGTCTGAAAAAAAAATTGGAAGCCCGCAATTGCACATACTCGTACCAATGCACCCTTTAGAAATATATAGAAGAAAATAATCATGTAATGTAACAAACAACCACTTGGAATACCCAAACAAAAACCAAAATCAACGGACACGAGCGTATAGACCTTCACTCACAAATGGAAGCTTATACAAAGTAAATACGACTCGAGTCTTATTTATAGTAAAAAAAACCTCCTCAAATACTTTCCAAATCTGACGCATCCACTAAGAGTAGTGAACGAAATATTGGACTAGAAACAAAATTCACTAGTTTGTAAAGTTTTAATCCAATAGCAAACCCACAGATACCAGTAAGAAGAGAAATGAAAATATAATTTAATTTTTTATCAATTTTAATGATAAATTTATTTTCCTGTCAAATTTAATTTTTACACAAGATTGCTTTTTATTTTCAGTCTCATATAATGGACACCCTCTACGAGGAAGACCGATCACCTGACGCTCAAAACTTATCCCATCAATTGTTCACTTGATCAATATTTAAACTTAGTTATTTACTGGTTGAGTAGATCACATTGTGAAGAGTAGAGAGTCAAGTTGATTTCTCAACTTGACTTTTCTCTAACTTCGCTGGATTTACGATAGTTGACTTGATTTCATGGGAATAACTTTTGTTGATTTGGATGAGCTGAATTGACGTGATTTTGGCCTCAAAACGGCGAGAGATGAAATCCAACAGAAGATTCTTTCAGTCTTAAATAAAAGAAGTCAATAAAGCTATAAATGAGTTCCTTATTGGAATCTGAGTACGAGTTTCGGTCTTTGCACCGACGAGTGCAATAATTCTAAGTTCAGAGAAGAACACCGTAGTTTGTTTTGTTTTGTTTTCTAAGGGGCTATCTGGCGACTGCCCAGGTGGGCATAAGTCGCCGCAAACAAAGTCTAGTTCTAGGCTACTTTAAAATAAAAATTGAAAACAAAACAACATTAAAAAGAGAAGACAATCAGGAAGCAAGCTCTGGAGTAGAGGGAAGGGGGGAGAGCCCCCTCGACCAGGCGTAGGAGCGTGCGACCTAGAATGGAAACTTACATAGACAAAAACAAAAAAAACTAGTTAAATAAAAGGGAGAAAGCCGGCCTCCAACCAAAAGTCAACAAGTGCACCAGTCAAGGTACACGCACTCCTCCCGAATACAAGGGACAGGCAGGAGTGACCCCGACCATTCCGGTACCTGGACAGGTAACGTGCGCGAAGATCACCCAGACTGGGACATTCGACAAGAATGTTCCAAACAGAATGGGGGACGACGTAGTCGTCACAATAGGGCGCAGGCGAGCGCTCCATCAGATAGCAAAGCGTCACACGAGTGTGTCCGATTCGGAGACGACAGAAGGTGAACTGAAGCCGTCGCGTAATTGAGAAATAGGTCCATGGGAACAGTCGCGGTGCAATGGCACGCAACTTTAAGTTCCTTTCAACCGACTACCATCTTCTTCTTTGCCAAGCAGTGCGAAGAGCTGCCAGTATTCCTGATATGTAGTCGGTCTGAGGAAAAGGTAAAACGCTGGTCTGGTCGTAGAATCCTCGCGGACTCTTTGGCGCCCTCATTGGCGCGCTCATTCCCCGCAATTCCTAAATGTCCAGGAACCCAGTAGAAAATAATCTCAACATCCGACCGGCTCGCCAAAACCGTGGCGTCACGGATATCGCGAACCATGGGATACGGAGATTCAAATGCCCTGAGAGCAACAAGGGTGCTTTGTGAGTCGCTATAGATCACAATCCGGTCTCCGAAGCGGGCACGTCGCGTTATCTCCCGTACCGAGTGGTGTATTGCCACCAGCTCAGCCGTGAAGACTGACGCAGCGCCTATCAGAGCCCCGCTGACTTCAAACAGAGGGGACACGGCGTGGAAACCGACCCCCTCTTGGAAATAGAAGCCATCCGTATACACTGGCACGGTTCCAGGATGACACGAGGTGTGCTCCGAAAAGGTTAAACGCAATACTCGCGGCGCCGTACAAGCTTTGGGAGCAGAGGCGTGACGACAAATAGCCAAATGTGGCACTCTCCAGGGTGGCGTCCTGGGGAGAACCAGGTGCGCCACCGGCCCGAGAACTATATCTAGCTCTCGAAGGAGTTTCCTGGCCCTAAACCCCAAGGGCTTAGAGAATGACTGGCGTCTCTCGGCGGCATAGGCACCGGCGATATCAGCTGCGGATGCAGTGAAAGCTGTTGGCGACTGAGGAAGGCGCCAGGCTCACGCGTACAAGCGAGTGATGCATTTCACGCGGCGCAGAGCGAGGGGTATCTCACCAGGCATCGACCAACAGGTTATCAATGGGAGAAGTGCGGAAGGAACCGGTCGCAGGCGAAGGCCGGTGTGGTGGATCGAATCCACCTTTCGCAATAAACGCTAGGCTGCCGATGCATAAAACTCGCATCCGTAGTAGATCTTCGAACGAACAAAGGATCGATAAAAAAGTAGGGCAGTAGCCCTATCAGCGCCCCAAAGGCTGAACGTCACGGGACGAAAAATATCCATGGTGCGGGTACAAGAGACCCTAATGCTGCGAGTATGAGCATCCCAGGTGAGTCGTCGGTCGAATACAAGACCTAGAAAACTGTCCAATTCAACCACATCGAGGTGCACCCCATTAAAAAAAAAATCTGAGTCAGGGTGGAGCCGTTGATGGTGGCAGAAGTGCACCACCTTAGTCTTGGCAAAAGAATACCTAAACCTGTGCGCTTCGCCATAGCGAGAGACGCGGTCTAAGGCCTGTTGGATTCGACGCTCAAGAGTTGGCATCTGGGCCGCGCCAACCCCGTAATGGGACCGGCGATTTGCCATCCTGGCCGCCGTTCTGACGGGATCCAGCGCTCCGTCCGGCCCCAGCTTAGCCTCTCTTCCTTCCTTCAGATAGCCTGTATTTCTCTCCTACCTCATCGCTTTTCATACAACCTTTCCCACAACTTTCTCTGGTCAGCCTCTAATTTCACAGGGTAGAAGCTGACCTTCTTCTCAGCCAATCGTCCCGAATCAGGGCTAAGGGGGAGAGGACAATGTTCACTAACCCCTGAGCTTCGGTCCAGGGTGGTTGGCTTTTAACAACCTGCTTCATCCCCACCCATACCTTCCTCACATCCCTTTTCCTCTCGTCTTCAAAATCTATTTTTTTTTACGCCGTGTTCAAGGTGGAGCCGCCATGCCGAAGCACTGCCAGGCCAGCAGGCGGGAGGGGTGGTCCCAAATGGCGGCGCATGGCTCTGCCGGGCCTGTAAGCACCTCTTGATGTGCAGGCTACTGCAAGAGGTAATGAGCGATTGCGTCCCGTAAAACAAAGAGGGTCACCATGCCCAATGATGCAAAACAAAAACATCTCCCCTTAAATCCCCCTAAAACAACGGAGCCGCCCTCGTGCAGCTCCAGAGAAAAGATGGAGGTTCCCCTCCCCCCATGTGCTTGCGCAGGGGATCCTCCATGCCTCTTTAACCGGAGAAGAGGCTTACTTCTTTCCTACGCCTACGGGTGTAGGGAACTTGCCCTCACCCCCTTCTCTGGAGGTGCTTTCGGGCACCTCCCTATCTCCAGCGGCAGTTCCTCCTTTGCTTTCTAAGGGGACTGCCAAGAAAGCCAGCAGGCAGCCCATTGCCAACCGCCCCTCGTGCAAGTGGCTGGTTAGGGCAAACCCCCTTAGGGGGGGAGAGGGAATCCAGGCCCCTACGGTCGCTTTCCTCAAAAGACCTGCTGGCAAGAATCCTAAACCTTGCCGGGGTCAAGGCCCATGCCTCCCCACTAAAGACTTATGACGCTGCCAAGGGCACCTACGATGTCCTGGGAGGGGATGGCGAACTGGAGGCCCCTCCTGTAATAGACATGGTCCTTGAGGAAAACCAGCCTCAGACGGTAGGGCCTTCCATGGGACGGAAACCGGGCTCGGCGCCAAGTACCGAACCTGAATCCGCCCCTATGCAAGGTCCTCCTCAAACGGCTGGGGCCTCCGAGGCAGCGCAAGGAGGGAAGGGATCTCCTCTGACCGGTGCCCCTGCGACCACCAGGACCTTTTCCATTTCGGAGAAGGACCTGGCTGAGGCCGGTCCACCTGGCCTAGGGGCTTCTGTCAGCGGAGGAGAGAAGCAGGTTCATTCCCCGCCCTCCTCTTCTAAAAAGAAGAAAAAGACAAGAAAGACTAAGAAGAGTCGGGGCTCCTCTCCATCCGCGGAGGCTGTGGGGACGGATGGGTCTGCTGCCACTTTGGCAAACGACCAAGCTATACCGGCACATCTGGCCCCTTTGTCCCCCCGAATACGGAGCTCCTGACTATGATAAAGACGATGAGTGCACATGGCGGAGCCTCGATGACATCTGGGCCCCTCATTCAGAGGTTACTTGGCGTTTTCGAGCCCGCTGGATTCAAACGTTTCCTCGTTATTTGCTCCACTGATGGTACCATGTTGTCCAAGGGCAACATGATCCATCAGAGGAGAGGATTAGCTAGTGCAATTGGTAGAGAGCCGAAGGTGACCCGTTTCTCGGACGGGAGCCTTCTGGCCAATGCGGCGAATCCCGCCGAGGTGGCCAAGATAAGTGCTCCTCGGACACTTCATTGCACCCCGGTGAGTGTGACGCCTCACTCTACCATGAACTTTGTGAAAGGAGTAGTTTATGCGAGGGAACTCGTTGAGTACTCAATTGAAGACATCACTTTAGAGCTGGCCGACCATGGGGCGGTCAAGGTCGAACGTGTGATGAAAAAACAGGGAGGGGCCTTGAGACCCACCCCTACACTCTTCGTCACGTTCGACTGTGAGAAACTCCCTAAGAGCGGTGCGTGCTGGTTGGTACCGCTACCGCATGAAGGCATTCGTGCCACTGCCACGGTGGTGCTATTACTGTCACCGCTTCGGCCATACGAATCGCTCATGTAGACGTGCGAAGTCGGGTCACCCGAAGTCTGTGTAAATTGCTCCAAGGTCGCAGACGATAAGTCCAAATCGTGTGTGGCCAAGTGTGTCGATTGGGGAGAGCCGCACCCTGCTTCTTCGAAAAAATGTGGTGCATATCTCCTTGAGAAAGAAATCCTGGCCGTTCAGGCCCAGGATCGACTCTCATTCCGCGAGGCAAAGGACTTGGTCCTAGCACGCCCAGCTCTGCCTGGGACGTCATATGCCTCAATAGTTAGAAAGGCACCCTCTGCTCCTGGCCCATCCAGGCCAACGAGCATGGTTGTTTCCGTGCCCATTCGGAGCCCTTCTGTTGGCCCTACCCAACCCAGGCGCTCCACTGGTAAAGCTGGCGGCAAAAAGTGTTCATACCCTTTCCCGGCTAAAACCAGGGCTCCCCCTTCTTCCCCCAGCGTGACCGTTTCCCGTAAAGCAAAACGGCCACGCGCCCCTACCGAGTCGTTAGACTCACAGTTGGCAACACCCCTAAAGATGGTCGCTAAACCATCTTCCGGGGTTCCTAAAGCTGTTTCCCGGAAGGAGGACAGCAACAAAGGAGCTTCGGCCCCTTCGCCCATGCCCCGAGGTGGAGCGAGCTTCTCGGAGACGGTGGTTCCTCGAAAAAAGGGCCCCACGCCTCCGAAGCCGCAACGCCCGCCTAAGGTTTCGAGGCGAACGGAGAAAAAAACTCGCATGCTGAGCCCAACCTCCACCAATAAGTCCTCTAAGGCGACAGCGCTTTCAGCGCTTTGTCCGGCCAACAGCGCCCGGGTTTCTGCCCCCGGGAAGCGTACGGCAATTCCCGTGAGGGTCTTCAGTTCGAGGAAGGCCTCCATGTCTCCTCCGAGTTAGGCCTGGAGGGCATATTCCTTCAAAGGAATTGCCGTGGAGTCCGAGCAAACTGATAGGAGTGGCGGAGGCTCGTCTCATACCGTTCCCCGTTAGCTATCGTTTTGCAGGAGACCATGCTAGGCACGTGCCCCCTGCCCGCCATTCCAGGGTATAACGGTCTTGCGACCCAACCACCGCAGGATCGCCGAGCTGGGGAATGCGCAGTTTACACCGCGCATGATGTCTCCGTTCTTCCTTTCTCTTTAGATACCTCCTTTCAGGAAGTAACTGTGCAGCTGCGCCTGGATAGGAGGTATACTCTGATTTCTGCGTACATTCCACCGTCAGCTGTCTTTACGCGGGGGACTTCCGCCGCGTCGTGGCACGGTTGCCGAGGCCTTATCTATTGCTTGGAGATCTAAACGGCAGGCATCCTCCCTGGGAAGATTAGTCCATAAATCCCAGGGGAAAAGTCCTTGCCAATCTGATCAAAGAGCTTGAGATTGGTTTCCTAAACGTAAATGAGTTTACGCATCACTGTCCGAGAACCGCTTCATTTTCTTGCCTTGACCTATCTTTGTGCTCTTCGGATGCACAGCCTGATTTTTATTGGGAGGTGGTCGATGGCCTCCATGGTAGTGATCACTTTCCCATTCAAATATCATTTTCAGGGCAACTGCCGCCTCAGAGACCACCTCCAGGTGCTTGGCGCATGTGCGGTGGCCTGGATTTCAGGAAATGACGAAATTCTCTATCTCAATCGAGAAGTTTAGGTCGGTAGATGAGGCCGTCGAGTTCTTCTCCGGCAACCTCATCGCCGTGGGCCTGACTACTATTCCTAGGACGTCTAGCCGTTTTGCACGCCGACCACTCCCATGGTGGTCGGCTGAGTGTGAGACGGCCCTCAAACAGAAGCGTTATGCCTACATGCGCTATAAGCGCCGCCCGAATGATTTCACTGTCGCTGAATTTCGTCAGGCTAGGGCTAGGTTCCGGTATATTACGAAGCATGCCCGCCGCTCTTGTTGGCGGGCATACGTGTCTTCACATAACGGGAAGACCCCTCTAGCTGAGGTGTGAAGGCGAGTCAAAAGGATTCGGGGCAAGTTAACGCCGGACCTCCCTCCCGTTCTCGAGGAGAATGGGACCGCAATTTTTGACCCCGCGTTTGTGGCGGAATCCTTAGCGCCCGCTTTTTCTGCATTCTCTAGCCGTGATACTGCTCTACCAGCATTCAATGCACGTCGTGATGTTGCGGAAGGCCGCCGGCTGGACTTTCCCTTCAGAGTCGGAGAACCCTTCAACGACAAGTTTACTGTGAGTGAGTTGCGTTCCGCTCTCGATTTGTGCGCGGACACCGCCCATAGTCCGGACGATGTCTCGTACGCCATGCTTCGACACCTGGGTGAGCGAGGCATGGCCTTTCTGTTAGATTTTTTCAACAGGATCTGGGTGGAAGGTCTTCTTCCAGACTCCTGGCGAATCGCTACTGTGCTCGCCTTTCGCAAGCCGGGAAGAGATCACTCTACTCCAACCGGTTTTCACCCAATCTCTCTAACCTCTTGCGTGTGCAAGTTGATGGAGAAATTGGTAAATGTTAGATTAGCCTATTTCCTGGACAGCGGAGGCCATCTGTCTTCTGCACAGTGCGGCTTCCGTAAGTTCCACTCCACGTCGGATGCTCTGTTCCGACTGAAAAATGCCGTCTGCAAAGCTTTCCTTCGTAGACAGCACTACGCCACGGTGTTTTTTGATCTGGAGAAGGCCTACGATACCGCAGGCGAAACGGTATTATGGAGACTCTTTACACGATGGGTGCAAGGGGACGCCTCCCAATGTTTATAACTGAATTTTTGAAAAATCGTCGATTCCGCGTACGGGTTGAGGGAGCCCTCTCCAGCCCAAAGGAGCAGTAAGAGGGTGTCCCGCAGGAAAGTGTCCTTAGTGTCACACTCTTTGTCCTGAGCATCAACAGCATCACCTCGGTGCTGCTGGAAGATGTTCTTGCTACGCTCTACGTGGACGACCTTTCGATCTCTTTTGGCACGGCCTAGATGCCAAATCTGGAGCGTCGACTCCAACAGGCATTGAACCGCGTCTCTCGCTATGCCGAAGCGCACAGGTTTCGGTTTTCTTTGGGCCAAGACTAAGGTAGTGCACTTCTGCCGCCATCCACGGCTTCCCCCCGACCCAGATTTGTTTCTTAATGACGTACGACAGGATGTGGTTGAGTCGCACCGTTTCCTTGGTCTTGTTTTGGACCGACGCCTCACCTAAGAGGCTCATATTCGCAGCCCTGGGGTCTCTTGTACCCGCGCCATGGAAATTCTCTTTTCCGTGACGTTCAGGGCTTATGGCGCTGTTCGGGCTACTGCCTTACCTTTTTATCGATCCTTTGTTCGCTCGAAGCTCAACTACGGATGCGAGTTTTATGCCTCCGCAGCCGAGCGATATTCCGGAAGGTAGATTCGATTCACCAAACCGGCCTTCGCCTTGCGACCGGTGCCTTCCGCACTTCCCCCATTAGAAGCCTGTTGGTCGATTTTGAAGAGATGCCACTCGCTCTGCGCCGCGTGCAGTGCATCACTTGCCTGTACCCGCGAGCCCGGCGCCTTCCTCAGTTGCCAACAGCTCTCACTGCATCCGAAACTGATTCTGATAGTGCCTATGCCACCGAGAGACACCAGTCATACCCTAAGCCCTTTGGGTTTAGGGCCAGGAAACTGCTTCGAGAGGTAGATATAGCTCTCGGGCCGGTGGCACCTCTGGTTCTGCCCAGGACGCCACCCTGGAGGGTACCACATTTGGCTATTTGTCGCCACGCCTCTGCTCCCAAAGCTTGTACTGCGCCGGGAGTATTGCGTTCGACCTTTTTGGAGCACACATCGTGTAACGCTGGTCCGTGCCAGTGTATACGAATGGCTCCAGGTCCAAAGAGGGGGTCGGCTTCCACGCCGTATCATCTCTGTTTAAAGTTAGCGGGAATCTACCAGGCGCTGCATCTGTCTTCACGGCCAAGCTGTTGGCAATACACCACGCGGTACGAGAGATTACGCGACGTGCCCGGTTCGGAGACCGGATTATGATCTACAGCGCCTCACAAAGCGCCCTGAGTGCTCTCGGGGCATTGGAATCTCCGCATCCCCTGGTTGCCGAAATCCGTGAGGCCACGGTTTTGGCGAGCCGGGCAGATGTTGAGAATATCTTCTGCTGGGTTCCTGGACATGTAGGAATTGCCGGGTATTAGCGCGCCGATGAAAGCGCCAAAGAGTCCGTGAGGAGTCTGCGACCGGACCAGCGTTTCGCTCTTCCTCACACTGACTACATGGCAGGACTAAGGGAAGCTCTTCGGACTGCTTGGCAAAGAAGATGGGAGACGGTTGAAGGAACTTAAAGTTGCGTGCCATTGCTCCGCGACTGTTCCCATGGACCTATCCTCCAATGCCACGGCGGCTTCAGGTTGCTTTTTTCTCGTCTCCGAATCAGGCACACTCGTGTGACGCATCGCTATTTGATAGAGCGCTCGCCTCTGCCCTATTGCGACGACTGCGTCGTCTCCCAGACTGTTCGGCACATTCTTGTCGAATGTCATAGTCTGGTTGATCTTCGCGCACGACACCTGTCCCGGTACCGGGATGGGTGGGGTCGCTACCGCCTGTCCCTTGTACTCGGGACGAGTGCGTGCACTTTGACTGGTGGACTTATTGACTTTTAGGGGGAGGCGGGCCTTCTCCCTTTTATTTAACCAGGTTTAATTGTTTTTGTTGTTATTGTTTTTTTATTGCTTTGTTATTGTTATTGTTATTTCTTTTTATTGTTGTTTTCTGTTCAATTTTTTAATGTAGCCTAGAACTAGGCTATTTGTTTACGGCGACTTATGCCTAAGTCGGCATTTGCCAGATAGCCCCTTAAATAAAAAAAAATAAAAAAATGGGCTGCGCCAAAAGGGTTCGAAAGGTTGTCCACGTAGAGCCTAGCGAGAACATCTTCTGGGAGCACCGAGGTGATGCCGTTGATGCTCAGGGCAAGGAGTGTGACACTGAGGACACGTCCCTGCGGGACACACTATTCCTGCTCCTTTATACCGGAAATGGCTCCCCCCACACCGTTCTCAGAATCGACGATGTCGCAAAAATTCAGTAATACAGACTGGGAGGCGTCCCCTCGCCACCGTCGTGTAGAGTGTCTCTATGATACCGTATCGCCATGCGGTATCATAGGCCTTTTCCAGATCGAAAAACGCCATGGCGTAGTGTTGTCTACGAAGGAAAGCCGTGCAGACGGCATTTTTCCAGTCGGAGCAGAGCACCTGACGTGGAGTGGAACTTGCGGAAGACGCACAGTGCAGAAGACAGATGACCTCCGCTCTCCAGGAAAAAGGTAAGTCTAACATTTACCAATTTCTCCATCAACTTGCACACACAACAGGTTAGGAAGATTGGGCAGAAACCGGTTGGAGTAGTGTGATCTCTCCCCTGCTTGCGAAAGGCGAGCACAGTAGCGATTTTCCAAGAATCTGGGAGAAGACCCTCCACCCAGATCCTGTTGAACAAATCTAAGAGAAAGGCCATGCCTCGCTCACCCAGGTGTAAAAGCATGGCGTACGAAACAGCGTCTAGACCATGGGTGGTGTCCGCGCACGAAGCAAGATCGGAGCGCGACTCACTCATAGTAAAGCTGTCGTTAAAGGGTTCGCCGCCTCTGGAGGAAGAGTCCAGCCGACGACCTTCCGCAACATCACGACGTGCATTGAATGCTGGCAAAGCAGCATCCTGGCTAGAGAATGCGGAAAAAGCGGGCGCTAAGGACTCCGCCACGGACGCGGGGTCCGTGATTGCAGTCTCATTCTCCTGGAGAACGGGAAGGGGGTGCTGCGAGAACATGCGCCGAATCCTTTTGACTCGCTTTCACACCTCAGCTAAAGGGGCCTTCCCGTTAAGTAAAGACACGTATGCCCGCCAACAAGAGCGGCGGACGTGCTTCGAAAAATACCGGAACCTAGCTCTAGCCCGACGATATTCAGCGACAGTGAAATCGTTGGGGCGGCGCTTATAGCGCATGAGGGCAAAACGCTTCTGTTTGAGGGCCGTCTCACACTCAACCGACCAGCATGGGAGTGGTAGGCGTGCAAAACGGCCAGACGTCCTAGGAATAGTAGTCAGGCCCGCGGCGATGAGGTTGCCGGAGATGAACTCAACGGCCTCATCTACCAACCTAAACTCCTCGACTGAGATAGAGAATTCAGTCATTACCTGAAATGTAGGCCACCGCGCCCGCGCCAAGCAACACCGATGTGGGGTTCTCAGGCGGCAGTTGCCCTGAAAATGATATTTGAATGGGAAAGTGATCACTACCATGGAGGCCATCGACCACCTCCCAATAAAAATCAGGCTGTGCATCCGAAGAGCACAAAGATAGGTCAAGGCAAGAAAATGAAGCGGTTCTCGGACAGTGATGCGTAAACTCATTCACGTTTAGGACACCCATCTCAAGCTCTTCGATCAGATCGGCAAGGACTTGTCCCCTGGGATTTATTGAGTAATCTCCACCGAGAGGATGCATGCTGTTCAGATATCCAAGCAAGAGAAAGGGCCTCGGCTACCGGGCCACGACGCAGCGGAAGTACCCCGCGTGGAAGTCAGCTGACGGTGGAATGTACGCAGAAATGATAATATACCTCCTATCCAGGTGAAGCTGCACAGCCACTGCCAGAAATGAGGTATCTAAAGAAAAAGGAAGAACGGAGACATTATGCCGGGTGTAAACCACGCATCCTCCAGCCCGGCCAGCCCGCGGTTGTGGGGTCGCAAGACCCTTATACCCCGGGAGGGCGGGCAGGGGGCACGCCCCTAGGATGGTCTCCCGCAAAGAGATAGCTAACTGGGAACGGGATGAGACGAGCCTCCGCAGCTCCTCCTAGTTGGCCCAAAGTCCACGGCAATTCCATTTAAGGAATATGCCCTCAAGGCCTAGCTCGGAGGAGACTCGGGGGCCCTCCTCGAATAGAAGACCCTCACGGGAATTGCCGTACGCTTCCCGGGGGCAGAACACCGGGCGCTAATGGCCGGACAAAGCGCTGAAGGCGCTGTCGCCTTGGAGGACTTATTGGGAGAGGTTGGTCTCGCCATGCGAGTCTTTTCCTCCCTCTTCCCTGAAAGTTGCCACGAGCGTTGCGGCTTTGGAGGCTGGGGGCCCACTTTTCGAGGAACCACCGTCTCCGAGCCACTTGCTCCACCACTAGGCCTAGGCGAAGGAGCCAAAGCTCATTTGTTGATGTCCTCCTTTCGGGAGAGTGCTTTAGGAACCCCGAAAGATGGCCTAGCGACCATTTTCAGGGATGTTGCCTCCTGTCAGTCTAACGACTGGTGGAGGCTTGTGGACGTTTCACCTTAAGGGAAACGGTTAGGCTGGGTGAAGAGAGGGGATCCCTGGTTTTAGCCGGGGCTGGCTGTGAACCCTGTTTGCCGCCAGCTTTACCAGAGGAGCGGCCGGGTTAAGTAGAGCCCGCAGAAGGGCTCCAAATGGGCTTGGAAACAACCGTGCTCATTGGCCTGGATTGGCCAGGAGCAGAGGGTGTTTTTCTAACTATTGAGGCATATGACGTCTTAGGGAGGGCCGGTCGCGCCAGGACCAAGTCCTTAGCCTTGCGGAATAAGATTTGATCCAGGGCCTGAACGGCCAGGATTTTTTTCTCTAGGAGATATGCACCACATTGCTTCAAAGAAGCGGGGTGTGGCTCTCCGCAATTGACACACTTGGCTACACTCTTTCCGACTTATCGTGTGCGGCCTTGGAGCGATTTACACAGACTTCGGGTGACCCGGACTTTGCAAGTACACAAGAACCATCGGTATTGCTGAATTGGTGACAGTAATAGCACCACCCTGGCAGTGGCACGAATGCCTTCACGCGGTAGCGGTACCAACCAGCACGCACCGACTCAAGCAGCTTGTCACAGGTAAACGTGAAGAAGAGTGTAGGGGTGGGTCTCAAGGCCCCTTCCTGTTTTCTCATTACACGTTCGACCTTGACCGCCTCATGGTCGGCGAACTCTAAGGTCATGTCCTATATGGAGTAGTCAACGAGTTTCCTCACATAAACTACTCCTTTCACAAAGTTCATGGTAGAGTGCGTAGTCACACTTACTGAGGTGCCATGAGTGTCCGGAGAGCACTTATCTTGGCCACCTCGGCGGGATTCGCCGCATTTGCCAGAAGGCTCTCGTCTGAGAAACGGGTCACCTACGGCTCTCTACCAATTGCACTAGCTAATCCTCTTCTCTGATGGATCATGTTGCCCTTGGCCAACATGGTGCCATCAGTGGAGCGAATAACGAGGAAGCGTTTACAGCTAGCGGGCTTGAAAACGCCAGGTAACCTCTGAATAAGGGGCCCCGATGTCATTGAGGCTCCGCCCTGTGCACTTTTAGTCTTAGTCAGGGGCTCCGCAACCCGGGGGGGGGGAGAGGGGCCGGATGTGCCGATCTTGGCTTGATCGCTTGCCAAAGTGGCAGCAGACCCATCCGTCCCCACAGCCCCCGCAGATGGAGAAGAGCCCCGAGTCTTCTTATTGTTTTTGGTCTAAGTCTTTTTCTTTTTTGGAGAGGAGGGTGTGAAATGAACCCGTTTCTCACCTCCGCCAGCATAAGCCCCTAGGCCAGACGGGCCGGCGTTAGCCAGGTCCTTCTCCGAAATAGCGAATGTCCTAATGGTTGACAGGGCACCATCCGAAGGAGATCCCGCCGCTCGTTGTACTGCCTTGGAGGCCCGAGCAGTTTGTGGAGGACCTTGCATAGGGGCGGATTCGGGTTCGGTGCTTGGCGCCGAGACTGGATTTCCCCCTATGTAAGTCCCTACCGTCTGAGGTTGGCTTTCCTCAAAGACCATGTCTATTACAGGAGGGGCCTCCAGTTGGCCATTTCCTCCCAAGACATCGCAGGTCCCCTTGGCAGCGTCACCAGTCTTGTTTGGGGAGGCACAGGCCTTGACCCCGGCAAGGTTTAAAATGCTTGTCAGCAGGTCTTTTGCGGGAAGCGCCTCAAGGGGCTTGGCCTTCTTCTCCCCCCTAAGGGGGTTTTCCCTACCGAGCTGCATCGATGTGGAGCGGCTGGCTAAGGGCTGCCTGCTGGCTTTCTTGGCAGTCCCCTTGGAAAGAAGAGAGGGGACTGCCGCTGGAAAAAGGGAGGTGCCCGAAAGCACCTCCAGAAAAGGACGTGAGGGGAAGTCCTCTGCACCCTTAGGCAAAGGAGAGGAGTAAGCCTCCTCTCCGGTTAAAAAAATATAGAGGGTCCTCTTCGCAAGCACAGGGGAAAGGACCTCCATTTTTTCGGTGGCCCTCCGTTGATAATACAGGGGAAGTTAAGGGTTGTTTTTTTGTGGGGGGTTGTGTATTATTAGGCATGGTGACCCTAAATTTTATGCTTATAGGCCTGGCAGAGCCAGGCGCTGCCATTTGGGACCACACATCCCGCCTGGTGGCCTGGCAGTCCATCGGCATGGCGGCTCCACCTTGATCACGGCGTAAAAAGATAGATTGTGAAGTGGAGAGAAAAAGGGGAAAGGAAAAGGGGATGTGAGGAAGGTATGGGTGGGGATGAAGCAGGTTGTTAAAAAAAACACATTCCGAACCGGAGCTTAGGGGTTAGGGAACGTTTTCCCCTTCCCCCTCAGCTCCGATCCGGGACGGTTGGCTTGAGAAGAAGGTCAGCATCTACTCTGTGAAATTAGAGGCTGACCAGAGAAAGTTGCGAGAGAGGTTGTATGAAAAGCGACGAGGTAGGAAAGAAATACAGGCTATCTGAAGGAAGGAAGAGAGGCTAAGCTGGGGCTGAACGAAGCGCTGGATCCCGTCAGCATGGCGGCCAGGATGGCAAATCGCCGCGCCCCTTACTGGGCACCTCCAGATAAGGGGGTGAGGTGGAGTCCCTCACACCCGTAGGCGTAGGAGAAGAGTAAGCCTCCTCCCCGGTTAAAGAAATATGGAGGGTCTCCTGTGCAAGCACAGGGAGGGTGGCCTCCATTTTTTCGGTGGAGCTGCCCGAGGGCGGCTCCTTCATTTTTACAAGGGGAATTATTGGTATTTTTTTTATATACTCATCATTGGGCATGGTGACCCTCTTTTTTATGGGAAGCATTTGCTCATCACCTCTCACAGTTGCTTGCGCTGCAAGAGGTGCTTACCTGCCTGGCAGAGCCAGGCCTGTAGGTCAACTACAGTAGATGCACAGAATATCAATTATTTTTAAAATAAGATTTCAAATATTGGGATTCTTAAGTCCTAGGTATTTGACAGATTGAAACCTATGTATATGAGACTTTAGAGAACTAAGTTTGTAGTCATGTCATAATGGCGAGTTGAGAAGAAGCCACCAATAAGGGTTCAAAAATCAAGGGTTGTCAGATCCACTCAATTTCAGAATGATCCAACATTCCATAGTTACAATTTAAGCCATAGCAAAATCGTCAATTCCAGAAAGATTAAAAAGCTACAGAAATGTGGGCATAGCACGATTCATCAATTGATCCTTAAAATACTATACAATTTCACTAAAATAATATGAAGCTGTAATTTGAGTTAAGCAACGGATTGGTGACTAAAAATACCCTCTTCAAGCTTATTAACAAAATATAAACAACATAGGCACTACTGACACTAATCTCTATACCAGAAGGACTTCTTTAGTTCTGCTTTGAGTCACTTTCCACGGGTCGGAGTTAATTTGGAGACCATTAAATGTATACTCTTAACTTTGGAAGATTGTAAGTAAAGATTGGATTTTGTGCTTTTTTTAACATACACAGTAAATAATTATTTAAAAGATCTTAATTGTAAACGCGATATACTATTATAAAATATAAAAGATGAAATGTTCACTTCAACGGAACGTATTAATAAAATTTAATTCAATATTATTGATCTGAATATATATCTTCACTTTACGCTATGTGACAAAAATTATTTATATTTGAAATTGATAGCTATGCTTATTATCGAATGTTGATGTTAACGCGCAAAGTGGATTAAATGGTGTTTGTGTTCAGCAATATCATAGGAGAAATGCAGGTGGAATTTGGCCCACAATGGAAGAGTAGACTTTGATTAGTTTTGCTTGTTGATGATAGAAGAATTTACTCTTTCATGAAAAGGCGGTCTACCTGGCCTTCTGGCCGTATACAGGAAGAGGCTTGGAAATGAATTGACTATGCTAAGTCTTGACTTCGCTCAAAGAGCCTATCTTACTACCCCCAATTTACGTATCCTAGTTGAATAGGCTTGTGTTCACAAGACAAGTTGATTCTGGATGAAGCGGAATTGAGGTATTAACTCTCTTATCTGGTGAAACACAAAGCAGATTCGTTTCTCTTTCTTTCTCTCTCTTCTTCTCTCTCCCTCTCTCTCAGCGACAGCTGAACGGTGGTGGAAGTCTCACTGGGCGCGCGGCATGCCATGTACGTGTGCCCAATTCGATGGGAAAAGCAAGAAAAAGGCGCGACACAAAAAGATTTCTATTACGATGGCTCAGAACTTCTTCTCGTACAAAATTACCGTTATGGAATAATTTACCCCACAGGTCGCTGAAAGCACTCCAGTCAACACATTTAACAATATAATTGCTAAACGTTACTTTAGTATATAAAATTATTATAAAGCGTTTCATTGGTTATGTATAAATAATGCATATTTTATCTCATTTTCCTTTCAATCTGATGATCTCAACTGTATTCGTTTCCTCTCCTGAACTGAATTCAAGTAGTACTCGAGTCTATACGATTAGGAAATCTGTAAAATGACCATATGAGTATTAAATCACACTGCCAATCATTTACATACAGATTTACAGTATCATTTCTAACTGTAGGTTATGAATAAATGTGTGCGAGTTGATATTTGATATCACGTTGTTAGTTCTCTCTCGCACAAACAACACCACCAAAACATGAAAGACTGTCTAAAATTGAGATTCTGAAGTGTGTACTGGCAGAGCTGACCCGAACACCAATAAAATCATGTCTGATGTTTTGAAGTCAAATTTGGCAAAATTGACTTTCAAAATTTCTTTTGTAGCTGGAAGGATGACTAATAGGGGAGGAGTAAAAAGAGCATGGGAGAATAAAGCAATTGTGGGAGAGGGGAAGTAAAGAGTGTAAAAGTAGCAAGATAGAAGAGTGAAAGGGTATAAACAAGCAAAAGAGAAAGAGATAAAAGAATAAAGATATGCTAGAGTGTAGAATTGAGAAGAGTGGCGTGTCTGATGGATATCCAGAAATAAAAATTAAATGGAATATCTTTATTCAATTTGCATAGAAAAGTTCTCCCTGCGTTTCTTTCCCTGGTGGAATTAGTGGATGGAACCAAATAGAGCAGAGAGTGAAGGGGTAGAAATGGAGTAAATATGTATAGAAAAAGAATGGGGACAAAAATGTTTCATATCGATTCAGATACAAAAGTTTCGCGTGTTTTACAAGATTTGAAATGTACTAGATTCTGAAACATACCTAGATAGATTCATAGATAGACAGTCAATCATTTTTATTTTCTCAAGTCATAAACAAACAGAAATACCAAGATTGTTTCTACCTTATAATAAGTTTAAACAATATTTTAAATCCGTCGTTAGCCAAGGGCATCCCCGCTTTGCCTGAAAAAAAAAGAAGAATCCAACCAAGAATAGCATCTATCGTATTCAAAAAGGCGATCTACCTCATTATAATTCTGTGCTAATAATTTTGAATCACACTTAGATTATTTTTGACTTTGATTTTAATTTATTTTTCAATAAGAAATAATAGTTTACTCGGTCAACTATTTAGTATGATTTAAAAAACCAGTCCTTATAACTATACGCATTATATTTATATATAATTTCCTTCAAGGTCATATTTAACAGTAGAATTTGGCGTCTCTTTTCGAAATTCAAAGTAATTGATGCTAATTTTATTTTGATCATTTAAGTGAGATAAGATACAGTATTGGAATAGTATAAGTAAATTAGATGAAATCATTTCGGGTCTAGTTGGAAGAGGAATTCAAGTCACCTAGTTCTCATTTATTTTGTCCTTTATAATTTTGACGATTTTATATTTTATATTTTGGGTAGTTTTGAGGTGGTTTAAGACCTAAAAACACTATGTATTGTTTTGTAATAATAAAATTACAATGAGAGTTAACGCTTTAGCGTTGACTTCCCTTACATTTTTTCTCAATTAAATGATTAAAAATTAACTCTGCTCACCTTTGTAAATTATTACGGCAAAGCTTAATATGTTCTTATTGATGGCATGTGGAAAGCATTGGCATTGTATCGATAGTGCTCAAGCAACATTCATAACGCAAACACGTCTGTTTCCAGTATATTATTTATAGATAGAAAGAGAGAATAGGTGAGGAGAGTTTATCTCACCATGTCTGACTTCATTGTCAACTTTTCAGAACCACAATTTACAACGGACAAATGAAACACAAACTTAACTTGTTCATTAGCATATTCTTAATTATACTAGTTAGTTAGGGAGTAACTTTGCTTGTAATAAATTTCACAATTAGTAACCACTAATTTATGTATCAAATGCCTTACTTAGACAAAAATAGGTGTATAGGTTCGAACCATTCAACTTATTGCTATAGAAAACCTCTTTTAAAGCTATAAGGATTGTAGAAGAAGTATCTTTTATAAAACATGTTGCTGGTGATTCTAATGTGATTATTTAATCCCAGAAAATAGAGTATTCAAAAAATTGAAGAAAATTTGAGGAAATCATTATTGGTTGGAAATTGGAATAGTAATAAAGGTTAGCTAAATTGTTCTTCGCAACTGGCCTAATTTCCCCTTTCGTTATCTCATTCGGAAATACAAATTGCCCAAATATTCTGTTAATGGAACCATATAAGATACCAGAACCATATTTTAAATGATAACTATGGACATTTTAGAGAATTAACTGCATTTGTATCCTCTATCTAAATCATTGTTTTAATGCTAATGATGTTTTAGGTTCTTCAACTTTTCAATCAAATGAATCAGGTTTATTCTGCCAGTTAAAGCTGTAAAATACCTATTTAAATTTATTGGTAATAATTTTGGCAATTTGATCATGACTGTCTTCTTTCTAATGTTTATGGAGAAGTAATTTTACTATATCCATACAGACGTATCAATCTCCAGAAGTTCTTTCTATCTTTGCTATTAAATTGCTATCGAAGTGTATCATTCCTAACTCGATTCTCATTTGGTCTACTTAGAAAAAAATTAATTTTAAATTTGGGCCTAATTTCCTTCATTTCCTCATACAAGAAACCGAACCTCGATTTTCCCGCCTCTCTCAATATTAGGAAACACGCTCTGGTTGTAGATAGTGTGGCGATCTCGTGTGGCGATCATTCCATCCTCCAGAAATGATTTTTTCATACTAAACTGTATATTCTCGCAAGATTTAAGCAAGCCTGTAATTAAGAAAGTATAGGTGTCGTAGAATGGCTCCCGACGATACCATATATATCACTATTCGTTGAGGGAACTTCCTTAATTATCTTTAGAGTGCGTTACTGTCTGGCGGCCGATATTATGTATCTTCGATATGCTTAAGAAGTGGAACTGAGCTCAAGGATAATAATATTGCTATCATTAATAAAATATAGTTAAAATTAATAATAACTATCAACAAACACAAGACGGAAAATATTGACATAAACAGAATGGAAAGGGTCATGGAGACTCAGGCTAATCCGAGGATTTAAAGGATTAAAAAAGGTAAAACAAATATAGAGTTAAAGAGATGGGATGGTTCGATAAACCATTTAAAGCACAGGATAGAATTGACAAAAGAGTTAATACTCAAAGGTGACGTTTGGCTTACGTAACTTTTGCACTAGTGGTGCAGTGGAAGGTGGCGCGAAGGAGTTTCGGTCCGCTGGCGAGTTCCAGCCGAAGGGGGGGGATAAAAGGATCCTGACGTGGCGTCTTGGGAAGGAGAACCGTTTCTCAACGAACGGCTTGAAGAACAATGGCTGTTCTAGGTTGTTCTCTTCTGAACAAAGGGGGGATGAGAACCGTCTCTTTTCTACGGGCTCAAGAACAATGGCTGTTCTAATGTTGTTCTCCTCTGAACAACAGGGGCGGGGGTGAGAACCGTTTCTTGGCGAAGGGCTTAAAACGAACAATGGCTGTTCTAATGCTGTTCTCCTTTGAACAACAGGGGGGGATGAGAACCGTTTCTTGGCGAAGGGCTCAAAACGAACAATGGCTGTTCTAATGCTGTTCTCCTTTGAACAACAGGAGGGAGAAGGGTGAGAACCGTTTCTTGGCGAAGGCCTCAAAAGAACAATGGCTGTTCTAGTGCTGTTCTCATCTGAACAACAAGGGGAAAGCCCTGGGGACTTGGCGTCACAGAAGGCTCGAACCTTTGGCACTCAAGGAATATTGTCCTCCTTCTGGACAAGTGATGGTGAATCTCGAGGTCGAGGTCCCTTGGCGCACAAAGGGAGAGAGGGTCGTGGTAATGTTTCGCGACGAAAATCTGGATCTCCAATCTGATCTTAGTGGTAAAGTTTCCATATAAATAGCCAGGACATCTGCTTGGCGTGGGGGACAATGGAGTGGAAGCTTGGAGGGAACGCACAGCCGGGCCGGAGAACAATGCCTTATCTGCTCATAAGCCTAACTCAATCTGGCGAGGTCGGCGTATGGGGGCAAACGGGGGGACGATAACCTCCTAGTTTAAACATTGACATCCGGTAGCTGCGATAAGGCTCCAAGCTTCGAATCGAAGATGCACGTGGGCAGCATCGTGGTTTTAAATAATATGGGATAGGAGTTGAAATTAACGCAGCTTCAACTCGTTCTATCACACCCCTCCATTCCAGGGGAAGTTGTCACTTCGAAAAAAAAGAGGGAAGGGACAACGATAGAGCTCCGTTGTGGGGAACTCGTTTTCTTGTACCAACCGTACCTTCCTGCACCTAACTAGTATTACCTCAATACATATGATTATTTTGATCTTTAGATTACAGGGAAAAATAACCTTTAATACAACTTAATCAAAGAAAAAAAAAAGGGCATGGAACAATGAAATGATATAAAATCAGTACATACGGGACAAAATAATTTATACGTAAATTAATGGGTACAAATATATATACATACAGAAAAAAATAGACATTGAGCATTACAAAAGTCAGACATATACATTAATTAATTATATTATAAGAGAATCTTAATTTAAGTCGTACAAGACGGTATATACCTACAGGGAGATACTAATCCTATGAATACACTTACTCTACGCTATTCGGTAACGCATTTCTACTGAGGGCGTCAGCGACCTGGTTATCGGAACTTTTTATCTAATTTATTTTAAACTGATACTCTTGCAAGAGTAAACTCCAGCGCATGATGCGGCCGTTGGAGTATCGCACATTCCTAATATAGGCTAACGGACGGTGGTCGGTTCCTATCTGAAATTCTTTACCTATCAAGTACATCTTGAATTTGTCTATGACCCAGATAATTAATAGAGCTTTCTTTTCTCTAGTGGCATATCTCTTTTCGCGTGGTAATAATTGACGACTAGCATATGCAACTGGATGACTCGTTCCGTCATCCACGTATTGAAGGAGTACACGTCCAATGCCCTCGTTGCTCACGTCCGTCTTAACCCCAAAGGATTTTTCTGGGTTGGGCAACTTTAAAATGGGGAAAGAAATTAACTTACTCTTGAGCTGATTAAAATGGGAAACAGCGACATCATTCCAACGTAAACGATCGGGAAAATTCTTTTTTTGAAGGGGGCATAGGGGGGCCGAAATTGCAGTGAAATTCGGAACAAATCGCTGATAGGGAGAAACTGATCCTAGGAACGATCTTAATGGCTTCTTTGTAATCGGGAGGGGCATGTCGGCGATTGCCTTAATCTTGTTCTCGTAGGGACCTAACTTGCTTTGTCCTATTTTGAAACCCAAATATTTGATGGTTTCGTGGGCAAAATGGCATTTGCTGGGGCTAATGCTGAGGCCATTTTTACGCAGTCGCTCGAAAAGAGCTAATAGGGCGGGTAAATGGTGATTCCATTTAATTAGTTCTTGTAGCTGACTCTTCGGACGTGGTGTCAGCTGCGCGTCACTATCCAGGTCAGAGGGTTCCAAAGGCTCGCCTGGTAGGGAAGGAGGAGGGTAATCGGCATCAGGTTGGATGCACACTGCCTGGATTACATTAAGGGACTCCGCGGGGTAATCTTCTTCAAGCGCCGATGCTTCGTCCAGTTCTACGAAGGTATCTCCATGGGCGCGTTGGGGGTTCTTTTTTTCTTGGGGTCCAGGGACGGTCTCCGTGTCCGTGTCCGGGGCCTTATCACCTAAGGGTGTTAGTGATTCACACTCCTTTTGTGCCGTCCTAAAGTCCTGGTTAAAGGTTTCCGAGAAATCGGACGGTATCGGGGTTCTGATGGGGACGGGCTCCTGGGCTTCTTTCATATCTCGGCCTTGAGGAAGGGCGGCCTGAAACACAGGGTCGAAACTTACTTGGGGGCTCTGTCCTATAAGTACGGAACAGAATTGTATGGGTGCTACAATGACTTCAGCCCAGCCATTATAATATTGACACTGCAGGTAACATCTAACGACGAGGAATCGGTTCGCCCGCCCAAGGTGGTCATGTACCACCGCAAATTTTTCGTGGTTAGAGGCCACTGGGAGGAGTTCGTCGGACACGATGAAACACGTGCATCCTGTGTCCCTGACGAGAGTCGATACTCGGCAGCTGTCCACGCTGCCCTCCTCATATTTCAAAGTTCCCGATGAACTTTAATCCAAAACAAAATTTACCTGGCGGCCTGACGGAGGGGAAGAAGTTTCTGCTTGGGTCTGCACCACCGGGGGAGCCGGGGTTGCATTAATCTGGTGAACTTGGTGGGCTGGTCCGCTTTTAAGTCTAGAATTTTGGGGGCAGTTCCAGCTCATGTGGTTTTCTACACCACAGGTGAAGCATATTATTGGTCGCTTTGGGAAGAGAGATGGAGGAGAAATCTTAACGGGAGGTTTGTAGTCCCGTTGTTGGTTTTGGGGAAAGAAGTTTTGGGGTTTTACGGGGCTCGGAAACTTTGTCAGCTTTCCTGGGAAGGAGCGCGAATCCTTCCTTCTTTCTTCTTGTTGGATTTCTCTTTCTCGTTCTTCTCGTTGTATTTTTCTTTCTCGTTCTTCTCGTTGTATTTCTCTTTCTCGTTCCTCTCGTTGTTTTTCTCTTTCTCGTTCTTCTCGTTGTATTTTTCTTTCTCGTTCTTCTCGTTGTATTTCTCTTTCTCGTTCTATTACTTCCTTTTTTCTTTGAAATTCTGCTTCAATCCGAGCTAATTCAATCTGATGGTGAAGCTCCACTTGTCTTATCCGTTCCTCTCCTTTTCTTTCTTTCCTTTGCTCCTCTTGAATGTACTCAGTTAGTTCTTTTCCGCAGAGTCCCAAGGATTCTCCTTGCGCTTTAAAGATTTCAAACTGAGTCATCTTTGCACTTAGGGGCGCACTAGTCAACCAACTAAAAATCCTTGCAACAAGAATTATGCCTCTATAGAATCAGCCTACCTAAATATGGGCACTGACCTATTCGTACTTGGTTTCTCAATCTAAATAACCACTGACTAAAATCACAAAAAAACACAAACAAATTATTATAACCGTTCCTTGAGCTACTCCAGCTTCTTAAGTTTAAAAATAAGGGATAGCAATCGTTAAAACAAAAGGGAACTACTATATTATATTATTGTAACGAATAACACTATGCTTTACTCGACTGAGACTAGTGTTTGCAAAGATATAGCGTTAAACCTTACACACCTGGTACCAAATTTAAATAGTATATATATATATATGTCGTAGAATGGCTCCCGACGATACCATATATATCACTATTCGTTGAGGGAACTTCCTTAATTATCTTTAGAGTGCGTTACTGTCTGGCGGCCGATATTATGTATCTTCGATATGCTTAAGAAGTGGAACTGAGCTCAAGGATAATAATATTGCTATCATTAATAAAATAGAGTTTTATTAATAATAACTATCAACAAACACAAGACGGAAAATATTGACATAAACAGAATGGAAAGGGTCATGGAGACTCGGGCTAATCCGAGGATTTAAAGGATTAAAAAAGGTAAAACAAATATAGAGTTAAAGAGATGGGATGGTTCGATAAACCATTTAAAGCACAGGATAGAATTGACAAAAGGGTTAAGTACTCAAAGGTGACGTTTGGCTTACGTAACTTTTGCACTAGTAATGCAGTGGAAGGTGGCGCGAAGGAGTTTCGGTCCGCTGGCGAGTTCCAGCCGAAGGGGGGGGATAAAAGGATCCTGACGTGGCGTCTTGGGAAGGAGAACCGTTTCTCGACAAACGGCTTGAAGAACAATGGCTGTTCTAGGTTGTTCTCTTCTGAACAAAGGGGGGATGAGAACCGTCTCTTGTCTACGGGCTCAAGAACAATGGCTGTTCTAATGTTGTTCTCCTCTGAACAACAGGGAAGGGGGGGGGTGAGAACCGTTTCTTGGCGAAGGGCTTAAAACGAACAATGGCTGTTCTAATGCTGTTCTCCTTTGAACAACAGGGGGGGATGAGAACCGTTTCTTGGCGAAGGGCTCAAAACGAACAATGGCTGTTCTAATGCTGTTCTCCTTTGAACAACAGGAGGGGGAAGGGTGAGAACCGTTTCTTGGCGAAGGCCTCAAAAGAACAATGGCTGTTCTAGTGCTGTTCTCATCTGAACAACAAGGGGAAAGCCTTGGGGACTTGGCTTCACAGAAGGCTCGAACCTTTGGCACTCAAGGAATATTGTCCTCCTTCTGGACAAGTGATGGTGAATCTCGAGGTCGAGGTCCCTTGGCGCACAAAGGGAGAGAGGGTCGTGGTGATGTTTCGCGACGAAAATCTGGATCTCCAATCTGATCTTAGTGGTAAAGTTTCCATATAAATAGCCAGGACATCTCCTTGGCGTGGGGGACAATGGAGTGGAAGCTTGGAGGGAACGCACAGCCGGGCCGGAGAACAATGCCTTATCTGCTCATAAGCCTAACTCAATCTGGCGAGGACGATAACCTCCTAGTTTAAACATTGACATCCGGTAGCTGCGATAAGGCTCCAAGCTTCGAATCGAAGATGCACGTGGGCAGCATCGTGGTTTTAAATAATATGGGATAGGAGTTGAAATTAACGC
Source organism: Ceratothoa steindachneri (assembly GCA_963969495.1). Taxonomy (NCBI): domain Eukaryota; kingdom Metazoa; phylum Arthropoda; class Malacostraca; order Isopoda; family Cymothoidae; genus Ceratothoa; species Ceratothoa steindachneri. Next base: position 42,231,450 of record OZ018329.1, read on the forward strand.
AGCTTCAACTCGTTCTATCACAATAGGCATTATTTAACAAGAATGTGATATTTTTTTATTACACTTGGGTGATTTGCAATGAAATACTTCTTTATCTTACTTCATCAAAATTGTCATGTTTAATAGAATAACCCTGCTTATCATCTTCAGAGATTTGCCAGTTCACAAACTGAACCTAGTCAATGTTGTGTAGCATAGCACTGGAAGCATTTGTTGCAGTCTGGAAGTTTTTTTACGACTAAACTGGAACTCCTCTAAGTCAAGAGCAAGGAGGCAATTGAAATTTATAAGCCTCATTTAACAGCTCAATGCGATCTTCCTTGCTACAGTTATGAATCTTACAGTGAAAAAATAATTTTCATACGTTAAAAGAAGAGCATCGAGATTATTCGATTACCTTTGCTTATCATCTTCGGGGAAGTTCCGCTAGTTGGGTTTTCCTTAATATCATGAGAATCTATTTGAGATCTATGAGATACAAAAAATAATATAGAAAGATGGTCTCTATATCGATCTCCAACAATACTATGCTTGGAAACAATAAAAATAACAAGCTCAAGCTCGCTGGTGGAATTATGAGAAGGGCTCAGGTAAGTGTGTATCCATTGGTAAGATGACATCGGCATTGTGTAGTGAAAAGTCCCCCACAAATTTCTGAATCTCTACAGTATATAAAATCTCCGCTTGCTGAGATCCCCTTATTGAAGATAGCAAAAGACATTCTAGAGGTCCCTACTGAGGTACATAAACTATCGTCATGGGAAAAATATGATTTATTATGACAGCCTGTGATTCACCGTCATTAATATTTAACCTTAAAATTTCGTCAGTAATATACAATGGCTTCCAATAGTTCCTAATTTTTGTTATATAATATCACCATCCTAGCTTTGGTTAGCATCCATGAGTGCAATATTTATCATACCAGCTTCGGGTGACAAAAAAAGAACAACTCGTGCTTAACTTCACCCTCCAAAACCTTTTGTTTTTACAATAAAATTTCCTACAAAAGAACTATATCACATTTTCCTACCAGCATTCGAACCACTTACACATATTTGCGTACCAAATTACAAATAAAACTAGCCCTAATAAGATTTTACATCTAATAGGCTTTAATGAAACCAAACTTAAGATTCTGCATGATCTTCACTCGACGCGGGGAAAAACTTTTCTAATTAAAATGATCTCTGGCCACAAGTCAGCTACTAAGATTAATCATGATCATCCTTAGGCAACGTTAATTAAGAAGATTTACGATAGTAATAATTAGATTTTAATTCTACGCAATCTCCTGTACTTATATCAAATTTGTACAATAATCTTTAATAATGTCTTAGTCACATTGCCCTACCACCTACCTATAGGTCATACTTCTTCTCTACATCTTTGAAGGCTGATTAGAGACTTTTTTTTCCTATTTTGGTATTTGTTTTTCTGTCAGACCTCTCCACCCTCCTTATATTCTCCTCCCGCGAGGTAGACAATTTTTCCCCTTGTAATGAGTTGAAAAGCGCCCCTGCCCCCTAGGGGCTCCAAGAAACGATGGGGCACCACTAAAGGACCATTCTTTATTGCCCTCATCCCCGTAAAGGGCGCGGCGATGTGCCATCATGGCAGCCGTGCTGACGGCATTCAGCACCCCGTCCGACCCCAGCTTAGCCTCTTCTCCTTGCTTCCAATAATTGTTTCCTCACTTTTCATACAACTTCTCCCACAACTTTCTCTGGTCAGCCTCTAATTTCACAGGGTAGATGCTGACCTTCTACTGAGCCAACCTTCCCGGATCGATGCTAAGGGGGGAAGGGACAACGTTCCCTAACCCCTGAGCTCCGGTTTGGGATGAGTTTTTTTTTTAACAACCTGCTTCATCCCCACCCATACCTTCCTCACATCTCTTTTCCTCTCCTCTTCACAATCTATCTTTTTACGCCGTGTTCAAGGTGGATCCTGCCATGCCGATGGAATTCCAGGCCACCAGGCGGGAGGGGTGGTCCCAAAAGTAACCTAGTTCTAGGCTACTTTAAAAATTTGAAAAGAAAAAAACAATGAAAAAAACAATTAGAAAGCAATAACAAAACAATAACAAAAACAACAACTAAACCTAATAAAATGAAAGGGAGAAGGCCGGCCTTTCCCCAAAAGTCAACAGGTCCACCAGTCAATGTGCACGCACTCGTCCCGAGTACAAAGGACAGGTGGGAGCGACCCCGCCCATCCCAGTACCGGGACAGGTATCGTGCGCGAAGATCACCCAGACTGGGACATTCGACAAGAATGTGCCAAACAGTCTGGGGGGCGACGCAGTCGTCGCAATAGTGCGCAGTCGAGTGCTCCATAAAATAGCGATGCGTCACACGAGTGTGTCCGATTCGGAGACGACAAAAAGCGATCTCAAGCCGTCGCAACATTGGGGGATAGGTCCATGGGAACAGTCGCGGCGCAATGGCACGCAACTTTAAGTTCCCTTCGACCGTCTCCCATCTTATTTGCCAAGCATTCCGAAGAGCTGCCCGTATTCCTGCCATGTAGTCGGTGTGAGGAAGAGAAAAACGTTAGTCCGGTCGCAGAGTCCTCGCTGACTCTTTGGCGCCCTCATCGGCGCGCTCCTTCCCCACAATTCCTACATGGCCAGGAACCCAGCAGAAGATAATCTCAATATCCGCCGGCTCACCAAAACCGTGGCGTCACGGATATCGCGAACCAGGGGATGCGGAGATTCCAATGAGCCGAGAGCACTCAGGGCGCTTTGTGAGTCGCTATAGATGACAATCCGGTCTCCAAACCGGGCACGTCGCGTAATATCCCGTACCGAGTGGTTTTTTGCCACCAGCTCGGCCGTGAAGACAAAGGCAGGGCCTGGCAGAGCCCCCGCTGACTTCAAGCAGAGGGGATATGGCGTAAGAGCTAACCCCCTCTTGGACTTGGAGCGATCCGTATACACTGGCACGGTTCCACCGTGACACGAGGTGTGCTCCTTAAAGGTTGAACGAAATACTCCCGGCGCCTTACAAGTTTTGGGAGCAGAGGCGTGGCGACAAATAGCCAAATGTGGTATTCTCTAGGGTGGCGTCCTGGGCAGAACAAGGAGTGCCACCGGCTTGAGAGCTATATCTAGCTCTCAAAGGGGGTTCCTGGCCCTAAACCCAAAGGGCTTAGGGTATGACTGGCATCTCTCGGCGGCATAAGCACCATCGAGATCAGCTGCGGCTGCAGTGAAAGCTGTTGGTGACTGAGGGAGGCGCCGAGCTTGCACGTACCTGCGATTGATGCACTGCACGTGGTGCAAAGCAAGTGGCATCTCCCCAGAATCGACAAGTAGGCTCTCAATGGGGGAAGTGCGGAAGGCACCGGTCGCAAGGCTAAGGCAGGTGTGGTGGATCGAATCTAGCTGTCGCAATAAACGCTCGGCTACGGATGCATAAAACTCGCATCCGTAGTCGAGCTTCGAACGAACAAAGGATCGATAAAAGAGTAGGGCAGTAGCCCTATCAGCGCCCCAAGTGCTGAACGTAACGGAACGAAGAATTTCCATGGCGCGGGTACAACAGACACTAAAGCTGCCAATATGAGCCTCATATGTGGGTCGTCGGTCGAATATAAGACCAAGGAAACGGTGCGCTTCCACCACATCAAGGCGCACCCCATTAAGAAACAAATCTGGGTCTGGGTAAAGCCGTGGATGGTGGCAGAAGTGCACCACCTTAGTCTTGGCCGAAGAAAACCGAAACCTGTGCGGTTTGGCATGGCGAGAGACGTGGTTCAATGCCTGTTGGAGTTGACGCTACAGAGTTGGCATCTGGGCCGCGCCAAAAGAGATCGAAAGCTCGTCCACGTAGAGCGTGGCAAGAACATCTTCCGGCAGCACCGAAGTGATGCCGTTGATGCTCAGGGCAAAGAGTGCGACACTGAGGACACTTTGCTGCGGGACACCTTCTTCCTGCTCCTTTGAGCCGGAGAGGGCTTTCCCCACCCGTACGCGAAATCGACGATCTCGCAAAAATTCAGATATACACATTGGGAGGCGTCCCCTTGCTCCCATCGTGTGAAAAGTCTATATGATACCGTATCGCTATGTGGTATCATAGGCCTTCTTCAGATCGAAAAACACCGTAGCGTAGTGCTTTCAACAAGGGAAAGCCTCGCAGACGGCATTTTCCAGTCGGTGCAGAGCATCTGACGTGGAGTGGAACTTGCGGAAGCCACACTGTAAAGAAGAGAGATGGACTCCGCTGTCCAGGAAAAAGGCTAATCTAACATTTACAAATTTCTTCATCAACTTGCACACGCAAGAGGTTAGAGAGATTTGGCGGAAACCGGTCGGAGTAGAGAGATCTCTCCACGGTTTGTGAAATGCGATAACAGTATCGATTCGCCAGGATTTTGAGAGAAGACCCTCCACCCAGATCCTGTTCAACAAATCTGACAGAAAGGCCATGCCTCGATCACCCAGGTGTCGAAGCATGAGGTACGGGACATCGTCCGGAACATAAGCGATGTCAGCGCACGAAGCGAAAGCGGAGCGCAACTGACTCACAGTAAACTTGTCGATAAAGGGTTCTCCGCCTCTGGAGGTAAAGTCCAGCCGGCGGCCTTCCGCGACATGACGGCGGGCATTGAATGCTAGAGGAGCAGCATCCCGGATAGAGAATGCGAAAAAAGCGGTCGCTCAGGATTCCGCCACGGACGCGTGGTCCGATATTGCGGTCCCATTCTCCTGGAGAACAGGTGGGGGGTCATGCGAGAACTTGCCCCAAATCCTTTTGACTCGCTTCCACACCCCTGCTGAAGGGGTCTTCTCGTTAAGTGAAGACACCTATGCCCGCCAAGAAGAGCGGCGAGTGTGCTTTGAAATATACCGGAACCTAGCCCTAGCCCGACGAAATTCAGCGGCAGTGAAATCGTTCGGGTTGCGCTTATAGCGCATGTAGTATCTAACGCTTCTGTTTGAGGGCCGTCTCACACTCGGCCAACCACCATGGGAGTGGTCGGCGTGCAAAACAACTAGAGGTCCTAAGAATAGTTGTCAGGCCCACGGTGATTAGTTGCCGGAGAAGAACCAAACGGCCTCATCTACCAACCTAAACTCCTCGACTGAGATAGACAATTTAGCCATTTCCTGAAATGCAGGTCACCGCGCCCGCGCCAAGCACCACCGAGGTGGCTCTTAGGCGGCAGTTGCCCTGAAAATGATATTTGAATGGGAGAGTGATCACTACCATGTAGGTCATCGACCACTCCCCAATCAAAATAAGGTTGTGCATCCGAAGAGCACAAAAATAGATCAAGGCAAGAAAATGAAGCGGTTCTAGGACAGTGATGCGTAAACTCATCCACGTTTAGGACACCTATCTCAAGCTCTTCGATCAGATCGGCAAGGACTTGTCCTCTAAGATTTATTGAGTAATCTTCTCAGAGCGGATGCATGCCGTTCAGATCTCCAAGCAAGAGAAAGGTCCTCGGAAACCCTGCCACGACGCGGCGGAAGTCCCCCGCGTCGAAGTCAGCTGACGGTGGAATGTACGCAGAAATGATAGTATACCTCCTATCCAGGTGCAGCTGCATAGCCACTGCCTGAAAGGAGGTATCTAAAGAGAAAGGAAGAACGGAGACATCATGCCGGGTGTAAACCGCGCATCCCCCAGCCCGGCCATCCCGTGGTGGTGAGGTCGCATGACCGTTATACCCCGGGAGTGCTGGCAGGGGGCACGCGCCTAGCATAGTCTCCTGCAAAAAGATAGCTAACAAGGAACGGGACGAGACGAGCCTCCGCAGCTCCTCCCAGTTGGCCCGGAGTCCACGGCAATTTCATTGAAGGAATATACCCTCAAGGCCTAGCTCGGAGGAGACGCGGGGGCCCTTCTTGAACAGAAGACCTTCACGGGAATTGCCGTACGCTTCCCGGGGGCAAACTCCGGGCGCTGTTGGCCGGACAAAGTGCTGAAGAAGCTTTCGCCTTCGAGGACTTATTGGGGAAGGTTGGGCTCGCCAGACGAGTCTTTTCCTCGCCGGCCTCGAAATCTTAGGCGTGCGTACGGCTTCGGAGGCGGCGGGCCCTCTTTTCGAGGAACCACCGTCTCCGAGCCACTCGCTCCACCTCTAGGCGAGGGCGAAGGAGCCGAATCTCCTTTCGTGGGACAGCTTTAGGAACCCCAGAAGATGGTCTAGCGACCAACTTCAGGGGTGTTTCCCCCTGTGATTTTAACACGCGGTGGAGGCTCGTGGCCGTTTCGCGTTACGGGAAACGGTCACGCTGGGTACGTAGGGGATGCCTTGGTTTAAGCCAGGGTTTGGTATGAACCCTTTTTGCTTCCAGCTTTACCAGGGGAGCGCCCGAGTTGAGTAGAGCCCGCAGAAGGGCTCCGAATGGGCGCGGAAACAACTGTGCTCGTGGCCTGGATGGGCCAGGAGTAGAGGGTGCCTTTCTAACTATTGACGCATATGACGTCCCAGGCAAAGCCAAACGCGCCATGACCAAGTCCTTAGCCTCGCGGAATGTGATTTCATCCAGGGCCTAAACGGCCAAAATTTCTTTCTCAAGAAGAGCAGGGCGGCTCTCCTCAATTGAAACACATGACCACACATGATTTAGACTTATCGTGTGCGACCTTGAAGCTATTTACACAGACTTCGGGTGACCCCGACTTTGACGTCTACAAGATCGATTCATATGGCCGAAGGGGTGACAGTAATAGCATCGCCGCGGCAGTGGCACGAATGCCTTTACGCGGTAGTGGTACCAACCAGCACGCACCGACTCGGGGAGCTTGTCACAGTCGAACGTAACGAAGAGTGTAGGGGTGGGTCTCGAGGCCCCTCCCTACTTTCTCATCACACGTTTGACCTTGACCGCCCCATGGTCTGCGAGCTCTAAGGTGATGTCCTCAATAAAGTATTCAACGCTCTTCCTCGCATAAACTACTCCTTTCACAAAGTACATGGTAGAGTGCGGCGTCACACTCACCGGGGTGCCATGAAGTGTCCGAAGAGCACTTATCTTGGCTGCCTCGGCGGGATTCGCCGCATTCGCCAGAAGGCTCCCGTCCGAGAAACGGGTCACCTTCGGCTCTCTACCAATTGTACTAGCTAATGCTCTCCTCTGATGTATCATGTTTCCCTTGGCCAACATGGTGCCATTAGTGCATCGAATAACGAGGAAGCATTTGAAGCCAGCGTGCTCGAAAACGCCAGGTTACCTCTGAATCAGGGGCCCCGATGTCATCGAGGCTTCGCCCTGTGCACTCTTCGTCTTAGTTAGGGGCTCCGCAACCGTAGGGGCAGAGGGGCCGGATGTGGCAATCTAGGGTTGGTCGCTTGCCTATGTTGCAGCAGACTCCTCCGTCCCCACAGCCCTCGCGGATGGAGAGGAGCCCCGAGTCTTCTTAGTCTTTTTCTTTTTTGGAGAGGAGGGCGGGGAATGAACCCGCTTCTCAGATCCGCTGGCAGAAGCCCATAGGCCAGATGGACTGGCCTCAGCCAGGTCCTTCTCCGAAATGGAGAAGGTCCTGGTGGTCGCAGACGAACCATCCGGAGGAGATCCGATCCCTTCTTTGTACTGCCTCAGAAACCTTAGCCGTTTGAGGAGGACCTTAAATAGGGGCGGATTTGGGTTCGGTGTTTGGCACCGAGCCCGAATTTACCCCCATGGAAGGCCCTACCGTCTGAGGCTGGATTTCCTCAAGGACCATCTCTATCACAGGAGGGGCCTCCAGTTGGCCTTTCCCTCCCAGGACTCGGTAGGTCCCCTTGGCAGTGTTGCCAGTCTTGTGTGGGGAGGCACGGGCCTTGACCCCGACAAGGTTTCAAATTCTTGCCAACAGGTCTTTTGAGGGAAGCGACCGAAGGGGCCTGGCTTCCCTCTTCCTCCTAAGGGGGTTTGCCCTAACGAGCCGCTTACACGAGGGGCAGTCGGCAATGCGCTGCCTGCTGGCTTTCTTGGCAGTCCCCTTAGAAAGAAAAGGAGGGACTGCCGCAGGAAATAGGGAGGTGCCCGAAAGTACCTCCAGAGAAGTGGGTGAGGGGGAGTCCCCTGCACCGGTAGGTGAAGGAGACGAGTAAGTCTCCTCTCCGGTTAGAGGAATATGGAGGGTCCCCTGCGTAAGCACAGGGGGGGACCTCCATTTTTTCGGTGGAGCTGCCCGAAGGCGGTTCCGTTGTTAATACAGGGGAAGTTTAGGATTGTTTGTTTTTTTGGTTGTGTATCATTGGGCACGGTGACTAAATTTTATGCGGGACGCAATAGCTTATCATCTCTCACAGTTGCCCGCATTGCAAGAGTTGCTTACACGCCTGGCAGAGCCAGGCGCCGCCATTTGCGACCACCCCTCCCGCCTGGTGGCCTGGCAGTCCATCGGCTTGGTGGCTCCACCTTGAACACGGCGTAAAAAGATAGATTGTGAAGAGGAGAGGAAAAGAGCATGTGAGAAAGGTATGGGAGAGGAAAAGGGGATGTGAGGAAGGTATGGGTGAGGATGAAGCAGGTAGTTAAACAACCATCATCCCGACCTGGAGCTCCGGGGTTAGGGAACGTTGTCCCCTTCCCCATCAGCCCCGATCCGAGACGGTTGGCTTGAGAAGAAGGTCATCATCTACCCTGTGAAATTAGAGGCTGACCAGAGAAAGTTGTGGGGAGAGGTTTTATGAAAAGTGACGAGGTAGGGAAGAAATACAGGCTATCTGAAGGAAGGAAGAGAGGCTAAGCTGGGGCCGGACGGAGCGCTGGATCCCGTCAGCACGGCGGCCAGGATGGCAAATCGCCGCGTCTCTTACGGGGGGGGGGAATTTGGAGAAAGGAGTCACAAGCTCCAGACATCTTAATCTGGAGGGGCGGACTCGATTAATCATTTAATAGCAAGGCGCGAAACACAGCGGCTCTATCTCGCCTCGTCGCCGGTGGGGGTGTGGGGGGGAGGAATTTCACAGGATTTGCAGGATATTTCCCTAAAGGGTCCAGTGACGCGAAAATACATTGAATGTTCTAGAATAGGAAGGGATGCACATGATCTCCAATAAAGTAAGGGGGCCGTGATTGTTGTTTTACACCCCTCCTTTCCATACGATGAAGCTTTTCTGAGAGAGAGGGAAGAACAAGCGACATCGCAAATTTGGATGGGAGAAATTATTTTAAGGCGTCAGCCTGAAAAGACAAACGGGGGACCTGATCTGTATTCGACAGGCTTATAAAAAGGCTATGATATTGATCTGAGCAAAAAAAAATAATGTAAATGGAACCAAATTAGAATTTTGTCTAAAAGGGTAGTCGAACAAGAACATAAAAACCCCACTATATTAAATAAGTAACTACAGGGAGCATAGATATATGTACAGAATTAAAAAAAAGTAAAATCATATATGTATACATGATTAGCTTACGGGTTTAGGGGCGACATATAAATTTGTGGATTAGCCGGCATTGTCGGCTCATGGATTCCGGCTAAATTTATCAGCTATACAATTCTTGGTACCACGCATATACCAAACTTTAAACTGATAATGTTGGAGTATAAAAAGCCATCGCATATTACGTTCGTTCTGGCTCTTATTATTATAGAGATACGACAAAGGGCGATGATCAATTTCGACAATAAACTCTTTATCTATTAAATACATGCTAAATTTGGTAATTTTCCATACTATAGATAATGCTTCCCTTTCTATTACCGGGTAATCACGTTCACGGGGCAGTTGCTTTTGACTCGCATAAGCCATCGGGTGGCTTTGACCTTCGTTAGAGTATTGAAGCAGCATGCATCCAAATTCTTCGTCACTCGCATCCGTTCTGATGCCAAAGAATTTCGAGGGATTAGGGAGCCTCAAAATGGGGGCAGACGCTAGCTTGTCCCTGAGCTGCTCGAACCTGGTAGTAGTTTCAGGATTCCATGAAAGAGGATCTGGCGATCTTTTCTGAAGAAAAGCACTTAAAGGGGTGGAAATAGACGAGACGTTGGAGATAAATCTACGGTAAAAGGAGGCCGATCCCGTGAATTACCTCAGCTATTTCTTCGGCGGGGAAGAAGCATTTCGACAATCGCTCTGACCTGTTTGTATTGGGGCCCATTAGATTTTTCGAGCGAACAGACTTTTGAGTAGTAGGGACGATGTTATGCTCAAATTGATTGTAGCAACCGGGGGTCTCGGAGATGACATCTTCAAATTCGTTTTGCAACTGCTGCAGCTGACTTTTTGAAGAGGCGCTAGCCTGTGGGAGGCATCTAGCACGAGGAATAAGGATTCCGGGCGTCCAGGTAAAGACGGAATATGGTAATCACCATCTTGTTCAATGCATACTACTTACCCGACATTGAGGGGGTCAGCGGGATACAGCGTTTCCAAAGGGGACTCTCCATCGAGGGCTACAATATTGTTGAGACACGCACGGCAGTGATATTTCTTCAACATTGATATGGAAAACCTTATCTCTTGAGGGGGTTCGAATCAGGTAATCCACTGGTCTTTTTACCTCTAAATTGGAAAAGAGGCCCTTCAACTGACTCAGGAGCTTGTTACTCTCCGTGGGAAGTAGCAACAACACCTCCTCGCTAGGCTTAAAACTTCTTTTATCCACCTTTAAATACAAATAAGTTTGATACTTCTCCAAATTTACCTCAACATTTTGGTCCGCGATGTCGGCACATATCTCGAGGTGCTTTCGGAGGTATAGGAGGTACGAATAGGACGATTGGATTTAGTTATCCAGATGGTAATTGGTGAAAGGTTCATTTCAAATAGCAAGGGGACCTCAAACATTGCAGCCATACAGTAATTCGTAGAGAGCGAATCCTAGGGTCCTATGGGGGATTTCACGATACGCAAACAGTGCCACGGGTAAAAAGCGGTGCCATTCTCTGGGCCATTCTCTGAGGATTGCTTCCGATGTGCCATTTAGCTTTTAGCAAACTGCGTTTGCGGCTGGGTGGTATGGGGGTGGTAAACAGAGGTTTAACCATGAGGAGCTTGCCGACATACTCCATAAGCTCGTAGGTAAATTGTCTTCCTCGATCCGAAAATACCTCTTTCGGAATTACTATCCAAGAAAAAATATAAATAAGATATTCGGTGCAAGAAACACTATCAATGCGCTTAAGGGGAACTGCCTCAGGAAAACGGGTAGTGAAGTTTTCCAATTGAGAACATCTTGTTGACTTACTTGGGGGAACGTAATACGCGAACGAGACTATTGAACTAACGAAATTTCTCAGCAATATACGTGAAACCTAACTTTTCCCAGAAAAAAATAAATATTCAGAAATATCCCACTAGAATGGATACTGTAGTTTTTTCTACACGGTTAGGAAGGGTTAATCTTTCTAATAGGGCTGGGGATTAACTCAAATATTCAGGTAAATGGAATACGCAAACACAAAATTTGAGTGTCATCAGCATATAGGTGGAAGGATAGACCGAGATTACGGAGAAGGGAACTAAGAGGGAGAAGGTAGATATGAAATAGTAGAAGACCAAGGACAGAGCCTTGTGTCACTCCAAAGCGAATGGGGGTAGAGTCAGATTAAACGTCGTCAATCACAACGGATTGGGTACGAGACGAGAGGTAAGAGCGAAACCAGTCAAGCACGGTGCCTGATATGGCAAGGAAAGAGTGGAGACGATCAAGCAGGACGGTATGGTCAATAGTATCAAAGGCAGAGGAGAGGTTGAGTAGAACGAGGATGGAGGCACAACCCCGGTCCGCGGCTCTTTGTAAGCAATCGGACACATTGAGAAGGGCGGTTTCTGTGGAGTGACCTGACTTGAAACCAGATTGATAGGTTTCATCAATGTTACAGGCCACCATGTGACTGTTTATGCGTGAAGCAACCACTCTCTTCAGAACTATAACTGATTTAATGTGTAATATACTTCACATACTTGACACCAGTGTGTCATTTACACATTTCTATACATTACTCAATATGCAACATGCTTCTGTATGCTTACTCTGAATCTCACTCAAGTTATGGATATAGGATGAGCGCCTACCTCTTCATCATGTCCCCTACCAGACGGCTGAAAGGCAGGGAGTGGGATAATTTGGACCAAGAATTCAACTTTATTGCTCTGAGGAAGGGATTTCGTTTGAACCCTAAGGCTTAGCTAATAAAAAGTATGAAGATCAATTCTGCTCCTGCCCTTACATTATGTATCCCTAGCTAGTAGTTTATCCGAATATTAAAACATTCCTCGGTGACGAAGCCAAAGAGAGTACAAAATATGAAAATTGCCGGAATAACTAATTTATTTATATTTGTTTAAGAAAATATGTTTAAGACAAGCTCCTAGTTTCTCTCGACTCGGTTAGATTCTTCGTAATTGACGCACACCGGATTAAAAGATAAAATTCTGTCTTTGATAAAGTATGGACTTAAGTTTCAGAGAAGGAATGGGATGTGTGGTTGTCCTAAATCGAAGCGGCAATCAATATAACGGGGATTGAGATAAGGAAACACAAGAGTTCAGGAGTGCTTTAGATGAAAAGCTTTGGCACCTTGAATCTGAAACAATTCTGGAGCTATGAAGAAGATCTCCGCCTTCAACCAGGAAGAGAGAACATTAGTAGAAAAGGGCCTGCTTTTGAATTGTAGGAGTGTTTGTACACCGGGGTTCTTGGCTGCCATTGAGTTTGCTATGCAGAACATCGACGCTGATTGTTATCGTGCATGAAGAATGAGTTCACTCCTTTAGATGACCACGCCCCATATGCCACTTACCTAAAATGAAAGTAACAGCCATTTTTAACTTTAAAAGAGAACACTGCAGTAATAATCAAGAACAATAATGTAAAAACGGAAGTGGTTATGAAGAAAAACAACTATCTATCCTAGGTACTTTCTATGATGGAAGGCGAACAAAGGTAAGACCTAAAACTTCAGACCCAAAAGCACAAAATATTTTAAAATAACTCAATATTATGTAAACTAATTCCGCTATAAGTCTCACAGATGACAAAGGGGAATATAAACCAGGATACCTGAAATAGCATAAGCAAAATAAGCCCCATCGCCAATCATTTCTCAAGTCCCAACACTGACAATACATCCTTTCTAAATGTTTGAATTTAATTATTCGTTGGATGCCTTACGGCCGAAAGTGAGTAAACCGAGGACTATAAAAAAAATCGGTAATGAGCTCATACATGTGAAGAGCTCTCAAGAACCTAACTATAATTTTTCAAACTAGAAAAGAAAATACTCAACTCAAAGTTAGGGGTAAGGGAGGAAAAAGAAAAGGAAAAAAAATAATACCACTTATTACAGGAACCAAATGATAGATGCCTACAAAACAGACTAATAATACTACAAAAATATCATAAAAAGCAACAATATCGAAGAAAATGACAATAAGTTCTCTACGAATATTTTTTGAAAACGAAAGTCAGCAATCTATTGATGACAAACAAGTTCTGCGAAAAACAATCCATTCTAAAGGCTACAAATTTAGTGTACAAATTCGAATGACCTCATAATGAGTGCAAACCTCAACTAAAAAACAATCAATATATTGGTGTGACCGTTACTATCATCAACAAACGTCTAATGGTGCACTTGTAAGACGGAGAAATCAAAACACACTACAGCGAACAGCACAACGAACAGATTACAAGAACAATTCTGTTTGAAAACATTACCATCCTCAGAATAAACTCGAATCTTCGCTGCCTGAAGATTCTGGAGGCTCTTCTCATCAAAGATATGGGCCCAACCCTTAACACCAGCGCCCCAGCTCAGAACGAGTATTGGACTTTTTGTGCTAAAGGTGAATCCTACTCTAACTCAGACCTATAAAAGCATCAAAAAACAAAAACAAACTTCATCCTGAAAGTAGATTTTTCGTCAATAAGCACTTGTTGATACATGAATCCAAACATATATTCTTATTTAGTAACGGTCTAACTGAAAATCTATCAGGAGAGCCTAGTGTAATTTATCCATTTTAAAGAAAGAAGTATAATACTCCTATTAAATTAGTCAATACACTATATGAGAGCTTAAAAACCTCCATTGCAACCGCCCATCGACCAACGTGGAAATTCACTCGAGCTATCTGTCATGCATTAATTTCGTCCAAACTATGCCTGCCACTGGGTACAGTCATAATTAGGGTTTCATGAAGAAACTCGTTTGAAAAATAGCCAAGAATAAAATCATGGGTCAAATATCTTCCGGTGTGAGGAAAATCCTCACACCCGAGGGACCGACTAAACTACACAGGGAAGCAGTCTATGTCTGTGCACATTGAGGGCAGTTATGATATAATAAGCTCAAGAGGCTGTGGCTAAAGAGTAGTGAAAGTTGATTTGGCCACTACTTTCATAAATTCCACCATGATATATCACTCTAAATGAACCCAACAGGATCCACCCATCCATCAGCATCATCTATCCAGGCAATAATCGAGCGAGGGACAGATTTTGTCCAAATTTATAACTGTTTACGCATCAGCCCCACAATATATAATTAAACATTGTTTACATGTCAAGAAAGAAGGATAAGGCTAGAAAAGGGAATACAACTAGCATGAAGACACTCACTAAGAGGGTCCCCCTGATAACCATTCCTGGTTAAACTGCGTCCCAAAGGATCCGACTTTGCGAGATGCTATACGCTGAGCTAAATTTAGCACTTCTTTAGCTCATCGAGGTACCGAGTGTGTTGAACTCTCTGTGTTTCAAAACGAGATATGTGGACAAGCTCCTGTTCAGAGAACGAGCTTATCTGCTGAAGACGATCGGCCCTCGTTGTGAGCCCTCCCCCACATGTAAGAGCCAACCGCAGTGTTATCTGCCGTAAAGTGGAATATTGGTTTGGCGAACACTCAACAGAAAAACTCTCAAACGAAATCGCAAAACAACACGCATGGGCAAAACTCCAAGGAGTGCTAAAATCCTGTGATCACACCTATGTATTCAAGAACACCTTCAGCTTAACTAAAATGGTACAAAAACCCACTACAGACAGAGTGCTGATCTTCAGCATGAGGATCCTAGGAGAAAACCTTGTGGAGAAAAAATCTCCATCCTAAAAATGTGTTTTGTATGCTACAAACTAGAAAATATACATCTCCAAACTCTCCCGAGAATAGGAAACTGTGATGAAGTGAATGCGCCACTGATTTGATAAGTACAAAAGCACATATAAGAAATGTTTAAATGAGAATAGTTACGCTGGCCAATCCTGACTGCTCTAAAGTATTCCAGATTCAGTGATCCAAACCAACAAGTTTAAGAAAGCTGGACTCGAAGCGAGCGTTGAAGTGCTCTCTTCGGGAGGGGAAGGTAAAAAATAAGAATAAGAAGTCATTGCCTCTTCAGACAGCCACGAAGGACTATACATTCTTACCAGAGCGAAAAAGAGCAAATTCAAAACTTGTAGTTGCCCCCCTGAAGAATGAAAAGCCCGGCCACTTATGAGAGGTGAATCTGGGAAAAAAGAATAGAAAAAATAAAAGTAAAAACCGGTAGATAACACAACAGCATGCAACGAAGCGTACTGGGGATATTGGAAATAAACACCAAGGACTGCACGATGAAAATGGCTCTTTACAGAAATATATTCAATTAAATTAATGCAGATTTCATCTTGATTTCGTAACAGGTAATCGACACGCGTAGCAACCAAATGAAAATTAGGAACTATGATGTGTTGATCACGAATTATTCGCAAGGGGATACGACCATGCTGTTATTGTGATAAAAAAGAGAAGATATAAGCAAATGAAAAACCTCAAAGAATCCTATCTCACGATAGAGGTCGAATTCGACATAGGAAAGACATTCATAGCTACTTGATCCCAGCTGCCAAGGAGAGAATATCTACCACTACAGTCTCTCACTGGCTTATCTGGCAAAAGGACCCACAAAATCATGATAGGGAGCCTAAATGCCATGTGTAAGGAGTCGAGAGTCTGGAATCTTGCTATAGAACTTTCAATGTAATCGGAATAAGCCTCGATACTTTGTTGGACAGGAACATCGTCCAGCGAATTAGCTCCAACTATGTTAGAGGAGGCAGCCACAAAACCAGACCTCTGTCTTGCCAATCGTCAACTGACCTTCAACTACTACATTGAAACAGTACAGGTACTATGTAGTGATCATATGCGGATCCTCCTCATGATCGATATAAACCCTATACATGTTCCAGACATAGTCAGAAAAATTCGAAAAAGAGCAGAATCACAGGGTGCACACAACTCTTCGATAAGTCACTTACTATCATCATCACACTTTGGATGAGGCAATTGTCGAGGAGATTGACGAGGCACTCGACGACCTCTATAACTACATAATCAGCGCAGATAGGGCTTGTATCCAGAAATAAGAATATAGTTCCTTCTCAGCAGATAAATGAACAAAATATATGAAGGATTTATGCCAAAGTTCATACTTATTGCAGGTGTATGGAAATAGAAGTCAAAGAGGATTATCACCTTAATTTTGTCCTCATATTTCTTCCCTCACTCCGTTCTAAAAATCTAACTACGTGAGAGTCTAAAGAAGCGGAGAAATAAAGAAAGAATTAAAATATCCGCCAGCTGCCTCGCAGGTACAGTTAATTAAGTTGAGCGCGCTAAAAGCTTTAATCCCACCGTGAAAACGCTAATCTCTGCATTTTGGAGGCTGCTCCTCGAGTCTTCCGCATACATCGTTGGAGGCCATTAAGACCTGGGTTGGGAGACAAAAGCGAATCGTTTTAAGCGCCAAAAGTCTTCTGCCAGTCATCTTTGCCTTTCAGCGATTGAGCATCAAAAATGGACATCATATAAATACACTGGGTTTTCGAGTCTCTGGTTAGACTCAGAACCCGTCGCCTTCTGTTCAGATCCCATGGTTGTGTCTGTTTTCTCAACTTCTCTGATATTCAGTTATACCTCGAGATCGGATCTCACCAGGCAGACCCATCTCTTTTGTGAAGCCTAACTCTGTTTAGAGCAAGCCTCGAATCGTTTTCATCCCCGAAGGATTGGCCGGGATTCTTCTCGTCTCATCTGGACACCCCCTCCCCCTCAATGATCTCCTTTTTTCCGTGAGAAACTTCATGCCTAGCCGCCGCAATGTTTCGATTTAGAGGTGGTACTTCTCTGGAGCAGAGGTGCCATTGACCGTCTTCAAGAAGGATCGTGAACTCGTCTACTGCCCACCCCCTCACTTCATCCTCGTTACCATCAGTATATTCGACCTGGGGCAACGTCCATTGGCCTTCTGCATTCCTCGCGCCGACCCGTTGAAGGATATTCACTCGAGGGCCGCGTCTGCTGGCCTTCTCCCTTCCTCGAGCTGACCTCATTAAAGGTAAAACTACCATTTTCTTTAATCTCACGATAACCGACCCACCTTCCGGCATTTAAATATTCCCTCTGTATAGCTGATTTGTAATATTCCATTTAAAAGCTGATTAACATGTAATTACCATTCCCCCATTGCCCATTATTCTGTATTCTGTCATATTTGTCCTTTATTAACATTACCTATATTTCTATTATGTATATATATATATATATATATATATATATATATATATATATATATATATATATATATATATATATATGTTAACTGGTGACTCATTAAAAATTATACTTTTGGTTTTCATTCTTTAAATATACCTTTGAACTGCAACTTGGTAATCTCAGTTAAACGTTATCGACCCCTGTAGTAAATCACACTCATACCTTGTAACTAACGGATAACTTTTACGAAGTAAACGTACTTGTACGTGTATGTACATTAGAGGATATATGTATGTATAACTGTATATATACATATTTCCTTGGTCTTTATCTCTTTCCTTCCAACCAATAGATATATATATATATTATCTAGTAAGGTGACCTATTCATCGACAGCAGGATTACTACAAGGGTGTGTCTGTCCTCACTCTTTATTCAATATACACCGCAAATGTCCCAACCTTGGTAACCCGCCTTGCCTTAACATACAATTCTCGTATGATTTTAGCCAGATAATCATGTGTCCTTGGTGGAACGCCCGTATGCAAGCTTGTATGACGGCGTCAGAATTCAATATTTCAAACATCTACGAGGCGAAATGGAAAATAAGAACAAACCAAGAGAAATTCAAGGTCGTCGCCATTGGAAGAAGACTTATCAGAAGAGGGTGGGGAATGGGCATTATCCACACACAACGAAGGGTAATATACTTGAGATTAAGATTACTTCCTTCGGCTAGAGGAATCACGTCTCTTATTGAATTTCGAATGCATCGGTCTCAGTTATAAAATATATCTTTGTTGCCCTACCACGCTTCCATCCTCTCTTGTGACTATGACACAAAATAGGACACTACTTGACCTCAAACCAAATGCGTGGTCCTAATTAGAGGTTAAAGTAAGCTATAAAGAAAATGCCAAGAAGAGCTGCACAGGGAGGCGAGGATAAGTCCCATTAATATAGTAATTGAAGAATGGACAAGGGATATGCAGTATATTGTTAATCAAGAAATGGATGACGAAATAATCAAAATGATGAAGTAGAACGGAAAGGCCAGAAGCAATCCAAGATTCCTAACTTTTCCTAGCTTTTGGCTAATGGAAACGAAGAGCCGTTCTACGTATGATAGAATGTGTAAAAAACACCGGAAAATAAAATAATAAAACTATTACAGATTAATGTAACCATCAACAAACTGTAAAAATTCCCTGAATATGACAAAAACATACCGACTACGAATCCAGAAAACTCACCGATTTAGAACGAAGAAGAAAGAAAACTACAGAAACAAAAATTACGCTACAAAATGCATTAAATACAAAATATTAAGTATTACAATAGGAATAAAGTAATTATACCATTAAACAACAACAAATGTTCATAACAAATACCCCCCCAAAAAATAGGACGAAAGGTTTGAATGCCGTATAAAACAAGAATGAGAAAGAAAGATATAAACGAACAATAGAAGATGAAAATCTCGTACACTAACTTCCCTTTACAACACTGTCATTTCATTCTAACTATAGAACACATTCTTTGTCCACTCTACACACGCACACACACTTATACTAACTTGTAACTAGAATTTTATTCTTTGCTTCACAGGACCACCAAACAACTACCACGCCGTTAAAGGAGGCAACTCGGAAGGTAAACTTTCCAACAATGCACCCAACAACAACAAAGACTTCCCTCTAAAGAGTCCTGAAGAAAGATAAAAACTCGCAGCCAAAATTCGGTAATTGTTAAGATTAGTTGCGCACGATTTTGTTAGCAATTTTGGCTACAGTTATGCTATTTTCTTATCGTTTTTCAGCTTTTCCAATGGCCAATCAGCGATATGAATCATTCACCGGTATTGAGCAATCATGATCGTTTATTATTTCCATGTTTCATTTGTGCTTCTAAAGATGGCTAGAGATTAGGGTTTCTTCTTTTTCGATGTTTTTTTCTCAAACCTATTATCAATGTCTCCTAAATAAACTCCCTTTTTGGATGTTTCAAAGATTTGGGAACGCCTGTAACGTATGCTTCTTTTTAGGGTTTGGGTTTGTAAGTTTGTTCTTTGGTTTTATTTATGTTCCTGTTACTTTTAGCATTTGGGGGTTTTTTTTCAATTAAAACCTTTCTATGAGTGCATTTAGTTACGTTAGGCCGGTGGGTAAAATTTGCTGCAGCGAGCAGGAATTCGTGGAACTGCTCTTTTATGCTCGGGGATTTAGGAAAGTAACCGCTCTCTATTTTGTAGATAATCAATATACGAGGGCGGTCAATAAGTTTTGCAATTCGAAAATAAGGAACCGAGATATAAGGAAAAGTGTTTTATTATTTTTCAATATAACTACCCTCGACTTCAATGCACTTGCGCCACTTGTCACTGAGGCTTCGAATTCCCAACAACCAGAAATCTCTCGACGGCTGTTCATTCCACACCTGGACGGCGAGCTGGACATCTTCATCATCCCCAAACCGGCGTCCACGCAGTGCAGCTATGAGCTTGCGGAATAAAAAGTAGTCGCTAGGGGCCAGATCTGGACTGTAGGGGGGATGGTTGAGCTCCTTGAATCCGCACTCGCGCAGGGCAGCTTGTGCAACTCTGGCCTTGTTGACAGGGGCATTGTCGTGGAGGAGCAGGACACCGCTTGTCAACTTGCCGCGCCGCTTCCATGATCTTTCCAGCTGAGGGTTGGGTCTGGAACTTGATGGGGGTAGGAGAGGCCCTGTGCTTCCAGGCCATGCTTTCGAGCTTGGTCTCAGGATCCCAGTGATGGACCTACGTTTCATCACCTGTCACTATGCGTGACTCGGATCCCGCCGGGTCTGGGTTGTATAGGAGCAGCAGCTCCTCCGAACTTTGACGACATTGAAGTCGATCATGGGGCATGTGGTTTCGCGAGGTTTCTAGGGACCCAATGGGCAGAGACCTTGGTCATACCCAAATTGTCGTGGATGATGTTGATAATACTTCCATGCGATATTCCAAGTTTTCGCTCGATTTCTTCAACTTTTACTCGTCGATTTTCGAGGATCATCATCTCCACACGGGCCACATTGTCCTCGTTGATCACGTCTGAAGGGCGTCCTGCACTTCTGGACGGGGGTCATCTTCAAGGGACTCACGACCATGACGGAACTCCCTATTCCAGCGAGCAATGGCTGCATAGGAAGGGGTGGTGTTGGTATACACTGCAACCATGCGTTCATGGATCTCTTGCATTCTTGCCTTCCTTGGTCAAAAATTTGATCATTGCGCGGTGCTCAACCTTCTCCATTGTTGAAAGATTTGTGACTGACGATTTGCGATCAGCTACTGCTTCTTAAATATAAGAGGCAGGATCGTGCGGCTGCAGATCCTGACTTGTCATAACTTGTCCTAACACCCCCACAAACAGCCATCCCCCTTCTTCTGTTTTGCCCTACCGATTCGCAAAACTTATTCACCACCCTCGTAGGTAGGAGTTCACTCTCCTAATTTACATGTATACTCGTTTGAAATTCCTTATTATATTTTACCAAATTTTCAATAAATTAATTCACAACACTGTGTTTCTCTTGGTATACGTCTTAAATTCTTGATTGCAGCCAATTTCCAAATTTGGAGCAAATGTTCAAATTGTAATGCAAAAGATGATATATTTATATGTTACGAATACTCGTATATCAGATGTGTCCTTTGTTTCTGTTGTAGCGGGGGTTTAAGGTCATTTTTTATGAAGAGGGTTGAAGTACGTCTTTTTTGATAGTAGATGATTAGTGCGATTAGTGTGAATATAAATATATATATATATATATATATATATATATATATATATATATATATATATATATAAAGGAATGGGGGGGTTCTTTCCAAGCAGGTATCCGATTTATGGGCCTCTATTCTTGGTCAGAAATTCTACGTGTCCAAGGATACTCAAACGGGGTGATGACGGAAAGAGAGCGTCACAAAGATTTATTACATCTATATCCAGAATAAATACATGAATATATAATTAATAATTCACAACGTTCAAACTAACCTACTTTAACCTAGCTTAACCTAATCAAACTAATTGCTTCTCAGTTAGCAAAAAGCCTACAGGCAATATACTTATAAAAGAGCAAAGTTTTCCGACCAGGGATGAGGCCCTAGAAAATACAGCCAGCAATTAAGCGTCAAAGCAATGTTATGGATAGTATGCGCAAAGGTTGCAGTGGATGAATGATTGAGTGTGTTGCTTAATAGCGATTCTGTGCCGTAAGTGTATTGACAGGCGTTTCCTCGAGTGTTCAGTATTTCTTCAACTGATGAAAGAGACCTGACTTCTGAATGAAATACGTCCATGGAGTGCAGAAAGCATTGGGAATAACGAAAAAATGGGGTCTCATCTTTGATTTGAAGGGATGATTCACTAATTTGGAGTAAAAATAAATGAAAAAGGAAGACTAACCTTTCGATATATTGTTCCTCTTCATATCCTGTTTTTCCCTTGAAACCCTTTTTAAATGTCATTCACCCAGGGCTTTAATTATATTCTCTTGTTTCGTCACTGATGCCAGAGGTAGTCTTGTTTGCGTTGCATCCAGTACTCTTTTCTTTCTCGTCCATTAAGTCTGTCCTAATTGGATGGTTTTTTCTCTTGGTAAGCAGTCTTATCCTCATATCGTTTGTGCTTTTTGGATGACTTATTTACTAGTTAGGAGGTTTGCCCAAATTATTCTAACTACGAAGGGCGGTCAATAAGTTTTGCAATTCGGATATAAGGAAACGAGATATAAGGAAAAGTGTTTTATTTTTTTTTCAATATAACTACCTTCGACTTGAATGCACTTGCGCCACTCTTCCCTGAGGCTTCGAATTCCCGACAATCAGAAATCTCCCGACTGCTGTTCAATCCACTCCTGGACGGCGAGCTGGACATCTTCATCGTCCCCAAACCGGCGTCCACGCAGTGCAGCCTTGAGCTGGCGTAATAAAAAGTAGTCGCTAGGGGCCAGATTTGGACTGTAGGGGGGATGGTTTAGCTCCTCGAATCCGCACTCGCGCAGGGCAGCTTGTGCAACTCTGGCCTTGTGTACTTTGACGACGTTGAAGTCGATCATGGGGCGTGAGATTTCTAGGGACTCAACGGGCAGAGACCTTTGTCATGGCCAAATTGTCGCGGATCATGTTGATAACACTTCCATGTGATATTCCAAGTTCTTGCTGGATTTCTTCGACCTTCACCCGTCGATTTTCGAGGATTATCCTATCCACAAGGGCCACATTGTCCTCGTTGGTCACATCTGACGGGCTTCCTGGACTTCTGGATGGGGGTCATCTTCAAGGGACTCACGACCATCGCAGAACTTCCTATTCCAGCGAGTAATAATTGCATAGGAAGGGGCGGTGTTGGTGTACACCTCAACCATGCGTTCATGGATTTCTTTTGCATTCTTGCCTTCCTTGGTCAATTTTTTTATCACTGCGCGGTGCTCAACCTTCTCCATTGTTGAAAAATTTGTGACTGACGATCTGCGATCAGCTAAGGCTTCTTAAATAGACAAGGCTGGAGCGTGTGGCTGCAGGTTCTGATTTGTCATAACTTGTCCTAACACCCGCACAAACAGACATCCCCCTTCTTCTGTTTTGCCCTACCGATTCGCAAAACTTATTTACCGCCTCTCGTACACTTAGGTTGAGTATTTCTGAAGAAGGTAGGTTGGTTCTCCGGGAACCACATCTCTTTCCATTTTTCATTTGCATGTTATTCAATGTTTTCGCAAAGGTTGTGAGTTTGACAACATTCATGATCTGTGCGTAAATAATATACATCAATACTTCCATAGAGGAATCGCTTGGGATGGTAAAGTGAGTCTTTGTTCGCTTGGGATAGTAAAGTGGGTCTTTGTTCCATCAGTTTGTGAAGTTTAACCTTAACCACGCCTGCATATGTAACCTTCCGTTTTTTTCTTTTCCTTTTTTCAAAATTATTTCTTTACAGATAGCACACAGCCTTCTTTTTAGCTGCTGTTGATTTTTTTTTTAATGTCTTCTTTGGCCACATTTATAGTAGTTTACTCCTATTTGGTGCATTGTTTCGTTGTATGAGTATTTTGTAGCAGTTGAAACATATCTTTATTTTGATATAATTCTTCCCTTCCATATGATCAGGTGGAATTGGCATTTTAAATCATTTTAGCCCATTTTGGGTTATTTTATTTGTTATCTCTGATGTTTTACATATTAATTTAAATACGGGGGTATGGTTTCCATATTTTATGGCAGCTATTTTTATACCATGGTTGTTTTTTCTATTTATTATTTTATTTCCTCTTTGTTGTGGTAGCCTACACATGTCCTATCGCGACGAATGAAGCTCCTGTTGGCTATGATTCGGGGTAAAACGCAAAATGCAAGTCAGATTTTCTTCAATGCTTCAACGTTTTCGTTGGAAACAAGTTTGTCCCTTTAGCTTTCGGCTTTGCAAATCGATATCTAGTGTGGCTCGCTTTTCCCAAACTAATCTAGAGGCCTGGCGTTTCGTGATCTTTAACGGAACTTTCTTCCGGGGTTCACTATGTTCAACTTATAAGTGGTTATGATCTCAGTGATGGCCAAGTTATGTTGCTTTAGAGTGTGAAATAAGTGATAGTTATGGAGAGAAAAGACACAGATGAAAAAAATAAATACAAAGCTCCTTTTAGGGTATCTACCTCGTCCACTGAAGACAAGGAATCTACAATCAGATGAGGGACGCATATATTTCTTCTTATATTGTTTGAGGATTACTTGGGTAATGTAGCTCTTTTGCCAGCTCTACGTGCCCTTCTCAGCGGATACCGCTTTAACAGAAGAGAGGTAGTCAGTCGGGAGACACCATTCGATTGAGTGTAAGTAATAGGGAAAAGGTAGAACCTATGTTCACTAGATAGAAAGCATATTGTGGTGAAAAGAGAAAAAAGTCAAAGATTTGCAAAGGGTTGCAAGGCGCCTGGTGATCAAGCCGATTACTGTTATTATTTATATTAATTGTTATGTTCATGATGAACTGTTGTTGAGTTTTTGAGTTTTGGTGGCGTTCAAGCCTTTGGTTATTCTTAATTTTCCTCGAGTATCTTGCTTAGATTTGTTTTGAATTTGTGCTTATTTTTTATTTATTTGTTCCATAGTTTCTTTGTGTACTTTTGTTTCTGTCGTATGTTTGTTTGTGGTTTTCTTTTGGTAGTTGATTTGGTAGTTTTTCACACATTCTCATGCAAACTCTCTTCTCCTCAGTTTTTCAGAAGGTTTGTGGAACTCGGGAATCTTTCTAGTTCCTTGCTCTATTATTGTTGGCGATTATTTCAGTTAACTCTTCATCTATTTCTTCTTAAATATATCTTTCATTTTCTTTTTCTGGTTTTCTACTATCTTATTAGGGTTTCAACTTAACCGTCATCTACAGTTTTTCTTTTCTTTTACTTTCTCTTCGTATACCTGTAATTAGGTACATAAAATTCTTTTGCACTCCCTCTGACGTTCTTTCTTCTGTGTTTTTGATGCACAGAAGAGAATAAAGTCGGGACACTAGAGTGTGGATGTTACGAGAGTCGATTATATCTTCCTTTTATTGCATTATTTGAGGTTTCTGAATGCCTATAGAGTCTTAACTGCCGCGGTGGCCTTTGAATTTATATCGGCACAGTGTTTCATTTCCCCGTTTGAAGTAATCTTCATCCCAAGTACATTGCAGTCTATGGCGGAGGGATAAAGTCTCCCATCCCACCCCCCTGACATCTGAAATTAGGTTCCTTCCGATTGGAACAATTTTGAATTTCTTCTGATTGGTTCTTAGTTCTGAAGAATTCATGCGAGCTAGTTTAGACGCGTTACGGTAAGAGGACTATGATCTAGCTGATATCATCCGGGAATTGAATGTTCAGGAAAGTGGGGTTTCCTGGCGCTGTGGCTTCTATGGTGAACACTCTCCATGATATAGTCAGAGTTCCGGTAAAGTTTTTACTTAGTCGGGAGACACCAATGACATTTAATAGCCCTTATATATGGGAAAGACACACACAAGACAAAAGATAACCAATCAGAGATGTTTTTTAACTAAGTGGTCAGCTCTTGTGGTATAAATAGCACAGCATTGTTCCAAAAACATTAGAGAAAGCGAGCAATCTTCCGGGCACTTGTTTTAGTTTTATGAGAATAACTTGGAAAGCAACGATTTTGCCTAGATAACGATTGCTTATTAGCAAGGGACTTGAACCAAGCATCCATAAGCAGGATTCGAGATTTGAAACTTTGAATTTTAATTTTATTCAAATATATTTTTATTACATATTTCAATGAATAGGAAGAAACAGTTCAAAGCTTAAATTCTCTCATTAGTTCCACCCCTAGGCCCTTATGTGATGATCTTTCCATATTACAGAAATTATCTTCACATCAATAAATTAATGGACTCTTTCATAAAAAAAGCACGTCTTCTTTCCTTGACTCTTCTTTCCAGGAGTATATTGGCTAGCTAAGCCCGATTAGACAGCCAAGTTCGGAGCATGGACATGCTACTGAGTATGCTCAATGCCGAAATGATGTGAACAGATTTCCCGCCGTTTTTCTACTCTGGATCTGCTACCAAATGCGAGATAATGCTCTCAAACCAAAATTTATCCTTCCATCATTACATCTTCCGCGGCTTCCTTACTCTGAGTGACCATCTACCAATGGTCATGACAATACTGGAAGCTCCCATCCCGATCCCAACGCTATTCAGAAAATGATTTGGGTCGATCCACTGCGAATTATAGAATAGTTTTCCCAGATAAGCAGCTAGAAATTGACAACCTGACTCTGTAGGAAATAAAATTTGAGCTAGTCGCTACCATTAACGGTATATTGAGGATGAACCAAAGACTTTCCTAACAACCACCAAAAAATTCTTTTTCCGACCAGGCTTCACAAAAAAAAAGGATTTTTCGGCCCAAATTTGAAAAGGTCTACGCAATTATATGGAGGATTAGATGAGCTTACCCTATTTTTCAGCAAGTCTAACAACTCACAAAGAAGCTTAATCTCAGGGTATTTTAACAAATTTGAGATAAATGTAGTTTCACATTCGAAAACATCGATATTGTTGACAACCCAAAAGGTTTTTGGACTCCATTAGCAAGAAGAAAGGCAGTCAAGATGTCAATAATTATCTGAGATTGTGCACATTCGGAAGAACAGTTTGAATCCGCTATAGAACATCTGAATTAGTCAAGCTTCACAGGGTGGCTAATAGATGATAGGTAATTACGAAGGGGAAAATAAAACTGCTCATTGATTCATTACAACAAACAGTTTCATGCCTCAGCCAAATCACAATCATGCACCTGAATGAAGCCCATAAGAGGTTTAAAACTATAATTCTAAACCTCTACAAAGCTGAAGACTTCTTAAATCAACTTTATTCCTGAGAGAGGAAGCAGGCCAACCAAGATATTGAACTACATATAGATATCATTAATGGAAATTATTATGAAAGTCCTAGAAATGGTGCTGAACAATAGGCTCACCTCACACCTACCAGCTCATTCTCTCTTAAATGAGGAACAAAAGAGTTTTCGTAAATTAATAGGAAAAGAAATCACCATTTTCCAGCTGTACTACCATAAAGATGTTTGGTTCTCAAAAATGATAAGAAGCCATTGACAAAGTTTGGATTGATGTCCTCAAATACAAACTTTCGAGATTTGGACTCGCGTCACACGTCGATAAGATTCTCTGCGACTACCTTCAACATGTTTACAGTAATCTTGGGAAGGAATACGTGCGGGAAACCTTCGATATGAAATACGCAGATGATGTTACTCAAGTTTTTTAAGATAAACTAAATCAGTATGGTTTATGTCTCTTGCAATGGTTGCCGAGGCAAGAAGGATCACATGATATGAAAACCGGTGGAAGATCCAGAATCACTAGGTTAAATTCACCTCCGTAGCAGTTGGTCACTTCTAGACCATGCAACTTGATTTAGATAAAAAAATTAAATACTTGCCGAATGTGAATATGTGGTACAACTGTGAAGTCTGGTATGCAACTATTTAACTCCAACAAGGGCAGAGGCAATGTTTTTTATTCCAGGAAAGAATGAAATTCACAACTTATATCACCATGTTGTTATGAGTTTAGAGCTACTAGCCCATGCCACACATTCAAACACACTAAGAATTGGTTTGGAGAAATAGAAATCACTCTTCTTGAGTGGCCACCAAAGAGGCCACACTTAAATCTAATAATATAACACTTGTGGGTGGTGTTTGAAAAATCAATAGAAAGAAAGAGAAACAAGTACAAAAGAAAACACTTGAGTGGGGAGATATAGTCAGAAAATAGTGAAGGCCCTGGTAATCATGGGCTTCATCTCGTCTTTCTTGCTGCAGCTAATTTTGTTAGTCTCTCCTTTTAGCGCGCCGCACACAAAGAAGCCGAAGGGGTTGCAGTCAAGCGAGTTTATAGGACAAGCGTCAGGTGCTATGTGGTTGGAGAAATTCTCTGACAACCAGGCTTGGGTCTTCCGGTTGGTGTGGCAGGGAGCAGAGTCTTGATGCCACACTTAAGAACACCCTACAGTGACAAGGTCGATCCAGGGCTTAAACAACTTCGCTCATAACAAGAATATAGCCATCAGTGTTCAGCCTGAGGCAATCTGGGAAGAGGTGGGGTGGCATAACGTAACCTTCATGTTTGTGTTTGTGTATGACTTTGAACACGTCCTTTGGTGCGACCACGAGGCACAAGCTGTTGTTCTTGGAGGTAATCTTTTGTTATTGGGAGAAATTCTTCTGACCGGAGAAGAAAGACAGCATGTCTGACCCCAACGTCAGTTTCAACTTGTTGATCAAGTTCCTGGTTAATTTCCTAATGTGGCACCAACCTGATGAGCTATTCAGACCCGCCTGTATTCCTTGCAATAACCCGCATCGATTTATTGGATAGTCGTTAATGATCTCCTGACCCCAACGTCAGTTTCAACTTGTTGATCAAGTTCCTGGTTAATTTCCTAATGTGGCACCAACCTGATGAGCTATTCAGACCCGCCTGTATTCCTTGCAATAACCCGCATCGATTTATTGGATAGTCGTTAATGATCTCCTGGATTTCAGCGATGAATTTCGGAGATCTGAAAGCGTGAGATGGTCGATCATTGGCTTATTTCTCTGCTGTCGCCTCCTTGTCGAATCCAAAATCTTATAGCGCTTCTCTGATCTTTAACACCATCCTTATGCTAATGTTGAGGAAGTCAGAAATCTCCTTGTTTATCCTTCCGGCGCAGATTCCAAGGAGGACTCCATTCCTTTTCTAGTGTCATATTCAGCCAAAAAATAAAGCAATTATGGTTATTCTTTTTAATAAGAAATTGCGACAGTGAACGAATATTGTCTGCGCGCCTTATATATATATATATATATATATATATATATATATATATATATATATATTTTTCAAATTTTGTTGAAGACCATTGTGTATTTTGCCTTAATTAATTTCCTTTGACAACTTTCTCTTCTTCTAGTTATCTTTTTTATTCCATCTCGTAGATAGTGGATCACTTGTCCTGTATTCATCTCTTAAATGAATGTGTTTTTTATCTTATTCGATCATTTTCAGAACGTTTTGATATGTTCTTGCCTCCTTTACCCCTTTACCGAAGTAGTGACAGAATGAAAGAAAACGACTTTTAAGGGGTATTTATTTTGGGTGGCTTTGGTTAAAAAGGTTGCCTTATGCAATATCTTCTCGTGACAGTGAGAAGAGTTCCTTTCGAGAGCTTTATGGAGAGTTAAGTTGGCTACAACATCGCCTTTTTAGTCGCATAATTAAAATTTCGCCATTGAAAATGATTCTCGATTTATAAGGCCGAGCTAGAATAGACAAAATTTATTTTTCCATTCTCTTCAAAAGCAGGGATAACAATTAAACTAGTTAAAATTGTTCTGCAATTCTTGGGAGGTTTGCAATAGAAAGGCTGGCTTATGCAATCTCTCGTGACTGTATGAAGAGCTTCTTTCGAGGCTTCGATAAAGAGCTTAGTTAGCTACTATATTAACCTTTTAACCGCATATATATATATATATATATATATATATATATATATATATATATATATATATATATATATATATATATATATTAGGGTGGTCCTTATTTTTAAAAAAATCATGTCCACTGGTCTAACCTCGCTAAAGTGTTCCTTTTGGTTGAAAAACACTCACTGCAAAGTTTTATTGATATGTATTAATATTTAGTGGTGGCTCAATGGATTCGATGTTCCCCCAAATGAGGTATAGAACGCAGTCATTTCACTAGATTGGTTTCTTCCCAACATTCACAAGACTGGGTCCCCTCACTGGATCTTCTACAGTTGTTATTAGCTTCCCATTGTCAGGAGTGTCATGGTAACCAATATCACTGTGTTGCTCAGTAAGGTCCGCTTGCGAGTGTCGCGGAACCTTTTGCGGTGTTCAGCAACGACACTCGAAACAAACTGTAATTGTTGCTCATCCTTTCTGAGATGGCCAGAGAAATCCTCGACCAAGGCAACGGTACATTTACTGTGATTTTTGGTGATAGCCAATGTGCTGATAAAACTCTTCGCAGCACTGAAGCTAGGCTGATGCTTCCACTGAGCTGCCGGATATTCGAGGAAATCATATGGAAGACGCAAGTTCTTGAAAAGAATTCTTGCTTTCTTGGTCGCAAAGTCGTCTAAAGTCTTCTCTTGAATTCGTTTCACGTCGATAGTTGCAAACTTCCGAGGCTCCCCCCTCCCCCTTCTTTCTCTTTCATAGCTATAACTATCTTGTTCCTGCTGTTATTGTTCAAATCACCATCAAACAATGCCAAAGCAACCAACTATTCAAAAAGGTACCACATTTAGCCTGTCATCTTCTTCGCTGTAGCGTTGGATAAGTCAATGTTTATCGTGTGATACATCTGAAATTGCTTCAGGTAATTTCTTGAGGCATTCACAGCAATGCTGGTTGTTAGCCACACTTCAACGTAAATACTTGAAAAGAAGATGCAGAGTTCTCGTGATCATTGATGCTCGCGTGCTGTCAGCTTAAACTGCAAGCGAAACCCAGACTTTGAAGGTGTAGATCACTTCTGCCATCCATCGGGCTTGATATATGGCTTCTGAAGCTGCAAAGTAGATGCCTCAAGGAGGGACAACTCAAGGAAAGATGATAGCCAGCTCCAAGAGCTCACTGTAGTCATCTCTGGGCTGAGTGACTTTAACGGCCGTTTCAAAGATCTGCACAATTTCATCTTTAAAGACAGCTACAGCGTTGCAGTGTAATCATCAGTTGAGTCTTCATATGTGGTCTTGTAAATATATTGCCATCTTGTTTTGAAGCGCTTGAATGAGAGAACATCAGAAAAGGTTGCTCCAGCAATAAACTCCAAGACATGATAGCGACAACCAATGAGCCTGGGTAAATGCTGTGATCTTGGGATATTGAAAGGAGAAAGAATTTAATTTTCTGTAAACCACGCATTCTGAAAGTAACTTTTTAAGGGTCCGTCTTGTCTTGGTCTGGTAACCCAAAAACCTTTAGATCGCAAGATGTTGAGAGATGTTTGAAGTCCAAAATGTTTACAGGAAAAATGTCAATCCCGAATTATTAATTTGGTTAGATGGTGATCCTTGCCTAAAAGAATGAGATTAATTACGTTTAATCATAGTAAATGGACTTTAATATTCTCCCTTTAGTTCTTATAAGATGGAAAGGATCTAAGAAAAGATCTAGGTCTTTAATTATTTGGGGAATTTCTAGCTTGCGATCTTGATTGGGATGTTCCAAACATCTCCAAGGAACTCATGCTCTATTGGGAATGAATGTAGCTGCATAATATAAAGCAAATATAATGAGATAGCATAGCTGATGTCAACATCATGTTTCTTTCTTAATTTGAAAATAAATTTCATTACGTAACTTGTTACTATGTAAAGTTTATTTAAGCCGGAGTATTTGTGGATATCTAATATAGTCTTAATAACTGGATCTTGGAATGAGACTAATGTAGCAATTTGATTTTTCTTCGAGTCAGACAAACATTTTAGATAGTATTTTGGCCAACAATCTGGGTTTAAAGTGAGCCAGAGTTGGCCATGCAACCAAACGTGCATTTTTGTCTCAAAGTCCTTAAGAGATATCCCACAAGAGATGTAATTAGCGGGTTTATCTGCTGTGTTTACGTAATTAAATTTGAGTTCAACATTGAAATCCTGCAGAAGTTCTTGTCTCAAAGTAGAAATTTCCTGGAGTCACTTTTAACGAAAATTGACTTGCCTTTGATAGATTTGAATAATTTAACATCCGATAACAGCCAGGACAATACGATTTGAGAGTCTACAAAGATTTTGACAAGGTTGAATTGATAGTTATAGGACTATAAAAACAATGGTAAAGTTTTAAAAGCTAAATACACACATGAAAGTTCTAAAAAAAAGTAGCGTAGGGCTTTTGATAGGAGCTACTTTTGCTTTGGACATGCCTAGATTTTAGGTAGAATTAGTTAAATCGAAAACCACAAACCCATCAAAGGTTTTGCTAGCATCGCAAAAGATTTTTAATCCACATTATCGTCTTGTTCGAAAGCCTATCTCTTAAAATGGAGTTTTGAAAGCTGTTCGAGATCATTATAAAGAGATTGCCATTTGCTTAATTCATAATTATTATTAACTCCATCGTCACATCCTATATTCCTTTCTCACACTATGCATAACAATTCTACCCCGAATGGTAATGGGTAGACAAAGTCCTAAAGGATCAAATACTTTTGATGTTTGAGATAAAATGCCTCGTTTGGTCCTAGAAGGCTCTTTGAATTCTGGAATGAATATTTGAATATCTGAGTCTACTGAATAGTGATACCCATTACCCTCACCACACTGGTCTCATGTTGTTCGGCCGTGTCATGTTTAATAAATTTATCTTTAAGTTCAGCTAAATTGGTGTTCCAGGATCTTAATTAGAATCCACCTTTAAGCATCCGACCCGGAGCATCTTCATAAAGTTGACTTAAAGTTTCGAGGGTAAAGTTGGTGATTATGAAATTATCTACATATAAAGAGTCTTGAATTACCTGAGTACAGAAGTCATTTTGAAATTTATATATATAATGTTTGATGACATAATTCAGAACAAATGGGGAACAAGTTAGGCCAAAAACGATGGTAGAATATCTATAAGTTACGAGCCGAACTTTCTTATAAGTAAAAGGAAAAGTTTATACTTGTCAGACTCTAATTTAGATAAATCTGAAGGAAGGCAGATTTAATGTCAGAAATCATGACGTAATGTTAGTTCTAAATCTGGAAAGCAATGAGAAAAGTGAATTTAAGAGATCAATGCCCGGGTAAGAAGCCTCCTTTAAACTGGGAGCATTGTCAACCTTTAAACTGCAAATAAACACAGGTCTGCTGATCTTATTAGTTATTTGTGAGGCTTCTTTAATAATAGGTCTGTAAGGAATGAAGATGTAATTATCATAATCGGCTTTATTGATGTAAATATGCTTGATTATGTCTTCCTCAAGTTGAGTGTCAAAAACCTTAGCATAAGCGTTTCATAAAATTTTTTTAGTTGAAGATGAATGAACCCATTTTAGAGTTTCCAAAGCAATATGTGAGTTAGATGGAACTAGTTGAATCATTTCATCATACCAAGGAAGTTCAATATAATAACGATTTTGTTTGAATTCGATGGAATTTTTAAAATTCGAAATCATAACATCGTCTAAACAACCCGTCTGCTTGTATTTAATGACAATTGACTCAAGACTGTACAAGTATTACAACCCCAAATCCAGATCAGAATCAGAGTTACTTACTTGTAAAGGATTGAAATATGAAGGTGACGGATGAAGGAAGGCGTTGACTATTGCCACAACATGATCATGAGTAGGAAGCCTTTCGATATTAAAAACTTCGTTCTTACTTTCACAAACTACTTCCCCCTCCGTTTTATAACTCGAGAAGTCTGGTGCAATCTCGTTCCAGGAAGTCCCCCGCTAAAACCCCCTTGTGACTTGTTAGAGTTTAAGTTAAATGTACAAGGAGTTATCGTATTTCCTCGTCTGAAACTTGCCCACCCCAACATCCTGACTCGAGCCTTTAAAGTGGGTATATGTTTGGCTGGGAGACTTCTCGATGTGAGAAGTTTCTTCTTGTTTTGATTTTTCTTGATTTTCTTGGGTAGTTTGGATAGATTCTGTCTTCATTTCTTGACTTTTCATTGATTTTATTTCTTTTGTTGGGTTTTGAAGTGCTATTGGCGTTATTTATTTTTATTATTGGTGGTCCTTTTGACTATTGATTTACTTTTGACGGTATTTAAAATTGATTTTTTTTACCCACGAGGGTGTCGTAATGAAGTGGACTTCTGAAACACCCTGCGGCTCATTTGGATTAGAGTTAGGCCCCGAGTCCTCGTTTGTTGCGACTTTACACTGCGTTCGCGGTGGCTTAACGGCTGCTTTAGTCAGCTTCCGTTTCCCTTCCGTTACTGTAATCCCTTGAACGCTTTCGTATACAACGACACCCATTAGAGTATTGAACGCCGCACCATTTAAACATTTGATTTTCTTGAAGTTGAGGTGTTGGAGCGCATCCACTCCCAGTAAAGTTTTGATGTGCTTTACAGTGTCCTTTTAGGGGACACTATATTTTGGTCAGTTATTCTCCACTAGAAATTTTACATCAAAATACTAGGTATGAAAGCGAAGTGACAATTTGTTTTGTGAGCCAATAAAAGTCTTAATTGTAATAGTGTTAGAAGGGAGCCTAGCGAGATCTAATCACAAGTCTTCGACCAAGTCTTGAGCGCTGCGATGCGAAATCTAAACAGACAACGAACACATACATTCTTACCCAGACCTGTGAGATCTACAATAAGAGTAGGAAGTATATTATTATTTTGACTACCTAAATTAGACTTCACGCTCCGATCTCTGCTGGCACTAACAATCCAAACCTGATCCCACAACCGTCATTGTGAAATATTAGAATTAACACAAAGGGCAGTTATATGGGATCTGGATTGGCAAAGACCCCACTCGAATGAGAGTGATAAGCGTTTCGCGGGACACAACTCATCCGAATGCTTGGAACTGGAACACCTGACACACAGCCTAAGCTGACGACATGTGGCCTTTCTTTTGGCGACTGTGTCATATTCAGGAAAGGTAAGCATGGAGTGTTCTCCATTACATAGTTTGAAAGTTTTGAAAAATGTACCTTTAAGGTCATTATCGGGACTTTGGCCTTTGACTTTGACTATGTTTGAATTTTGTTTGACGGAAAACTATTCGTTTGATTATTAAGTTGAAATTTGACTTATCTGATTTTAAATTAGCTTTATCGTTCTGACGATGTTTAACGAATGTTGACGTTTGAAAAATCTGCAAAGTTGTCTTTTTGGACGACTCTTTATCACTCTCACCCTGTGTAGACACAGAAGTAGGCCTTTTTCTGAATCTAAATTTGATTTCATGTTTGGCTTTAACTTTTCCAATGTTGTGAGCACAACTGAATAGTTGTCATAAATTTCAGTCAAAGTAGGGTAGTTACTTCCCCAAATTATATTTAACTCTTTTTTGAAAACTACTGGAAGTTTTTCAATTAAAACATTTACCATAAGTGTTACTTGCAGAGTCTGGTTAAAAAAAATCAACCCCATGACCCTTTAAATCATATAGGATGGCACGAGTCTCATTTAAAAATTGAGACAACTTATCTAAATTATTATTATCTACCACTTTAAAATTAAAAATTTTCCTAAAATAATTATCTATAATATATGGTACATCTAAAAACTCCCGTTGAAGTAGATCTCAAGCGACAGTATAATTAAAATCTGTATTTTCTAGATGGTTTATGACAGTTGGAAGACTCACGAAGATAAGTCTTAAGGTAAATTAATTTAGCTGAATTTGATAGGTCAGTTTTACACCAAATGATTTTTTCAAATTGAGAAAGCAAATAATTGAAGTTGTGTTTATCATTGGTACCAGTATGTCGTAGAATGGACTCTCGACGATATACCATATATAACTATTCGTTGAGGGAACTTCTTTATTTATCTTTAGAGTGCGTTAATGTCTGGCGGCCGATATTATGTATCTTCGATATGCTTAAGAAGTGGAACTGAGCTCAAGGATAATAATATTGCTATCATTAATAAAATAGAGTTTTATTAATAATAACTATCAACAATACGTAAAACGGAAAATATTGACATGAACAGAGAATGGAAAGGGTCGTGGGGGCTCGGGATAATCCGAGGATTAAAGGATTTAAAAAGGTAAAACAAATATAGAGTTAAAGAGATGGGATGGTTCGCTAAACCATTTAAAGCCCAGGATAGAATTGACAAAAGGGTTAAGTACTCAAAGGTGACGTTTGGCTTACGTAACTTTATACTAGTGGTGCAGTGGAAGGCGACGTGAAGGAATTTTCGGTCCGCTGGCGAGTTCCAGCCAAAGGGGGGGAATAAGATGATCCTGACGTGGCGTCTTGGGAATGAGAACCGTTTCTCGACGAACGGCTTGAAGAACAATGGCTGTTCTACGTTGTTCTCTTCTGAACAACCGGGGAGGGGGTGAGAACCGTTTCTTGTCTACGGGCTTAAGAACAATGGCTGTTCTAATGTTGTTCTCCTCTAAACAACAAGGGGGAAGGATGAGAGCCGTTTCTTAGGCGAAGGCTCAAAAAAACAATGGCTGTTCTACATTGTTCCCTTCTGAACAACGGGGGAAGGGTGAGAACCGTTTCTTGTTCTCGGGGCTCGAACAAACAATGGCTGTTCTAACGTTATTCTCTTTCTGAACAACGAGGGGGAAGCCTTGAGGACTTCGCGTCACTAAAGGCTCGAACCTTGGCACTTAAGGGATATTGTCCTTCTTCTGGACAAGTGATGGTGAATCTCAAGGTCGAGGTCCCTTGGTGCACAAAGTGAGAGAGGGTCGTGGTGATGTTTCGCGACGAAAATCTGGATCTCCAATCTGATCTTAGTGGTAAAGTTTCCATCTAAATAGTCGAGACACTTCCTTGGCGTGGGGCACAATGGAGTGGGAGCTTCGAGGGAATGCACAGCCCGGCCTGGGAACAATGCCTTATCTGCCCATAAGCCTAACTCAATCTGGCGAGGTCGGCGTATGGGGGCAAATGGGGGGA
This sequence comes from Ceratothoa steindachneri, assembly GCA_963969495.1. Classification (NCBI taxonomy): domain Eukaryota; kingdom Metazoa; phylum Arthropoda; class Malacostraca; order Isopoda; family Cymothoidae; genus Ceratothoa; species Ceratothoa steindachneri. The sequence continues at coordinate 42,268,067 of OZ018329.1, forward strand.
CGATAACCTCCTTGTTTAAACATTGACATCCGTTGGCTGCGATAAGGCACCAAGCTTCAAAGCGAAGATGCACGTGGGAGCATCGTAGTTTAAATAATATGTGATAGGAGTTGAAATTAACGCAGCTTCAACCCGTTATATCACACAGTAAACTGATGACATTTCAGAACAGGTAGTTTGGAATCCTTTAAAACTATGTCTTCTAGATTCGGTAAAATTTTCCTTACCCCTAACTTTAAGGAATCCCCCTCCTCTACCCTAGATGGAGGCAGACTGGAGGTGTCCTCTACTAATCTATTCTTAAAAGTTTGGAAGTGAATCATAATATTGAAATTATAATCCAATAGGGATGAAATTTCGTTGTCAAAACCTTCTTGATTAAGTGAGGACCAATCAAGATTTTCATAGAGAGAATTAATTTGGTCATCATAAATTTCTACTTGTTCTAAAAGGGAACAAATTAGTTTGTTATGAGTCTCGAATATGTCACCGGTTATTTTTGCTCTCTTAAAAAGTTCAGTCAGTCTCATTAATGGTAAAGTTATTTTACGTTTAGTAATTGCACGAGACCGTAATAAACTTTTAATTGCATCTGTTAATTCAGCAGCCTTTAAGTCTGCCATGATTGAAACAACAAACTTAAAACAAAGTATTTAAATCGACAAAAAATTGTGTTAAATTTGAAAAAATTAAAAGTAAAATTGACCTTAATTGAATTAAATACACTTAAGCTTAAAAGGACGTAAACACCCTCAAGTGGACTAGAATGACAAATAGACCTAAATAGCCCTAAATCGATCTCACCAGACTTTAAAAGACCATCAGGCTATCAATAGACAATCAATAGTCAACAGACCATAACAATTGTTAAAAGGCCACAGTGGGCCACCTTTTAAAATAGTCGACAACAATTGATTTTTTTTTTATAAAGAGCTGATCTGGCGACTGCCTACTTGGAAATTAGTCGCAGTATTGAAAACTGCGTAGTACTAGGCTATTTTAAAAACTAAAGCAATAACACTCAAAAAACAACAACACAACAGAAATTTTCAAAGAGGGAAAAGGAAACGAGTAGTAAGAAATCTCCTATGTCGGGGGAAGGTCCCTCCGGCACGGGAGCATGCAACCTATAAGGGAAAAAAACAACAAAACAAAACAAAAAAAATGGTTAAATAATAGGGAGAAGGCCGGCTTCCCCCCCAAAGGTCAACAAGTCCACCAGTCAATGTGCACACACTCGTCCCGAGCACAGGGGACAGGCGGTAGCGACCCCGCCCATCCCGGTACCGGGACAGGTAACGTGCGCGAAGATAACCGAGACTGGGACATTCGGCAAGAATGTGCCGAACAGTCTGGGGGAAGACGCAGTCGTCACAATAGGGCGAAGGCTAGCGCTCCATCAGATAGCGATGCGTCACAAGGGTGTGTCCGATTCGGAAACGACAGAAAGCGACCTGAAGCCATCCCGGCATTGGGGGATAGTTCCATGGGAACAGTCGCGGTACAATAGCACGCGACTTTAAGTTCCTTTCGACCGTCTCCCATCTTCTTTGCCAAGCAGTCCGAAGAGCTGCCCGTATTCCTGCCATATAGTCGGTGTGAGGAAGAGCGAAACGTTAGTCCGGTCGCTGAGTCCTTGTGGACTCTTTAGTGCCCTAATCAAAACGCTCATTCCCCGCAATTCCTACATGTCCAGGAACCAAGCACAAGATAATCTCGACATCCACCCGGCTCGCTAAAACTTTAGCGTCACGGATATCGCGAACCAGGGGATGTGGAGATTTCAATGCCCCGAGAGCACTCAGGGCGCTTTGTGAGTCGCTATAGATCATAATCCGGTCTCCGAACCGGGCACGTCGCGTAATCTCCCGTATCGAGTTTTGTATTGCAACAAGTTCGGCCGTGAAGACAGACTCAGCGCCTGGCAGAGCCCCACTGATTTCAAACAGAGGTGATACGGCGTGGAAGCCGACCCCCTCTTGGGAATTAGAGCCATCCGTATACAATAGCACGTTCCCAGCGAGACACGAGGTGTGCTCCAAAAAGGTCAAACGCAATACACCCGGCGCCGTACAAGCTTTGGGAGCAGAGTCGTGGCGACAAATATTCAAATGCGGTACCCTCCAGTGTGGCGTCTTGGACAGAACCAGGGGCGGCACCGGCCCGAGAGCTATATCTAGCTTTCGAAGGAGTTTCCTGGCACTAAACACAAATGGCTTAGGGTATGACTGGTGTCTCTCGGCGGCATAGGCACCGTCGAGATCAGGTGTGGATGCAGTGAAACCTGTGGGCAACTTAGGGAGGCGCCAGGCTCGCGCGTACAGGCAAGTGATGCACTGCACGCGGCGCAGAGGAAGTGGCATCTTCCCAGCATCGACCAACAGGCTCTCAATGGGGGAAGTGCGGAAGGCACTGGTCGCAAGACTAAGGCCGGTGTGGTGGATCGAATCCACCTTCCGCAATAAACGCTCGGCTGCAGATGCATAAAACTCGCATCCATAGTCGAGCTTCAAACGAACAAATGATCAGTCAAAAAGTAAGACTGTAGCCTTATAAGTAACCCAAGCGCTGAACGTCACGGAACGGAAAATATCCATGGCGCGGGTACAAGAGACACTAAGGCTGCGAATATGAGCCTCTCAGGTGAGGCTTCGGTCAAATACAAGACAAAGGAAACGGTGCGATTCAAGCACTTCCAGGCGTATCCCATTAAGAAACAAGTCTGGGTCGGGATGGATCCGTAGATGGCGGCAGAAGTGCACCACCTTAGTCTTGGCCAAGGAAAACCGAAACGTGTGCGCTTCGGCACAACGAGAGACGCGGTTCAATGCCTGTTGGAGTCGACGCTGCAGAGTTGGCATCTGGGCCGCGTTAAAAGAGATCGAAAGGTCGTCCACGTAGAGCGTAGCTAGAACATCTTTCGGCAGCACCGAGGTGATGCCGTTATACTCAGGGCAAAGAGTGTGACACTGAGGACACTTCCTGCGCCTTTGGACCGGAGAGGCCTCCCCCACCCGTACGTGGAATCGACGATCTCCATGGTACCGTATCGCAATGCGGTACCATAGGCCTTCTCTAGATCGTAAAACCTAGTGGCATAGTGCTGTCTACGAAGGAAGGCCTCCCAGACTGCCCTTTCCAGTCGGAGCAGAGCATGCGACGTGGAGTGGAACTTGCGAAAGCAGCACTGTGCAGAAGACAGATAGCCTCCGCTGTCCAGGAAAAAGGCTAATATAACATTTACTAATTTCTTCATCAACTTTCACACGTAACAGGTTAGAGAGATCGCGCGGAAACAACTCGGAGTAGAGTGATCTCTTCCCGGTTTGTGAAAAGCGAGCACTGTAGCGATTCGCCAGGAATTTGGGAGAACACCCTCCACCCAGATCCAGTTCAACAAATCTAACAGAAAGGCCATGCCTCGCTCACCCAGGCGTCGAAGCATGGTTAAGGGACATCGTCCGGACCATGAGCAGTGTCTGCGCACAAGGCAAGAGCAGAGCGCAACTCACTCAAAAAAAACCTGTCGTTGAAGTATTCTCCGCCTCTGGAGGTAAATCCAGCCGGTGGCCTTCCGCGACCTGACGATGTGCATTGAATGCTGGTGGAGCTGCATACGGCTTAGAGAATGCAGAAAAAGCGGTCGCGAAGGATTCTGCCACGGACGCGGGGTCTGAGATTGCGGTCCCATTCTCCTATTGAACGGGAGGAGTGTCCTGCGAGAACTTGCCCCGAATCCTTTTGACTCGCTTCCACACCTCTGCTAAGGGGGTCTTTCTGCTTAGTGAAGACACGTATGCCAGCCAAGAAGAGCAGGTGGCGTGCTTCGAAATATACCTGAACCTAGCCCTAGCCCGACGAAATTCAGCGACAGTGATATCCTTCCCCTCCTTGTACTGCCTTAGAAACCCTAGCCGTTTGAGGAGGTCCTTGCATAGGGGCGGATTCGGGTTCGGTGTTTGGCGACGAGCCCGGATTCCTTCCCATGGAAGGCTCTACCCTCTGAGGCTGGGTTTCCTCAAGGACCATGTTTATCACAGGAGGGGCCTCCATTTGACCATCCCCTCCCAGGACATCGCAGGTCCCCTTGGCAGTGTCACCAGTCATGTGTGGGGAGGCACAGGCCTTGACCATGGCAAGGTTTAAAATTCTTGCCATCAGGTCTTTTGAGGGAAGCGACCGAGGGGCCTGGCTTCTTACTCCCCTCTAAAGCGGTTTGCCCTACCGAGCCGCTTCGATGGGGAGCGGCTGGCTATGGGCTGCCTGCTGGCTTTCTTGGCAGTCCCTTTGGAGAGAAAAGAGGGGACTGCCACTGGAAAAAAGGAGGTGCCCGAAAGCACCTCTAGAGAAGGGGGCGAGGGGGGGGGAGGTTCCCGTGAATCCGTAGTTGAAGTAGAGGAGTAAGCCTCCTCTCCCGTTATAGGAATATTGTGGGTCCCCTGCGCAAGAACAGGAGGGGTGGGACTTCCATTTTTTCGCTGGAGCTGCCCGAGGGCGGCTCCGTCGTTGTTTCAGGGGGAGTTATAGGGGTTTGATTGCTTGAAAACTCCTCCATGGAAATGGTGACCCTATTTGTATAACGGGACGTAATAGCTCATCACCTCTCGCATTTGCCCGCACTGCAAGAGGTGCTTACAGGCCAGGCAGAGCCAGGCGCTGCCATTTGGGACTACCCCTCCCGCCTGGTGGCCTGGCAGTCCATCGCCATGGCGGCTCCACCTTGGACACGGCGTAAAAGGATATATTTTGAAAAGGAGAGGAAAACGGATGTGAGAAAGGTATGGGTGGGGATGAACCAGGTTGTTAACAAAAAAACATCCCAAACCGTAGCTCAGGGGTTAGGGAACTTTTTCCCCTCCCCCCTTAGCCCCGATCCGGGACTGTTGGCTGAGAAGAAGGTCAGCATCTACCCTGTGAAATTAGAGGATTACCAGAGAAAGTTGTGGGAGAGGTTGTATGAAAAGCGCGGATTAAGTGTGTTGAAGGAAGGAGAAGAAGCTAAGCTGGGGTCGGACAGGGTGCTGAGTCCCGTCAGCATGGCGGCTAGGATGGCGAATCGCCGCGCTCCTTACGGGGTTTACAGGGCAAAGGTTGACTGGCAATAAATATCTATAATTAAACGACAAATGAAGTTAAAGACATTGGTAATACTTCAGATTTGGGGCGTTCGATAGATGGCGCTGTTAGTAGTCTACAATTTTGCGCTACAATATATCTCTTATGACGTCAGACGGTAGCGTCAGATGTGAACAATATCGGCGTTATATTTTTTTGTTGTTTTGGGGGATTTGTAACTTTTAGTCTATTATTTACTAAATATCTGCACCTCTGCTCGTTTATAGTTTTTTTTCTAAGTTAGGTAAGGTTTATTGATGTCTTTTATTGTTTTTTGTTTTGTTTTCGTATTTTTTGTTTACTGCGAATGATAACAGCTTCTTACTGGCAACATCGTAGCTTATAAATAGGACCCGTTTTGCAAATGGTTTTCTTTCGTTATTGCGTTTTCCTGCTCTCCATGTGCTTCTTTGTTATTCGAATTCGGCTCTACTTTGTATAATCGCTAAAAACTTTCAGATTATCTAGAGGCGCATAAACTAATCAAGAAACCTATAAAAGTAAGAATTGTGTCTAAAAAAGAGAGCTGATTTACTTTCTAAGCTTTGCAGGGTCGAGCTACAGACATCGAAAGGAATTTACAGCTGTAGCATTGAATATAGATTATATAACCAAGTATTTGATACATATTCAGAATTCTATGGATACTTTTGATATTTTTAATTTTAATTTTTCTTTGTTGTCTATTAATTTTAAATTTGGGGAAAAAATAATGCTTGTTAATATATTAATTAGAATAAGTAATTGAAATTTGGTCAAATTCTTGCTATTATGTGCTGAATAATTATGTTTGCAAAGAGCCTTTTGTATATATATATATAACCGTTTTAATTAAAAATGGTACACAGAAAGGTACAGATTTCTTTTCGGAAATTGATGTAAGAGGAGCATTTGTGGTAGATACGAAAATTGTGTTTTGATAGAACACAATTTATAGCAAAAATCACAAAACTGCATGTCATGATATCTTTATATATATACATATATATATATATATATATATATATATATATATATATATATATATATATATATATATATATATAAAGACACACTTTTACGAAGAGCAAGATTTCTTGCGGCTTTGTTTGTAGTCTCAATTTTAATTCCAGCCATATATATTTTCACTCAGATTGAGGTCAAGCGACTAACTTAGCCATTCCCTATCTTTAATCTTCTTACTCTAGAACCATAATGGTATTTCCTGAGTTGATATAGGAAATTGATTGGCCTTTGGTAGACTATTGTATTCTTACATTACGTTTCAGATCATTGTCATGCTGGAAAATCTATCCTCTTGAGATCATCTCCGCCTATACAAGTGATGGGAGATGGTTCTCAAGAATTCATCGGTATATGTAAAATTCATCATTCCTTCAATCATATTGGAAAGAATATTTTATGTACAACCCCAAAATAGTACAACTATACGCACAAGTTTCACCATCATCTACTATTACGCAGGGAGAATTAAATAGATTCTATAATAACATCAGGGAAGCCTAAACAAAAACAAAAAATATATAAATATCGTTATGGAAGTCTTTAATGCAAAAATCAGGCCAGTCATGCAGGGGGAAGTTTTCAATGGGGGAATGAAATGAATAGGACAAAAATTGGCATCAAGAAAGAGAAATAATAACTATAAAATTAAAAACTAAGCCCATTAAGATCCCCCTAACACATTTCAGAATTCCAGGGCCATATTTATAGAGCATACCATGAAAATACCTTTCACCGAAGTTACTCCAGCAATACTCGTATACGAGCGATGAACAATAACTTGATGAACCACATGTCAGACAGTGCTGAAAGATTTATGGAGACAAAATAATAACAACAAACTCTCAGATGAAAGCCTAAACCTAATGAAGAAGCGCAAACTCCTTAAAGCAAAAAACACCATCCAACAAATTGAATTAGCAGAAATAAACGAGCTCATTAAAACGAAACAGATAGCTGAGTTAGAAAATATAATGCAACTAATGTTTAAAGAAAAAGATGTTACAAACATCAATAATTGAGAAAAAAATAGTTAAAAGAAGTAAAGAGTACTATGAAAAGTTTTAATCAATCAACAACACCCTCTAGAACCACAACCAACCAACAACACGTAATGAAGTCCCGGTGGTCTCAAAACAGAAACATAAATTGCAGTCAATCAAATGAACAGCCACAAAGCACCTGATTAGGACAACATCATTTCGGACTTAGTGAAGCAATGTGGTAGTCATTATGGACAAACTATCTTGCCTCTTCCGTGAATGTCTAAAATAAGGCAAGATTCGAGAGTACTGGCACAATTCAATAATAATTCTTCCTTACAGAATCGCGATCTAAGAGATCTTACAAACTACAAACCAATCTGCTTTCCCTTGTGTATATATAAACTTTTCACAGCATTCACTATTAAAAGATTGCAAAATCAGCTAGATGGTCAACAAACAAGAGAACAATCTGGCTTCAGGAAAAGCTTCTGAACGATTGACTACATTCATACTTTATAGGTGTTATATGTAGACACCCAAGAAGCATTTGATTCAATATAAACATCAGCGGTTATAACAGCCTTAAAGAATAAAGGTATAATAGATCTGGTCGAAATAAATTTCATAAAACACACACAAAAATTGCGGATTCTACATTAGATTAAATAAAGATTTAGACATCTTTCATTACAAAAAAGGTGTTAGACAAAGAGATACTATCCCACATAAATTATTCACGTTCTGTCTTGAAGAAATCTTCCTAAGGCTAAAATAGGCAAAACAAAGGCATTAAGTTCGATGGCGATTACCTCAATCACTTGATATTTGGTAATTATATTCTACTCATAGCTGATTATCTAAAAGATATTCAAAAATGTTTCAAGAACTTAACCGTAAACGCAAAATAGTCGGCCTACAAATAAATCTTGGATAAACAAAATCATGAGAAACCAGCCAGAGGCCTTCATGACAGATACCACAATTTACAACTAGCAAATTGAAATAGTTGTCAAATATATCTATCTTGGTCAACCAGAAAAAGATGAAGAATCCAACGCAGAATCACTTTAGGCTGGAAAGAATTTGGAACGAAAGCATTATATTCAACAACAAAATGCCAGTGTGTCTGAATATTCAAGTATACAACCAATTCATAGTCCCAACAATGAACTATAAGGCAGAAACTTGGAGCCTGATCCAAAACTCACACTAATACTTAGAACAGCACAAAGAACCCACGAACGAATTATGACGGTGATAATTTGTGTTGACAGACAATCACTCATTTGTATACATGGACATGGAAGCTATCGGAAACCCGAAATGGAGCTGGGTAGGCCATGTGGCAAGAATCCAAAGCGATAGATGGACTAGAAAAATTACCCATTGGACTCGATTTGATGAAAGACGACCAAAGGAAGGTGAAAACCAAGATGGAGAGATGGTCTTCGAACAAATGCTAAAAATTGGAAGCAAAGTATACAACACGAAAAAAAATTCAGAGATGCGAAAGAATTTCTCTCAACACTAAAGAAAATGCTGGAAAGGGTGATATATATATATATATATATATATATATATATATATATATATATATATATATTTCAAAGAGAATCAAACTCAATACATTTTGTTTCATTATTTCACTTTGATAGTGTGGACAAAATAAGGTTATGCAATTATCTAACAAAAAATAATCTTAATATATTTATTTTTAGTGGAATTTCGAAATCCTATGTAAACTGATAAAAAAAGGTATAAAAAATATTCGTAACTTAGAAATAATGTCGGTTTATTTTCGTATTACGTGATGTTATAATCGTTAATTCTGTTTCGAAGCGTGTCTATGTGGTTCTAGAGAATTTGTACCCAAGTATGAGACCTTACGTGGTAATGCCGGCGTTGTCAGCCTTTAGTCTGTTTCAAGCAAGCACTGGGTAAACATCTAATAAGTCTTCCATCATGCTAAAGGTTAAAACAACATTTTCTTATTTCAAAAGAGCCATTACAAAAGAGTATGAGGCACCAAAGGATCCAGGAAACTTTCTAAACAATTTCATATGCCTATGTGCTCTGTGCAGTAAATCATTCAGAAGTAGGGGAAGAGTAAAAACCATCCATAGTAAGCCAAAAGCAGGTGGACTGAAGAAAATTACGCCTCGTGTCTGGTGATTAAAATTCCAGAACAACAAGGAAAGAATTTGTTGAAAAAATGACGTCAACCGCCGTCAACGTCATTCGACAGACAGTGTGCAACACATTGCGAAGAAAAGAACTCCGGAACTATTGGGCACAAAAGGTTCCTTAACTGATAAAGTAGCTCGTTGAAGCTCACAATACATTCTCCACAGAGATGTTACACAAGGAAGACAATTATTTCCACAAAAATCTTTGGTCAAATGAAACAAAAATATAATTATTTTGCAATAAATAGAATAACATTGTTTGGTGTGAACCTAATAGCGCCAACAAAGAGAAAAACACCCTTCCAACGGTGAAGCATGGCGGAAGGTTCATAATGGTTTTGTGCTGCTTTTCATCATCATGTACAGGAAACCTCTACAACATAGAAAGAACGATGAACTCATAGGAATACGGATAATTTTTAGAAAAACTTCTCATTAGTTTCGCCAGGAAACCCAAGATGGATAGACGTTGAGTGTTTCAGCAGGATAATGACCCTTAGCATATGGGGAGGCAAACAACTGAATGGCTCAATAGACATTGCCTTAACGTTTTGAGTGGCCTAGCCAGTCTCAAGACTTGAATTCCTTAAGACATTTTTGGAAAGAGTTAAAAGTTAAAGTTGGACAAAGGCAGTTCTCTAATCTCGCGGATATAAAGCAAGTATGTGTTGAATAATGGGAGAAATTTTAAGTTGATTTATACAAAAGACTTGTTTCATCCTACAAGAGACGTTTGGAAGCGGTTCTAGTTAACAATGAACAATCTACAAAATATTAGCTTTATTTCTCAGGTCATGTTATGAATACTTTTTATAGCTGTTATGAATATCTTTTTCTTTCTGGTATTATACTTTACGATAGTTTAACAAATTTTTATTATTTTTGGTTACATATTTATGTTCTTTATTTATTGCAAGTTTCATGGTACTATGATATTCCTAAATGTAATGAGTTTCATAAAATACGTATAATTATTTTCCCAACTATATATATATATATATATATATATATGTGTGTGTATATGTATATATGTGCATGTATATATGTATGTATGTGTCCAAAACGACAAGGAAGAAAAAAGTAGATTCCGAGCGCTTTCGTCTTTATTTGTTACAAGGAGTTACAAGGAAAAGAAGTACCTCAAAGGCCTTGCGGCCCATATCGAGGAGGAACTTTCTTTGGTTTCGATTCTTAGCATGTACTGATTACTTGCTATGAGATCATCAACTTTTCAAATATAATTTGTCAAGTCTACTCTTGAACTGTTCAACACTGCTACTCTCAACAACCCCCGCTGGTAGTTTATTCCATGTGTAGCAAATTTCATATGTGAATGACTTACCCACCGGAATGGTATTGAATCTGGGCAGCTCCACCTTCCACCCGTGATTTCGAGTCATATTCCGGTTGAGGGTAAATAATTTGGTGGAGTCGACATTTTCAAATCCTTTCAAGATTTTAAAAGTCTCTATTAGACGACCGCGCAGTCTTCGAGTCTCTAACGAATAGAGATCGAGCTCTTGCAGTCTTTCTTGGTATGACTTGTTCCTTAGCGATGGGATCAGTTTCGTGGCCCTGGCTTTCACCTTTTCCAGATGATCGATGTCTTTTTGATAATGAGGAGACCAGAACTGAACAGCAAACTTTAGGTGAGGCCTCACCAGCGAGTTGTACAAGGGCAAAACAACCTCTTTTGTTCGAAAGCTGAATTGCCTCTTGATGTAACTCAACAAGCGATGAGCCTTTTTCTCCACCTGTAAGCACTGCTTCGAGAATTTGAGATCGCTGCTAATTAGCACACCTAAGTCCTTCTCGACATCAGCAGACTCAAGACGCATACCTTGTAGCTCGTAGCCTGACCGGGGGTTCGCATACCCGATGTGCATCACCTTACACTTGTCTAAGTTGAAAGGCATCTGCCACTTGTCAGCCCACTCGCCGATCATCCGTAGGTCATCCCTCAACATCTCGATGTTTTCGGGATTCGCTACATTAGCTCCAAGTTTTGTATCGTCGGCAAATTTCGCTAGACGACTCACCAGTCCTTCATCTATATCGTTGATGTAGATGATGAATAATAGAGGGCCTAGCACGGAGCCCTGAGGGACTCCGCTCGTTACTGACGACCACCGAGAGGTGTGGCCTCCGATGGTAACCCTCTGTCGCCTGTCCGACAACCAACTTTCTAACCATTTTGCGACCTTTCCTCTTATTCCCAGGGCATGTACTTTCGCCATCAGTCGGCGGTGGGGGACTTTATCGAAAGCCTTTTGAAAATCCAAATAAAGTATGTCCACCGCTCGACTTCTGTCAAACTCGCTCATTATACCGCGGAAGAATTCGAGCAAGTTCGTGAGGCACGAGCGCTTTCTTCGAAAGCCATGCTGTGTGTCTCTCAACAGGTCGTGAGACTCTAAATGATTCATTATCCTATCCCCTATGATGCCTTCCAGTACTTTGCCTACGGTTGAAGTTAGACTTATTGGTCGGTAGTTTCCTGCGGTGCCACGGTCCCCCTTTTTGTGGATCGAGGTGACATTGGCCATACGCCAATCTGCAGGTACTTCGCCACTGTCGAGCGATGAGTTGAAGATCTCAGAAAGATGAGGGCTCACCTGATCTTTCACCTCACGCAGTACTCTTGGCAGGAAGCCGTCAGGACCTGGGGATTTATACGCATTTAACTGACCTAGCCTTCTAGCAACTTCTTCGGAAGTTGTATTTATTGCTTCTAGTGATTCTAACTCGCAATCTATCACTATGCCAGCTATTTCCTCATCTGAATCCTGGAGAACGCCGGCGGCGTCCCTCAGGGGTCCGATGCGTTGGCGTACTGGTTTTCGGCTGTTCACGTACGCGAAGAACTCCATGGGGCTTTCTTAAGAGAGAGAGGCTACACGAATTTCTTCGTTACGCTTAGCCGTGCGCACTAGTGCCTTCACCGTTCTACTATAGGTCACATAGGCTTCATGGTGCATCGCACTACTATTCCTCTTCCATGCTCTGTGTGCTGACTTTCTAGCTTTAATAGCACTAGCAATTTCTTGAGAAAACCACCTAGGCTAAATGCTCGCTAGTCTGACTGCCTTCGTGGGAACGCACTCGGCCTGACGATCCATAAAACGATTTTTGAAGTCGTTCCATTTGGAATTCGTCCCACCTTCGTTAGTTGGTTGCATCTGGCCAAGTGCCTCCCGAAGCCCATTGAAGTCTGCACGTCTGAGATCCAATTTACGTGCTCGTTCATTAGTACCTTGCGTACAGGGAGCACGTACTCCAAACCTTACCATGTTATGGTCACTACCACCTAGGCACTCATCCACTGACAGGTCAGAGACGAGGTCATCTTCAGTGGTAAATACTAGATCTAGAACGTTGCCCCCTCGGGTAGGCTCGCCGACCCACTAAGTCAGAAAGTTGCTTTCAGCAAAGTCTACAAGCCGAGATGCCTCTCCGTTGCCCGCTCGGTCACTCCAGTCGACTCGGCAATTGAAGTCCCCTACCAGCAGCGAGGGAGGGCCGTCTAAGAGCCTGGACAGTTTTTGGTACAGGTCTATATCAACCTCTACCGTCCGATGAGGAGGTCGATAAGCCACTATGAACCTGTTCATTGTATTGTCGACCTTAAGGTCGACTGCTACTACCTCATGCTCTTGGACAGTTCTGCATCCGATGGGAGATAGATGGGCCCGTACATACACCAGAACTCCACCACCTCCCCGGTCAGCGCGATCTTTATGGAAGGTCGCGTAACCGGCTACTCCAAACTCACCTATGAAGTCCCTGGTGTCTGCACGAATCCAAGACTCCGTGACGGCCACTATGTCAAGCATCTCTGATGACATCAGTGCTCTAAGCTCGCAGAACTTGTTCCTTATTGAGCGGGAATTTAGTAGAATAACTCTTAAATAGAAGAAAAAGATGGCCCTGCTACCTCCAAATCCTAAGTAATAGAGACAAAATCAAGGAGAATCTTAATATGAGACCTGATGTACAATCATTATGGGATTTAATGAAAATAACCTTCGGTTCAAATTCAAATTGTGGAAAGTCTCAAATATTATTATTATTATTCTATATATATATATATATATATATATATATATATATATATATATATATATATATATATATATATATATATATATATATATATATATATATATATATATATATATATATATATATATATATATATATATATATATATATATATATATCCCTATCAACCTAATAATTATAAAATATATAACCACGAAGGCAAAAGAAACGGTTGGGGATATATTCGATAAGCCAAAATGTATCATTTTCAAGCGATAGAAAAATAAGAAATATTCCAAATAAGGCGAAATGTTCATGCACAGAAGTGAACTGAAAAGTAAATTGGGTTGCGTCATAATAAGCCACGCCCTCTGTGTGCACAAAACAAATACTACAATTCAACCTAGTTGAAACTATTGATAAATATATTAGGAAGTTTTGATGTCATCGAAGGTGATTTCTGTTAAGATGAAAGTTTATTTTTTAAGATGATTTGTTTTTCACTATTCAAATCAATGAGAATATCTTACTTGCGTTTTTTTTTTAAGTTACAAAACAGGTGTTCATATTGTTCTAAATTTATAGTTTGTCCAATATAAATTTTATCGTAATTTGAACAACATATTTCATATGCACAACTTAAAGAGGGTTCGGCTTTTGTAATATCGAGGTTCAAGGATTCGTAAGAAATTTGAAAAAATAGAAGCTACTTTAATTCCATCATGAATAATTTTTAGCTCATGTAAGTTAAAATGAAGTACTTTCTTAGATTAGCAGGAAGTTTGCGATAAAAAGATTTTCAGCCTTTCAGAAAGTATTTTTATTTGTTTTATTATGGCTTAAACATTTAAAAATCTTCTCTATAAAACAAAACTTGCATATTATCAATAAAACAAGAACCTCAAATGTGAAAACAAGTAGAAACATTCCCATATATCGGGTTTTGCAAGGTTCTGTTACACTCGTTTATTTGTTTTGTTTTTTCGAGAGGTTTACTTCTGGTATGGAAAATACTTCGTCAAACAAAGTTAAAGTTCTAATTTTCCAACTCGTCTCAATAAAAAGTCTTTTCCATTGTTTGCATGTGTGTCGAGATGAAAATGAAAAGAATACAAACTGCTGTTCTCCTGCGTCCGGGACACAAAGAGTCTTGGTTTATTGAGATGGTAGTTCCCAGTTATATGAGAATTTTATAATTAGAACGACAGACCGTTTAGTGGCTGCTCTACCGAATACATAGGTTGTTAAATCTGAACCCAATCCAGTTGCAATAGTTCTTTTGGTAAACATGAAGATCGTCGGCGCGAACGATGAGACGCAAAATATTTCGTTCCTGTTCCAATATGTTTCACCTTTTTGGAGTAAATTCAAGGAGACTGTCAGTGGGGGTTTATCACTCTGAAAGACTGAGAGACCCCCCTCCGATGATCCTGATTTTCAATCAATTGGAGGGTCTGGTTGAAAGGAACATCTGCCTGAAAGAACTTTTGTCGCCGTATTCGCTCGACCTTCAATTCCCTCGACTATAGCGTGTGGGCACATGTTGAACGCAAAGTATGCAAGGTCTGACACAGCAACGCCAACGAGCTGAAGTCATCCGCCAAACGCGTGTGGGCCAGTTTCAGTAAGGACTTCGTCCGCAACGTGTGCTCGGTCTTCAGGTCTCGCCTGAAGCTCGTGCTCGACGTCGATGGAGGCCACATTGATTAATATTACAATTTAAACACATATTTATGTGTTAAAAATAATTAAAAAAAACATGTCTAACTACATCAAAACTATCATTGTGTCGTTTGTTGAGAACTTCGTAACGAGTGTAACATTACTTTTGCAATACCAAGTATACACCATTTTTAGTTGAAAGGAGAAGCCAAAAATTCATAGATACAATGATCGGAATAAATGTGATTTTTATGAATTTTAAAGGAAGGGAATTCGAGTTGATCTGTAACTACTAATCTTCATTTAAATATTGTACTGAATCGAGGGCAAAATTGAATTTAACTGTTATTTATATTTGTTATTTATATTTGCTAAGATAAATCGAACGATACAAAAGTATCATTACCTTCACTAAACAATTCAATACATAAACAGAAAAATTAGGGAGACATTCTTCTTCAAAGAATTCCATAAAATATTGACCAAAATTGGAGAAAAGTTTAAGCCCAAGTTTAATTTTTAAATATACCCATTAAACCTATAGTAGTTATATCTCGTACACGGTCGTATAAGGTCAATATGATTTTTAATTTTAATGAAGCATAATTATGGGGTTTTTTTAATCAATATTTTAGTTTTGCCAATATAAAATCAATCGAGCCACTTGTGAATAACAAAACTAATCGAATTTTGTTATGTAAATCAACCTTCCTAAATTTTATATTCTTAATCTTTAGAATTTTTTATAGAGACGGTGAGAACACAGACAAACTTTTAGGACAAAGTTCAGTGCTGCTTCCTACATTTGAGATAATGTAGCAGAGAGGAAAGTTTTCCGGTAAACATGAAGATCGGTGGCGCTGCCGAAAAAGTGTATTTTTTTGTCATGTACGTTTCGTTTACCCGCGCATGCATATTCCTGCGCGTTTGGTTAAATAAAAACGTTAAAAAAAAAACGTTAGAACATTATTCTATGAAACAATTAGGATTATATACTGGGGGCTGTGCCCTCCAAAACCCCAATTGACTGAAACTCAGGATCATCGGAGGGGGATCCCCCCGCAGTGATAAACCACTCACGAGCAGTCCTCTTGAATTTACTCCAAAAAGGTAAAACATATTGGAACAGGGACGAAATATTTTGCGTCCCATCGTTCTCGCCGCCAATCTTTATGTTTACCCGTTTTCCGTGTTATCATTGGAAGCCCACAAAAATAAGGAAGGGAGAGTAAATTTTGTTGTTGGCATCCTTCTATGTCGAAGGACAATGAAGATTCCGCCATGCACACGTTTGAGCGAAGTTCTATGGATATCCTGGTTTTCCCAATCGTCAAGGTCTCCCTCTCGACTTCTCAGGTTTCATCCAAAGGAATGCAGAGCAGTACGTTTGGCACCAGGTTGGCTGACGCAGCTGCCGTAGTCAGTGAGCCCAGTGCACTGGTCGGCCCTTCGAGGCTCCACTCCTGATTTGGAATGTTTACTCCCCTACACTTGGCAATGGCTTCGCTACTAAGATTAAAATTTAAAATCTAAAAAAAAGCAGCCATGGTTAAATTTTAATCAATTTTCTGAACTTCGCCAATTATAATAATTTTAAAAAGGAACTCTAAACTAAATTTTCCCCCTTTCAAAAGATCACGTTGCTAAAATATAGTTATAGAAGAAAATATATAAAAATAAATTTTCTGGACTTCACCATTTGTAATTTTGAGGTTTTAAAATTTCAAAAAATTTAGATACTTATATTTATTTCTGGACTTCACTATTTTGTTTATTGATATTATAAAGAATTATTAGAAATAACTCTGATAAAAAAAACATAAGTCATAACCAAACTAAGATAAAATTATTATTCAAATACTCAAAAAAATAACCTCCGTAAATTATAGTTAGTGATGATGATGATGATGATGTGTTAAACAACACAAAAGGCACATTATATTAAGTAACTGAAAAAGTTCATCAGTAAAACAGAGAGAGACAAAATCATCTCATTGATTAAGAAGTGCAAAACCCATAATCACAGTTAAAGATGTCGAGATTAGGCAAATTGCAAAAGCATTTTCATCTTAAGAGAAAATGCTTTCTTAAACATTTTCTACTGAATTATAATAATTGATTTGTACGTGCAGAGGGTGTGACGTGGTATGACGTCACTAACTTTATTTTTCAGTTGACTGTTGCGCAGGATCACTTCGCATCCTTTTTTAAATATAATTTCTTACTCTCGACGCATTGTAAGGGATAGATAGATCTTTGCTTATCAAAATATATCGCCAACATTTTCTCTATTTTTTTTGCTGCAGTTCCTGGAGCAACTAGGTAGAAAAAAAATGGTAAACAACCGAAAACACAAATACAAGTCATTAGAAGAAATTATCTTCTCTATGACCTCTCAGTAAACTTGCACGAGAGAGGTTTACGATTTGAAGTGGCAGGAGAGAGACAATGAAATGAGGAGGAGAGTTTTTTGGAAGTTAGCTTCACCCAATAATTACATTAACAGACACATCGAACTTCTTATATGACTGTTAAAACACCTTGTTGTTTGATGTTATTATTATTAATATAATTTTGTTTATTATTTTTTAAATTAAGATAAGTATTATTCTGTTTTAAACACCATTCGTATAATTAAAACTATTATTACTATTATTGGTGTTATTATAAATACTATTACTATTTATCTTCCATTTACACATGTATATTTTATTCAAAAAAGCCATGCAAAAGTCTGGAAATGTCCATTATGTTATTTAGAAAATTTAAATTTAGACTCGTGTCTCGGAGTATAGTGGCAAAAAAATCAGTTTCAAAAGAAACTCTGTGCTAAAAGGTTCGTTCTTCTTAGGCGAAGTTTCGTATCAATTATTCTATAAGCTTTTTCCACATCCTTGCTACATTTTTCTTTAATTTCACGCTGATGGGAACGTACAAAATTTAATCCTGTAAGTCACTTATAGGTTTGTGTTCTCTTCTTTTTTTTTAATTCGTCCGTTGACTTTGTTTCGTATCTTTTAAAGACGAAAAACTTGGTCTAGTTGTTCTCACTAATGTTATGGGAGTCTAGATCAACTTAGGCCAGATGAAGACTTTGCAAATTTTTAAAGTGTTCCTCTGATGTATCTTTCAAAAAAGGAAATAATATGCTTATTCGTTTGGGGGGCGGACAATTATGGTAGTTATGTTTTATACAGCCGTTTATTGTAATATGGCCACCGAAACTGTACCTGCGGCGTTTCATGTATGCATTCTTTCATTAAGTGTGATATCCATCAGTTTTCTTCTAAATAACCCTTTTGCTTTAAATGTTTGTGTTTATTAGAATCATACAGTGCCTTTCGTACTTGTATATATTCAGGTATTTTTTGACGAAGTTTGCAATCAATTGTCCAATAAACTTCTTCCATATCCACGCTGAGTTTTGTTTTAATTTGACTGACATCAGTTGGTTTTCTTCTAAATAACCCTTTTGCTTTGAATATTTGTGTTTGTTTGAATCTTACAGTGCCTTTCGTACTCGTATATATTTTCGATTTCTGTTGATATTTATCTTGCCATTAATCTTTCCTCTCTATAAAGAAGATTATTAGTTGTGATATATCATCAGTGAACTTTAAATTGATTCCTTATGAATTGGTTGGGGCAGGCCTCTTGTGAAGTTTAAATATAATAAGGGACTAAAACACACTCCCTGTGGGATTTCTGCCCCAAAGGTAAATTCCGTACCTAGGTAATATTTGTATTTTATGTAAGTTCGGGCTGGCCAGTACATATATATAATCACTTAAAATTATGTCCAGTCTTTTGGTTTATATTAAATTGTAGTCCTCTACCCATACCTCAGCAAATTCTTTTTAAACGTTTCTCAGTACATGGTATGCATATTTTCATTTTTTAGTTTTGAAATTTGATCTTTTATAATTGCCAATTCAGTGTTTGTTTTTTTCTTTGTTGGCATCTTTATATGGTTTGACTCTAGCAGTGTTACGGGACAGAACTTCTTGACATGAGTCCATGGAAGCTTACCAGATAAAGACAGAAAAATAATTTTTCTACTTTTCATTCGTAATAAAAATACCAGGGATTTAGTATATTTAACAATCACTTCCAATGTTTCTGTGTGCTTTCTGAAAATTTGTGTTAGCAAGTTATGTGGATCGGAATAATATTTGTATGAATTCTTTAATAGTTTCTTTAACTCCTAGCAATGATAATGGTCTTCCCCAATTTTCAATGGGTCATTTTCTCATTTTTCATTTTTATTCGGCAAAAGTATGAATAGGGTAGACTAATGGTTTATGAAGTTTTCCTCAATGTGTGCCGACCTTTACACTATATCTCTTTCTCCCAGTAACTTTTTTTTGCCACTAGAAATGTTTTCCTTTTTCATCACATAATGGTTTGCAAAAATCTGTATGCTTCTCTCTTGTCATCTAATTTCTCCAATTTTATGTACATTCCATATTAGTTTTTTGATTGAAATATCAGCTCCGATAACATTGTTTTTATATAGTTGGTTCGCCTGGAAATATTGCTCTTCCTAGTATTGATCTTAATGAGTTCGTACAGTATTATATATTCTTCTCCTAGTGCTCTCATTTCAGTTTTACGGTCAAAGGAAGATCTAATTTTATATTTATTTTGAGAATTTATTTTTGGTCTGCTCTAAAATGTTGTAAGGCAAGCCTGCTTAATTCCAGGCCGATCTCTTCTGTATTGGCCTATTCAAACTTGTTAAGAGTATATTGGTTAAGAATTCTCCCTTATTCCTTCCAATCTGCCTACCTGTTCAGTGTTCTCTTTTTTATAGGAACTTGGTTGAAGAAATTCTAGATATTAATCAATACATCTTCGTGGTCAATTGAGATGGCAGCTTCCACTTCACTGTAATAGTTATATGAGAATTTTAGTATTAGAACCATAACCGTTTTAGTGGCTGCTCTACTGAATACATAGATTGCTAAATCCGGACGTAATCTAGTTACAATAGTTGTTTTTAGCAAGAGCTATAGATTTCATTATGCCTTGTTGCGATACCTGTTGTCTGAGTATCTCAATCTGACGTTTAGATTCCATGCGAAAATACACACAGGTTTATTCACTACACCCAAAGATTCTCAAGTAAAATTATTTATCGCTAAATCGATACTTGGAAGGTTTGATATCCTAAAGCGATTCGTACATAGATTATTGTAGTTCCATTTCTATCGCGCCCTATGAAGATTTCTATTTAATGTGATTACACCTCCATGTTCTGTACTATGGTTAGGCAACCACCTCACAAGAACTATCTTACTTCTCATCAACCACTTCGTAAAAAGAAAATCCTACAAGCTTTCAACAACCTTAATGAGTAGTAAACTTGTGATTTTCTATCTTTAATGTTTCATTTGTACTCGGCTTCTATCATCTTTTTTTCTTCTCCCTGGCTATGAGGAGAATTGCGCGACCTTGCGATATCAAGCACTTTACTTCGCACTTAGTTTGATCTTCAGCAAACGTGGGTTATTTATCTTTCACACTGTTTCACTTTCACTACTCCCACCATTTTCCTTGCAAACCTCGTCAAACAATTTCTGGACAACACGCATTAGTTAGTTTGTCTGTTTTTTCCAACCCGGTTTTCCGATTGGGTTTAAAATTAAAAGACATAATTAAATATCACTTTTAAGGGGTTAAAGAAGAGAAAATTTAAAATTCAAAAATAATTAATGAAACTAAAAATATAAATTAAGGAAACCGCATGGGAATAATTAATACTATATGAACTGTCAAAAAACAAGTCAAATTTAATAACTAACTAAACTAGAAAAAAAAGTAAAATACCGAGATACAGTAATATAGAAATTAAATGACGGAAGCTAGAAAAATAATGTTGTTCAAATTGACGATGCCATCAGAAACATAAATTATTTTCCCGAGAGACAAATTGAGATATTTGACATCCGCGGAAAATTTTTAATATCTGCCAAATATTGCAAATTACAAGAAATTTTTGGATAAGAGCTCAGTCTTTCGCCACTCAAGAAATTTATGAACGACAGAATTGCCATCATATATTCACCAAAAAGTTACTTCACTGCATTTCATGACAAATTACTACCATGTTGTAGCGTTGGCTTTTTAATGAGCAATTACGGTCTGGGACGAGTATTAAAACGAGTTCAGCAGCCAATAAATGCTTTGTTCGCCTTGATTATTCAAACTCGTTAAAGGCTTTGTTTTTAAGACGTCTCTGTTTTCTCTTACATTTATAGGCCTCATCTCAGGGTTAGAGATACTTTTTAAATAGGGTGAATTTTATCTTTTAAGAAAATCATTTTTCTGCTCTTTATGGCTTGAAGTGAGTAAATAGGAGTAAAGATAGAATTTATAATTATCTTGATTGGTATTAGGAAACTATCATATTTAGGGTGGTTTATGTTATTAACAATATTAGTAATTATTTGGCGAGGAGTAAGGAAAATTGCTATTTTTTTGCGAAGTAGTTTTGCGTTTATATTTCGATATTATTTATTTTGATTTCAGGGAAATTCTTGGACTAAGACTGACTATTAATTTCTGCTTGAATTGTTTTTGCTGTAATTCTTCAATACGATTAGTTCATACGCAGGTGAATAATCAACATATTTATTATTGACATCATTTTATCTCTATTAAAAACTTCATTATCTCTATTTTTAGCTGGTTGAGATGTAAGATTATAGGAATTAATGTAATAAAAAAGTAACTGTTATACTTAGGGCCACTCTCCTTAAATTAAATCCTTTGCATTGATCATAAAGTATATTTTGAGCTACCTAGATATTTGCTTTTAACACCATCTGCGAGAAGAGCATTTCAGGATTTCTCTACTTTAGAAGTAAAAAAATCATAACGTCGGTTTTGAAACGCAGTGCGCAGTTTAAATCCATTGATTCACGTTCATCGTTCCCTCGTTGGTCCCTAATGGAAAAAAAATCTTTTACTATAACTAGCTCGTAGAGTTTAAAAAAATACGGATTAATTCCTTAAGGATTTATCGTCCGAATTTATGGTTAAAACAAAGTGTTGAAGTGGTATATGTTCCTTGCATCCGTTGAAGCAAGGTGGCACCATATTTAAATTATGCTAACCACGCTCAAACACTCTGGATCTAGACTTCAAATGAGAATGTACCTGAATGAGACAATAAAAGATATCTCAAAAATAAGCAATTTGGAGTTTCATAAAGTCTTTTATAATGGGTCAGATTTAACCAAAATAGCATTCCATGAATAGGTAATTCAAAACTAATAGAAACAACCCTGTTCCCAAATTGAAAATAGTTCTCTTATGTATTACAATTTAAATTAAACAGCTGTTATATTTTTGCAAATTATTGTCATTCTTTCAATCACTTGCTTATTTTTACCACAAACTAAATAATTTTTATTTCCATTACCGATAAATGAAGAAACTTTAAACGAATTTAGAAAAGGAAACATAACAGTGGAATATAGTAATTTTGAGTTAATAAATATAAAAATAGTGTAACAGTTTACATGAAATAATTAAAATATTATCTTTTAATAAATTTATTATAAATCGAGTTTATTGACGAAAAAAAGGAATATGTTTTGAGGCTTTAAAATAAGAGAAACGGTGACATTTGTCAATAATCCATGGCCTATGAAGCAAGGCATTCTTTGTTCTGATTTTAATGAAATTGTTGGATTCATGGAAAGTCTAAAAGTCATGTAAAAGTCTAGAGATAGTACTTTTTATTTTATCTGCTAAATATATTTAATATAAATCGGGTTTAATTGATAAAAAAAGAGAATTTATATTTTAGATTGCCTATATAAGAGAAACGGTGACATTTGGCAACAATGCAATACCTATGAAGCAAGTCATTCTCTCGTCTTGATTTTTATGAAAATATATTAATTCCTTGTATTATTATATAGCAATTGTAAGACTTGATAGTTATGTAAGAATTGATCAAATATGTTAACGTAAGTTGATGAAACAAATTTTATGTTATAGGAACCGACTTAATATATAAATTTATTATCAGTGGTTCTTAAAACCCGCGTTCATATATTCTAGCTGTTGAAGTAAAGAGAAAGATGGAGTGAGTTTGAGGATGAGTTCTTTTGTCAAGAAAAGTCATCTGAAGATGATTCCAAAGTTCTCGCCAAATAAAGAATATTGAATCCAGCTCCAAGATTCCCTTTGAGGAAATCTCCGATCACCACATACCCAGACTACTGAGCAAAAAGAGAGCTTTCTATTTTTGGAGTCATAGCCTTGCGAATACAAGGCATTCGGTGAGGAAGCAGCCAGGCACTCGCCCAGCCAAATTAAGAAACCCAATTGGCTGCCCCAAGAGTCGTGCTAAAATTCGGCGACAAATCACCCTTTGGCAATCTGAGGTTTACGTCAGACTACCACCTATAGATACACTTATCCTTCAGTTTACAGGTAAAGGACTTAGGGTGCCTCACTTCCAGTGGGGAGGGGGAGGGGAATTTCAAAATGAAATGATGTTGACGCGAAACTCTTTATTCTTTTCTTCTTCCAGCAAATACAAACTGAAGGAAATTTCTTTTATTGGAGGACACGTTCATGTCACCATACTTTTCCTCAAGGTCGGGATAAATTGCATCGTATTACACAAATTATTAAACACTTCTTTGACTTCGTCAGGCTTCCTTTTTGTCCATCGGATACATTTTTTGGTGCTCTTCAACAACGTGCAGGAGGCATTGCAGCTGGTTTTCTGTCTTCATGCGAAGGTTCTTAGTGAAATCCTGCACCAGATCAACCCCTCGTTCCGCGGCGTCTTTGGTGACGAGAAGGCCACCTACTCACTCGCCTTGCCCCGGCCTGGTATTTGGAGTTTGTCCCCCAGAGGGTAGGATCGATGTCTAAGAACCCTTTGTCGATTTCCAGCAGATCCAGTAATTTTTTAGTGTTTTTCGTGAGGAAGGAGGAAACGATCTTGTTGTCTAAGTCAGCCTCCTCGAAGCGAACATTGGGTGGAGGTTCCTCTGATACCTCCACGCTTCCGAGTTTGACAACAACATTCCGCTTCTCCTCCAGGGACAGCTCATGGTCAAAAAGCGCAAAGCCAACTGTCATTCCTGACAGGTACCATATATGACGTCCCAACGCCTTCAGCCCTGACTCTCCGATCGCCTTGTACGTCTCTTTTGCGAGAGCTTTGTAAAGGTCAAGGTTGTTTCTTGGGTTTTTGCTGAACATGCAGCTCAGAACCACGCCCAAATGTAGTAGCGTGTGATTAAGACGCAGAACTCCCCCAGCTGTGGATGAACTGCGACTTTGACAGTGCGTGAAGTGGACGGCCGGTGTTTGTCTTATTATGCGAACTGAGTCGGGAAGAACCACATTTTCATAGCGTAAATTGCTCTTGCTATCCATTGAGCTCGATGGACTGCTCTCAGCTTGTGGAAAGAGGTCTTCTTGCGTCCTTGAGGGATTCCATCAAGGAACACAACAGCTGGTTCTAGCAGTTCCCGGTAGACGTCACGTGGGTGGTACTGTCGGAGATAGCCTTAGCAGAGTTTGAGGACGTCGTCCACAAAGTCCTCCTTGAGCTCTTTGTTTGCTGTCTTGTACTGTTCTTGATAAACAAACTGCCAGAACTCTTGAAAACGGACAAAGGTAACGATATCTGGACTTTGAGATGCTTCTGGGATGAGGGTTGAGAAAACAGCTTCCAGCAGAATTTCCAGCACACTATAGCGACAGGCCAGATGCAACAGATCTCGACAAAGGTTTTGCCGCAGTCGAACGCACACTCCATGCTGATGCCGTATTCGTCGCCATTGTGTCAAAGCAGAGTGCTCGAATTCTATCGGAAACAGCCCACTCACTCGGATATAATGGATGGTGTTTGCCGTAGGCTCCACTTTGCCGTCAGTGATGTGAACTGCGAGGATATTCTACATGCCTTCTCCAGAAACGAGGATTGGCAGTCAGTCCACAACGCCTTTGTTTATGAGGGAGATGATAAGTTTTCCATCCCAGTGGAGTGTGAACGGTACATGAGGAGCAAAGTTTTCTTTCAGCTCTGAAGCCTTTTCCTGGCGATGACGTCTTCCCTTCCAATTGATCAACGAGAATTCTCCAGCAGCACGAGTGCAGCTTGACGGTCACTAATGTTGGTCTGGTCCAGAGCAGCAGAAACTTGCGGGGAGATGATTTTCTTCTGCGATGGTGCACGGCAGAATCCTTTTGGTGGATGAGATACTATCACGCCTTGCTTTTCAGACGAAGCGGGCTAGATAGAAGACTAGATTTCAACGGTGGCCTGCCTTGCTGCGAACGCTTGACTTTCCTTTACAGCTCGACTTCTTTCATTGTCCTCCGCCTGCTGTGTCCGTTACTCTTTTTCCACCAGGCCGGATCCACACCGCCCATCTTTTCCTGCCTACCAGGCATCCTCTCAGCTTCAAGGAACTTGCAGTCCTCATTGATATTGATCAAGTACATGGCGTCGCGATGTGCTACATCGAACAAATTTTTCAGGAAAGCAAGAAAATTGGCCCGGCTTTCCTCAGCTTGCCCTGTTGTCTGGGATTTTGATTTCTTCATTCCGTTGTACTCTTCATGCAGACGCCGTACTTTCTTAAGGATATTACATGGATCATTGGTCGAAATATTCGCCTTGGAGTACTGATGTTGAACTTTGAATGCCGTCTGCGGAACTAAGAACGTCAAATCACGCGGGGTTAGCTTTGCGTGGTACTGCAAAACACACAGGACTTTCTCATGGTTCGGGAGAACACTTGTTCGCAGCTTTTGAGTTGATGGGGCTCCTAGAAGCCCTAACTTGTCAGTAGACCTCGTGGAAGACATCTGTAAAAAAGAAAACCCAAGTCCGTAAACAAGAGAATAAGACGAAGGTCTCTCCATAGCATAAATAATACTGAAACCACTTCTTTCACTACCAAACTGTACGAGTCTGGGCCATGCCTTCGTTGCATGGGATGGTGCAATAGGGACAAACTTCAAAGCGACTGCGCGACATGAAGATGTCATGTAACATGGCTTATATCTTGCTTCTAGTGTTTCCTTATCAATATGCATGAACTGCTGGGTTTCGCCTTATAGTCCGAATGTCGAGGTATAGCCGATATATATCTATCTATGGAAGAGTATTAAATTAGCCGAGTGGTGAGGGATACTGCGGAAGGACGCCCAAGAGACCTGACCTTGGCTCCGTTACCAGATGATAGGGTAAGATAATGAGGGGGAATAAATGAAGAGATACTGTTCTCCAAGTACGCAGACAAATAACAAAAATAAGTTCAGATTGGCCGTTAATTACTAGCTATTGTTGAATGCTGTTATGGATTATTTATAAGATAAGTACTAAAATAATATTTAGTAACACACAAAAAAAAATATTTACACAAATAAAATGAATTGGGATTATCTAAGAATTTGGGGCTCTATAGTCGGGCAAAAGCGACTAGCTAATGAGCTTAAGGCGGGTAAATGACCAAACTCGGATTGAGTATTCAAAAGAGCTGCTCTGAGCCAAATACAAATAAATAATTAGGGGAATGACCGGATTAAGGAATGCACACGTGTCAACGTCTTGCAGAAGTTAAAGCTTAGACGGTAAAGGGACGGGGGTGGGGAGCAATTCGAGGAAAAGAATTGCAGAAGGTTGAGATTTACCTTTGGAATACCCCCGTAGGGGGCACGGCGATTTGCTATCCTGGCCGCCGTGCTGACGGGACTCAGCACCCCGTCCGGCCCCAGCTTAGCCTCTCTTTCTTCCTTCAAAACACTTGTTTCCTCTCTTTTCACACAACCTCTCCCACAACTTTCTCTGGTCAGCCTCTAATTTCACAGGATAGATGCTGACCTTCTTCTCGAGCCAACGGTCCCGGATCGGGGCTGAGGGGGAAGGGGACGATGTTCCCTAACCCCTGAGCTCCGGTTTGGGATGGGGGTTTTTAACAACCTGCTTCATCCCCCCTCATACCTTCCTCACATCCCTTTTCCTCTACTCTTCACATTCTATCCATTTTTACGCCGTGTCTAAGGTGGAGTTGCCATACCGATGGACTGCCAGGCCCCCAGGCGGGAGGGGTGGTCCGAAATAGCGGCGCCTGGCTCTGCCAGGCCTGTAAGCACCTCTTGCAGTGCGGGCAACTGCAAGAGGTGATGAGCTATTGCGTCTCATATAAAAAGGAGGGTCACCATGCCCATGTATGAAAAAACAACCAAAAAAAACCCAACCCCCAACTTCCCCTAAAACAGCGACGAAGCCGCCCTCGGAAAATTCCAGCAAAAAAATGGAGGTCACCACCCCCTGTGCTTGCACAGGGGACCCTCCATATCTCTTCAACCGGAGAGGAGGCTTACTCCTCTCCTACGCCTACGGGTGAAGGGGACTCCCCCTCACCCCCTTCTCTGGAGGTGCTTTCGGGCACCTCCCTCTTACCAGCTGCACTCCCCTCTGTTAGTTCCTAGGGGACTGCCAAGAAAGCCAGCAGGCAGCCCTTAGCCGCTCCACATAAAAGCGGCTCGGTAGGGCAAACCCCCTTAGGGGGGAGAGGGAAACCAGGCCCCTTCGGTCGCTTTCTTCAAAAGACCTGCTGGCAAGAATATTAAACCTTGCCGGGGTCAAGGCCTGTGCCTCCCCAATAAAGACTCATGACGCTGCCAAGGGGACCTGCGATGTCCTGGGAGGGGATGGCCAACTAAAGGCCCCTCTTGTAATAGACATGGTCCTTGAGGAAAACCAGCCTCAGACGGTAGGGCCTTCCATGGTGGGGAATCCGGGCTCGGCGCCAAGCACCGAACCCAAATCCGCCCCTATGCAAGGTCCTCCGCAAACTGCTCGGGCCGCCAAGGCAGTACAAGGAGAGGAGGGATCTCCTCCGGAAAGTGCCCTGGAAACCACTGGGACCTTCTCTATTTCGGAGAAGGACCTGGCTAACGCCGGCCCGTCTGGCCTAGGGGCTTATGCCAGCGGAGGTGAGGAGCGGGTTCATTCCCCACCCTCCTCTCCAAAAAAGAAAAAGAAGACAAGAAAGACTAAAAAGACTCGGGGCTCCTCTACATCCGCGGGGGCTGTGGGGACGGATGGGTCTGCTGCCGCTCTGGCAAGCGACCAAGCCAAGATCAGCACATCCGGCCCCTCTGCACCCCCGGGTACGGAGCTCTTGACCATGACAAAGACCAAATGTGCACAGGGCTTAGCCTCAATGACATCAGGGCCCCTCATTCAGAGGTTCCTTGGCGTTTTCGAGCCCGCTGGCTTCAAACGCTTCCTCGATATTCGCTCCACTGATGGCACCATGTTGTCCAAGGGCAACATGATCCATCAAAGGAGAGGATTAGCTACTGAAATTGGTAGAGAGCCGAAGGTGACCCGTTTCTCGGACGGGAGCCTTCTGGCGAATGCGGCGAATCCCGCCGAGACAGCCAAGATAAGTGCTCTTCGGAAACTTCATGGCACCCCGGTGAGTGTGACGCCGCACTCTACCATGAACTTTGTGAAAGGAGTAGTTTATGCGAGGAAACTCGTTGACTACTCCATTTAGGACATCACCCTAGAGCTGGCCGACCATGGGGCAGTCAAGGTCGAACGTGTGATGAGAAAACAGGGAGGGGCCTCGAAACCAACCCCTACACTCTTCGTCACGTTTGACTGTGACAAGCTCCCTGAGTCGGTGCGTGGTGGTTGGTACCACTAGCGCGTGAAGGCCAAATCGTGTGTGGCCAAGTGTGTCAATTGCGGAGAGATGCACCCTGCTTCTTCGAAGCAATGTGGTGCATATCTCCTTGAGAAAGAAATCCTGGCCATTCAGGCCCAGGATCGACTCTCATTACGCGAGGCTAAGGACTTGGGACGTCATATGCCTAAATAGTTAGAAAGGCACCCTCTGCTCCTGGCCAATCCAGGCCAACGAGCACGGTTGTTTCCGCGCCCATTCGGAGCCCTTCTGCGGGCTCTACCCAACTCGGGCGCTCCCCTGGTAAAGCTGGCGGCAAAAAGGGTTCATACCCAGCCCCGGATAAAACCAGGGCTCCCCCCTCTTCCCCGAGCGTGACCGTTTCCCGTAAGGCGAAACGGCCACGCGCCTCCACCGAGTCGTTAGACTCACAAGAGGCAACACCCCTGAAGATTGTCGCTAGGCTATCTTCCGGGGTTCCTAAAGCTGTCCCCCAAAAGGAGGACAGCAACAAAGGAGCTTCGGCTCCTTTGCCCATGCTTGGAGGTGTGGCGAGTGGCTCGGAGACGGTGGTTGCTCGAAAAGAGGGCCCCCCGCCTCTGAAGCCGCAACGCCCGCCTAAGGTTTCGAGGCGAAGGGAGGAAAAGACCCGCATTGCGAGCCCAACCACCCCCAATAAGTCCTCGAAAGTGACAGTGCGTTCAGCGCTTTGTCCGGCCAAAAGCGCCCGGGGTTCTGCCCCTGGGAAGCGTACGGCCATTCCCGTGAGGGTCTTCAATTCGAGGAGGGCCCCCGCGTCTCCTCCGAGCTAGGCCTGGAGGGCATATTCCTTCAATGAAATTGCCGTGGACTCCGGGCCAACTGGGAAGAGCTGCGGAGGCTCGTCTCGTCCCGTTCCCCGTTAGCTATCTTTTTGCAGGAGACCATCCTGGGGGCGTGCCCCCTGCCCGCCCTCCCGGGGTATAAGGGTCTTACAACCCCACCACCGCGGGATGGCCAGGCTGGGGGATGCGCGGTTTACACGCGGCATGATGTCTCCGTTCTTTCTTTCTCTTTAGATACATCCTTTCAGGCAATGGCTGTGCAGCTGCAACTGGATAGGAGGTATACTATCATTTCTGCGTACATTCCACCGTCAGCTAACTCAGCGCGGGGGACTTCCGCCGCGTCGTGGCACGGTTGCCAAAGCCCTATCTCTTGCTTGGAGATCTGAACGGCAGGCATCCTCTTTGGGAAGATTACTCCATAAATCCCAAGGACAAGTCCTTCCTGATCTGATCGAAACGCTTGGGATGGGTGTCCTAAACGTAGATGAGTTTACGCATCACTGTCTGAGAACCAATTCATTTTCTTGCCTTGATCTATCTTTGTGCTCTTCGAATGCACAGCCTGATTTTGATTGCGGAGTGGTCGATGACCTCGATGGTAGTGATCACTTTCCCATTCAAATATCATTTTCAGGGCAACTGCTGCCTCAGAGACCACCTCAGGGGTGGTGGCGCGGGCGCGGTATCCTGCATTTCAGGAAATGACTGAATTTTCTATCTCAGTCGAGGAGTTTAGGTCGGTAGATGAGGCCGTTGAGTTCTTCTCCGGCAACCTCATCGCCGTGGGCCTGACTACTATTTCTAGGACGTCTGGCCGTTTTGCACGCCGACCACTCCCATGGTGTTCGGCTGAGTGTGAGATGGCCCTCAAACAGAAGCGTTATGCCTACATGCGCTATAAGCGCCGCCTGAACGATTTCACTGTCGCTGAATTTCGTCGGGCTAGGGCCAGGTTTTGGTATATTTCGAAGCACGCCCGCCGCTCTTCTTGGCGGGCATACGTGTCTTTACTTAACGGGAAGACCCCTTTAGCTGAGGTGTGGAAGCGAGTCAAAAGGATTCGGGGCAAGTTCTCGCAGGACCCCCCTCCCGTTTTCCAGGAGAATGAGACCGCAATCTCGGACCCCACGTCCGTGGCGGAATCCTTAGCGACAACTTTTTCCGCATTATCTAGCCGTGATGCTGCTCCGCCAGCATTCAATGCACGTCGTGATGTCGCGGAAGGCCGCCGGCTGGACTTTACCTCCAGAGGCGGAGAACCCTTTAACGACAAGTTTACTGTGAGTGAGTTTCGTTCCGCTCTTGCTTCGTGCGCGGACACCGCCCATGGTCTGGACGATGTCCCGTACGCCATGCTTTGACACCTGGGTGATCGAGGCATGGCCTTTCTGTAAGATTTGTTGAACAGGATCTGGGTGTAATGTCTTCTCGCAAAATCCTGGTGAATCGATACTGTTATCGCCTTTCGCAAACTGGGGAGAGATCACTCTACTCCGACCGGTTTCCGCCCAATCTCTCTAACCTCTTGCGTGT
The DNA here is from genome assembly GCA_963969495.1 of Ceratothoa steindachneri. Taxonomy (NCBI): domain Eukaryota; kingdom Metazoa; phylum Arthropoda; class Malacostraca; order Isopoda; family Cymothoidae; genus Ceratothoa; species Ceratothoa steindachneri. The sequence goes on from OZ018329.1 coordinate 42,299,104, forward strand.
GCAAGTTGATGGAAAAATTCGTAAATGTTAGATTAGCCTTTTTCCTGGACAGCGTAGGCCATCTGTCTTCCACACAGTGCGGCTTCCGCAAGTTCCACTCCACGTCGGATGCTCTTTTTCGACTGGAAAATGCCGTCTGCGAGGCTTTCCTTCGTAGACAGCACTACGCCACGGTGTTTTTCGATCTGGAGAAAGCCTATGATACCGCATGGCGATACGGTATCATCGAGACTCTCCACACGATGGGTGCGAGGGGACGCCTTCCAATGTTTATATCTGAATTTTTGCGAGATTGTCGATTCCGCGTACGGGTGGGGGGAGCCCTCTCTGGCCCAAAGGAGCAGGAAGAGGGTGTCTCGCAGGGAATTGTCCTCAGTGTCACACTTTTTTCCCTGAGCATCAACGGCATCACCTCGGTGCTGCCGTAAGATGTTCTCGCTACGCTCTACGTGGACGACCTTTCGATCTCTTTTGGCGCGGCCCAGATGCCAACTCTGGAGCGCCGACTTCAACAGGCATTGAACCGCGTCTCTCGCTTTGCTGAGTCGCAAAGGTTTTGGTTTTCTTCTGCCAAGACTAAGGTGGTACACTTCTGCCGCCATCCATGACTTCACCCCGACCCAGATTTGTTTCTTAATGGGGTGCGCCTGGATGTGGTTGAGTCGCACTGTTTCCTTGGTCTTGTATTCGACCGACGCCTGGCCTAAGAGGCTCATATTCGCAGGCTTAGGGTCCCCTGTACCCGCGCCATGGACATTCTCCGTTCCGTGACGTTCAGTGCTTGGGGCGCTGATAGGACTAATACCCTACTTTTTTATCGTTCTTTTGTTCGTTCGAAGCTCGACTACGGATGCGAGTTTTATGCATCCACAGCCGAGCGTTTATTGCGGAAGGTGGATTCAATCCACCACACCGGCCTTCGCCATGCGACCGGTGCCTTTCGCACTTCCCCTATTGAGAGCCTGTTGGTCAATGCTGGGAAGATGCCACTCGCTCTGCGCCGCATGCAGTGCATCACTCGCCTGTACGCGCGAGCCTGGCACCTCTCTCAGTCACTAACAGATCTCACTGCTTCCGCAGCTGATCTCGATGGTGCCTATGCCGCCGAGAGACGCCAGTCATACCCTAAGTTCTTTATGTTTAGGGCTAGGAAACTCCTTCGAAAGCTATATATAGCTCTCGGGCCGATGGCGCCCCCTTGTTTTGCCCAGGACGCCACCCTAGAGGGTACCATATTTGGCTATTTGTCGCCACACCTCTGCTCCCAAAGCTTGTACGGCGCCGGGAGTATTGCGTTCGACCTTTTTGGAGCACACGACGTGTCACGCTGGAACCGTGCCAGTGTATACGGATAACTCCAAGTCCCAAGAAGGGGGCGGCTTCCACGCCGTATCCCCTATGTTTGAAGTCAGCGGGACTCTACCAGGTGCTGCGTCTGTCTTCACGGCCGAGCTGGTGGCAAAACACCACTCGGTCCAGGAGATTACGTGACGTGCCCGGTTCGGAGACCGGATTGTGGTCTATAGCGACTCACAAAGCGCCCTGAGTGCTATCGGGGCATTGAAATCTTCGCATTCCCTGGTTCGCGATATCCGTGACGCCATGGTTTTGGCGAGCCCGGTGGATGTCGAGATTATCTTCTGCTGGGTTCCTTGACATGTAGGAATTGCGGGGAATGAGCGCGCCGATGAGGGCGCCAAAGAGTCCACGAGGACTCGGCGACCGGACCAGCGTTTCGCTCTCTCTCACACCCACTACATGGCAGGAATACGGGCAGCTCTTCAGACTTCTTGGCAAAGAAGATGGGAGACGGTCGAAGGGAACTTAAAGTTGCGTGCTATTGCGCCGTGACTGTTCCCATGGACCTATCCTTCAATGCCGCGGCGGCTTCAGGTTGCTTTCTGTCATCTCCGAATCGGACACACTCGTGTGACGCATCCCGTTTTGATGGAGCGCTCGCCTGCGCCCTATTTAAACGACTGCGTAGTCCCCCAGACTGTTCGGCACATTCTTGTTGAATTTCCCAGTCTGGGTGATCTTCGCGCACGATACCTGTCCCAGTACCGGGATGGGCGGGGTCGCTTCCGCCTGTCCCTTGTACTCGGAACGAGTGCGTACACTTTGACTGGTGGACTTGTTGACTTTTGGGGGGAGGCTGGCCTTCTCCCTTTCCTTTAACCAGGTTTAATTGTTGTTTTTGTTATTGTTTTTGTTATTGTTTTTCTTATTGTTATTGTTATTTCTTTTTATTGTTGTTTCTTGTTCAAATTTTTTAAAGTAGCCTAGAATTAGGCTGTTTGTTGTTTACGGCGACTTATGCCTAAGTCGGCAGTCGCCAGATAGCCCCTTAAAAAAAAAAACTTGGAATACATTGACGAGGGAGTACTTGCGCTGGTGAACGAGAGCGGCCGTTCCTTGGAAATCGCAAATTGACTAGGGTGGAATCTTGACGGGAGAACTGCTTGCTGGATTTCGAGCCTGTATTGCATTGTTCCGGCCAAACCTGACGTTAAATAAGGGTGGGCGATGGGAGTGAAATTGCCTCCGGCTGCTGGGAACGGGACATCTCCTAACCAGGAATTGGTGATAACTGATGACATCCCTCACTCCCGCATGCTTTCAGATGGTACGCGAGAGGCAAGATTGCCCCAAGGCTTGGGAGGAAACCTCTATAAGTAAATACAGTTCCGACTCAATTTTTTCACCCTGAAAGGTTTTGATTTTAGGACTTACCCTAGACTAAAGGTGTTATATATTTATTCGAAACCTTTTTGTCAAGGCAGATACCTCATTATACAAATTAACTATGATCAGGTCAGTAAGATACGTAATAGCAGTAATGGTCTGAAAACCAATCTTTATGGAACTCTTTCTCTTACTCAAGGTTTCACTTCGGAAACCTTGAGTATATTATTTTAAAATATCATGAAGGAAAATAAATGGTTATTGATATTATTATAAGACAATTTCCTGATGTACCTGAACGTTATTTAGTAGGAGAGCATTCCAGACCATGCTTACTTGGTAGATAATAAATAAATGTGTGTTGTTTAATTGGAAACATCTATTATTTAGCTTGTTAATAGAAGCCGATGGTGGCCGATTTGTGCTCAAGGCAAGTAACTAGGCTTTGTATGTGGTCAAATTCATGATCCACGGCACGTGGACCTGTTGACTCGACTCCCAGACCCAAAGAAACACAGAGGATGAAACACGATTAATTACAATTTTCCAAAGAGTGTATCTCCTGAAGAATTTTGTAAGGAGACATCAGTAAAGAAAGTGGAGAAGATAAAGGAAGTGGAAATGTGTATAAGACATACGTTCATGGCGAAAAGATTTTAGAGTACTATATTTTTTCATAAAATAAAATTAATAGAACTAATCAAAAGTTATATTTCTTATTAATATATTTTCAAAATAATGTGAAGGGGAAATATTAAAAATTTAGTGCCCAAACCCATTTTATGATTAAATACATTCAAATGATGCGCGCAGTCAATATTTGCAATGAAGTGTCCCTCGTTCTTCAGGACTGTTTCACTTAATTTTGGGATTCAGTAGACAAAATTTAAAATTTGTGATCATAGTTTTACTGATTTTGCTCCATTTTAGTATTGGGCACCCGACGCTATAATTTAATATGTCGGGCCGTCGGTCCGTCGGTTGGATGGTAAGAATTTTACTATTCAATGAGATTTTTGGTAATAACATCGTAATTAGTTAATCGATTCTAACGAAATTTGAAATTCCTCTTGTTGTTTTACATTCTCTTTCAAAATAAAAGGTCGGATTGTCCCACTTTTTGAAAGATTTTAAGGTCGTAAGGTCATATGTCATAATAATTGAGAGCACACGACTTAAGTCTGTTGACCTCGTTGTTTACTAAGGATTGACAACTGCTCACAACTGGATGGTTTCTGTTTAGCAAACGTCAGTTTGATTATATCATACTAATTATCTATTAGGTTCAAATCTGGTGAATTCCCTCGGTCAAGGGCACAAAAGTTCAGTGCTCTTTTAAGGCAAGAACTTTATTAATGCTATTGCTTTGTGTCAAGGTGCGCCATCATGCTGAAAAATACTGTTATCAACTCCAAATTGGGCCTTAACTGTTGGGAAAAGGTGCTAATGAGGCACGGTTTGAAATCATTTTGAGTTCAAGCCAATGTTCTTGAGCAAAAGTGTTAGTGATCTTCTATTTCGCTCATATGAGAAGCAGCCCCAGATATTGAGTGTCTGGATGTTTTACCATTGTTACGACACAGATCTCGTGAAAGCGCCTTCCCTTTTGTTATCCTAACGAGAGATCTTCCAAAGCTGCAAACAAGCAGAATGGATCTCCATCAGAGAATATCCCATTACTCCATTCTTCAACGTTTCATACTTTATATTTCCTAAAAAAGTGGAGACAGTCTGTACGGTAGTTTTCGGTGAAATGAGGCTTCTCCACAGCCCTTTTTGACGAGGAAAAGGAGAGCGTTGCTTTAAACGTCAAATATATGTATAATAATAATAGTACTGCGCTTGTGCTGAGCGAGTGCGCGAGACACGTGGAATCAAGGTAACAGCCAGGGAGATGGAGGCTTTCTTCTTCGAGAAGACTGAGCGAGTATTGGCCGGTGGCAGCGAGTGCTTTCGTATATGAGGAAAGATTGTCCGGGGTTGATGATCTAGACGTTCATTCATTCCCATGAATATGCGTAAAGTAGATTAGAAGCGCCCTGATTTTATCACCATTTATCGGTTTCCAATCTGGAAATGTTTCTTTTAACTTGGTATCTTTGACATTTGCTAGGTAAAAAAATTAAATGTTTTGATGGGACAGAATTTATATCAAAATTCACAGAAGGTAAAAAGCTCAAAACTTGACCAAAATGTGTAGCTCTTTTAGAGCTGCATGTCATATATACGAGTATATGCATATTTTTGTAAGAACTATTGTATATTTAACTAAGGCTAAATATACAATTGTCTTCAAAAAATATGCCTTTAATAAAAACTTACCCATTTATACTTATATCTATCTATCTATCTATCTATCTATCTATATATATATATATATATATATATATATATTGTTGGACTTCACTAAGTATAGATGAGAATGGGTGGAGGAAGTAAAAATTCGGAAACACTCTGGAGTTCTTTATTAATGTTTTGCCTTTCTGAAGAAGCTGAAAGACGAAACGTCAATAAAGAAATCTAGAGTGTTTCCGGATTTTTACTTCCTCCACCCATTCTCACCCATATATGTATATATATATATATATATATATATATATATATATATATATATATATATAGTGATCATCTACACAAAAGTCGTGCACACTTATGCACACGATCTTTCTTACACTTAGGTATCTCCTAACGACTATGTGAGCTTCATTCATTTCCTCTTAAACTCCGTCGGCACAAGACCCATATAACCAATATAATTATCATAGAACACCTACGATAATTGTAGATTGTACATTAGATTGCAGAAATATTCAGAGATTTTTCAAGTACAGAAAGGTGTAAGACAAAGAATTACTATCCATCCGGAATTATTCACCTATCTCTAAGAACAAATCTTCATGAGTCTAAAGTGGCGAATCAATGTTATTAAGATGGATGGCAATCATTATGCTAAGGGTAAAAAAACAACAACTTTTAATGTCGAAAGTGCCATTAAAAAAGAGTACGATGTGGGAAATGTTACAGGAAACTTTCTAACCAGTTTCATATGCCTATAAGCTCTGTACAGTAAATCATTCAGAAGTCGGGGATGGAATGAACTGTCAATAGCAAACCAAAAGCCGGTGGAAATTGGAAACTTATGTCTCGTACCTGCTCCAAATTAATGAAAATGTGGAATAAAATCCCAGAACAACAAGAACAGAATTGGCTGAAACGGGACGTCAACCAGTGTCAACGTCACTCGACAGACAGTGTGCAACACATTGAGAAGAGGACTCCGCAACTATTGGGCACATAAGGTTCCTTAACTGATAAAGTAGCTCATTGAAGCTCACAATACATTCTCCACAGAGATGTTACACAAGGTAGACAATTATTTCCACAAAACTCTTTTGTCAGATGAATCAAAAGTAAAATTATTCGCCAATAACTACAATAGAATTGTTTGGTGTGAACCTAATAGCGCCTACAAGTAGAAAACACCCTTCCAACCGTGAAGCATGGCGGAAGATTCATAATGGTTTGGTGCTGCTTTTCATCATCATGTACAGGAGATTTTTACAACATAGAAGAAACGATGAACTCAGGGGAATTCTGAAAATCTTTAGAAAAGCATCTCATTAGCTTCACCAGAAAACCCAAGATGGATAGGCGTTGAGGTTGAGTGTTTCAGCAGGATAATGACCCTTAGCATACGTGGAGGCAAACAACTGAGTGGCTCAATAGACATTTACTTAATGTTTTGAGGTGGGCTAGCCAGTCTCAAGACTTGAATTCCTTAAGACATTTTTGGAAAGAGTTAAAGTTAAAGTTGGACAAAGGCAGTTCTCTAATCTCGCGGATATAAAGCAAGTATGTGTTGAATAATTCACTGGTCTGCGTCAAAAATGTACCTTAGGTTTTCTATAGTGTTTCTTAATAAAATTGACCTCCTAAATCCGAATCTGTCATCCATTTTTCTCTATCACCTCCAGTTTTTGCGATACAAGGGGTGATAATAATTTTATAGTTTATACATCTCCTATATTACATCAAATTTCAATAGTTTTTGCACTGCTCTATTCGCAGTAAATTTTGTGTACATTTTAAGTAATTATGCAAATAGGTTTATATTTTGCAGGTTAAAAATTGCTTAGCATTATAATAATAAGAATAATAATAATAATAGTGGTTGAGTTAAAAATGAACAGAAAATGTAAGAATAGCTCCGACAGATTTTGCTATGTTTGCGGCAAAGTGACTTTTCCCGAACAGCAAAGTACAATCCCTCCTGTAATTAAATCCTTGTATCATGCATATTTTGGAGTCAGGCTAAGAGATCAAGATAAAAGTTTTGCACCACATATCTGCTGCAAGGGATGCTACATAAGTTTAAGACGCTGGAGTCAGGGCGAACAGAAGTCCCTCTCTTTTGGTGTTCCCATGGTGTGGAGAGATGGCAAGGACCACACTACGGACTGCTATTTTTGCATGACAAATCTTAAAGGTGAGCATTGTATCAAGTATTTAAGCTTTCTGTATTATACTGGCTCCTTAAAATGGCATTATTATGCAAAGACTTAGCATAAAATTAAAAACTAACATAGTTCACTTCAGCATGAACATATCCTTTACTAAACATTTATGTACTATCTGCAACTCCAAATCAATTCCTTTATGTAATATGCAATTATATTTTCCACAGGTATAAATAAAAAGAATAAACATAGTGTGGCATATCCGGATGTTCCTTCTGCCATCAAACCCCTGCCCCATGGCCCAGGAATTCCTATACCTTCTCCCCTTGAACATATAGAGGTACATGAAGAGATTAATATGGAAGTTGACCAAGATTATGACACATCTGAGTCTTATCAGGTTTCCACACATGATATGGTCGCAAGACCATTCACTCAAGTTCAGTTAAATGACCTGACCAGGGATCTGGGGGTTTCAAAGGCGAATACACAACTTCTTGGCTCTCGACTTCGGGAAAGTAATCTTCTCGCTTAAGAAACAACATTTAGGGGGGTACAGAAATAGAGAACAAGAGTTTCGAAGCTATTTTTTACCGCATTCTTCCAGCTCTTTAGTATACTGCACCAATATTAAAGGACTTGTTGAGGCCCTTGGAATTCCCTACAACCCATTAGAATGGAGACTGTTCATATATTCTTCCAGTAGAAGTTTAAAAGCTGTGTTACTGAATATTGGTAACAAGATAGCTTCCGTTCATATAGGCCATTCAATCCAACTTACTGAAAGTTATGAAAATATGAAAAAATTGCTGGATGCAATAAATTTCTCTAGCTATAAGTGGAGGATATGTGGTGACTTAAAGGTAAGATCATTTTACACTTGGCATTTCTAAGCTTTTTGATATTGACATTTTAATTTTTAATTGTTAATACTTGTATACACCTTTTGGTCAACTTACATTTTACAAGAATGCAAATCTGGAAATCATGAGTCACTTTTGAGTTATATTTTTTGTTGAAGTGTGTCCCTATAGGTTAATGCATCCTATTGGGTTAATGGGGAACTTATCCTAATTGAGAAGGTATACAACACAACTCAATAAACTCAAAATAAGATGTACATATATCCAATTAGTTCCAATACGATGATTTAATGCATCGGCATACAGGATTTTTCAGTACATATTCATATTCTTATTGTTTTAAGAAATATTACTTTGAATTTGTTTTTAGAAATATTACACTGAATTTACATACCATGCTAAACTTTTTCAGGTAGTGTCTCTTACGCTTGGGACGCAAACAGGCTACACGAAGCATCCCTGTGTCCTATGTTTATGAGACAGTCGTGCAGATAGTATGCACTATGAGAAGAAGGTTTGGCCTCCACGAGAAGCATTTAGAATTAGATCAAACAATGTGATAGCTGAACCTTTAGTGCCTCCTCAAAAAATACTCCTCCTTCCACTGCATATAAAGCTTGGCATGATGAAAAATTATGTCAAAACCCTTAATAAAGTAGGCCAAGCTTTTAAATTTCTTCTTCAAAAATTTCCACAAATCAGTGACGCTAAGCTCCATGGGGGAATTTATGATTGACTTCAAATCAGGAACTTGATCATCAATTTGATGCATCAATGAAGGACATAGAAAAAGATGCCTGGAAAGCTTTCAAAGCTCTAGTTAACAATTTTCTAGCAATAAAAGAAGCCTAGAAAAATATGTTGCCCTGGTCAATCAGCTCTTAACAAGTCTCAAACATTTGGGAGCTCGAATGTCTATAAAGATACACCTTTTACAGTCCCATCTGGATTATTTTTCCGACACCGCGGGGATTACAGTAAAGAACAGGGGCAAAGATTCCACCAGGACATAAAAACAATGGAATCCAGGTACCAGTGTAAATGGAACGGAAACATGCTTGCTGACTACTGTTGGTGTTTGAAGCGTGATGCACCAGATGAGAGGCACAAACGAAAATCGTCAAGGGCGTCTGTTCTTCGAAATTATAATTATTTTCTTTATTATGTTGCATTCTTTAATTTTTGTTTATTAAAAGAATTATAATTTATATACGTGTATTCCTGTTTTTTTTTATATAACAGTAATAATGCATTATTAGATAAAGTTGTTTTTTTTAAAAATTCAGAAAAAATGAGGTAATCTCAATGAAAATGGTGTATGCTGTACTGAGAAAATCTGACCTGATTGAACAAATATACATTCATTTTTGAGCTCAGAAGGTTGGATTCATTAAGAAACCACAAAGAAATCCTGGGGAACATAAAAAAAATTTTCAAACGCAGGCCTGTGTGATGGGAGAAATTTTAAGAGTATTTATACAAAAAACTTGTTCCATCCTACAAGAGACGTTTGGAAGCGGTTCCGGTTAACAATGAACAATCAACAAAATATTAACTTTATTTCTCATGTCAGGGTATGAATATCATTTTATACCTAATCTGAATAATTTTTTTCTAATATTATACTCTAAGATATATGTGTGCGTGTCAAAAACGAAAGGGAAGAAGGAAAGGAGATTCCAAGTGCTTTCGTCCTTATTTGCAAAGAACATTTCAAATAATGAGCAAGGAGGCAGAATACCTAAGTTTAATGAGTAAGTTTCAATGAATGCGTTAAAATAAAGTAACATTTTAATTATTAGAAAAAAAAAACATACTATGTCATCAAGAGTATGTTTATAACAGAAGGTGAAAATGAATGCACAAACTCATTCATAGACATCCTACCCCATAGGACGCATCAAGGCTAGACACACAAAGTAAACAGCAAATCTTCCTCTACAAACTTTTACATACACTTTTATTCACACCCTTGTAATAGTATAAAACGTTGTGTTTTTATTTTCCTTTTTCATAAATACTTAAATAAGGAAATAGAGTATTTATAACATAGGATCAAAATTATGCTATTCATTATATTTCCTAAATATTTGTATAGCCACTAATATATCATTTCTATCACGTCGAGGAAAATACTAGAAAGTTAGATGCTAAAAATACAGTCTTTTACATCGTACAAAATTTATCACTAGAATTCCTCGTTTCCTCCAACCACTTAAAATAAATGTCCCATTTAAGTTTAGACATTTCCAAATACATCGTATCTCTCCCAAGATCACCACCACCTGACCAATTAGTTTATTATACAGGGCGTGATGATTGTACTAAATTAAATTATGAAAAAATCGGGAAAGAGCCATAGATACGTTTAAAACAACAGGTTAATCAACTCAAGCAGGTGGGATGGTGCCAAAACCATCATAAAATGAAATAATTACTTTTCTAAAATAATTTATAAAGTATATTATTTGTGGCTTTCCCCAATTATATATATATATATATATATATATATATATATATATTTCCGTATTACCTGGATAATTTATAAAAATAATAGAGCAAAGGAAAAAAGAAACCGTTGGGGATATATTCGATAAGCCAATATTGATCATGCGCAGAAGTGAACTGAAAAGTAAATTGTGTTGCGTCATAATAAGCCACACCCTCTGAGTGCACAAAACAAATACTATAATTCAACCAAGTTGAATCAAATGTATAAATATATTAGGAAGTTTTGATTTTATCGAAGGTGATTTCTGTTAAGATGAAATAGTATTCAGCAATTTACCTAATCTCTATATTTTTAACTAAATTGATGGGTTTTGCAGTATTAAATTCAATGAAAAGTTTTGATGAATAACTTTCTTTTACTCCCGAGTTTTATTACTTGTCAAACAGGAGGTCACTTCGTTTTTAATTAATAGTTACTTGAATATAAATTTTATAGCAATTGGATCAACATTTTACTTATCCGCAAATTGAAGAGGGTTTCGCTTTTGAAATATAAAGCTTCAAGGTTTCTTTAAGAGATTTGAAAAAGTAGGAGCTATTCTAATTCCATTAGGAAGAATTTTTATGTCATGAAATTTAAAATGAATCACTTTCTCTGAATCAGTGATACGTCTGAGATAAAACTCTTTTCAGCCTTTCAGAAAGTAACTCGCGTAAATTTGTTATTATGGCTTAAACTTGTAAAACTTGTTCTATCAAACAAAACTTACAGATTATTGATAAAAGAATGAACGCAAATGCGAAGAGCAAGTAGAAACATTCCCAAATACTAGGTTTTACTATTGTTCTGTTACAATCGGGGGTTTTTATCTTTCAATGGGTTTACTTGTGTGATAGAAAATGCTCCATCAAACAAACTTACAGGTCCACTTTTTTTCCAGTGTGTGCATATGTGTTTAAATGGAGTAAAAAGAATAGAGGATGCTGCTCTCCTACGCGCGGGCCACAAATAGTCCGACATCGATAATTGGCTCCATATGAGCCGGAGCACCGTCCATGAGTCGTCGAGAGGCTCAAGAACGGGAAAGTCTTCAATGATCGACCTCGTTCATGCAGACTTCAAAATTTAAACTCTTTGGATGTGAGGAAGAGCTAAGAGAGTGTGTTGAAGCTTAAAATGAGTGCGCTCGCAAAAAAGGACATCACCGACTGTAGTTGATAACAACGTCGGGAGTACTGTCTTTGCCTTTTCAACGACTTGAAGAATCATAACAATCGAATTCTATTTTTTTCTGATGAAAAATCATTGACTGTCGATCTGGTCATTGACCAGCAGAACGAGCGCGCGGTAAGCTACGGCAAATACATTTTCCGAGGTCCGCTACGTGTCCATGGCCAAGAACCCGACCTCTGTGGGGATACTTAGCATCGTGGTTCCAAATGGCGAGAAGATGCCGCCAGTGAGGTTGGCGGTCTGTTACAAGATCACAGCTCTTAAATACAGGGAACTTTTGCCCCTAAATTCCTGAATTGGGCATAAAATATAATGAAGAAGGCCGAATACTTCACTTAGCAGTGCAGCGCTCTGGTCTACAGGGTCAAGACCATGCATCGTGATTGGGGTTGAAAATTAACTTTTTGTCGAAAAGCTTTTAGCTGTTGTAGTCCTTCGACCTCACTTCTTTCGACTATAGCGTGTGGGCACATTGCGACCTTGCAATTTATGCAATGTCTCTTATAACAATGTCGACGATCTGAAGTCATCCGTCAATTGCGTGTGGGCCAGCAAGTGTAAGACTTCGTCCGCAATGTGGGCGCAGCCTTCAGTTCTCGCCTGGAGTTCGCGTTTGCCGCGATTGAGACTAAATTGATATTAATCTTACAAATTTAAGACAGATTTCTATGTTAAAACAATGAAACCGTGTTCAAAAATGCAAAGATACAATGAGTGGAATAAGTGCGATTTTTATGAATATTAAAGGAAAGGAATTCGCGTTGATCTGTAACTAATAATTTAAAACGGAAGTTTTCCACCTTCCTCTATTTAAATATTAAGCTGAATTGAGAGCAAAACTGAATTAAACTGTTGTTTATATTTTTATTTTGCTGAAAAAAAATCGCAGATACAAAAGTATCATTAACTTTACTAAGCTAAAGAATTGGAGAGACATTCCTCTTCAAAGAATTCCATAAAACATGGTCCAAAATTGGAGAAAAGAAGAAACATTTGGTTAAAACAAGTTTAATTTTAAAATATACCCCTTAAAGCTCTAGTAGTTATATCTTGTATACGGTCGTCTAAGCTCAATAAGATTTTTAGTTTTAATGGAGAATAATTATGGTGTTTTTTAGTCAATATTCTAGTTTTGCCAATGTAGATTAAATAGGGACACTTGTGAATAACAAAACTAATCAAACTAAGCAGATTTATTTGCGTGAATCAATCTTTTTAAATTTTAGAATCGTAATCTGCAAAGATTTGTATATGAGATGCTGAGATACTTCCAACATAAATACAAGGAACACTAACAAACTTTTGGGACGAATTTCAGTGCTGCGTCCTACATTTTAGATAATGGAGCGGAGAGGATAGTTTTCCCTATGTATCATTGGAAACCGATAAATATAAGGAAGAAAAGTAAATATGCCTTAAATTTCCCATTTTAATCGTGAAAACATTTAAGCAACACCAAATATTTATTAGTTTTACTTAAGTACTTTTAAGGGGAATTTATCCTCACCATAGAATAGGTAGTTTTGTCAGAAAGCAAAATGTTTATCTTATCTCAGTAAGAAGAAGAATGCAAAATTACCATCTAATTTTCCTTATCAGATTTAAAACCTATAATATCTCTCTTATTTTAAATTTCATAAAATTCTTTGTTTATTCCTTATTCTTTGTTTCTCGGAATCACTTGTTTTTATACGATGATAACACTTTTGTATGGGTCAATAAAGAGAAATACAATTATCTAAAATTTGCAAGCAAACTTTTTCAAGATACCATTAAAATCATTTCTAATGGAATTAAAGTAGTTTCCCCTTTTTTAAAATCTCTTAAAGATTCCTTGAGTTATAATCTTACAAAACTGGACGCAATTCACGTTGTATATGTTAAATATGTTGTTCCAATTGAGATCCAATTTGTAATGGAGAAAGTATATTTATAAAACGACGTGTTAAACAACAAAAAAGGAGACCTTATATTAGGTAAGTTAAAAAGTTTGTTATTAAAACAGAGTACGACAAAATCATCACATTCATTTAAGCAGTGTAGAATTTAGGCGTAATTATGGAAACATTAACAGAAAACACTTCCTTAAACATAAAAATCTTACAATATTGATCAATTAGTAGGAAATATGTTGAACTATAATAGTTGATTTGTATGCGCAGAGGGTGTGCCATGGTATGGCGTTACTAACTATATTTTTCAATTGACTTCTGCGCATGATCACATCGCATTCTTTTGGGAATATATCTTATTACTCTCGGGGTCTTGTAAGGGATATATTTTTGCTTATAGAAATATATTGCCAACGTTTTCTGTTTTTGTTGTTTTGATTACTGTGCCAAATACTTGAAAGAAAATGGAAACAAATGAAAACACGAATACAAGGCGTTAGAAGAAATGATCCGCCCTCTGCAGGAGACAGCCATTGAAACGAGGAAGAGAGTTTTATAGTAGCTTGGCCTCGGACAATGATTACATTAACCTACACATCTAAAGTATTATATAATGGTTATGACACCCTGATTTGATATTATTATTAATAATATTATTTTGTTTAGGATTTTTTCTATTAACATAAGTATTATTCTGTTATAAACAGCATTAATATAATTTAAACTATTATTAGTGTTATTAAAAACCTATTTTTATTCCACTAATTATAGATTTTCATTTGATTTTAAAAAAGCCTTGCTTTTTAGTCAATAATGTTCATTAATTAATTAGAAAATTTAAATTTAGTCATTTTTTGAAGTATAGTGACAAAAATCAGTTTCAAGTGTATCTCTATCATATAAAGTTCGTTCTTCTGTACTGAAGATCTCTCAGACATATTCAGGTGTTTTGAGACGAAGTTTGGGATCAATTGTTCAATAAGCTTCCATATCCTCTGTGCATTTTGTTTTAATTTGACTGACATCAGTCAGTTGTTTTCTAAATAACCTTATTTGTTTGAATGTTTGTGTTTGTTTGAATCTTACAGTGCCTTTCGTACTCGTATATATTTTCGATTGCTATTAATCTTTCTTCTTTATAATAAAAGTCTCTTAGTCATGATATATCGTCGGTTAACTATAAATTGAGTCCATATGTATTTGTTGGGTCATGCCTCTTGTGAAGCTTGAATATAATAAGTGGCTAAGGCACACTCCCTGTGAGTTTCCTGCCTCAAAGTAAAATTTCGTACCTAGGTAATCTTTGTACGAGGGGCGGTCAATAAGTTTTGCGAATCGATAGGGCAAAACATAGGAAAAGGGATGGCTGTTTGTGGGGGTGTTAGGACAAGTTAGGACAAGTCAGGACCTGCAGCCACACGCTCCTGCCTCGTCTATTTAAGAAGCAGTAGCTGATCGCAGATCGTCAGCCACAAATATTTCAACAATGGAGAAGGTTGAGCATGGCGCAGTGATCAAATTTTTGACCAAGGAAGGCAGGAATGCAAAAGAGATCCATGAACGCATGGTTGCAGTGTACACCGACACCACCCCTTTTTATGCAACCATTGGCGCTGGAATAGGGAGTTCCGCCTTGGTCGTGAGTCCCTTGAAGATAACCCCCGTCTAGGACGCCCATCAGACGTGCCTAAAGAGGACAATGTGGCCAGTTTGGAGAGGATGATCCTCGAAAATCGACGGGTGAAGGGCGAATAAATCGAGTGATAATGGAATTGTTATCAAAATCATCCACGACAATTTGGCTATGACCTAGGTTTCTGCCCGTTGGCTCCCTAGAAAACTTATTTAAACTCACGCCCCATGATCGACTTCAATGTCATCAAACTTCGAAGGAGCTGCTGCTCCTGTACAACCAAGACCCTGCGGGATTTGAGTCACGCATAGTAACAAGTGATGAAAGGTGGGTCCATCATTTGGATTCCAAGACCAAGCTCGAAAGCATGGCCTAGAAGCACAGGGGCTCTCCAACCCCCATCAAGTTCCACACCCAACCCTCAGGCGGGAAGATCATGAGCACCATCTTTTGGGATTCTGAGGGAGTGTTGATGGTGGACTTTGCGCCACGTGGAAGGACCATCACAGGCTAATATTACGCCGAGGAACTGGCTGGGTTGAAGAAGTGCATCCGTCAGAAGCGGCGCGGCAAGTTGACAGGCGGTGTCCTGCTCCTCCACGACAATGCCCCTGTCCACAAGGCCAGGGTTGCACAAGCTGTCCTGCGCGAGTAAAGATTCGAGGAGCTCAACCATCCGGCCTACCGTCCAGATCTGGCCCCCATCGACTACTTTTTATTTCGTCAGCTAAAGGCTGCACTGCGCGAACGCCCGTTTGGGGACGATGAAGATGTGCAGCTCGCCGTCCAGGAGTGGATTGAACAGCAGTCGGGAGATTTCTGATTGTCTGAAGTTCGAAGCCTCAGGGACAAGTGGCGCAAGTGCATTGAAGTCGAGGGTAGTTATATTTAAAAATAATAAAACACTTTTCCTCATATCTCGTTTCCTTATATCCGAATCGCAAAACTTATTGACCGTCCCGGTATTTTATGTAAGTTCGGCGGTCGCGTATATATTCACATATGATTGCTTAAAATGTTGTTCATTCTTTTGGATTATTTTACATTGTAGTCTCCAACCCATACCTTAGCAAATTCGTTTAAACTTTTCTCAGTAGATGGTATGCATATTTTTCTTTCTTTATTTTTAAAATTTTATCTTTTATAATTGCTAATGCAATGTCTGTTTCTTTCTTTGTTTGCATCCTTATATGGTTTGATTCTAGCAGTGTTACGGGACAGAACTTGGCAAGAGTCCATGGAAGCTTACCATATATGGACAGAAAAATCATTCAAATGCTGGAAGTTATCTATATTGAAGGTTTCTCTATAATGTGATAACAATTTCATCAAATCGTTTGGTACTGCGGTTAACAGAGATCACATTGTAAGGAAGATTTTACGATTAGTGCGTCGGGCATCTATCCTTAATTTCCCATCCTTTTTGGTTCATGATTAGTATTTACTAATTTGTAAGGTAGTGTTTCCATTTTGTATTATTAATGTATTTCCTTATGAATATGGTAATTATTGATTCTTTCTTTAATTTATAGTGCTACATGGTTCAGATGGAACGGTCCAATGTTTTTTGTTAAATTCACTTAGTTGGATGGTATGTAAATAGTCTGATAATAATTTGATTAATCTTTACCTTAATGCTTCTTTCCCCTGATATTCTGGAATAGAACCATTATGCTCACATTTTCCATTGCGATATTTCACTTCTATAGGAATGGAAATCTGTCAGAAGGGGACATTTGGAGATTGATTTTTTTTGCTTGAAAAATCTTTCTTGTGACTTTCGGTGCTTCAAAACTTGAGGGAGAGATCTGGTGAAATGCTAATGAGATTTTATGGTTTCGTCAGTTTGATAAACTTCCATTTAGGAAGGTTTCTCTATGTTATTATGGTCTTCATCACTTTTGTCCAAATTAGTAGCAAGGTTTCCGTGAAATTCTTTTGCAAGTATTCTCACATCTCAAATTACTTGCGTTTCACTTGCAAATGGGTCTGAGGTGCAAGTAGGTATGTACTGGGGTGAAAAAATAGTTTTGAAACTGCATTTTGATGAGTCCAAAGTATCAGTCATCGGGTAATCAAATTCCAGGCATACCATGCTTTGTTAAAATAGTGTTTAATTTCTTCATAAATGTGTTCTGGTAAGGTCAGCATAATTTGCATAGTGTAAAATTAGGAATTAGGAATATTTTGACACCAAAGGACTGAATCTACTAATGATACTTCAGAACGAATAAGGTTTTCCAGGCGTAACCTTTTTTAGTTACTTGATGCGATAAGAATAAGTAAATAAAGTATGTCTAGAGATTATATTTCAACTAATAAAAATATCCAATGCACTCTTAAAATTATCGCATTTTTTGTGTAACACTCTTCATGGATTTATGACCATAGTTAGCAGAGTATTTAATGTGAATTTATGAAATCTAAATGAAATATAGGAAGGAAATAAGACAAATTAGACTGGTCTAAAAGGCCTTGGTGTTTAGGAAAGAGAAATCATTCCTATAAGAAATCAATTTCCTGAATCGAAAAATAAGTTTCATTTTGATCTATCAAATCTAGTTTTTAATATATTAAACATCATTA
Source organism: Ceratothoa steindachneri (assembly GCA_963969495.1). Taxonomy (NCBI): domain Eukaryota; kingdom Metazoa; phylum Arthropoda; class Malacostraca; order Isopoda; family Cymothoidae; genus Ceratothoa; species Ceratothoa steindachneri. Next base: position 42,316,905 of record OZ018329.1, read on the forward strand.
TTTCATATATTAGATTAGAGTCAAAGTCTATGTTTATAATTCCGTGTGTGAGTCAATGTTCATATGTATATGAGTATACGTGGGAGTTAATGTCCATATGTATGTGTTATATATTTTTTCAATTTTTCTGATGTTGTGGTGAACTAAGCAATAGAGAAAATGATCAAGATGTCAGCAGCTTCAAGAAGGTGTTGCTTTAATTCTCCAAGTGTCTCTTGTTATGTTTAGCGAGATTAAACATTACCTTAAAATCGATAAAACAAACCTGATTTTGTTGAAAGAACGGATATGGCATATATGGGGGTCAAGCTTTGAGACCATGATAAATATTCGGCACCAAATTCTGTTTTAAAACATTTGCGACAGTGAACTAAAGGGACCATGAAAAGTATGAGTTCGCTATACCAATGGTATGGCGGGAGCCCCAAAATCACCTGGATGACTGCGATTTTTGTGGCTTAAATTTGAAGGGTATTAACAGAAAAACCGACAAACGTTCTTCTATCCTAACATTGCCCCTGCTATCAGCTGGTTCAACACAGTGTCTTGCCTCAGATATTTTGCTCTCAACCAAACAAGATTTTCATCCCCTGTAGTTAATTAACACTAAAGATTAGAGTACAAGACTTTTCAGCTGAGGCCTTACCTTAGCTATTCTCTCAGGTAGAACTGAATGATATAGTTTGTGACCTGAATGCTCCCAAAAAACTCTGCAGAACTGTTGGCTTTCCAATTGAAAGAGACGAACCTTCTAAAGAATTGTATCCGTACGACCTATTATCGAAGTCAGCATGGAGAGTTCATTTCTTTCTTCACAAAAGAGGAAAAGCTGGTTTACTGCAGAGACGTCAGTGGGCTTAGCAATGAGGAATACAAACTAGAGGCATAGCTTCGTTTTATAGACACTTCTAAACGTAATTTAATAAGTGTATTTTTGCAAAACGGAAATTTATATGGGTCTGTACCACTCGACCACTCAACACATCTGAATACAAAATATGAAGAAATTAGGCTTGTTTTAGAGAAGATTCTGTATCATGATCATAAGTGCTTCATCTGCGTTGACTCAAAGATGGCGAATTTTCTCATGGGGCAGCAATCTACTTATACAAAATACCCATGCCTTCTTTTCATGTTAGACAGTAGAGACCGATGCACTTACTTTGTTAAGAAAGAGTGCTTGCCATTATATTGGGAGAACCTTTAGTTAAGTGAAAGAAAATCATTTTCTTCCCTTGCACATCAAAGCTCGTGACAGGAATGAGGAGTAATGCCGCGAATATGAGCATTAAAATGCATTTTCTTTTTAGTCATTTTGATCGTTTTCATGAAAATCTCTGAGATGTTAGCAACGAAGAAGGCAAACGATTCCATCAGGGCATCAAGGAGATGGAAACTCAGTACCAAATACGTTGGGACGCTGTTATGGTGGCAAACTATTTTTGGTGTTTAAAACGAGATACTCCCGTTGCTCAACATTCACGGTGCGCAAATATGAGTAAATTTATTCCCTGAATCTTTTGCAAAAACCTTTGCCAAATTGCAATTGCAATTTTCAATTTTTATTTGTGCCTTGTTTGTTTATGTTTATACTCTTTTTATTGCTTCATATTATTTGATTCTTGTATGAATAAAATACTTGTTTAATTCCACTAAATATCACTAATATCAACTCCGGCACACTGTTCGAAATATTCTTATGCGCATGTTTATCATCTAATTCCGCCAAAATGAAGATGAAGAAAGACAGAAAAGTGATAGAGAAAAACTGAGGTTATTTTCGAATTTCACAGGTAAAAATCACTTTAGAATTGGTTGAAATATTCTAGGCACAGACAAAAGAATTTTTTGTCGGTCATTGTTACTGCTGGATTGACTATTTCGCTGTATCATTTTCAGATTTCCAATTAATAACTATGAGTCGCAAGGTATGAGGCCTGCTACATAAATAAATATGGCTTATACTACCTATAGAGATGATGTTACCATAATCACAACCAACTGAGACGTCGCTTTTAATGGTGAAGCAATCGCAATCAGAAAGCATATAAGATATGGTGTAATCCTCGGTTTGGTAAGGCATGAATGAAAGTTATTATTGAAACAAATATAGGTGAGCTCCCAATAATATCAGGTTAATTACTGCCTATAAGAGCGTAATTTAGACCTCTTAACTTCTTGAAGGTGCTCGGACACGGAAAGCAACGGTATTTGTAGTCGATTGAAACGCTGGAGGCGTTTCTCCTTACAAGAGC